>CM051235.1:124131600-124731600 GCA_027917425.1 Gastrophryne carolinensis | reverse complement strand
TATCTCTGGTGGTTTGCTCCCTTTGCTCTGCTACACTGGAGTAATTACTTTAGGTATTAGGTGATGCTAGTTTTTTTGTTCATACCTGCCTTTACATATTTAACTGTATTTTTCGACCTATAAGACACCCCCTCCCCCCCACAAAATTTGGGGAAAATATTGGTTCTTCTTATTGAGTGAATATGTGTGCGAGAGGAGGGACCGCAATGGAGGACTGCCGGTCCTCCAATGACCGGCACACCTCTCACACACACACTCAGACACACACAAAATGCCATATCTTACAGAAATCACAAGCCGGTGATCACGTACTTAGCTTCAACAGATAGGTGTGGCCTATGCACAGCCGGTGTCCATTCACAGATAATGGCTGTTAACCCCCACTGCCCACCACGGGAGCATTGTATAGTATGGCGCTTTGTGTGTGTCTGTGTGTGTGTGTGTGTGTGTGTGTGTGTGTGTGTGTGGGGGGGGGCGCTGGGTATTGGAGAACTGACAGGCAGCAAGTGCTAGACCTCCATTGTGCTCCCTCCTCTCACAAACATTCTCTCGATAAGAAGAAATATTTCCCCTCATTTTAGGCATCCCGCATTACAGGCACACTGCCTGTAATGAGGGATGCTGCTCGCTGTCTTTAATGAGGGATGCTGCTCACTGCCTGTAATGAGGGATGCTGCTCACTGCCTGTAATGAGGGATGCCTCTCACTGCCTGTAATGAGGGATTGAGGGATGCTGCTCACTGTCTGTAATGAGGGATGCTGCTCACTGCCTGTAATGAGGGATGCATCTCACTGCCTGTAATTGGAAATGCTGAACATTGCCTGTAATGGCGGAAGCCACCAACTGCCTGTAATGGGGGGATTCCACACACTGCCTGTAATGGGGGATGCCCCACACGGCCTGTAATGACAGATGCTATACTCTGCCTGTGATGGGGGATGCCGTACACTGCCTTTAATGAGGGATGCTGCTCACTGCCTGTAATAAGTGATGTCTCACACTGCTTGTACTGAGGAATGTTTCCCACTGCCTGTAATGTGGGATGCTGCCTACTGGCTGCAATGAGATATACCGCCCCCTGCTGTAATGAGAGATACTTCACATTGCCTGTAATGAGGGATGCCACTAACTGCCTGTAATTAGGGATGCCTTCTTATGGTCAGGTGCATTATATATTTATGATATATATTTCACCCTTGCTGAACACAGTGGTTCCAGTAGAAAATTACTTAGCAATAGCAACTACTTGACCATGTAATGTGATGGTTACCATAGTTGTAAGATTAGTATTTTTAACCTATATGTATTATTATATTTATTTATAGCAACACGTAGTTCAACATATAGGGGTTGTTTCAAAGCCTGTTGAAAAATCTCCCTCCTTTTTTAGGAGAGAAATCTGCCATTGACTTTCATTGTCTACCCTGGGGCTGATTCAGGGCCAGGTGAAGATTTATACCCGATAGACAATAAAAGTGAATGGCAGTTTTTATACCTAAAAAAGGAGTGGGACTTCGCACCTGCATCTGAACCGACCCCATACTGTATGTTTAGGGCATGAGTTCCCAAGTTGGCCACACTGCTTCATATATAGCCATGCACGACTGGCATGGTGTGCACAGTATTCAGCAGTATGCTTATTTGTTGTGGCTAACTAAAAACAAACAGGGCCAATATTGGCAAACCATACTACTCATGCAAATGGCATAGCCCGGCAAACACAATACACACAATGATCACAATAATCGAATTATGCATTTTTTCAACTGAATGGTTAAAGAATAACAACACCCATTTTTAACATAATGCAGGGGGGAACCCCAGTTGACCGCCCCCCCCAGCACTGTAAGATCTAGTAAAAAAAATGTTTTCTTTTAAATTGCTACCCCTGCAAAATTAGCTCCAGCGATTGTCCACAATGGCCACATGGGCCTCAGTCTCCTGCAACCATGTGACTGGAAATGACGATTGTGGGGCTTGATGGGCTTTGTCAGTGCATTGACAGTTTGCATGTATGCAGGGATTTTTCTAGGAGAGGGTGAGTAGGGTGATCACCTGGGCGCCAAGGCCATCGAGGTGGTCGAGGTGGTCTTTATCCCAGCCATCCTGTTTTCTGCAGATGAGTCAGGGTAACTTTCAGTTAGGCCGGACCAACAACCATTTTACAAAATATGAGTGTTGGTTGGCTGTGGGGAGGCATCCCGATTGGGAGTTTCCCCACCTTAATCAACCTTCTTCAAACCACCTAAATATTACTGTAATCATAATGTTACCCATATGAAATGTGGGCAGCGGATGTCACATGTCAAGTTACGTGGCAAAGCAGAAGCTTGAGAATGCGGCATGTGACTGACGCTGGCCAATCACATGCCCACATTTCACAGGGGGAGCGAGGTGACAGGTTGCAGCGACCCCAACACCTTGGTGCTGGTGCAGAAGTAAAAATTCCCTTCCATGGTCCCATGGTCACATTTAGCAGACAGAGGGCCAAAAGTATGGAAAAACAATGGAAATTGAATGAATTCAACAACATTATATCAAAGCTGAAAGGTTTTATTACAAGAAATTAACAGTAAAACAAAACAGTATCTTCAAGAACATGTACATTAAAATATGAATTAAATAATCAAAAATACGTTAAAATATGTATTAAATAAATAAATAATAAATATATTAAATCTGACAAAACGGTGATTCGCTGGGGATAAGGGAGAAACTTTATCTGTTATCTATAAATCTTCCTAATTATGATGCACACATAATAATAATATTTTTTATAAAACAAGAAGGATCACAATACAAATGTGATTACATTATTTAACTACATAAAAAGCCAAATACACATTTTTGGAACATTTTGCTCAATTGACTGCCCCCCATTATGCTCCCTGCTCGGCTTATGAAATAGCTGGCAGCATATCTGATAAGGCCTGCTGTATGAATGTAAACATTCAAATCATTCACATTATTTCCTTTATATCAGTGCTCTAGACATGGCGGTTAGATTTCCTCACTGAAGCAGCACTGGTAACTGGGAACTGTCTGTGACATTTTCTAGGTTATCTACTATCTGCACAATGCTTTGGATCTGGTCTTCAGGAAGGACATGCCTAGCATTGGTCAAGAACTTTTTCAGCAGAGATTCTCTGCTGAGGGGTTTTCTCCAGTGTCCATAGAAAGTGTCACATTTTCCAGTCATCACATCTCCATTTTTCAGCAGCAGGACCATTTCTCCATACATCTTATCAAAGTTAGCCTCGTTGTCTTCAGGGTGCTCCACCACCACTTTGCTCAGAAGGTGATGGAGGTCATTACGGAACATTGTGTCTTCATTGAAGGAACTGATGTTAACCTCACCATCCAGCAGTGCAGTACAGGCATTGAACTGGAAGGAGTGACGAGCCTCATGTTCTGAATCTGGGTAAGGTCTGTTAATGTATTTGGATACTGGGACTCTAAGAACAATAGACTGAATAGCAGATGGATCAAAAGAGCCATAATGATCAACAAATCGGTTTCTAACTGCAACTGCAGCATCGGCTATCCAGTGCATTCCCAAGTGAGCTGGGAAAGACTTGAAAGCAATGTCTTGCTTGTCTAGCAGAAACTCATAATGATTCTCTGGGGGTGAAAGAGGTTTAGGTTGGTAGTCACCATAAAAGGCACTAAAACCAGCACAGCCTGGAACATCGTCCAGTATCAGGGGATTGGCCTCCATTCCCTTAGCCGCTAGAATAGCTGCTTCAAGACCTAACCTTGTAGCATTACCAATGTGTAAAGGCTTAGACAGGGTGGCTGCATTGGCCATTGGTGCCCCAGCAAGGGAGGCTGCAATAGCCAGGGCATGAGTGCATTGCTCTTTATCTAGTGAAAGAAGTTTGGCGGATGCTGCAGCACTTCCCATGGTTCCCACAACGGAAGGTGGATGAAATCTGTAAAGAGAAAATATTTAGGCTATGTAGCAATTTTAGCAAAATAATACCATTCCAAACAATGAAACAATCTAACAATTGCTCCCCTTTAACATGGTTAGTGCCACTGTGCTCTTTCTAAACCTTACACATTAGTCTATACGGATCCTCTATCTTGGCAGATGCAGAGTAGTGCAGCCTGAGCAAAATCACTTGGTTTTAAGCCAGGCCAATAGCTTGGAATTTAGATTTCTAATTGGTAGCTATGCAGGGGGCAAACTATTACATTTAAGCTAAAGTATATTGTTGACATCCCAGGGTCCAATGAAAAACGTAACAGATTTCTGAACTATAATGTTGATGTGTACACTGTATCTACTCACTTTTTAGGAATCTTCTTTGCTTCACTGGAGAAACCCATTAGCCTTCCTTGTATTTCAATCCCCACATTGAACGCCATCAGTAGCTCTTCTCCAGTCACCTGTCTTCCCTGTGAAAGCATTTGTGTCAGCGCCAGGAGAGCTGGAAGCACAGCACCTGATGGGTGCGTGGCAGGGTGCCAGGTGTCATCAAAGTCCATAGAGTGAACCTGCAGTGACAAAGTGCTGATTAGATGAAATGTACCAACTTTCCTCCTTTACATATTACATGGACATCAAATATACTCACCGCTACACCATTAACATAAGCAGCCAGGGTTGGAGACAACTTTAAACCATTGTGTCCGTAAACTGAACATTGGCCAGAATTTCCATAAGATGAAAAATATAAATCCTAAAAAGTAAAAATGATTAGTAAACCAGAAGCTTTGCTGCATTAAAACATGATTTCTTTGTATTTTAAAGCACAGCAGCCCCCTGCACAAAAGGACAATATATTGCTGGTATCTGGCCATATAAAATATATACCCCATAATAAAAGCATTATTATGTATTTGTAACAAATGTTGTATGTACCCACAGCCATGCTTTTAATGTATTCACAGATAGGTCAGCCAGAGCAGCTGGCACTTATATATATGGTGCACGTACCTGGCAATATTTGACTACAATATTGAAGACTTGTGTAGTGCTTCCAATCAACCCAACTCCAATGTTGTCCAGGATCATGCGCTTGCTTCGGTGACGCACAATATCGGAGAGGTGCTTGGGCTTTATATCATGGATAAATGTCGCAAAGCTGTTGGTGACTGTCTCCTCAAGCTGGTTTCCAACAACCACTGAAACACACATATGAAGACATTTTAAAAAAAGTCAAAGGGGTTCAAGGGTTCATGGGTTTAAAAACAATGTTTTTTATATAATGTTTCAAATTTACCTTTGGCTGCTGACTTGTGAATGAGTCTTGACAGCTGAGGAAGTTTCTTAGTGGTCTAAAAATAAAAGGATATTAAATATATTTGGAATCTGAACATTTACGACGGTGAATGTACACATATGCATCACCAATAATAAAAAAGACAGCCTATATAATATACATTAATAATAGGTAATGCTAGAAATAATAATATAATCATCTGACAAAATGTATAAAACTTGTGCTATATGTGCTGGACATGTATTTTGTGAAATGTTGTAAAACCCTTAAAAGCTTGTCAAGGTCCCTGTCTATGATGGCTTATGCTTACTATTATTTACTTTATCCTAGTATGCCTTTGATGTATCTAAGACAAGGATTACTTGATCTACTACTCTGTTTTGTGATTTTTCTTATTTTTATTGAGAAATTAAATAAACTTAAAAAAACTATATATAGATATATAAAACTTAGATGTATATAGATATATAAAATTATTTTGTTTTCTATGGATCACAGATACACAGTGTACTAGTTAGCAATGTTTCACGGGCAGGCTGATTCATCACTAACGCCAGGTAGCGACAGATGAGTGTCTGTAGCAGGCATTTTCAGAGCGCCCGCTAGTAGTCGCAGTGCTCGGCCGTGGGTTGCTACTTCATAGCGACTCAGTCGCTGTCCAGTAATGTTGAATACATTGTGAGGAGTCGCTATTTGACCAGTACAGCGCTGTATGGGAGCGCATGGTAGCGACTGCTCATAGCGACCGATTCACAACATATTGAAGAAAAAAACAGCCTCAAAAATCTCTGGCGCTGAAAAATGCTTGTTTGAAGCTCAGAGAGCAGGAGGCGGTGTGTTTAAAGTCTGTTTTTCAGCATCTATCAACTAGTAACAAAGTGAAAACATATGGAATTACATTGTAGCAACATTGTAACATGAACACTTTAATGGCAGACCTGTAATGTCAATTCTAAAGAAATATATAAAAAATTTAAAAAATTTGAAAAAACTGCTTATTCAATGTCAGGAGAGGTCACAGAATTATTTGAGATTTAAACAAAAACAAAAACACAGTTTAAAGAGAAGGAAAGGATCATCCATTGAAATGTATGGCAGAGCGTCAGGTAGCGAGAGGTCATACCTGGCGCTGTGCAAGGCTGAACATAGGCGCTGTTCAATGAGGCTGGGGAAATGATGAATCAGACGCTACATGGCGCTATCCCAGTCGCTAAATAGATTCTGCTTGATAAATGTGGAATTGCGTGCCGCGTCCGGCGTTCACCAGTCGCTACATGTCGCTACCTCTCATTAACCAGCCACTACCTGACGCTATCCCTTCATGAATAAGGCCCTTAGTTTTATGTAACTACACCGAGTTACTCAAACACAACTTTCTTAAACACTTCCAAGCATATTATTTAAAGTAATACTTACTTGAGCAGCTGCAAAAAACATCTTCAACGTGAAGTGTTATGGGGTGAGTGCGTTGAGAGACTGTGACTTGCTTTCTGAGGTGGTTGTGCATTTGCTAATGAAAGAAGGTGTATTTATTTGCCTGCTAAACATGACCATCTTTACATCATCACCATTGTAGTCATCATGGCAGGGGAAGTAGGCGGCCTACATAGCCAGGGCTACACCCAGGAACTTGTGGAATTAATTTCTGGGGAATGTAACTAGGAAATAAAGTGCAGAAAAATAAAAGCATTTATTAAAATAAAACCATTCACGTTTCAAAGCTGACTCATGACTTGTAAAAATAGTTACCAGTATCGAATTGCTCAGTAAAGTTACTTAACTTTATTCCTCACAACAGGAAAGGGAAAAAGAAAGGTGTTTTACAGAATAATATAATGAGTTAGACAAAAAAGTTAGGATAATACCATGCTGCACTAATATATATATATATATATATATATATATATATATATATATATATATGACAAGCTCAACATGTAAAAAAAAGAGTCCTTCTTCTCAAATAATAACAGTCAATTTCCAAATCGGAACACAGAGCTGTTGTCAATAATAAAAGACATAAAAATTGAAAATTCTCCCCAGTGTCCAGTTAGCAGTACTTAGGGCCTTATTCATGAAGGGATAGCGTCAGGTAGTGGCTGGTTAATGACAGGTAGCGACAGATAGCGACTGGTGAACGCCGGACACGGCACGCAATTACACATTTATCAAGCAGAATCTGTTTAGCGACTGGGATAGCGCCATGTAGCGTCCGATTCATCATTTTCACAGCCTCAGCGAACAGCGCCAGCGTTCAGCCTTGCACAGCGCCAGGTATGACCTCTCGCTACCTGACGCTCTGCCATACATTTCAACGATGGACGATCCTTTCCTTCTCTTTAAACTGTGTTTTTTGTTTTTTTTTTTTTTTTTTTTTTTTAAATCTCAAATAATTCTGTGACCTCTCCTGGCATTGAAATAGCAGTTTTTCCCATTTTTTTTATTTTTTATATATTTCCTCAGAAATGACATTACAGGTCTGCCATTAAAGTGTTCATGTTACAATGTTGTTACAATGTAATTCCATATGTTTTCGCTTTGTTACTAGTGGATAGATGCTGAAAAACAGACTTTAAACACACCACCTCCTGCGCTCTGGGCTTCAAACAAGTATTCTTCAGCGCCAGAGATTTGTGAGGCTGTTTTTTTGCTGAATATGGTGTGAGTCGGTTGCTATGAGCAGTCGCTAACATGCGCTCCCATACAGCGCTGTACTGGTCAAATAGCAACTCCTCACAATGTATTCAACATAACTGAACAGCGACTGAGTCGCTATGAAGTAGCGACCCACGGCTGAGCACAGTAACTACTAGCGGGCGCTCTGAAATGCCTGCTGCAGACGCTCATCTGTCGCTACCTGGCGTTAGTGATGAATCAGCCTGCCCATGTAATCCACCACCAATTGTGCTAAAACTCTTACCAAGAGGTTATCATAGAAGAGCTCAGTCAAAAACACATTTCATAGGGGTGTTTAAATGTTAGTAAACCACATTTATGAAAGCGAACCTGGTGAGTGACTCTAAGAGCGCCATGTAGCGTAAGATTCATCATTACAGGTGGCTCAGCGTATATTGCCGGTGCTCTAGCTTCCAGAGCGCCAGGTATTGCCTGTCACTACCTGTCGCTCTCCTATTCATTTCAATGGACGTTCCTTCTCATGTCTTTACTGATAGTAATTTATTTTTTCCTCTCAAATAATTATTTCACTTCTCCTGGCCTGGAAACATTTTTGATAATTTAAATTTTTATGCAGAATTGTCATTACAGGTCTGGAACTAAACTGCATTCCATGTGTTTTTGCTTTGTTACTGGTGGATATGTGTCCAAAAAGACACTTTAATCACACAGCAGATTGCACTCTATGCTACAGCGAACAAATTTAGAGCGCTGACACTCTGAGGCCGATTCATTAATAGCGCCAGGTAGCGACAGATGAGCGACAGTAGCGTTATTTTCACAGCGCACGCTAGTATTCGCTGTGCTTGGCCGTTGTTTGGCTGTTGACAGCGACTCAGTCGGTGTGCGGTAATATTGAATACGGGGTTAGGAGTCGCTGTTTGACAGGTTCCGCGCTGTATGGGAGCGCATGACAGCGAATGGCCATAGCGAACGGCTCCCAGCATATTCATTAACAAATCACGCTCCAAAAATTCTCGCGCTGTGAAATGCTTGTTTAAACCCCAGAGCGCTGGCGGCGATGGGTTAAACTTAGTTTTTTAACCCCCAAACAACCATATTTTTGCAAACCAAAAAAAACAAGTTTTTAAAATAATTTTGTAATATGAATACATTAATATCAGACCTGTAATATCAATTCTGTACATTTTTTTTTTTTTAACCTTAAAAAAAATATCTAACATTGCAGAAGTGGTCACAGAATTTTTGACATTTAAAAAAAAAAAAAAAAAAAAAACATTAATAGCAATTAATTATGAATATTTAAAGATTGTTCCATTGAAATGCATTGGAGAGCGCCAGGTAGCGAGAGGTCATACCTGTGGGGTGAGGCTGGAATAATGATAAATGAGTGGCTATATGGCGCTATCTCAGTCGCTAAGCAGGATCAGCTTGATAAATGTGTGATTGTGGTGGGGAGCCGGCGTTCTCGTGGCGGTGACCGTCATTACCGTTCGCTCACCAGTCGCTACCTGGCGCTATCCCTTGTTAAATAAGGGCCCAAAACTAAGGAGAAGAAAAGGAGGCCAGAACAGGTAGAAGAGAATTAGAATAAGGAAAAAGTTACGCAACTAGAACAATGAGATGCAGATATGATTTAGATTGCAGACTGTTATCAATGTTTTACTCACTTTAATAAAACAACAACTAGTTCTTAAATCACCCCAAGCCTCTCATGTAAAATAATACTTACCTGAGCATTTAGAGAAAACATCTTCAAAGAGAACATTTATCACAGTAACATAACTTGCCAAAGGCTTTTACAAAAAAATGTAAAAATGTTACTTATAGAACGTCATGGAAATCTCTCTCTAATTTATTGACTAGTTCTGCTATGCAGATTCAGCTGAACATTAAAGTGGACCTTCACCGTGAATAAGAGTCTATCTTATATGTTTCCCACACCCTGTACATACAGATTGCTCACATTAATCCGGACCTTCACTCTGAATAAGAGCCTATCTTATATGTTTCCCACACCCTGTACATACAGATTGCTCACATTAATCCGGACCTTCACTCTGAATAAGAGTCTTATATGTTTCCCACACCCTGTACATACAGATTGCTCACATTAAAGATCATCCTACCTGCATCTACTGCATGTTATGAGCCTTTAAACATCCAAGATGGCGGCTCATGGAACATCAGGCAACCTGCAAACAGGAAGTGCCTTCTGACTGTGCTGCTCTGCATTCTGGGATTGCTGACCTTTTCCTGACCCCAGCTCTGCTCTGTCTGTGCAAAGCACAGCTATAACCCGTCCCCTGTACTTTATCCTACTCTCCTCAGTGTGATGCTTCTGACTCAAGATGGCAGCACCCGTATCCTAAAGTCCTGAACAGAGTTGCAGCCCAGTGGGGGAAAGAATAATAAGCGGCTAAAAACTTAAAATATATAAATTTTAGATGCTGGGGAACCATTTTTTAAGGGTTTGGGCTTTTCAATAAATCATGGTGAAAGTCCGGTTTAAGTTCATCCTGAACTTGGCTGATTTGGCGCAATACAAAGTGAATTTTTGCTTTTGGTGAAATGTTTATATTCTTAAAAATAAAAAGTTTTAGTGGCAGTAAGCCTTCGTCACATAATAGCAGAGGTCTCTTTATCGTGAAAAAAGACTGAAGCCTCATTTAACTACAATAACACAATTCTGGCAATATAATGCCCAAGTTCTTTGTAAACATTTTTTTAAAGAAAAAGAATATTCCGGTTCAGCTCCTGTTGGCAGATAATGGCAGATTTTTTCCTTTTGCCAAGAAACGTGTTAACTATAGAAATTTAAAAAAAGGATAAAGGGGCTCAACAGGTGATTTCTTGGATTCACATCTAATTTGGAGACATTTTGCTGTTTTCGTTGCTAGAGACACCAGCACTACCAAAATTCCCCTTTTATGGTTATATTGATCTCAGGTACCAGTCATACCACAATATTCCCCAATATTTGAATGATTGTTTATTGAATAGTAATAGGAGTCTGATTTATAAAGCGCCATTCTGTGCCATTTTGCATCATTACATCATCAGTCATCCACCTCGGCATGTCTGCTTCTTTTATGTTTGCCGCTATTTTCCGTAAGTGTGCATTATATGGCACTGCAAGTAAAAAAATCTATTCTTAAAGTGGACCAACACCCACCCCTGATCGGCCCGGGAATCTATAAGATTCCCGGGCCGATCAGCTCCCTCCCCGCGGGGCATCCGAAATCGGGATGTGTGAAACCCCCCCGAAAGCCCCTAAAAACTTACCTTATCGGCGATGGATAAGCTGCCGCCGCCGCCTCCCGCGTGTCCCTCTAGCAGGGCATTCACAAATGGCCGGCGCGGGCACGCACTGTAAGAGGGACGCGCGAGAGGCAGCGGCTTATCCGTCGCTTGTCTGTCGCCGATAAGGTAAGATTTTAGGGGCTTTCTGGGGGGTTTCACACAGCCCCGCGGAAGTGGACCAACACCCAGGATAGAGAAAATCCTGGGTGTTGGTCCACTTTAAATAACCAGCTTGCATTGGTCCATTAGGTTTATCGCGAAAGGCCAGCCTGTGTCAGTGTTAATGTTGTCCACCTATTGGCCTTTATGCTGGATTGAACAGTGCCAATGAACGCCAAATTCTCGTGCTGCATGCTGTATTTCCTTATTTTTAACATGCAGCAGAGGTTGGTGGTGGAGCTCATAGGTGCTGGTTGCCATAATATTACTAAAGTTATCTGAAAACACTATTGTGATCAAAATGCGGCAACATTTGTAGTATGTTAAATTCCCTTTTTAGTTATTGTGGTCGAACGAATAGAATGCATTGGTCTGAAAATCAGGAGGAAAGGGCTGATTTTTCATAATTTGTAAATGAATAGCAGTTGGGGACATTTAAAGTGGACCAACACCCTCCACTGATCGGCCCGGGAGTCTATAAGATTCCCGGACCGATCAGTCCCTTGACTGCGGGGCATCCCGATCGAAACCCCTAAATCCCTACCTGCTCCTCCATCCAGCGGTACCCGCCGCCGCCTCCCGCGCGTCTCTCTAGCAGGACACGCACCCGTGCCGGCCGCTTGTGAATGGCGGGCGCGCGCCCTGTAAGAGTGACGCGCGGGAGGCGGCGGCGGGCGCGCTGTCTTGTCCATCGCTGCCTCCCGCTTGTACGTCGGCGGGGATTGGCAGCAGCGGTCACGTGGGAGTGAGGAGAGGTGAGTTTTTGGGTCTTTCTGGGGGTTTCACACAGCCCCGATCGGGGTGCCCCACCAAAGTGGACCAAAACCCAGGATAGTCAAAATCCTGGGTGTTGGTCCACTTTAAATGACCCCCCTTTTCGTGTTCCACATTCCCATCTTCTTTCTCTTGCTACCTTCTTCCCGTCTGCCTTTCTTTTCTGCTTTTTCACATTTTTTTTTCTTTTTACCTGCCCTCTTTTCCATTTTCTTTCTTTTTTTCTCCCTCACTTTTTTCTCTCTTTCTTTCATTCTTTATTTCTCAATTTCACTCTTTCTTTATTGCTATTTTTTTCTCTTTTCTATTTCTCCTTGCTTTTCCACATTCCCACCATCCTCTCACCTTCTTGCATATTACATTCCCCTTTCCTTCTCTCAATCTCTTTTCCACATTTCCTGTTATTTCTCTTGTTAACTTTTTGTTAACTTTTATTTTTAAGTTTTTATTTATAAACTTTTTATTTATACATTTTTCAGCAAACCATAACTATCATTATTACAATTCATGTCTGTGCCCCCAGAAACCATGCTCAACTACTTCAGAATGCGCATCAAATGCAGCTCTATTTATGCGCAAAGGACCATCCTCTGAAAAATGACTGGTGGCTGACAAAAGCATGTCAGTTAGTGATATCTGCTTTTTCCTCTTGCTGTTTGCTGTAGGAAAATGCTGCATGAAAAGACCCTCCAAACACTCCCTGAATCACACGCAAATATACTCTTTGATGTATTAAATATAACTCCATGTGCAAATTTTGGCATCTTGTTTCAACAAGAATGTTGGTCGGTAAGATGCACAGGAATCTGGTGGTTTCCCCTCCTTATGCATCAAAACTATATTAGCCATAGAAAAGGATTCAATGAGTGATGAACACTTTCTTATCTACCTTTAGTCTTTTTTTCTGCATTCCCTCTGTGCCTCTGTTTTTTGCCCCATTTCTTTGTCTCACTTTTTTAGTTATCATCCAGCTGCAAGTAACATTTAAAGCCTCTAGATTCATGGTTTAAAAATCCTTCTGTTGCAATACTGTGCAAGATTTTACATTTGGAGCAAATATTGCAGATATTGATAAAGCATTATGCAGCAACATACATTTTATTTTGCCCCAAACTAAAACCTTCCTTTAGTCCTTAGAACTAAAACTGGAAACTGGAAGTCCCCGTACAAAGGTAAAAAAAAAGAATGGGGGAAAAAAGAGAAAGAAGTGCAAAAGTGCAGGAAATCCAATTTTTGTTTTTGCTGGTCATCACATTTTGGGTCCAAAGCCGCACTGATTTTAGTTCAGTTCAGTTCTTTTGTCTGGAAGTAAACTTGAGCAAGTTAGGGTCTAGCCAGGCTGCATCAGCAAAATAGTCAATCTTCTAAGCCAAACGAAAAGCAAGGGGTGTAACTATAGGAGGTGCAGGGGTTGAAACCACACCAGGGCCCATAAGGTCAGGGGGTATCATTATGGCTCCTGTAACTTATTTACCTCATGGCATCATGTGCAACTACAGTATTTAATTGTCTAAAGTTAAAATGGAAGCAAACAGGTGCGATATAAGATATATGATGGGGCCCTATTAAATGTTTGCACCATGGTCCAATCGCATGTGCAGGCTGATTCATTACTAACGCCAGGTATTGGCAGATGAGCATCTATATAGCGATACTTAGAGCGACCACTAGTAGACTCTGTAAGCGCGTATCGGCTGCTGTAACCTAGCTTTGCGGTCGCTGTAGTAACCTGGCCGGCATTGATGAATGTGATGTGTATTGGGTGAGTGAGAGGTAGCGCCAGCTTAGTGTGTCCGGCACTCGGCGCTCAATACCATATTTAAGAAAAAGCTGCACACACAGCATCGGCGCTCTAAAGCTGGGCGCTGTAGCATAAAGCACCAGGCGCTGTGTGATCAAAGTCTGTTTTTGAACACATATCCACCTGTAACACATGAAATGACATTGTTTTAACACTGTGACATTAACACTTTAGTGCCAGACCTGTAATGACAATTCTGCATAACAATTCCCAAAAATGTATAAAAGTGTTTGTTTGCAGCCAGGAGAGGTCACACAATGATCTGAGCAAAAAAAAAAAAAATGTTGAAATTGCCAAACACACTATTTATACACAACTTATGAAAGCCCATTTAAAAGTATGGGAGAGCGCTACAGAGCATAGTAACATAGTATGTAAGGCTGAATAAAGACTTTAGTCCATCCGGTTCAGCCTGTTTATCTCCTTCCAGTGGTCTAGTAGCCATAGCTGGAAATGTTATTACATGCCAGGAAGGCATCAAGGCCACTTTTGAACGTTTTTACTGTATCCATCATTACTACCTCCTCTGGCAGCGAGTTCCATAGTCTCATTGCTCTTACAGAGAAGAATCCCCTCCTATGTCGGTGGAGAAAGCACCTTTCCTCTAACCTTAGTGCATGCCTCGGGTTATGGTTAGACTCCGGGGTATAAATAGATTGTGGGACAGATCTTTGTATTGACCCCAAATATATTTATACATAGTTATTAGATCACCCCTCAATCATCTTTTTTCTAGACTAAATAAACCTAACTTGGACAATCTTTCCGGGTACTCTAGCCCCCGCACTCCTTTTATTAACTTTGTTGCCCTTCTTTGAACGTGCTCCAGTTCTGATATGTCCTTCTTAAAGTGGACCAACACCCAGGATTTTGACTATCCTGGGTCTTGGTCCACTTCGGTGGATCGGGGTGCCCCGCTGTGTGAAACCCCCCCGAAAAACTCACCTCTCCCCGCTCCCAGCGCCGACGGACAAGACTTTTGACAACCGCGGACAAGCGGCTCCTCCGCCGCCTCCCGCGCGTCACTCTTGACGCGCGCGCGCGCCCGCGCCGGCCATTCACAGACGAGGTAAGGGGATTTGGGGTGTTTGGGGGGGTTTCACCCCGCGGGACATCCCGATCTCAGATGTCCCGCGGGGAGGGAGGTGATCGGCCCGGGAATCTTATAGATTCCCGGGCCGATCACGGGAGGGTGACGGTCCACTTTAAGCACAGGTGCCCAGAACTGTACACAGTATTCCATATGGGGTCTGACCAGGGACTTGTACAGGGGTAAAATGATGTTCTGGTCATGAGCACCTATGCCCCTCCTGATGCACCCCATGATCCTGTTTGCCTTGGCAGCAGCTGCCTGGCATTGATTACTACAGTTGAACTTATTGTCAACTAAAACCCCTAGGTCCTTTTCCATTGTTGTTTTACCAAGTGTTTCTTTATTTAGTGTGCAATCATGACACAGATTTCTCCTTCCCATGTGCATAACCTTACATTTATCTGTGTTAAACTTCATTTGCCATTTAACTGCCCATGCTTCCAATTTATCTAAATCTGTTTGTAGTTGCCTGCTGTCCTCTTTTGTTTTAATTACTTTACTCAGCTTAGTATCATCTGCAAAGATTGATACTTTACTGTTTAATCCATACCCAATGTCATTTATATATATATTGAAGAGAATTGGTCCCAGAACTGACCCTTGTGGTACTCCAATAGTAACAGTGACCCAATCTGAGTGTGTACCATTGATAACCACCCTCTGCTTCTGATCATTAAGCCAATTTCCCACCCATCTGCACACGTTTTCCCTCAGTCCAAGCATTCTCATCTTTTGTACCAGCTTTTTATGTGGCACAGTATCAAATGCTTTAGAAAAGTCAAGATATATGGTATCCAATGACTCCCCCTGATCCAATCTTGAACTTGTACTACCTGGCGCTCATGAGCCTAGAGCACTGGCGGTATACTCTAAGCCGTCTGGATTTATACATGTGACGCTACATGGCGCTGTTAGAGGCACTCACCAGATTCGCTTTCTTAAATGTGGTTTTGTGTACAGCGCCCGGCATTCACCAGACGCTGCCTGCCGCTACGAGGCACTACCTGGCAATATCCCTTCTTAAATAACCCCCTTAGTTACTCCACTGCGGAACACCATGAGAATAATGTGAAACCAAGCATTCAGCTTAGAAACTAAAGTCAGGATTTGCTGATGTCAGGACTGGTAGAAGGGAATTAGAACAAAGGAAAAGACATACATGGGAACAGGACAAATTTGAGACAATTCCTTTCTGGAAACAGGTATGTGGAATTTTTCAGCCAGAACCAGGAGACACGAAACAGGTAAAAATCTACCTTGCATGCATGTTTGCCAGACCAAGAATAAGGGTGAGTGCCGACACCAACCATAATATGGAAACACATAGCAACTATATACAATATTACCTGGCATGGCACTTTTTACTTTGCTTATAGTAAAATGATTTAGTAGTAGTCCTGTTAATACTGATAATTCATAATAACTCATGTGGCCTTATTGCTAGTGACTAGTTCTGCTGTGCTGTTTCGTGTAAAGTCCCTATCTGGGCAAAAAATAATTAATAGACATTCACCTACAGTCCTGTGCACTTAGTCGCTTCAGAAATCTTTGCCATCCCTGTGGCCCAAAGCTGAGTGTCCGACCCTTCGCCTCAGTCATTGTGACTGGCCGAGTCAGCTCTATTCACTCCAATTGTGGTCAGTAACTGTGATTGATGTAAGGAGACAGCTAGGAGGCAGTAAGGGGGGGGGGGGAGGCTAGCGGCCAGCCCTGGAGTCTTTTAGATTCATGAGCTGGCGCTGCAAGGTTTTAATCTGCTTTAATACAGAAACAAAGGTTCCTAAGCCCCAACCCAGTTAATTGGGGAAGGATTAAAAGAAAAGGTACAAATACGAAATCAGAGGCATAACAGAAAGTCCCATTATAAAGTGAATAAAAAAAAGAGTGAAAAGAAAAGAAGGGGGTAGATACAGAGGCCAGGGCCAACTAAACAGTGTGCCTCTCTTCTGGATAAACCAATGGTGCCAAAGGAGGCAGGTAGCAGGTAGCGACAGATGAGCGTCTGTAGCAGGCAATTTCAGAGCGCCCGCTAGTAGTCGCAGTGCTCGGCCGTGGGTCGCTACTTTATAGCGGCTCAGTCGCTGTTCAGTAATGGTGAATACATTGTGAGGAGTCGCTATTTGACCAGTACAGCGCTGTATGGGAGCGCATGTTAGCGACTGCTCATGGCGAACGACTCACACCATATTCAGCAAAAAAACAGCCTCACAAATCTCTGGCGCTGAAAAATAGTTGTTTGAAGCCCAGAGCGCAGGAGGCGGTGTGTTTAAAGGCTGTTTTCAAGCATCTATCAACTAGTAACAAAGCGAAAACATATGGAATTACATTGTAACAACATTGTAACATGAACACTTTAATGCCAGACCTGTAATGTCATTTCTGAGGAAATATATAAAAAATGAAAAAATTATGAAAAAACTGCTATTTCAATGCCAGAAGAGGGCAAATAATTATTTGTGATTTTTGGGGGAAAAAAAAACCTGTTTAAAGAGAAGAAAAGGATCGGCCATTGAAATGTATGGGAGAGCGTCAGGTAGCGAGAGGTCATACCTGGTGCTGTGCAAGGCTGAACGCTGGCGCTGTTCGCTGAGGCTGTGAAAATGATGAATTAGACGCTACATGGCGCTATCCCAGTCGCTAAACAGATTCTGCTTGATAAATGTGTAATTGCGTGCCATGTCCGGCGTTCACCAGTCGCTACCTATCGCTACCTGTCATTAACCAGCCACTACCTGACGCTATCCTTTCTTAAATAAGGGCCTAAATACTGGAAATTGATAGGAAGATTAATAATAGATGATACCTTAGGAAATTCCCATTTGGTAATGAAATCTGAATGGGGTCCCCAGCACGAATCCAGGCAAAGAGAAGAAGCATTACTTTTAATGCTCTATATTTTTTTAAAATGCGATGAATCTTCATCACAATGGAAAGCAGACATCCAGAAGCACCTCAACAGCAACAAGCTGAATTCTCAGAATATTTAGCATATCCCCATATTCCTTTTTGTCAGTTTCTGAGGAGAGCAACCAAATCTTCTTTTTTTGACCTTTCCATTTAGTACTGCTAAGGTTCTCTCATCTATCTATGCCTACAACATGTGGGCCTTAAACCGGACCTTCCCTCTAAATAAGAGTCTATCTTGTACGTTTCCCCCACCCTGTACATACAGATCTGCTCACATTAAAAAATCATCCTACCTGTTTCTACAGCCTTTCTGAGCTTTTAAACATCCAAGATGGCGACCCATGGAGTTTCAGGCTGCCTGCAAACAGGAAGTGCCTTCTGACTATGCTGCTCTGCATTCTGGGATTGCTGTCCTTTTCCTGACCCCAGCTTTGCTATAACCCACCCTCTGCACCCCCCCCCCTCCTCTCTTCAGTATGTGATACTTCTGAGGCAAGATGGTGGTGCCTGTATCCTGGAGTCCTGCAGCCCAGTGAGGAAAAGAATAATATGTAAGCAACTTAAAACCTAAAATATATTCATTTTAAATGCTGAGGAATAGTTTCTTAAGGATTTGGGCTTTTCATTAAATGACGCTGAAGGTCCAGTTTAACTTTCTCAAACAGAACCCTTACATTACTTGCTTGGCTTCAGTGCAAATGTGACCATTATTTGGAATTGCATGTCTTTTGGGCCTTAGGCAGCGTTTAAATTGTCTTTGCAGTGGTGAAGTAAATAATTTGATAGACACCTGGGAAAAACTCCCCATAAATGTTTGAAGCCTAAATCAGAGCACACTAGCAATAGCTGAGATTATACCTCCATTTGTTTTCCCTTGCAAACAAAGGCTCACCAGTGGGTCATCATTATATTTAATTATTGTGCTACCAAAATGCTTTATATGTAAATATTAGTTTAAATACTGTAGGCTCTAATATTTCTCTGCCATTTACTGGAATGAGGGGACACACAAGAGAGCATATGGCATAATTTGGTGACTCTAGCCCCGCATTCAGAAAGAGCAAGTAGAACCCCCCCCCCCCAAAAGTTAATTTACATTTGTTTTGGGGGGGGGGGTAAGGAACTGGACAATATTGGAGTTATATTACTAGGCCAATTCGTTGTGTTCTTTAGTAGTATTCAAAAAGGATTTAAAAGAGGGCTTCAATATAATTTGGGGAAACATCCTGCAGCCTTCAATTCAACTCATGGTACACCACCATCCCTTTATCATGGAACTATAAAGGATCAGTCAAGGGCATCATTTTTGTCTGGTTATTAGAAAATGCTTAGACTTAAATTTGCATACTGACGGGGAGGCCGATTCATTAATAGCGACATGTAGCGACAGTTGAGCGACTGTAGTGGAATTTTCAGAGCGCCCGCTAGTAGTCGCTGTGCTTGGCCGTTGTTCGGTAGTTGATAGCGACTCAGTCGGTGTGCAGTAATGTTGAATATTGGGTGAGGAGTCGCTATTTGACAGGTTCCGCTCTGTATGGGTGCGCATGATAGCGACTGACCATAGCGACTGGCTTCCACCATATTCATTAACAAATCACGCTCAAAAAATTCTCGCGCTGTGAAATGCATGTTTAAACCCCAGAGCGCTGGGACGCGGCGATGGGTTAAAAGTAGTTTTTTAACCCCCAAACAACCATATTTTTGGAAACCAAAAAAACAAGTTTTTTAAATAATTTAGTAATATGAATATATTAATATCAGACCCGTAATATCAATTCTGTACAATTTTTTTTTCCCTTAAAAAAATTATCTAAAATGGCAGAAGTGGTCACATGATTTTTCACATTTAAAAAAAAAAAAAATAATAACAATTAATTATTAATATTTAAAGATTGTTCCATTAAAATGCATTGGAGAGCGCCAGGTAGCGAGAGGTCATACCTGTCGCTGTTCAAGGTCAGACGCTGGCGCTGTGGGCTGAGGCTGGAATAATGATGAATGAGTCGCTATATGGCGCTATCTCAGTCGCTAAGCAGGATTGCCTTGATAAATGTGTGATTGTGGTGGGGAGCCGGCGTTCTCGTGGCGGGGCCCGTCATTACCGGTCGCTCACCAGTCGCTACCTGTCGCTATTCCTTCATAAATAAGGGCCTAAGAGTAATTGCATTCTATATAACACCCATGATTTATGGGGTCCAGTCTCTCACTGCTCTCAGTCAAAAGGAGGGACCAGGAGAAGCCACGGACCTTGGACCTTGGTACAAATAGATTGTGGGAAAGAATGTTGTTTTGACCCCTGGTATATTTAAACATAGGGAGTTATTAATCAAGCCATAGCGCCAGGTAGCGACTTGCAGCGACAGGTAGCAAACAGTGACCGCCGGGCGCTCTACGCAAAACCACATTTATCAAAGCAATTCTGGTGAGCGACTCTTTCTTACAGCATCATGTAGCGACCGATTCATCATCACAGATGGCTCAGCGTATACCGCTGGTATTACCTGTCGCTACCTGTCGCTCTCCCATATATTTCAATGGACGATCCTTTTCTTCTCTTTAAACACGGGTTTCTTTTATTTTTTTTTTTAATCAAATCATTGTGTGTCCTCTACTGGCCTAGAAAAAGTCATTTTTTAAAACTTTATTTTTTTTTATATTTTTATGCAGAATTGTCATAACAGGTCTGGCATTAAAGTAGTAATGTCACAATGTAATAACAATGTAATTCCATGTGTTTTTGCTTTGTTACTAGTGGATATGTGTTCAAAAACGGACTTTAATCACACAGCTTTTGGTGCTCTAGGCTACAGAGATCCAATTTTGAGCGCCGGCACTGTGTGAGGCTGTTTTTTTGATGAATATAGTTTGAGTGGCACACACTGACCAGTCCCAGTTCGCTCCCATATAGGGCTGTATTGGTGTTATAGCGACTCACACATCAAATTCATCAATGCCGACCAGCGACTGAGGCACTGGGTAACAGCGACCCATAGCCGATCACAGCAACTACTAGCGGTCGCTCTGAGCGCCTCGCTACAGACGCTCATCTGCTGGTACCTGGCACTAGTAATGAATCAGCCTCTTAGTTATTAGATGCCCCCTATCTAATAATTTGACAATAACTTGGGGTATTTCTCCCATTTCTTTATTAATTTGGTCTGACTTGGTCTGAACCCTCTCTTGACACTGTATACAGAATTATATATAGGGTTTGACCAGTGATTTATAGAGGGGTAAAATTATGAGCTTGTCATGTGGATCTGTGCCGCATGACCAAACGAGGATCTCCTTGATTGGGTGAGTTTTGTTTTTAATTTACTGCCCGAGTTAGGCATAACACTGGGGGAGGGGAAGAAGAAACTCTTTAAAATTGACTAGGCTATTAAATCTATGCTATTGATAACAGCAAATAAAATCGTTCACTGGTGTAAAATATTTTTTGGTCATTTTACTGAAAATAGAATCCTTTTTGATGGATTTGATGGATGTGTTTTAACTAGCGGGAAATATACCTTACAGAACAAAGCTCTGTTCACTGTCTATGTAAAATAGATGTCTTGTGATGTGTTGTTTCTTTGTATCTGTAATTTGTAGTATTTATTTAATAAAACATTATGGTATTTTTTTAGTATTTGAGTGCGGCCTCTTTATATGGGGGTGATCACTTAGGGATCAATCTAGGATCCCTCAAATTGTGTACTTTGGTTTATTTGTGTACTCCCATGGCCAGCACCTAATTGGTGATTATACAATTCTCTGGCGGTGCACAACCACTCTTGTTGTATTTATGTAAAATAGGTGAGCAGCATCTATGGACACTTAAATTACATAAAAGAATGTTTTCTGGTGAGGTATTGCTCTGTAATTCTCATCCTTGGGCTATTGTTCATTTCACTTTCCTCTCAGAAATAGCCTGAAGGCCAAATGTTTCAAGGAAGGAGACGTCAAACATGACATGTCATACGATGTTTATATTATTCAGAATTTCCAGGCACCTATTTGAAGGTGATAGTTTATAGCCCAGGCTGAATTGTTACTGGTAGACGTGGTCTTGCATTGCAAGGTTATGAAGGTTACTGGCAGCACCGACAACAGCACAGTAAAGAACATGTGGGCCAGATAGACATTGACAGTGACATCATCCGGCCAATGATAAAAAGCCAGTCTCCAATGTCTACAATGACAATGGTGGCATCAGCTGAAAGTATATGAAAGTTCTCACTAGTCTATCTCCAATTTATTGAACTTGCCAATCCGATTTACTTATTTACTAACTGCTCTACCCATTTACTAACTGCTGCGGTATGGGCAAACCCCTGGTACAGATGCCAAGGCATTACCTACATATACTTTTGTGGACTTTCCCAAAGACCTCAGATGTCAGAGAGCACAAGACTCCCCTGCTTAGCTGTATGGAGTGCTCCCTTTGAGATCTATGGGATGTACAGAAACCTATAGTGATACTCATTATTTTCAATAGAAGCACTCTATACACTGGCCTTGTCTACCCACCAGCCTGGCTTCTCATACCCCTGCTGCAGGAGCAAGGGCGTACGTAGGTTTCACAGGGCCCCATAGCAAAAAACAAAGTGCCCCCCCCCAAAAAAATACCATTTTGTGAGTACTCACCCCACTTCCCCTTTAATTCTTACGATCGGGTTACTCCACCAGCAGGTGGCGACGTTGCAGAGAGAAGTCTTGAAAACGAGCCCCTTCCGGCCTACATGTTAAGTGGGACCTCCCACTTAACACCCAGTGAATTCAAACAGCAGTAAGACAAGGTACCAGGAAATCCAATGGTAACCTCAAAATAAAAATAAAGAAAAGCTTCACCATATAGAGGATCTAGGATACCAAAAAGGGCGGGTGAAGCGGGGTGTGTGACACACTGACAATATCCATTTTACAGGTGAGTGCTCACAAAATGGTATTATTCTCAGTGTGTCACACACCTCGCTTCCCCTTTAATTCTTACGATCGGGACATCCAAAAGCAGTGTCCACAAGGGATGGGTATCCGAAGGCAAAATGAAGCATAACTTAAATGACTGCAGTCTACAGAACCTTGCGGCCAAACACAGCATCCGCTGAGGCCCACACATCAACCTTGTAAAACTTAGAAAAGGTATGAACAGAAGACCAAGTAGCAGCCTTACAAACTTGTTCAACAGAAGCTTGGTGCTGAAAGGCCCAAGACGCTCCAATGGCGCGAGTAGAATGAGCAGTGATACGAAAAGGGGGAACTTTCCCCTTAGCAGAATAGGCCCCAATAATGGCCTGACGTATCCATTTGCTAATGGAAGACTTGGCCGGAGCCAAACCCTTCCTAGGCCCACAGGGCACAACAAAAAAGGCATCAGTTTTACAAAAAGGAGAAGTAGTAATCAAATAGTACTTAACACAGCGTACTACATCCAAATAATGCAAAACCCTCTCCTTGTCATTCTTAGGCTTAGGACACAAGGAGGGAAGAACAATATCCTGATTCAAATGAAAAGCAGAAACAACCTTAGGAAGAAAGTCCGGTTTGAAACGAAAGACCACCTTGTCCTGATGCCTCTCAAAGTAGGGCACCTGAATCGACAAGGCCGCCAACTCCAAGACACGCCGAACCAAAGTGATAGCTACCAAGAAGGCAGTCTTCTGAGTCAAGGTAGACAGAGCAATATCCTGCAAGGGCTCAAAGGGAGGAGCCTGAAGAGCAGAGAGAACCAAGTTCAAGTCCCAAACAGGGAGTAATGGTTTCCTGGGAGGCCGCACATGCGTAACCCCCTGGAAAAAAGTTTTAACTAAAGGATGAAGCGCAAAACGCTTCTGAAAAAAGATAGATAAGGCAGGTACAGAAAACCCAGATCCCCCCAACTCAGGGACATGGCGTCCACCGCCAGAGGATCCTGGGAGAGCGACACGAAGGTCGGAAGCCTGCAATTGTGACGAGAGGCAAACAGGTCCACCTCCGGTGTCCCCCACCGGAGACACAGTGACCGAAAAACTTGAGGATGGAGAGCCCATTCTCCCAGACGGGAAGAGCACCTGCTCAACAGATCCGCTTCCCTGTTTTCCACACCCGGAATGTAAACTCCCGAGAAACAAGGAACATGGGCCTCCGCCCAGGTCAGGATCAGGGACACCTCTCTGAGGGCACCCAGACTGCGAGTCCCTCCCTGATGATTGATGTCAGCAACCGCTGTTCGATTGTCCGAGCGAACCTGAACCGGAAGGCCCAGAACATGTTTGTCAGGAACCGTTTACCTGATCCCCGTTCCAGCGATGTCTCCAGGCGGCCAGCTGCAGCTGTCACTGTGCGGCGGCCGCGCCGAGCGGCGTCGGCTCGAGCAGCGTCAGCTCGAGCGGCGCCCAGCTCAGCCACGCCCCCCGCTTCCTCCTCCAGGAGACGTGCTCGCGCGCGGCCGCGAGCACGTGTCTGTTATGCCCTCCGGCGGCGCTGTGCGGCGCGCACCCGCCGGAGGATCAATTAAAGGGTTAATGAATCCTAGGGGATTGAGGGCTTCGCCCTCTTCTGCTCTGCAGCCAATTACCCTTGGAATCCTATGTGCTCCAATCAGTACACTGCTTCCCTCAGACCTGTTCCTATAAAGGCAATTCCCTCTCAGTTGTGAATTGCCTGTGATAGCGCTCAGAACCCTGTGTTACCTACTCCTGTGAAGTCTAGCCTGTTGCCGATTCGATTGTACGACCATTCTCAATCCTGAATCCTTGTTGCCGACCTCTGCCTGAATTGACGCCTCTCGATCCTGAATCCTTGTTGCCGACCTTTGCCTGAACTGACGCTTCTAGATCCTGATCCCCAGTTGCTGACCTCTGCCTGAACCCCGACTACGTCTTGCCTGACCCCTGGTGCCGCTACTATCTCTGCCTTCCCGTTATCGACCTATTGCCTGTCTCTGGACTTCCGTCACTCACGCTCTTGCTATTGGTTCTCCAGTCCTCCCACATATAAGCTTGCATCCTTTGAGCCATTAAGTCCTGGGGGCAACCGATCCCGGGTAGGCGTATCTTGCGTCCCAGCAAGCGGGGGCTCCTACAGGTGAAGCTGGCTGTGGAGATTGGGGGTTGTGAGCTTATTAAGAGGGCTGGAGTTACCCCGAGCGTGACATTATCACAGGCCCAAAAATGGATGACCTGGTACAGCAGGTGCAAGCTATGGCCACAGCGATCAACCAACTCGCTCAAAGAGTGGCCACTCAGGAATCTCGTCAAGTGCCAACTTCCGCTGTACCACCTCATTTCTCCGAACCTAAGATTCCACTGCCTGAGAAATTTTTGGGAGAACGAGCAAAATTTTCCAATTTCAAGAATGCCTGCGAACTATATTTTAAGTTAAGGCCTATCTCCTCTGGCACAGAGGTCCAACGAGTAGGCCTAGTCATTTCCTTGCTTCAAGGAGACCCACAGTCCTGGGCCTTTAGTTTACCTTCCCATGACATTGCTCTACAATCAGTGACTGCCTTCTTCAATGCTATGGGCGTTTTATACGCCGATCCAGATATACAGTCTACCGCAGAGAATAGGCTTCGGGCCTTAAAACAAGGACGGAATTCGGCGGAAGACTACTGTGCTGAATTCCGCCGCTGGGCTATCGAAGCTAGGTGGAACGATCCAGCTTTGTGTAGTCAGTTCAGGGTGGGACTGTCGGATAGCATCAAGGATGCCTTAGTCAATTTTCCCCCGCCAGCGGACCTAGATCAATTAATGCAGGTCTCCATTAAAATAGACCGACGTCTTAGAGAAAGGGCCAGGGAGAGAGTCGGGGCTCCCACGTCCTTTAGACCAGTCCAGAGTCATAGATCCCCGGTTCCCCGTGGAGAAAATACCTCATCATCCTCCCAGGAAGAACCTATGCAATTAGGGAGAACCCGCTTATCCCAAGAGGAGAAACAGCGTAGGCGATCCGAGGGGTTATGCCTGTATTGCGGGAATTCTGGTCATTTTGCAGGGTCCTGTCCCAACAAGGGGAAACCGGCGGAAAACTTCCGCACCCAGACCAGGTAGAGAGTACTGATCTGGGTGAGTCAGTTTGTAACTCTCGCCAGAATAAGATGCTTGTACCTATTGATTTGTTTTGGGGGTCCTCTAAGCAGACAGTTTCCGCCTTCATAGACAGTGGTGCGGCTGGAAACTTTTTGGACAGGAGCATGATCTCCACCTTAGGGATCCCTGTAGTTCCTCTTGAAAGATCCCTACAAGTTTTAGCTATCAATGGAAAGGCAATCCAGGGAGGTCCTATAAATACCAAGACCCCACCTCTCAGACTAATTGTCGGCTCTTCTCACTCTGAATTCTTAGAATTCTTTATTTTTGATTGTCCGGAAACTCCGGTGGTTTTGGGATACCCCTGGTTGCAACTCCATAACCCGGTGTTAGATTGGCGGGCTGGGGAGTTGCTCAAGTGGAGTGACCACTGTAAAGGTCACTGTTTTAATACAGGCCTCAGAAGCGTTCAAGTCTTACCACAGGAATTACCTCAGCCATACGCTGATTGGATCGATGTATTCTCTGAACGCTCTGCTGATACTCTTCCCCCACATCGGTCCTATGACTGCCCCATTGACTTGCTGCCTGGCACAATTCCCCCGAGGGGAAAGATTTATAACCTTACCCTGCCCGAGGAGCAAGCAATGAGGGAGTATATTACCGAAAATCTTAAGAAAGGATTTATCCGTCCCTCTACCTCGCCTGCTGGGGCCGGGTTCTTTTTTGTAGAGAAAAAAGATGGTGGCTTGAGACCGTGCATAGATTATCGAGCCTTGAATAAGATCACTGTAAAAAACCGATACCCCTTACCCTTGATTGGGGATCTGTTCAATCAAGTCACAGGAGCTCGAATTTTCTCCAAATTGGATTTGAGAGGGGCTTACAATCTGATTCGCATCCGACAGGGGGACGAGTGGAAAACTGCATTTAATGTGAAGGATGGGCACTATGAGTACCTGGTCATGCCCTTCGGTCTTTGTAATGCGCCAGCCGTTTTCCAAGATTTTGTTAATGATATATTCAGGGAATATCTCGGTAGATTTGTAGTCATCTACTTGGATGATATTCTCATTTTTTCTAATTCTTTACCGGAGCACAGACACCATGTTAAGTTGGTGCTACAAAAATTAAGAGAGAACAACTTATTTGCTAAACTGTCTAAGTGTGTGTTTGAAGTCACTACAGTTCCCTTCCTAGGGTATGTTATTACCAACCAGGGTTTGGAGATGGACGCGGGGAAGGTTTCAGCAGTTCAGGATTGGGTCCAACCCAAAACTTTAAAGGAATTGCAACGTTTTCTAGGTTTTGCAAATTTTTATCGGCGTTTCATAAAAGGCTTTTCCCATGTTGTTGCACCCCTTACCAACCTTACCCGCAAGGGGGCTTTTACTGCTAACTGGTCCCCCTCTGCCTGTGAGGCCTTTCTAACCTTGAAACGGGCCTTTACTTCGGCACCTGTCTTAGTGCATCCAGATATTCATAAAGCTTTTATTATTGAAGTGGATGCTTCTGAGCTGGGAGTGGGTGCAGTTTTGTCACAATATTCTGGTAACCCTGAGCGTCTCCATCCATGCGCTTATTTTTCGCGTAAATTCAGTACCGCGGAACAAAATTATGATGTTGGCAATAGGGAACTATTAGCTATTAAACTGGCATTTGATGAATGGCGACACTGGTTGGAGGGTTCATTACATCCTATAACTGTGTATACTGATCATAAAAATCTCGAATACATAGGTTCTGCCAAGAGGCTGAACTCTCGTCAGGCACGTTGGGCATTATTCTTCTCGCGTTTCAATTTTATTATTACTTTCAAGCCGGGTGTAAAAAATACTAAAGCTGATGCTCTATCTCGCATGTTCGGTGAATGTAAGGATCGGGGTGATTCTGGTGAACCAATTTTACCCACAGGTTGTGTGGTGGGGGCGTTACTTCCTGATCTCTCCAATACCTTGGCGCCGTTTCAAGATGAATCTCCCAGTGATGTACCCTTGGGGTGCCAGTTTGTTCCGCCGCACCTGCGTTCGGATGTAATTCGCGAATTTCACGATGCCAAAACTGCTGGTCATTTGGGTAACCGTAAGACGTTTATGCTTGCCCGTCGTCATGTATGGTGGCCTACCATGAGACGCGATATCACTGCCTTTATCGACGCTTGTGCTATTTGTGCTCGAAGTAAAGGAGTTCACAAGGCTCCTAGTGGCAGTTTGGTTCCTCTTGAAATTCCTGCTGAGCCATGGACCCATATTTCTATGGATTTTATTGTAGATTTGCCTCTCTCACATGGTAATACTGTCATTTGGGTGGTCGTAGATCGTTTCAGTAAGATGGCACATTTCGTTCCTTTGGCCAAACTTCCTTCTGCACCTGAGCTTTCGCGGCTGTTTACTTCGCATATTTTTCGTATTCATGGTATTCCGTCCAATATAGTCTCTGATCGGGGTGTTCAATTTACTTCCCGTTTTTGGAAACACTTCTGTTCGCGGTTGGGAATACAGATCTCTCTTTCTTCTGCCTACCATCCCCAGACTAATGGGCAGACAGAAAGAACTAATCAAACTTTGGAACAATACTTAAGGTGTTATGTTTCTGATGCCCAAGAACAATGGGCGGAATTTATTGATTTCGCCGAGTTTGCTTACAATAACGCGCCTAGTGAGAGTACCAAGGTATCTCCTTTTTATTGTAACTTAGGGAAAAATCCTAGAGCTTCTTCCCTTTCAGGGTCACCTTCCAATCTGCCGGCGTTGGAGGAGTGGCTTCAAGAACGGAAGAATATCTGGACACACGTTCAGGAGATTCTTAAGACCACTGGTTTGAGGTATAAGAAATTTGCCGACCGCCGCAGATCACAGGAACCTACTCTTCGAGTAGGCGATCTAGTTTGGGTCTCCACTAAAAATATTGCGCTCCGTCAGCCATCTAGCAAATTAGGTCCAAAATTTATTGGTCCTTTTCCAATCGTCAAGAAGTTGAATAATGTGTCTTTTAAAGTTCAACTCCCGCCAACTATGAAAATACCTAATTCCTTTCACGTTTCACTGTTAAAACCGGCGAAGAATGCTCCTCTTGCTGGTCCTGCACCAATTCTTCTTAATAATGAGCCCGAGTATGAAGTGAATAAGATCTTGGATTCACGTAAAGTGCGTAATTCTTTACAGTATTTGGTGGATTGGGTTGGCTATGGTCCGGAGGAAAGATGCTGGGTGGCAGCGAGGAATGTTCATGCCAAGGCTCTTGTAAGAAGGTTCCATCGTGACAATCCAGGGAAACCGGGTGAGGGTCCGGAGGCCCCTCGTGAAGGGGGGGGTAGTGTCAGGAACCGTTTACCTGATCCCCGTTCCAGCGATGTCTCCAGGCGGCCAGCTGCAGCTGTCACTGTGCGGCGGCCGCGCCGAGCGGCGTCGGCTCGAGCAGCGTCAGCTCGAGCGGCGCCCAGCTCAGCCACGCCCCCCGCTTCCTCCTCCAGGAGACGTGCTCGCGCGCGGCCGCGAGCACGTGTCTGTTATGCCCTCCGGCGGCGCTGTGCGGCGCGCACCCGCCGGAGGATCAATTAAAGGGTTAATGAATCCTAGGGGATTGAGGGCTTCGCCCTCTTCTGCTCTGCAGCCAATTACCCTTGGAATCCTATGTGCTCCAATCAGTACACTGCTTCCCTCAGACCTGTTCCTATAAAGGCAATTCCCTCTCAGTTGTGAATTGCCTGTGATAGCGCTCAGAACCCTGTGTTACCTACTCCTGTGAAGTCTAGCCTGTTGCCGATTCGATTGTACGACCATTCTCAATCCTGAATCCTTGTTGCCGACCTCTGCCTGAATTGACGCCTCTCGATCCTGAATCCTTGTTGCCGACCTTTGCCTGAACTGACGCTTCTAGATCCTGATCCCCAGTTGCTGACCTCTGCCTGAACCCCGACTACGTCTTGCCTGACCCCTGGTGCCGCTACTATCTCTGCCTTCCCGTTATCGACCTATTGCCTGTCTCTGGACTTCCGTCACTCACGCTCTTGCTATTGGTTCTCCAGTCCTCCCACATATAAGCTTGCATCCTTTGAGCCATTAAGTCCTGGGGGCAACCGATCCCGGGTAGGCGTATCTTGCGTCCCAGCAAGCGGGGGCTCCTACAGGTGAAGCTGGCTGTGGAGATTGGGGGTTGTGAGCTTATTAAGAGGGCTGGAGTTACCCCGAGCGTGACAATGTTGAGTCAAAAGAACAAGAACCAGGCGGATGGCTCTCAGTTCCAGAACATTGATGGGCAAGAGGGCCTCTCAAGGTCCCCACTGCCCCCGAAACTGAAGATCCTTCCAGAATCCCCCCCATCCCGAAAGACTGGCGTCCGTGGTGACAATTTCCCAAAGAGGAGTCAGGAAAGACCTGCCCCTCAAGAGATTGGTCGAGACCAACCACCATTGAAGGGACTGCCGGACCCGGGAGGACAACTGGAAGGGCCGATCCAACGATGCTGAAGCGTCCTTGTGTGAAATTGAGCAAAAGGAACTGCCTCGAACAAGGCAACCATCAACCCTACCAGTCTCATCCCCAAACGGATGGACGGTCGAGGATTGGAAAGAAGGACCCGAGCCAACTCCTGAATCAGACAAATCTTGGATTGAGGCAGAAACACCCTGTGTTGACAAGAATCCAACCGCATTCCCAGAAAGGACACCACCCTGGCCGGAGCGAGGGAGGACTTGGGAAAGTTGATCACCCAACCGAAGCTCTCCAGCGTGGAGACCACTGTCCTGGTGTCCGTCTCCGATTGATTGAGAGAAGGAGCCATGATGAGAAGGTCGTCCAGATAAGGTACAACACGAATGCCCCGAGATCTGAGAATGGCCATCACCCCTGCCAGCACCTTGGTGAACACTCTTGGAGCCGAGGTAAGGCCAAACGGAAGTGCCACGAATTGAAAATGCCGATCCTTCATCACGAACCGAAGAAAACGTTGATGAGCCTGGCAGATGGGAACATGAAGGTAAGCATCCTTGATGTCTATGGACATCATAAAGTCCTCCTGCCGAAGAGAACCGATGGCCGATCGCAGAGTTTCCATGCGAAACTTTCGAGTACGGATGAACCTGCCGGACGACACCACCTCCCGGATCCATCTGTCCGGAACCTCCTGGTCCCAAACCAGGGAGAAGTGTCGCAATCGTCCCCCCACCCGCACGGGTGAGGGCACCCCCTCATTGCTGAGCGGGCTTACCAGCAGGCTTGGGCTTGGCGCCCCAGGACTGACCGGGACGGCCATGGCCCCTCCCCCGGGTCCAACCTGCACCCCTGGTAGTGGGAAAGGAAGCCCCTCTGCCCGCTCTGACTTCCCGAAAGGAGGGACTAAAGGAAGTCGCACCCCGAAAGGAACAACGAGCCCCTTGCGTTGAGGCAACTTACCACCCTTGGTAACTGAATCCAATTTATCGCCAAACAGGCGCAAACCTACAAAAGGAAGCGCTGTAAGCGCCTTCTTAGAGTTAAAGTCCGCCGTCCACTGGCGCAGCCACACTGACCGACGAAGAGCAACCAACAGTGCCGCTGTCCTGCTACTCATCGCAAGTGCATCGTCCTGGGCGGTCATGACAAAGGAAATAAACGACTCACACTGCTTGAGAGAACTGAACTCATCACAAGTGGGATCAAGACCTGCGTACAAATCTCTAATAACGGACCTAACTGCCATCAGAAGAAGCGCCGAAGCACACACCGGCCGCAGTGCCGATCCAGCACTGATAAAACCATGGCGAGCCAATTGATCAATCCGACGATCCTCACCATCTTTAATGGTAGTAGTGTCAGGGAAGTGCAACACAGCCGTGTTAGACAGCCCTAACACAGGGGCATCGACGTCAGGGGGAACCGACCAAAGCTTTACCAAATCCTCCGGAAAGGGATAGCGTTTTTCCCAACTAGGAGGAACTCCAGCCAGGCGCGTGGGTTGTTCCCATTCCTTAAGGACAACCCTCACCAAGTTTTGTTGCCTGGGAAACACCAAATGCGGCTGGAGCACATCAAACAACTCACCCTTTGGCTGGGGGACCACCACGGGCGGATCCAAAGCCAAAATTTCAAACATTTGAGCCAAAATGGAAGGAGTGTCAAGGGACACCCCCGCAGCCTGATCGCCAGCGGTGCCAACCAATTGCTGGTCTGCGGGCTCATCCGACTCCTCAAGGAGTTCCCCCTCCTCAGCAGGGGGACAATCGGACCAATCCAATATTTCAAACACCTCATCCTCTTTGACAGGCGATGCTGGAGAAAGGTGCTTCCGCTTCGCTGTAGCCTTCTGAGCTACCGTGGCGGAAACTATCTTCTCAAGGTTGGCCAATCGCGCACACACCTCGGATTGCGAATCCCCACCCTTGACAATGTCACACGGGGTCCGGAATAGGTGGGGGGGTAGGAGATGACGGAAGTTGCTAGGAGCCAGAAGCCGGAGTGCCGGACTGGCGCGCAATATTCTGCTTTGCACATGGAACGCATAATATGACATCATCGCCTGGGAGCGGAGCCCCACAACCCCCACACAGCCTGGATAGCCCCGAAGAGCCATTTACGAATTAAACTCACAAGCACATGCACTACACAGCCACAATGTGAGACTAAACAACACAGCTTAAATGACAGCCCCTCCTGAGCCGAGGTGGGCCGAGGTGGGGACCGCTAACCTGTTACTGCTGCTGAAAACTTGAACACAGTACTCCTGGAAACGCACTTTCCTCAGCTAAGCCCCAGCACCTGTCTCCGTGATGAGGCAGAGGAAGGAAGGCGGGCCCGGGCTCAGCGAGCGACGCGCTCCGGCCACGCCCCTGCCAGTGAGTCACACAGCGAGGGCCGAAAGGGAGCGCGGCCCCGCCCCCAAGATCCGAGTAGCGCGGCCCGCCGAATGGCGGCGCCGCGTGCAAACGGGCGCCACAGACGCCCTCAGTCCCCCAAGCCAGCCAAGCGGGAGACGTTTAAAACACATGTAGAAGGAGCCCCAGCAGCTCAGGACACGCTCCCGCACGCCGCGGCGCTGACCCTGCGGCTGCCAGCGCTCCCCACACACATCACATAAGTAAAAAACACCCCATACAAACCACCCCCCCCCCCAAAGCGAAGGGAGAAGGGACCAAGCGGGAGAAGGTGGCCAAGGGGAACATCGGGACAGGGTCATCCCAAATCCGGATCACCATGCCGGATAGCCGCATTGCACGCGTAGGGTCGAGGGGAGGAGATAAGCTCCTAGGCACCTATAGTGCCATCTACCAAGCAGGAGACTTCTTTCTTCTGTCTTGTCACATCTTGCAGAGAGAAAACACTGGGTGTTAAGTGGGAGGTCCCAGGTATATGTAGGCCGGAAGGGGCTCGTTTTCAAGACTTCTCTCTGCAACGTCGCCACCTGCTGGTGGAGTAACCCGATCGTAAGAATTAAAGGGGAAGCGGGGTGTGTGACACACTGAGAATAAAAGGTCAGCCCCCAGCATTAAAGTACCTGGCCCTAGAGTTGAAAAGTCTCTAGGGAGTGGTGAAAGCCTTTTTGAGGGGTATCCCTAAATATGTGTATTGTTTAAGGTATGTGTGAATCTCCCAGGAGTGCCCATAATCTTACATCATTCCCAGATCTTCCCAGGCATGTCCAGTCTTCCCCTACTCCCCTCCATCCAATGTGCACAGTCTCTCCAGGCATTGTGTGCACAGCCTGAGGCAGCGGCCAGGGGAGGCACCTGACATTCAATTCATTCAGCATTGTTTGTCCTTCAATAACATGCATAGCAATCAATGTTATTTGAAGGAGAGCCTGTGAATGTGGCCCATTTGGATGATCTTAGGGGTTCACACACACACTTGGGCATCCCAAATCATGTCTGTAGTCTGTAGCCGCTGTGGTATGTGCGTCAATGAGATGTCTTACCGCAGCGGCTCTGAGCACACTGGTGGCCGCATCTCGTGCTTCCCTCTAACAGGGAGCGCACCCACGCCGGCCATTCACAAATGGCTGGCTCAGGCACGGGCCCTGCTTACAGTATGTTGTGGTATACAGGGTCACACTCACCCCAGTCTTTATAGCAAGTTGTGGTATAAGGGGGCACACTCACCCCAGTCTTTAATACAGCAAGTTGTGGAATAAAGGGGCACACTCACCCCAGTCTTTACAGCTAGTGGTGGTATAAGGGGACACTCTCACCCCTGTCTTTACAGCTAGTTGTGGTATAAGGGGACACTCTCACCCTTGTCTTTACAGTTAGTTGAGGTATACAGTGGCACTATCACCCCAGTCTTTACAGCTAGCTGTTGTATAAAGGGGCACTCTCACCCCAGTGCTTATAGCAAGTTGTGGTATAAAGGGGCACAATCATCCCAGTCTTTACAGCTAGTTGTGGTATAAGGGCACACTCACCCCAGTCTTTACAGCTAGTTGTGGTATAAAGTGGCACACTCACCCCAGTCTTTACAGCTAGTTGTTGCATAAGAGGGCACTTTCATCCAAGTCTTTACAGTATGTTGTGCTTTAAAGGGTCACACTTACCCCAGTCTTTATTGCAAGTTGTGTTATAAAGAGGCACACTCACCGCAGTCTCTACAGCTAGCTAATTGTGGTATAAAGGGGCGCACTCACTCCAGTCTTTACAGCTAGTTGTGGTATAAGGGGGCACACTCTCACCCCAGTATTTACTGCAAGTTGTGGTTTAAGGGGACAATCTCACCCTAGTCTTTATAGCAAGTTGTGGTAAAGGGGACACTCGGATGCCAAAAGTAACAAGTGGTATTAGTGCAGCAGTTGTACACTAAGCTCCAGCTACTATCTCGACTAAATATTGCCCTGAAAAGGCAGTTTCTTTTACCAAATAGCCCTATCTGTCCCTCAGCAGCAGCCAGCAACCTGCCCCTATCTACTGCAGAGCACACATCGGTGTTGCGCGACATGACGCAGACCCCACCTTTTAGACGGTGGGGCCATGTGTCCCACTGGGCCAAGGAAGAAGGCTTAAAGAAGAAGGCTGATTTGCTGCTGTCTCAAATGCTGAACGCATGCACGGATTTCGATGTGAAATCCTTGTTCAGCTTCGGACACACAAACCCGCAAAGGGATCACCATGGATCCGAACTTTGTTTGTTGGATCCGCTCCACCTTTTTTTGTTAGGCAGCTTTTAGCACAGAACCCCATAGGAATCAATGGGAAATTCAGCAGATTTTTCTCTTTATTTCTTTTTAGCATCTTTTACTTATTTTTCAGGCATGAACAAGAGATAGGTAACCAGTATGTGAAAGGTCACTAATGGTAGTGTTTTCACTATATTTTTAACTATGTTTTTAACTAAATTTTGAATTCAACTTTTTTTCTGAAGACTTTCAAACAACCCAGACTCTTCCTAGACATCCTACATATATACCCCTCCCATGAAGATATATACTGCAAAAGAGTGTTTTCAGCAGGATTTCATGGGTTTTTAAACCAAATTCACCACAGTAGTTGCCTGGCTTTCGCCAAACCATTGTCAGAGTAAATATCACTATTTTTTGGCAGCAAATTGCTGTTTGAGCTCCATCCACCCTGGGTACTCCCTCTGTGTGCAAACATGGCGAACGAAGGGAAGGTGAAAGTCGTGCAAAGCTATGAACATTGTAAATCACCCCCTGTTTAAAGAGTAAAAACCCACTGCTTAAAGTGGACCATCCTGGGTTTTGATCCTTTCCTCGGGGGCACCCCGATCGGGGATGCACCACTGTGTGAAACCCCAGATCGCCCAATCTAACTCACCTCTTCCCGTTCCTACGGTACATGGGTGGCCGTTCGTCCAATCAGTGCACTGGGAACCGCTGCCGTCTAAGGCCCGCAGCTACGAGCGCGCTGCTTCACAAATGGCTGGCGCGGGCACCCGTCCTGCTAGAGGGATAGCGGGGATGCGGCCGTGGCTCGCGCATGCGCCGCTGGACCAGGTAGCAAGGTAAGTGTATGGGGCGACCTGGGGGGTTTCACACAGTGGGGCATTCCGATTTTGGATGCCCTGGGGGGAGGGAATCGATTGGCTGGGGAATCTCATAGATCGTGCTTGATTTTGGTCCACTTTAATAAATAATGAGATAAAGGGGCTATTTATCTGTTCATTCCATTGTAGAACCTCTCTATATCATGGGGAGAATTTTCCACAATTAAAGGACCCCTGTTTGCTATTTGTAAAGTCAAAGCATACTTACCATACCTTTCATGCTGTGTTTCCCTCCTGGATGTTGAAGATTAAAGAAGGAGCGTTCGATTAGGGAATGTGGTTAAAAAACAGCCATCCAGAGACAAAACTTCTTTCAATAGTTATTTGTGACTGCCCGATGGGCAATTATGGGGCTCCATTTCCGTCCTAGGCTCAAAGATAAGGTAAGAATAACGGAAGTTCTGGGGAGTGATGTGTGTGTGTAGGGGGCTGCAGCATTGTGGATGGCCAATGGACCCGTTTTAATGTGCCACGACCTGGACCAACACCCCAAATGGGTGTCGGTCTGCTTTAGCCCCCGACACATAAAAATTAAAGAAGTGGTCTCAAAAATGTAATTCATGGAATCCATGTCTCACATGAATACATTCCAGTTTCTTAAACCCTTTTTAACCCCTTAATTGCCCAATTTTAGCCTTCAGAATCAATATATTTTTGTTTCTCTTTGTGTTCCAGTGGTCAGACAGGCAGGTAGGGAGGTCGAAGGGCAGGTAGGCAGACAAGTACATGGATGGCCAGGCAGGTAGATGGGCAATATTTAGGTGGGTGGACGGGCAGGTGGAAAGATGGATAGGTGGCTGGGTGGTCAGGTAGGTAGGTGGGCCGGCTGGCAGGTAGGTTGGAGGGTGGGTGGTTTGGTTGGTAGGTGGGCGGCAGGCCGATGGTGGGTGGACAGATGGGTAGGTGGCTAGGTAGTCAGGCAGTTAGGTGAGTGGGGAGGAAGGTTGAAGGGTGAGTGGGTGTGTGGGTTTAGGTTGGTGGGCAGCAAGCAGGTAGGTGAGTAGATGGACAGGTGGGTGGCTGGGTGTTCAGGCAGGTAAGTGGGCAGACTAGTGGGTAAGTGACTGGGCGGTAGGGCAGGTAGATGAGCAGACAGATGGGTAGGTGACTGGGTGGTCAGGCAGGTAGGTGGCTGGGAAGGCATGTTGGAGAGTGGGTGGGAAGGTAGGTGGCAGCAGGCAGGTAGGTGGGCGGATGGACAGGTAGGATGCTTGGCATTCAGGCAAGTAGGTGGGCAGATTGGTGAGTAGGTGGTTTGACAGTCAGGCAGGTAGGTAGGTGGGTGGTCAGGTAGGTAGGTGGCAGGCATGTGGACAGGTGGTTAGGCAGGTAGATAGGTGGACAGGTGGTTAGGCAGGTAGATTGGCTGACAGGTGGTTACAGGTGGGTAGGTGGTTAGGCAGCCAAGAGGGTGCGCTATTGGCACCTTGGTGGCCAAGATAAGCATGGCATCTTGGTGGCCAGGGTAGGCATGGCATCTCGGCGGCTGGGGCGTGCATGGCATCTTGGTAGCCAGGGTGTGCACGGCATCTTGGCAGCCAAGGCCATCATTGTCATCTTGGCGGGTGGGGCTGGTGAGCAGTGTCATCTCGCCACAGCTCCAGCAGCTGATCCGGTCCCCCGCGTCTCCCCAGCCGGACCCTCCCACGCTGCCTGTACAGAGCCGAGCAGTGAAAATAAGAGCAGTGAGCAGCTGCTGGAGCTGTGGATGAGGGCCAGGAAACATGCTGCAGCGGGGGGGGGGCTAAGTAAGTAAAAAAAAAATGCCCCTCACACCCAACACTGCCCCCAGCACACTCCCCAGCAGCACCAAACCCTCCAAGGAAACCCCCCTCTCTCCATGCTGTGCTTGGGACATTATAAGACGGAAACAAACTTTTTCCTTGAATGTGCTAGGAACCTCATGGGTACTGGGGGGGGGGGGGGAGTAAAGGATTTTTTTTTATTTCACAATCCTAATGGCAATAATAATGCCTGATGCATGTCCCATGTAATTCTCCTCCATTTCCTGCACCATTGCACCATTTCTGAGAACGTGCTAGGAACATCATAGGCACTTGGGGGGGGGGATTTCAATTTAAATCAACTCTAATCCCAATGGCAATAATAATGCCTTATGAGTTTACCATGTACCTCTCCTCCATTTCCTGCAGCATTGCTTAGAAGCAGTAGGAGTGCTCCAAAGTTTTCCCTCCGATCAAGAGGGTGAAACAGCCGCTCTGTACCTTGATTTTTCAATCACGCAACCAGTGGTCCCACAGCAGAGAGTGAACATGAGTCATAAAAAAGCGCCATGCTATGCCCTTCCTCAGCCTAAGAAATGTAATTGAAAATGTGTATTTGCTTAGAATCCATAAGATATTTACTCTGAAATGGAGATTTTGAGATATTTTGGAATGACTTATTTTACCCTGTTCCCAAGGGGGGTGAGGTGAGAGAAGTTAGTGGGCCTGGACAGGGACCTTAAAAATTCACTTCAATTCATTTAAAACCCAAGTGAAATCAACAACTTCCCTTGGCCTCTGTCATGGAGAGAATATTAATACATTCTCATTGTTTGAGTAAGAGGAAATACATGAAAAAGATAATAAAATGTGACAGGTCGAGGGCCCATATGTCCAAAAATATCTTTATAAGTCCTGAATGTGTCATGTTTTGAGTCTTATGAGCTCATTTGTCACATTGTCATGTCAAAGATGAATGCCATTTATTTAAGCTAGTTGCAGCTTTGTGAGTTGTGTCATGAAGTAAATAGTTTTCTATATAAGCTACATGATTCTTATGAAAATGTCCACTCTTGCAACATCAAGATAAACAGGTGAAGCATTTTCAGCATCATCTTTCCATTATAGGTGAGCCATTCACAGAGAGGAATGCACCCTGTGTGTGTGTGTTTGGAGGGGGTTGCTTAACATTCTAATGCCTGTCAACTAAAACGAGGACTATTTGTCTAATAATAAAATCACATTTTTACAGACAAGAACTCAGGAAATGCCTATTGCCTTAAAATATCTGGTATATGGTTACACAATTAGGAATACAAACCACTCTACAGGAAATTACTTGAGTGAAAACCCACCTAAAGGAGAACTATCCCGAAAAAATTGCCCAGTGGTAAACATCCATATAAATATGCTGGATGGCAGGAGGAGGGGGCACTTATAAACCCGGCATCAAGGAATATACAGCCAGGCTTGTTCCTTTCTTAGGAAGTAGCCCAAAACTCGGGATTATCCTGGGTTTTGGTTTGTCCCCGGTTTGGGGTGCCCCCCTATCTGAATCCTCTCACATCTCAATGGTCCAATGGAGCATGTGTGGCCACTAGTCCAATGAACTTCTACATGCTGAATGAAATCCCCAGCCGCACTTACGAGCAGTGTGCTTCCCCCCCTTGGCTGTGCATGCCAACTCACAGCCATTCGGTTGTGGCAGGTGGGGCCATGCTACCTCTGGAAGGGAGGCGAGTGATGCTGACGCTGACTGCACATGTGCCATGGGCACAGCAAAGAGGTAAGCATTGCGGGTGAACAGGGACATCCCAGTTTGGGATGCCCTGGAGGAAGGAGGAATAAACCTGCCCAGAAGTCTCATAAACTCCAGGGACAGTTTTGGTCCACTTTAATGGAAGACGTTTTATTCAGTTCGGATGAATAAGTGACCCCTCCTCTCATTAGCCAACATGTTTATATAGATTTGTAATAATACACATTTTCACAATATAACTCCCTTATTAAATAATGTGATAAAGGGGCTACTTACCAGTCCACTTCATTGTTAATCCACTCTATATCATGGGGAGCATTTTCCACATTTAAAGGACCTCTGTAGGTTATGTGTAATATCGCAGCATAATAAAACACCTCCTGGTCTGTACTGTTCCCTTAAAGTGGTGTTGTTGCTGATTTCTAGCCCCATTTCCATGGCCAAATCTACTTTAGTAACGCCACATTCTACTTAGAGGCCGATTCATTAATAGCGCCAGGTAGCGACAGATGAGCGACAGTAGCGTTATTTTCACAGCGCCCGCTAGTATTCGCTGTGCTTGGCCGTTGTTCGGCTGTTGACAGCGACTCAGTCGGTGTGCGGTAATGTTGACTACGGGGTTAGGAGTCGCTGTTTGAAAGGTTCCGCGCTGTATGGGAGCGCATGACAGCGAACGGCCATAGCGAACGGCTCCCAGCATATTCATTAACAAATCACGCTCAAAAAATTCTCGCACTGTGAAATGCTTGTTTAAACCCCAGAGCGCTGGCGGCGATGGGTTAAAAGTAGTTTTTTAACCCCCAAACAACCATATTTTTGGATAAAAAAAAAACATGTTTTTACAAAGATTTTGTAATATGAATACATTAATATCAGACCTGTAATATCAATTCTGCACAAATTTTTTTTTTTTTTTTTTACCTTAAAAAAAATATCTAACATTGCAGAAGTGGTCACAGAATTTTTGCCATTTAAAAAAAAAAAACAAAAAAAAAAAAACATTAATAGCAATTAATTGAGAATATTTAAAGATTGCTCCATTGAAATGCATTGGAGAGCGCCAGGTAGCGAGAGGTCATACCTGTCGCTGTGGGGTGAGGCTGGAATAATGATGAATGATTCGCTATCTGGCGCTCTGTCAGTCGCTAAGCAGGATCGGCTTGATAAATGTGTGATTGCGGAGGGGAGCCGGCGTACTCGTGGCGGTGAGCGTCATTACCGTTCGCTCACCATTCGCTACCTGGCGCTATCCCTTGTTAAATAAGGGCCTAAGAGCAGAGCTGTTGGTGGAAGCCCCCACCCCTTGTCTTGTCACAGTGTATAAGCCAGTCAGGAGTGCAGCTGTGGCTTAAAGTGGACCAAAAAGTAGGATTTTGCAAACCCGTGTTTTGGTCCTTCTCCTGCGGGGACATCCAGATTTGGGATGCCCTGATGTGTGAAACCCCCTGATTGCCCCTAAAACTTACCTCTTTGATGTTTCCACAGTGTATGTGCGTGCACCCAGTGCAATGGCTGACATATGGTCAAAGTAGTGAGTAGATATATAGATCAGCCTGGCTCCTGCATTCAGGATAGATTGGAGAGAGGGGAGTTTAATAAGGGTAATGGAGTAATAGTCAGTTACAGTAATCAAATTGAGAATGCATCTGGACAACATTACGAGTTTTTGTAGTTTTTACAGTAAGAAACAATCAGGAGATTTTTTGAAGTGCGAGTGGCATGAGTGGAAAAGTGATTAAATATATGGGGTGAATGACAAATCAGAGTCAAATGTGAAACCTAGCCATCAGACATAAGAGATACTTAGACATTATGATAGTGCCACACTCTGAGAGGAAGATATCAGGTTTAGCTAGGTTGGTAGATAGTAAACACACTATTCAGTTTCAGACAAAGAGAGGACATGACAGTGACTGGTGTTCTAAAGTACAGCTGGGGTAAGGTCAGGAGATGAAATTTTTGTGGCGAGTTGAGCATGGAGTTGGCCAAGAGGTAGTAGATGAGACGAGAGTAGATCGGCCATTCCAGAAATTTAGAGATGTTAGGGACAGGTCTGTATTTGGTTGTGCTGTATGGGTCAAGAGAAAGTTTTTTTAGGGATTATGACAGAATATCTGAAAGTGGAATAAAAAGGTACAAGAAGAGAGAAGGGAGTTTGAATATTTTGGTTAGGTGAGTATTGACAGGCAGAGAAAAAAACTGGAGGAGATGTAAGGGAATGGGATCAGAGGTGCATGTTGTAGGGTGAGAGGAAATGAGGAGTCTGGAGACTTCTTCTTCTGTGACTTGGTTGAAGGTGGAGAGTAAGTCAGGGGAGGTGGGGTAGGATAGAGGATCAAAACCACCTAATTACTGGGAGCCAATTTCTTCTTCGATGTCTTCGATCTTCTCTTTAAAATGGGTGGCCAGGTCTTCAGCACAGAGGTCTGTTATGGGCGCCTGTAATTTAGGACTGAGCAGTGAGTTTTTTTGATTGATAAAAAGGAAAGAGATAAGGATTGTGCAAAAGTCAGTTTGGTGAGGGAGTTATAGGTTGCTGCATGAATTTGTAATGTAAGAAAGTTTTTTTCCAGAGGTGTCCATCAAGTCTGGAATATCACTGTTGCTTTCTTCTGTGTTTGGAGGGTTTGAGTTTGGAGGGGCAAATTCACCCAGGGTGCTTCGGAAAGTGTAATTATAGTGTTTTACAGCAATTTCAGGATAGTACAGGGAAGAAATTAGGGACAAGCATTACTTTAAGGCCTAGTAAACCCAGGATCCACTTCAGGAGGGACCATGCAGATCTTGTTGGAAGTCTTACATGTCAGGCTTCTAGGTTTGTTCTACACCCTGCGAGCAGCGGTGCATAACTTGCGACACAGGGGCCACACATTGCCTTCAGTTGTGGCCCCTGGCACTCCTAATTCTAAGTCTTAGAAAGCTGGAAGCTGAGCTTGCCTTGTCTGCAGTGTTGAGGCAGTGCAGCACTAATTCAGAGAGCAGGAAGTGAGGCAGCAATTTACTTCTCTGTAGGCATGGTTGACACAGGTGTTGCTATTTGGTTGTAGGGATATTTGTATTTTGAGAGTTCAGAGGCATTTTTGGAAAGACAGCATCTAAACAATAAGCAGAGTGCAATGAAAGGCTTCCAGCAGTGGGTAAACGAGCTATAGCCCAAAAACAAGTCATAGCAGAATTCTAGGCAAACTGTAAGGTCAGAAAAAGCTTGAAAGCAATCATTTTTTGAGCTACCCACACTTTTAGTTTGTTCACGTTATGGTCTTTATTGGTCTTCCATTACTAGCTGTCCTACCTCACCTATCCCCACCTCTGCTCACGTATGTCTCACCTCTACTTACTTTGCCACATACCTCTTCTGCTCACCTCCCTTTTCCTGCTTTACCCCTTCACATTTCTTCCTGCCTCACCTCTGTATATACAATATAAAAAAGCAAAAATAATGCTTTAAGGTTATAGCTTTCCCGCAGTAAACCATGTTTTGCTGATTCCATTTTTTTGGGCAACCCCTTAAAGGAACAGTAACAATAAGACAATGCAGCCCTTAGACCCAAAAAAGTTGTGGTCAGAGAGCAGGGGGCTAGGAAAGTTATTTAGATTAGAGGCTGGCACAGTAGAAAGATCAGGTTAAGCATGTTGCCATCTTTATGTCTGAGAGTTAGAAATTTGTGTTAGGTCAAGATAGGAGGTTAGAGTTAAAAGAATGGAGGCAGAGATGGAGATCAGCTGTCTTTGAGGATGTAAAAAGTAATTCAGTGGACAGGAAGTGCAGAAGCCAGACAGCAAAATATTCCAGGAACCGGGTTGGCAAGCCAGAGGAATAGTCTGAGGGTGTGGACCTCAAAAGTTCTTAGCGAGAGTGATAGTACCTGGCCATTGATCTTAAAAGTGCAATAGGGAAGCGAAGGAAACAAAGCCGACTCCTATAAAAAAAAATGGGAGGGAGATATCCAGAAATCCCTTTCCAACCTGGACTGGCAGAATATCTATAAGAAAAATACTCTTAATATCAGCCCCATTAAGAATCTTCTCCTTTAAATACTGGTACTACTTAACCGCCGACCACAACAGGAATATGCCCCCAAATCTTTGCTGGTGGTGCAGTCTGTACCCGAACACAGTACAACACATATGGTGGGAGTGTATGCACATAGTAGCACTTTGGCAGGAAATAATAAAAGTTTGTAAATCAGACAGGGAAAATAAATATTACATTAGACAAAACTAGAATTCTCTTAAATATCCCAATACCGGACTTACCTAAGCCCAAGCGGTCTCTGAATAACATCATCATTATGGGCTCTAAATATTACATTGTCAACCACTGGCATAAACCTATCCCACCCACATTTGGAAAATGGTTAAGGAAGATGCAGGAAATTATCGAAATAGAAGCCGAAGTGACTACACAGATTGAGACCAAAAAACAACTTCTTGAATTTGGAAAAGATCTGCTACAAAAAAACTCAATCAGAACCATAAACCTGGATAGGCAAGAAAGACGAAGAAGAAAATAAAATGAGAGGGATAAGGGAAGGAGAGAATCAGGAAAAAAAAAAGGAAAGGGAAGTGATTAATGAAACGACGAGGAGAAAATAAGAAGATAAAGAAGTATTTCACCAAACATATATCTAGGAAAAATCAGGTATGTTTTGTATATATACGTGGTGGACTGCAGTAAGACAAATCAAACAGCCCAGTGGTTCAGCTAGGGGGTGGGGGGAAGGGGAGAAAGGAGAGAAAAAAATAAATAAATAAAAAAACTAATTTTCGGCAAATACTCGCACTTGATGAAAAGAGGACCCCACCTGCTGATGAAAGATCACGAATCTGAATAAAGCAAAGGGAGACTTAAATCTGAGCGGGGGAAAAAAAAAGTGCAATAGGGGAAAAGAAGTTTGCAACATCCCTGCCATGTCTATTGTATGGTCCAGGGGTTTGTGGAAGTGGAAGTTACCATAAGATAGGGCAGCAGGGGAAGCAGTGTCTGTTTCTTGGATGCAAGTTTCGGTGAGAGCTATTAGCACGAGATTAGAAATGAAAAAGTTGTGAATGTAGGGGAGGTTGTTATAAACAGTGTGGGTTCCCTAGTGCACAAGTAAAAGAGGGTAGTGAAGGTATGCTATGAATTGTGGTGAGGTTTGTTGGGTTTCTATGAGAGACTGTTAAACTTAGCAGAAGTAGTTGGGCTAGGTTTAGGATAGATATTCCCCAATGTTAGTAGCAAAAGATTAGTGACTTAAAACAAATGATGTCTGGATTTGTGGGAGTGCTTATGACCAAATTTTGGCCATCATGGTGGTGCAGTGACTGACTGCAATAGAGAGCGGTCTCCAGTGAACCATTTCTTCTTTATCCCCCCACCCAATGATTCCCCAAGGAACCCCAAGAACTTTCCTGCTGAGCACATTGAATGGGAAAAATAGATAAGTGAGATGGTGGTGGCCAAATGGATGCCCTGCCCATAGTGTCTGGAGAGAAGGGCTGTTGAACATAACTTGATCTCAGCATTGGAGGTAAGAGAGAATCCCCTCAGGCCCTCCACTCTTAACCCTGGTGTCTATCCCTCTGCCTTAATATTCTCCCCACCACATGCCCTTTGAGTCTCACTGTGCCATCTGACTCTATCTACTAGCCTTCTTACCGCTCGTAGTTCTAAATGTCCCAGTCCCCATCATACACACCAGTACCCCTTTCTCTCCAAATTCTTAAACCTCTTTTGTCCTCTACCCACTAGACCTAACACCCCCTTTCTTTCCTTTTAATGTTCCAGCACCCTACTCCATGCCGCTCCTTTTCCACCATAGACCTGAGCCTCTTCTTCCCTTCCCACTTGTACAATGTATCAAAATGTATGGTTATCTTGGGTGCACTCCCTGATCCAAGCTAACCTCAATGTAGTTCCATATGTGTGTCTGGCTCTTACTCTCACAAATGTGCCTCAACCATGGACAGTTGGCTCCTTGGGTACTTGAGTGCTCAGTGACAATAGCACCCAACTTGAATGCCCAGCATAAATTACTTACTGATTAACTTTATCCTTGGAATTCCTTCTCTAACCTTAACAATGTTCCCAAACGTCTCCAGTGTTGACCTACACCTTTAATATAGAATTTAAGAGTCAGTACAGTTGATGATTGTTTAAATGGCTTTCTCAAATCAATATCAGTCAAGGAAGTCACCTGGATTATAGAGAAGTGTCTTCATAAACTAAAAAAGCAGCAGGTCTGACAGCTTTTTCCGATATTGGATAACCTGGATCAATGAGATCCTGCACATATATGCAAATCTCACATGCATGAACGATCGGATCAGTACTCTCTAATGTTTTTTTCATATATCCGGAACTGATATTCATTCTAAATTCATTCTAAACATTCCGTTCTGCTGAATGCAATAAACTAATTTGCAATCCAGGAAATACAGATTATGATGTCAATGTATGTTATTATTTGCTGTGTCTAAATTCGTTTTCCCAAACCCTCTCCTGGGGGGAAGCCCCCTACAAGTCAGGTTTTTCCTGTGGAGACAAAGGTGCACATGTGAAGTAATTAGAGCTTAGACAGAACCATAGAGCCAGCCATGTGGAGATCCACAAAATATGACCTGTTAGTTGCTCTCTAGAACAGGATTGAGGAACACTTGTCTAGATAGAGGAACTCAGTGAGTGAGAAATCCAGAGGTTGTTTCCATTGTTTTACCAATAGCAGCCAATCCACTTAAATCACATTTATTGTTTAGACGAATATGTTACTGTAATGCAATTCAGTTAACAGACTCAAAGTCTTCAGCCCACTGCCATCCAATACATTAGACAAGCAAATCCCTAGGCTTATTGATGTAGACCAAGTGGGCTTTCTGCCCAGAGGAGAGGCTAGGGATACCACTTTTACAGTCTTTACCCTGGTGCATCATTCCAGAAAGATTTTTTCTCTCAAAAAAGATAAATCACAAACAATGAGCACTAAGGAAAAAATCAAAAATAATATGTTGCTGAAGACACCCTATAAGGGTCAATATATGGTCCCACAAGAATTTGCACATACAAATTTTTAATTTTTCATACTTTTCATGCACAAAAATGATTTATTCACGTTTTTTCTCCTCCCGATTCTATATAACCTAATAACATATACAGGTGATTATATTTTCATATTATTCTTTAATAGAGTAGATTGATATGTTTATGAGTTGTTATGGTTGGGAATATAAATTCTAAATTGATTGTTTGACTAGGAGCACTTGTACTTTATAAATATATAGATTTTAGAATGATCCGGATCATAGGCAGGATTTGCACATGTTTAGCTGCACTATTGGAACACTTTGTTGAATGATTTAGCACATATATCTAGGCATTTTATATCAATTAGAGTGGTGAGACTCTCCCCATCGCCTACACACCTTTATGTTGGTTTGTTCTGTGTGTTATTGTTCGATTTATGTGTTTTTTAAGGGATTTTAATATGTTGAGTGTATTGTATATAGTGATTATAAATATGTAATTAATAAAAATGTATTGTTTGATCAATTTGAGTTGAGAGTGCCTCCCTACATACTTTTATTTACTTGACTAGGGGCTGTGAGCGCACACAGAGCGGGAGGGTTTCCACTCCTGCCCCAAGCAGAACATCACTGGATTCCCAGGACAAGGTAAGGTGTTTTCTTTAGTAACCCCCATCCTGCCTCGGTTCCAGGGCCAGGTGGGTATTCAGGGTAACACAGGACTTCCACTTTAATAGGCGCATTTGAAAATTACCTAAAAGAATGTCAGAAAACATCCCCGTTTTCATTTTCAATTTACTTGAAATACAAATGGCAAAAACACAAAAGCCATACATGCCTTTAAAACTCTCATGAAAAGAGTATTCTCAGGTTTTATTTTCACTAGTAAAAATCATCACTATTTTAGTTTCTTAAAATAGATTTATTTAATGACCAGATGACAATGTATTTTAGCAAACAAGCAAATTGTTAGTATAGCGGTTTTATAAGGTATAAACGTATTTCAAAATGCCCTGTATTTCCTCCTTGAAGATGGGGGAATTCAGATGTGACACTGATGTCATTTTAGGTCAACATCTTATGACAATAACTCAAGATAAGGAAATGATGTTGCTAAAACTATTGTTCATGCATCAGACAAGAAATTCCAGCTATTTTTTTGCTCTAGGCTATGGATACCTGATCCAGGAAGTAAAAATAAACTGACACTCATAGGTAGATCCTCTAGGTTTTGTATATAAAGCAGCCAAATGGCAAGACTCACAAGAAGACTTGACTGAGCTGAATTCAGCAGAAGCACGATGAAGGCAGATGCTAATCAGATGAAGGCTCTCTATGATGCCAATGGCTTCCTAACGGCCATAGATGTCCTAGATGAGAAAGAAATGCAGAAAGCCTTTAATGAACACAAATATCTGGAGGAAAAGTTTGGTAAGTGTGTAGGGTTCATTTCGGTGCATTTTCACACGTCATTGTCTGGCTGCTCCTACGTTCAGTTTCACATAGAGGGAAGTAGTAACCACTGGCATTGTAGAGGCTCACAGGGCATAAAGGTCCTGCCAACTGATAAAAATGATTGAAAGAATCTGTAATGGTGACGTGATGGTGGTGATGTCTGATTATGCGGTTATGCACAAACATGGCTTTATCTTTATTGTCTTTCGTTTTAAAAATAAAAAGGTACATGTGTGCATTTCTTCCAGGAAAGGAGTATGGGCAATATAATTTTCACAACATCCACCTGCAATATGAATGGGTGATGAACTTAGCTACCCACCCCAAGCTACTGAATGCAATAACAGCTGTGTTGGGCCCAAACATAATTCTCCTGGACTCAAGATTCATTTGTAAATACCCTGCCTCTGATGTGCCCCACAAGGCAAATACTGCTCCATATGTGGCCTGGCATCAGGACATCAAGTAAGTAGGAAAGATCTGCAAGTAAGTAAACAGTAATATGATTAGAATCTACAATGCTCTAACACACATTCGTGTCCCCTTGCAGATATTGGGGGTTTGAGGGGGGTCCAGTGGCTTCGGTGTGGCTGGCATTTGACGATGTAGATGCAGAAAATGGAGTCTTGCAGGTGATTCCAGGTATGAGATTTATTTTTGCTAATATAGCAACATTTTACATAGTTACATAGTTAATACGGTTGAAAAAAAGACATACGTCCATCCAGTTCAACCAAAGGACGGGGTTGAGTAAAGTTATTTTTATTTAATTATAACAACTAATAGTAACTGTTATCAGTATATTGATTATATTTTTAGCTAAAAAATCATCTAATCCTTTTTTAATACTGTTCCAAGCTTCTGTTGGTGGCTATTCCACAAATTTATCGTTCTTATGGTAAAAACTGATTGTCGCCTCCAGAGATTGAATCTTTCTTTTCAAGATGGAGGGACTATTACCTGAAATAGTTTTCCCCATGTTTTTTGTATTGGCCATTTATATATTTATACAAGTTAATTGCACCCTCCTCCTTTAGACAGCTCTTAAGACTAAACAGATTTAAGGGTTGAGCCCCTTTCTCATCATTTTTATGGAGATCTTGATACCAAATGAAAAATCATGCAAAAATGAAAACATTTCACACTAAAGTTCTCGCAGCAAAAAGGCTCTTCTGAATCAGACGAGGGAAAAAAATTAACGAAAATGGAAATTTTCACGCAAAAAAAAAGTGAGAAAGGGGCTCTGAATCAACCCTTTAATTCCCATAATCTTTTCATTTATTGGCAAAAAATACAAATGTAAAAGGTTACCAGCAAGTCTATAAATGTAATGCTATTCATTCCCAGGGAGTCACAAACAAGGAATTCTGGAGCACAGAATAGCCGAGATTCCTGGGAACCTGCTGACAGCAAACCAGGAGATTCCAAGACACCTGGTCAATGTAGAGGATCTAGTAGAATGTCCTCTTAAAGCTGGGCAAATGTCTGTGAGTACCACTATGAGCTATATTATTGTGTCTAATTCGTTACAGTATGGAATTATGTTTAACCAATTATTTTTTTGTTTTCTATTAACACTGACAGGTCCATGATGGACTGACTGTTCATGCTAGTGAGCCAAACATGTCTGAAAGAAGAAGATGTGGATTTGTCATCCGTTATGTCCCCACCGTGGCTTACCCTGTTAAGGTAAGAAATGACTACATATGTTCTTACCAATGTGGAGTTTTGTTATCCCAAAAGTCACACATAACAAGGGACAAAAATAGCTGATAAATTGGGCAAATTGTAATAGGGTTAGAGATAGGTATGCACACCCTTGGCAATACACTTTGTTAAACATGTAGTCATGAGATAAGGTGCTAAATTTACACAGGACTTATTCCCTATAAAGTCCAAAACATAGTCAAAAAGATAAAAGGGAGTAAGTAGCACACCAACAACCAGGCTAGTATTGCAAGTGAAAAAGTGTATAAACACGATGGTGCAAAATGTAGACAATAATAGGCTAACCAGTGGGGAAATAATCCCAAACAAAAAGTTCGGCAGTAATAGATCCATATAACGAGGATCTATGCATATGGCTATGAGTAAGCTCGATATAATAAATGGGCACTTAGTGCAGCAGAGTACAACAGGGTATAGCAATATATATATATGTCAATGGTATCGGATAGATAAATAGAGTAATCCATTACAAATTCAGCAATACAGCAGAATGCCGAGATTAAGATAAAAAAAAAAAACATGGCATACTTAGCAGCATGGCAAGCAGGAACAAACAGGATTTTTCCTCAGGGGCAGATGAGGCCACTAGCTACAAAAACACCAGGGTTTAAGTAGTGGAACCCTCCACACACACAGAAATGACTTGTGGTGGTTGCACATCACTACTGCTCCCATGCGTGTCACTGGCCAGCCCGGGAAAGCCTGCCAATTTCCCTCTACTTAACCCCTGGTGTTCGTGTAGCTAACAACCGCATCTGCCCCTGAGGAAAAATCCTATTGATGGATTAGAAACATTGGGCGCCACTTTGTTCCTGCTTCCAAAAGTACACAAGTTAAGGGTGGCCCAGACACCCCCCTTGGTCAGAATAAAAACGCACCTGCTTGCCAAGCTGCTAAGTATGCTTTTATTGCTCGATCTTAATCTCGGTTTTCTGCTGTTTTGCTGAATTTGTCCTGTATTGCTCTATCTGATACCATTGACATATATATATATATATGTGTTGTACTGTTGTATTCTGCTGCCACTAGTTATGATATTGAGCTCACTCATAACCATATGCATGCAGTAGATCCTCATTGTATGGATCTATTACTGGTTTGTTACATCTCTATGGTACTTATGTTGAACTTTCAGATTGGGATTATTCCCCACTGGTTAGCCTATCATTGTCTACATTTTATTGTGAATTATCTTTGTATATACCATCTTGTGAATACACTTTTTTATTTGCAATACTTGGTTGCTACTTACTCCCCTTTATCTTTTTGAATTGGATGGATTGACCCATGCCATAGAGTTCCTAAACAATACCTAATGTTGATTCTAAATACCTAACCAGATCAAGTTCAAGGGTAATTCCACTTTCAATGGTATGTTTTCAAGTTTTCATCATTGTGTGCTAATATGATGTCTTCAATGTGCTAAGCTTATCTGTTATTTTATTTTCTATTTGTTTGCAACTCTGTGTTTTAAAAAATCCCTTAGCAACAATGTGTTTACCTTAGCAATGCATCAGCTGGTGCATTAGATGTACAGATAAGAGACTTCCGCACTCTAGTAACCTTGCCAAATAAAAAAAAAGTCTGGTGCCACCAATGTCCAACCACCTTAATATACTATAAAGACAGCTGAGGAGCATCATAGTATAAACAGGATATATTGTTTCAGAAGTTATACGCCATGTTTTGCTAAATATAATTTCTAAAAGCTTAACTGAAATTAATATAATTATCTTATATTTCAGGACCCAGAACGTCCTCGAACTTTTCCAGCAACAGTATTAGTGGCCGGAGTTGATGAATTCAAACATTTTGAAGACCATGCCCCTAATTTTTTTAACAAAATACTTTAAATTACTTTTAGACCAGTGATTTTGTGTTACACTATTACAATTGTTAGAGCTGAAAGGCCCAAACACACATTTTAATACCAGCCTTCTCTTTGGATAATTTATGTTTTTAGAAAAACTCAGGTACTCTATATGTTAACTTATTAACTTATTATGTTGTATATGGACCTCATTACTGAGAAATAAACTTTATTCTTGACAATGCTTCTGATGTGTTGGTTTCCTGAGTATTGAGTACAGACATAATAGTATTTGAGACCGCAATCATTTCTATAAACTTCTTTTAATATACAAATGAAAGGGATTTTTCATGCAAAAGGTTAAAAAAATAAACAGCAGCTTACTTTGCCAAATGTTCTTCCAGTGCTGTGCCTCCTCTCAGCTCGGCAGTGTGAATGAGGAAATACAGTTCCTCATCTGCCCCTTCAGTGCCACCCCACCAATGTGGGCCATCAAGACTGGCTCATGGAGCTAGTCCAAACCACTCCCCGCCCTCTGTATTGATGGCTTCAATGGCACTCTCAGAGCTGCCATTCTAGCCCAGCTAACCACTCAAACGAGATTTCGGGCTCTTACAGACTCCACCCATTATGCTGCTTAGTATGCTTATTATTATGCTGCATCAAGGAGCTAGGTCATGCCCACATACATGAACCAAAATCTTGAAACACAGAAGCAGACTTCAGTGGTCTGTCTGCAAGGATATTAAATAACATTAATTAACAAAATGAATTACAAAAAAAAAAGTGAAGTAGATGCATACAGAACATAAAGCTGCAGGTGGCGTTTGGCCCTAATTACATCAAGTGATAACAGGGCAATTTTTCTTTCAGAGCAAGCACCCTGGTGTTCAGCATTGGGAAAGCCCTTGTGATACCAATTTTCACTCAACCGGGTGTAATCGCTATCACGGACCGCTTCAAAAACGCTGCATGCAAGGTTTTTGGAGGCGATTGTGATTGTTTAGTAATTGCAATTGCATTCATGAATGTGCATAACATGGGGAGTGTTGTCAACAAGGGACTAATTGCGAGAATTTGTCCGCAATCGTCTTGGGGTGAATAGGGCCTCTCTGCAGTGTCGATTGATATGAACATGTTTATTTTTCCTCTATGTACCTGCTAATTAAGTGGATTCCTCACGGTTACAGCACAGACAGTTGTATCAGCAAAACATTCATTTGATTTGATTCTAATATGCTGGCTGTATGGTGGCTGTATGGTGGGTGTATGGAAGTGCTGTATGGTGGGTTTATGGAAGTGCTGGCTGTATGGTAAGTGCTGTATGGTGGGTGTATGGAAGTGCTGTATGGTGGGTGTATGGAAGTGCTGTATGGTGGGTGTATGGAAGTGCTGTATAGTGGGTGTATGGAAGTGCTGTATGGTGGGTGTATGGAAGTGCTGTATGGTGGGTGTATGGAAGTGCTGGCTGTATGGTAAGTGCTGTATGGTGGGTGTATGGAAGTGCTGTATGGTGGGTGTATGGAAGTGCTGTATGATGGGTGTATGGAAGTGCTGGCTGTATGGTAAGTTCTGTATGGAAGTGATGGCTGTATGGTAAGTGCTGTATGGTGGCTGGATGGAAGTGCTGGCTGTATGGTAAGTTCTATATGGTGGCTGTATGGAAGTGCTGCCTGTATGGTAAGTGCTGTATGGTGGGTGTATGGTAAGTGCTGTATGGTGGGTTTATGGAAGTGCTGGCTATATGGTAAGTGCTGTATGGTGGGTGTATGGAAGTGCTGTGTCGTGGGTGTATGGAAGTGCTGGCTGTATGGTAAGTGCTGTATGGTGGCTGTATGGAAGTGCAGTATGGTGGGTGTATGGAAGTGATGTATGGCGGGTGTATGGAAGTGCTGGCTGTATGGTAAGTGCTGTATGGTGGCTGTATGGTAAGTGCTGTATGGTGGCTGTATGGAAGTGCTGTATGGTGGCTGTATGGAAGTGATGGCTGTATGGTAAGTGCTGTATGGTGGCTGTATGGAAGTGCAGTATGGTGGGTGTATGGAAGTGATGTATGGCGGGTGTATGGAAGTGCTGGCTGTATGGTAAGTGCTGTATGGTGGCTGTATGGAAGTGCTGTATGGTGGCTGTATGGAAGTGCTGTATGGTGGGCGTATGGAAGTGCTGGCTGTATGGTAAGTGCTGTATGGTGGGTGTATGGAAGTGCTGTATCGTGGGTGTATGGTAAGTGCTGTATGGTGGGCGTATGGAAGTGCTGTATGGTGGCTGTATGGAAGTACTGTATGGTGGGTTTATGGAAGTGCTGGCTGTATGGTAAGTGCTGTATGGTGGCTGTATGGAAGTGATGGCTGTATGGTAAGTGCTGTATGGTGGGCGTATGGAAGTGCTGCATGGTGGCTGTATGGTAAGTGCTGTATGGTGGGTGTATGGAAGTGCTGGCTGTATGGTAAGTGCTGTATGGTGGCTATATGGAAGTGCTGTATGGTGGGTATATGGAAGTGCTGGCTGTATGGTAAGTGCTGTATGGTGGCTGTATGGAAGTGCTGTATGGTGGGTGTATGGTAAGTGCTGTATGGTGGCTGTATGGAAGGGCTGTATGGTGGCTGTATGGTAAGTGCTGTATGGTAAGTGCTGTATAGTGGTTGTATGGAAGTGCTGTATGGTAAGTGCTGTATGGTGGCTGTGTGGTAAGTGCTGTATAGTGGCTGTATGGAAGTGCTGTATGGTAAGTGCTGTATGGTGGCTGTGTGGTAAGTGCTGTATAGTGGCTGTATGGTAAGTGCGTTATGGTGGCTGTATGGAAGTGCTGTATGGTGGCTGTATGGAAGTGCTGTATGGTGGCTGTATGGTAAGTGCTGTATGGTGGCTGTATGGTAAGTGCTGTATGGTGGTTGTATGGTGGCTGTATGGTAAGTGCTGTATAGTGGCTGTATGGAAGTGCTGTATGGTAAGTGCTGTATGGTGGCTGTGTGGTAAGTGCTGTATAGTGGCTGTATGGTAAGTGCTGTATGGTGGCTGTATGGAAGTGCTGTATGGTGGCTGTATGGTAAGTGCTGTATGGTGGCTGTATGGTAAGTGCTGTATGGTGGCTGTATGGTAAGTGTTGTATGGTGGCTGTATGGAAGTGCTCTATGGTGGCTGTATGGAAGTGCTGTATGGTGGCTGTATGGAAATGCTGGCTGTATGGTAAGTGCTGTATGGTGGCTGTATGGAAGTGCTGGCTGTATGGTAAGTGCTGTATGGTGGCTGTATGGTAAGTGCTGTATGGTAAGTGCTGGCTGTATGGTAAGTGCTGTATGGTGGCTGGTAGGAAGTGCTAGCTGTATTGAAGTGCTGTATGGTGGTTGTATGGAAGTGCTGGCTGTATGGTAAGTGCTGTATGGTGGCTGGAAGGAAGTGCTGGCTGTATGGTAAGTACTGTATGGTGGCTGTATGGAAGTGCTGGCTGTATGGTAAATGCTGTATGGTGGCTGTATGGAAGTGCTGGCTGTATGGTAAGTGCTGTATGGTGGCTGGATGGTAAGTGCCGTATGGTGGGTGTATGGTAAGTGCTGTATGGTGGGTGTTTGGTAAGTGCTGACTGTATGGTAAGTGCTGTATGGTGGGTGTATGGAAGTGCTGGCTGTATGGTAAGTGCTGTATGGTGGCTGGATGGAAGTGCTGGCTGTATGGTAAGTACTGTACGGTGGCTGTATGGAGGTGCTGGCTGTATGGTAAGTGCTGTATGGTGGGTGTATGGTAAGTGCTGTATGGTGAGTGTATGGTAAGTGCTGTATGGTGGGTGTATGGAAGTGCTGGCTGTATGGTAAATGCTGTATGGTGGCTGTATGGAAGTGCTGGCTGTATGGTAAGTGCTGTATGGTGGCTGTATGGAAGTGCTGGCTGTATGGTAAGTGCTGTATGGTGGCTGTATGGAGCTGGCCAAGCATAGATAATAGACCTAATAGGAGAGAATTTCTTCCCCGACAATACTCTTCCTCTGACTCTTCTTCCTCTAGAGAAAGATCAAATAGAAGATACCGAGATCCCCCAAAACAATCTTGGGTGAGTGGATCTAAACAAGAAAAGGGCCCCCCGAGGCGAGAGTATCTATTTAACCAAGGGAAGGTAATGACTAGATCCAAGGTTAAGAGATTCCAGGGTGACAACCAGGGATATGAAGTATCAGACGAGGGTAGGCCTATAAACAAACAGGATTTTTTAGACAACGCCGCAACCACCGGAGGAACGCTAGGAGACGCCAGGCTAAACAAATAAGTATAAGAGCAAAGGTCCATACCATGAGATTCATAATAGTAATCAAATATACCCTGACAACATAGGTAGAGAGGACCACGATGATCAGATGAATATTATTAATTTATCAAACACGGTACTTACACCTTACCAGGAACAAGTTCTATCATTGGGATTGAACTTCTGTCCCACGCAACAAACAGACATTTTTGAGGTGATTAAAGACCTCCATCTTTTTGCCAGGAAGGTCCTGTGCAAACACATTTTTTCAAATAAAAACAAAAGTAAGGGACAGGAGGACATTTCCAAACCCACAGATATCCAACTTGAAAAGGAATTAATACAATTCAGTGAGGAAGCCACGGGGACATCACCAATGATAACCCCCAAACAAATGGTCTTCAAAAAATCTTCAACTTTTTACCCTCCCCTCAGCTTGAATGCCCACCTAGAAACATTTGTTAAACTTGTTACAAAAGAAGTCGAAAAATTGACCCATAAAAAATGCTAAAATCTTTCCCAAGAACATCAAAGAGCGCTAAAAGAATTGGAGGGCTATGGAAAAGCCGGCAAACCAGCAGACAAGGGGGGGAATATCATCGTCATAGAAAATTACTGATATGTGCAGATGTGCTACCAGATATTGGATAATAAGGACTGGTATGTACGGGCCCCCATGTCCAGGCTCAGTGAGGCTTCAGAGGAGTATCACTCGCTCATCGAGGATGCGGTAGCTCATAGGGTGGTCGACGAACCGACTGGCACCTATCTCGGGGCCCCATGCCCGACCATAGCCACCTTTTATGCTCTACCTAAGGTGCACAAATCAGTGTCTGCCCCTCTAGGCAGGCCCATAGTGTCGGGCATGGGGTCCCTCACGGATCGGGTAAGTTGCTTCGTCGACCACCATCTTCAACCCTTGGTGCACCATTGTTCCTGAAAGACACTGGTCAACTTCTCCGCATCCTCGATGAGCTGACTGTGCCCCTGGGGACCTTACTAGTGGGCCTGGACGTGGAGGCCCTATACTCCAGTATTCCCCATGTCCAGGGACTATCAGCTGTCCAATACTTTTTGAACGAATTAGACTCTGAATAAGTCAATGCAATTTGAATCTCTTCATCGTGAGACAATTGAAGTTTGTCCTCACCCACAATCTCTTTCTCTTCAACGGCCAACTTTACCATCAGGTACAGGGGACAGTGATGGGTACTACGTGTGCCCCATCGTATGCCAACCTGTACCTTGGCCGTTGGGAGAGGGGATTGTGGGGTGAGGACAACCTAGAGATGTACCTGTGCCACGTACTTACGTGGCACAGATACATCGACGACATTTTTATCTTATGGACTGGCCCTAGAGCACTCTTGGTGGACTTTATTAGGCTCCTCAATCAGAGTGATCTTAATTTGAAGTTTACTTATGAAGTTAGTGAGAAGCAAATTCATTTTTTAGATCTGACCATCTATATTGATCAGGGACATCTCCACTCAAATTTCTTCCGGAAATCATCAGCTGCAAATACAATCCTGCGGGCATCGAGCTTTCACCCCCAACATCTGCTTTGCAGCATACCATACGGGGAGTACCTCCGTGCCTGCAGGAATTGTACCACAGAGAGCGAATTTAAAGTGGCGGCTGCTGGAATTAGGGACAGACTGTCCAAAAGGGGCTATAATAGGCGTACTTTGACAATGGCCTACAAAAAAGCCCTGAGTAGACCACGCTCTGAAATCTTGTATAAACCGAAACTACGGAAGAGGGAGAGATCGTTAGCAATCACACTTACCTACGCAGCACATCAGCATTCATTAAAGAACATCTTCAAACAGCACTGGCACATTCTAACTAATTATCATAATCTAAGGGAGATCATTCCTATACAACCACAATTTACCTTTAGACGTGTTAGAAACCTCCGTGATAAATTAGTTAACAGTCATTATACTTCTAGAGAACGCATTAAGTGCTGTAAAATTACAGGCAGTTATCAATGCCAAAAAAGATGCAGCTGCTGTCAATTCATTAAGTCAGGTAAAAATATACAAATACCAGGCCAAGAACAGATAGTATCTCAACATTTCGTTAACTGTGAAACTCCCCACATTATTTATGTATTAACGTGCCCTTGTGGGTGCTTTTACGTGGGCAAAACAAATAGACCAGTGGTCCCCAACCTTTTTTTCACCGTGGACTGGTTCAGGATTTGGTAATTTTACCGCGGCCCAGTGAGGCACTGGGGGGGGGGGGGGGGCTGACTGGGGGTGGGGCTGGGGGTGGGGCTGGGGGCGGTGCAGTGGCATTGATGGGAAAGAGAGATGGGATGGGATAGGACAGAGCTAGGAAAAGAGAGATGGGATGGGACAGAGCTTGGAAAAGAGAGATGGGATGGGACAGAGCTGGGAAAAGAGAGATCGGATGGGATGGGACAGAGCTTGGAAAAGAGAGATCGGATGGGATGGGACAGAGCTTGGAAAAGAGCGATGGGATGGAACAGAGCTTGGAAAAGAGAGATGGGATGGGACAGAGCTGGGAAAAGAGAGATATGGGATGGGACAGAGCTGGGAAAAGAGAGATGGGATTGGGCAGAGCTTGGAAAAGAGAGATGGGATGGAACAGAGCTTGGAAAAGAGAGATGGGATGGGACAGAGCTGGGAAAAGAGAGAGATGGGATGGGGCAGAGCTGGGAAAAGAGAGTTGGGATGGGACAGAGCTGGGAAAAGAGAGATGGGATGGGACAGAGCTTGGAAAAGAGAGATGGGATGGAACAGAGCTTGGAAAAGAGAGATGGGATGGGACAGAGCTGGGAAAAGAGAGAGATGGGATGGGACAGAGCTGGGAAAAGAGAGATGGGATGGGACAGAGCAGGGAAAAGAGAGATGGGATGGGACAGAGCTGGGAATAGAGAGATGGGATGGGACAGAGCTGGGAAAAGAGAGATGGGATGGAACAGAGCTGGGAATAGAGAGATGGGATGGGACAGAGCTGGGAAAAGAGAGATGGGATGGGACAGAGCTTGGAAAAGAGAGATGGGATGGGAAAGAGCTGGGAATAGAGAGATGGGATGGGACAGAGCTGGGAAAAGAGAGATGGGATGGAACAGAGTTGGGAAAAGAGAGATGGGATGGGACAGAGCTGGGAATAGAGAGATGGGATGGGACAGAGCTGGGAATGGAAAGATGGGATGAGGCAGAGCTGGGAAAAGAGAGATGGAATGGGACAGAGCTGGGAAAAGAGAGCTGGGATGGGACAGAGCTGGGAAAAGAGAGATGGGATGGGACAGAGCAGGGAAAAGAGAGATGGGATGGGACAGAGCTGGGAATAGAGAGATGGGATGGGACAGAGCTGGGAAAAGAGAGATGGGATGGAACAGAGCTGGGAATAGAGAGATGGGATGGGACAGAGCTGGGAAAAGAGAGATGGGATGGGACAGAGCTTGGAAAAGAGAGATGGGATGGGAAAGAGCTGGGAATAGAGAGATGGGATGGGACAGAGCTGGGAAAAGAGAGATGGGATGGAACAGAGTTGGGAAAAGAGAGATGGGATGGGACAGAGCTGGGAATAGAGAGATGGGATGGGACAGAGCTGGGAATAGAGAGATGGGATGGGACAGAGCTGGGAATGGAAAGATGGGATGAGGCAGAGCTGGGAAAAGAGAGATGGAATGGGACAGAGCTGGGAAAAGAGAGATGGGATGGGACAGAGCTTGGAATAGAGAGATGGGATGGAACAGAGCTGGGAATAGAGAGATGGGATGGGACAGAGCTGGGAAAAGAGAGATGGGATGGGACAGAGCTTGGAAAAGAGAGATGGGATGGGAAAGAGCTGGGAATAGAGAGATGGGATGGGACAGAGCTGGGAAAAGAGAGATGGGATGGAACAGAGCTTGGAAAAGAGAGATGGGATGGGACAGAGCTGGGAATAGAGAGATGGGATGGGACAGAGCTGGGAATAGAGAGATGGGATGGGACAGAGCTGGGAATGGAAAGATGGGATGAGGCAGAGCTGGGAAAAGAGAGATGGAATGGGACAGAGCTGGGAAAAGAGAGATGGGATGGGACAGAGCTGGGAATAGAGAGATGGGATGGGACAGAGCAGGGAAAAGAGAGATGGGATGGGACAGAGCTGGGAATAGAGAGATGGGATGGGACAGAGCTGGGAAAAGAGAGATGGGATGGAACAGAGCTGGGAATAGAGAGATGGGATGGGACAGAGCTGGGAAAAGAGAGATGGGATGGGACAGAGCTTGGAAAAGAGAGATGGGATGGGACAGAGCAGGGAAAAGAGAGATGGGATGGGACAGAGCTGGGAATAGAGAGATGGGATGAGACAGAGCTGGGAATAGAGAGATGGGATGGGGCAGAGCTGGGAAAAGAGAGATGGGATGGGGCAGAGCTGGGAAAAGAGAGATGGGATGGGACAGAGCTGGGAAAAGAGAGATGGGATGGGACAGAGCTGGGAATAGAGAGATGGGATGGGACAGAGCTGGGAATAGCGAGATGGGATGGGGCAGAGCTGGGAACAGGGAGAGCTGGGATGAGGCAGAGCTGGGAACAGGGAGAGCTGGGATGAGGCAGAGCTGGAACAGGGAGAGCTGGGATGAGGCAGAGCTGGGAACAGGGAGAGCTGGGATGAGGCAGAGCTGGGAACAGGGAGAGCTGGGATGAGGCAGAGCTGGAACAGGGAGAGCTGGGATGAGGCAGAGCTGGGAACAGGGAGAGCTGGGATGAGGCAGAGCTGGGAACAGGGAGAGCTGGGATGAGGCAGAGCTGGGAACAGGGAGAGCTGGGATGAGGCAGAGCTGGGAACAGGGAGAGCTGGGATGAGGCAGAGCTGGGAACAGGGAGAGCTGGGATGAGGCAGAGCTGGAACAGGGAGAGCTGGGATGAGGCAGAGCTGGGAACAGAGAGAGATGGGATGGGATAACTCACCCTGCTGTCTTTCCTCCTGCCTTCCCACACGCTGTTTTTCCTCCTATTCGCCAGCTCCGCTCCCTGTGTCCTTTCGTCAGCCGGCCCCTGTGTTTCCTCCCGCCGGCCCCGCCCCCGTCTCTGCACCAGTCCGCCGTCCCCTGTGTTTCCGCCCTCCGGCCCCACCCCGTCTTTGCTTCTGTCCGCCGGCCCCGTCAGCTGAGGATCGCGGTCCGCGTGTTGTTTGCCCCCTTGGCCACGGTAGCCTAGGCGGACCGATACCATTGGAGCCACGGACCGGTAGCGGTCCGCGGCCCAGGGGTTGGGGACCGCTGCCCTAGGGCATCCATAAAAACTCACCCTTCCCCGCTCCAGTGGCATATGCTCGGGTTCTCGTGTAATGCGAGCCGTGTTATGAGAGCACAGGTGGCTCTCTGTGCTTACAATGAAGAGCGTGTGCTGCCACATGCGTCCCTGGCATCATGCGTGCACACGGCCAGGGACGCTGAGGATGCAGCAGCGTGCGATCGCCATTCTAGTAGATGAGAGCCGTCTGCCAAACGACAAATTAATTTCAGGTGGCTTTAATTGGATGAGGGCCCACACATGTGCCATTGGAGTCTGGAGAGGTGAGTTTTTATGGGTGAACAGGGGGGTTCACACAGTGGGGCATGGAACAAAACCAGAGAAATTCAAATTCTCAGGTTTTATTCCGCTTTAAAGTAAATTCATTTTTATGTTTAGCAATCTGACTTGACGAGGGGAGGGATGCATATGAGCACTGTTTCTTGTAAGGGTGTTTGTCCACTTTAATTAAGGTGAATAAAGTTTTTTTTAAATGTCTTGTGTTTGTGTGCAGCATTCCCTGACCAGGATCTGGTATGAAAGGATTCGGGATAAAAGGAAGGGACCCCATACCAGTTCCCTGTCACCTGAGCAGACACATACCGATGGGCTTTAGGGCTGCTGGCAAGGCCAAGGGCCCTTGGCAAAAGGGCTGCCCCGTGCACTGACTGTTGGTCTGTTTCAGTAAAAGTGGACCAAAACCCAGGGTATGACTATCCTGGGTTTTATTCCTTTCCCCTGGGGCATCCCGATCAGGGGTGCGCCCCTACGTGAAACCCCCCAGGTCGCCAAAGTTAACTCACCTCTTCTGGTTCCTACGGCTGGTTCAGCACGCTCATCTAAGCCTTCGTCTAAGACCAGCAGCTCCGAGCACGCTAGCGGCTGCATCCCCGCTTCCCTCTAACAGGGAGCCTGCCTGCGTCGGCCATTCACAGATGCCTGGCGTGAGCACACGTCCTGTTATACACATAGCGGGAATGCGGCCGTGGCTCACGCATGCGCCGTTAGACCGGGAAGCAAGGTAAGTGTATGGGGCAACCTGGGGCTTTTCACACAAATAATTTTGGATGCCCTGGAGGACGGGATCAATCGGCCTGGGAATCTTATAGATCCAAGTGGGTTTTGGTCCACTTTAATGTTACCGGTATCTACCGTATTACTGTTGTAAAAATAAAGAATTGTTGTTTATTTGTTTTTGGGGATTATAGCAATTTTTATGCCAACAAGTAATACCACTATAAATAATGAAAAGGAACATCCCTTTTACATACTGTACCATTGTATTGCCAAAAAATATATTTTGTATTGTGTATTACTGTATTTATGTTAACGCTAAGCTAAGTAATAAGGAAGGACTCAGGTTATTTGGGAAAACCCCCCTGTGGTCTGAGTTCCTGGTGACATCAGTGCAAGTGACCATTCCTCTATTGTGTCTTTGGGACCAGTTAAGGATTAAGTTATATTGGAATGTGATTCTTGACAGGTGCTATAAAAGAGAAACAAATAGTTGTGTCATAGCAGAACATTAAACTCATGAAGTATAAACAGAGAGACTCACCTGGAACTCTATTAGGAAATAACTTACCCAGCAAGAAATCTGGGCAACACTGGGTGTTAGGTCTGATAACTCAGCCTCTGTGATAGGCAGCAGCAGGGAAACTCTGCGTTATGTTACTGTACTCAGGGGTGGACTGGGCTGCACTGCTTTTGGACCAATTGTGCTGCTGCTTTCAACACCCGCATTCAAGTCCTGCCCCCATAGTGTCCCTCTCAGCCCCCTGTATCTTGCCCCACTGTACCCACAAACCAAGGAACCCCAATGCTATAGCTCCATCATTATGGTTGGGGGACCACAGCAAGGATGTCTCAGGCCAGCGAGGGGCTGGTAAAATCCAGGGTAGATTTTTGGCCCCAGTCCACCACTGACTGTACCTGCCAACTATTTACAACAATTAAAAATGCTGTAAGAAACATGGGAAGCCCGATTTAGGAAGCGTCCGTGCCTGTTTATACAACTCAGCACCATTTTTTTGCCTTAGTGGCCAGCCTGTGTCAAATTTAACAATATAGGTCAAGATGCCATAGAGCACAATGAGCAGAAATGTATTGAGGAGCTTTATGCTTATAATTAATTACAAACATGTACACAAATACACAGGACCTAGATGTTGCCAAATGTCATTTTTTTTCTTGTAAAATCGTTATTTATGGCTTCTTTTGCTTACCAGTGTGTAATTTGGACAACAACAACTAAAACGCAGCCCAAACGCACTGTAAAATTTGTCCCCATCAGTGATATCTTGCAACTGTAGTGATGAAATGGCAACCAGTGCTGGAAAAATACAGCATCAGTCTTTTCAGGGTGGGAAAAATGAATAAAACGCTGTGCAGCGCTGAAAGGTGGTGGTACAAAAAGGTGCTCACCGGCGCTGGTATAATCGGCAGTCGGGTCCAAAAGGAGCTGACACAGACCAGCAGGCCAGCCACTACAGAAATCAGGGCGACAAGAATTGCGCTAGCAGCTCTTCAGCACTTGAAGTGATCCTATACCCAGAAAGAAATTTTATGTCGTCACCTTTTATCCTTAGCCCAGCGCCCCATAACAGCCTAAAGATGGCCAGCTGTGCGGCAGTGTCATAGATTCAGACACAGGGAGGCACTGGGAGTACATTTTTGCTGAGGAAGATAATCTCCAGTGATGGAGTTGGGTGATGAGGAAAGTTCCTCCTTTGTACATATCAGGGGAATCCAATGTTGCACATTTCGAGGATGATGACTGATCACAAGGAGTTGTCATTTCATACAAAATTCTTCCATTACCTGGTCTAGAAATGGGGGATGCATCAGAGGATGATCACAGTTTTGCCATACAACATATTTGCATATTGGGGTCTACTCTGTGTACCCACTGAGGTCCCCATTCGCTGCAGGTATAGGTTCTTCCCAAATGCACTGATTCTGTTTCCAGGTATGTGAAATGCCAAAGCCATGGTGGACAAGATGTTTTCATCAGGTAGAGGGCCTATAGCACCAGCAAATGGCTGGTAGTGTCCTGGATGAAACTTGGGGTTTCGCTGACCAGAGGTTTCAACCAAACCAGAGATGTTGTCGGGATAATGGGTGGTTGCCAGACACAATTAGACCTCCCAGGGTTCCTCTCACCACTCCATATAAAAGCAGATGACCCTGGGATCCTCAGGAAGAAGCGGTTGTGCCTGACTTTGGATGCTGATTGGAAACATCTTGAACATGTCTTTAGGCTGTTTCATATAGGTCTCTGTAGGGTCACCTTCCAGTTTGCAGTAGTGGTCAGGGTTGGATAGCTGTCTGTTTGCTTCCTATAGTCAGCGATATTTATGATGACAACTGCTCCCTCTCCGTTTGCAAGTTTCATCATTATGTCTGTCTCTCAATGATCAAATTGGCCTTGTTTCCTTCAGGGTTAGGTTATATACCTACGTTCAAGATTTCCTGATTTTATGGAGGGTATCGCCATATTTTCTACTATTCTCAATGGCTAATTTGATACAAGACAATGTTGCTTGCATGATATATGAGGAATTAAGGGTGGTGCCATTTTTTGTTCTTTTCTGACAAGACATAGACCCCATTTGAATATAGATTCTTCATGTCTGAGTAATCAGAAACTGATATCCTGAATAATTGTTGGAGAAAGAGAGGGGGGAATGGACAGCACCAGATTCTCACACGGTAAAAAGATCAAACTCAGTATAACATGGTGTGCTCACTATCCCTGACAAAACAACCAAAGCAACTGCAAATGTATAATAGGGGTCCCCACATACCCCCAGAAATTACCAGGAAAGTAGCACTACCCTCAAAGATAATAGTAAAAGATACTATTTTATTGAAAATACATATAGCTAAAAAAACACTAAGTACAATACATTTAAGACTTCATCACATATACACAATAGACACCGGGGGGCGCCAGGGATCCATCATAGTAGTTCATAATAATACATATAAGTGAATAGCCTATTACCGCAGTAGGTAAAAAGTAAAACTTAAATAACCCTAACAAAAGATATAAAAATCCTAAACTGACCCTATAGGAAGATGCATATAACATTAGACAATGCAAAAAATGCAATAAATGTGCAAAATGGTGCAAAACAATTTCATATAGAAGTAATAAAGCTAATAAAGTGCCTGTGCTCAAAATACTGTGCAAATTTCATGAGAATAAAAGGACCAACCAGGGTAAGCAGCAAAGATATACAGTATAACAACATAATATGCATACAGACCAACTGGGCCTCCCCCCGTAGATAACCCGCCAATGCGTGTCGCAACGCCTGCCCGTTGCTTCCTCAGGATGGCTGTAAACCAATATATGAATAATTGTTGACTCTAAATGACCTTGCTTTTTAAAGGTTTTTTTAAGAATCTTTTTTAAAATCTTTTGTTCATCAGCGCCATGTAGTACCTGTCGCTCTTTAGCGCTCTGCCATACATTTCAATGGTGTCTCATTTGGTTGTGTTTAAATAGCCTTTTTTCTATAGTAAATTTTAACATTTTGGCTCAAATCATTGTGTGGCCTCTCCTGCCCAGCAAACAAACACTTTTATTGTTTTTTCTTATTTATTTATGCAGAATTGTATGTGCAGGTCTGCCATTGCAGTGTCATTGTCACAGTGTTAAAACAATGTCATTCCATATGTTTTCGCTCTGGTGCTGGTGTATATGTGTTGAGAAACAGACTTTTTTCCATGCTAGAGCACCCAGCTTTAGAGCGCCGGCGCTGTTTGCGTGTAGTTTTTTGTTGAATACGGGCTTCAGCGCCCTGTGCCGGACACACTTAACTGGTGCTGCCTAATGTTTGCTGCAGCATTGTTCTGTTGTTAGATGTAGCATAGCCATGGGCACTATGACCTTGGAACACCACCTGGCGTGATTCAGGAAGAATGTCTTCCAGGCATCACATTCATCGATGCTGGACAGGATAGTACAGCGCCACTTGTCCGCCCGCTAAGCTAGTTATACAGACGTTCACATGGCAATACGAGGTGCTAGTATTAAATCAGCCTCCATATCTGATGTTCAAAAGTCTTTATTTTGACATAAAAATGGTTGAAAATAAGGCACGTGATGCTTTCAATATCTTTGTTGTGTAATCTTTTCCCAGCTTTAACTTAGGCCCTTATTTATGAAGGAATAGCGACAGGTAGCGACTGGTGAGCGGCCGGTAATGACGGGCCCCGCCACGAGAACGACGGCTCCCCACCACAGTCAAACATTTATCAAGCCAATCCTGCTTAGCGACTGAGATAGCGCCATATAGCGACTCATTCATCATTATTCCAACCTCAGCCCACAGGGCCAGCGTCCGACCTTGAACAGCGACAGGTATGACCTCTCGCTACCTGGTGCGCTCCAATGCATTTCAATGGAACAATCTTTAAATATTAATAATTAATTGTTATTAATGTTTTTTTTTTTTTTTTAAATGTGAAAAATTCTGTGACCACTTCTGCCATTTTAGATAATTTTTTTAAGGGAAAAACATTAAAAAAAAAATTGTACAGAATTGATATTACAGGTCTGATATTAATGTATTCATATTACTAAATTATTTAAAATACTTATTTTTTTTGGTTTCCAAAAATATGGTGGTCCAGCGCTCTGGGGTTTAAACATGCATTTCACAGCGCTTGAATTTTTTGAGCGTGATTTTTTGATAAATATAGTGGAAGCCGATCGCTCTGACCAGTCGCTATCATGTGCTCCCATACAGCTCGGAACCTGTCAAATAGCGACTCGTAACCTTGTATTCAACATTACGGCAAACCGACTGAGTCGCTGTCAACAACCGAACAACGGCCAAGCACAGCGACTACTAGCGGGCGCTGTGAAAATACCGCTACAGTCGCTCAACTGTCGCTACATGTCGCTATTAATAAATCAGCCTCATAGTTGCGTTACTGATCTATTATATAAATCGTATTTAAGACTGTAGACCAGGGGTGGGCAATTATTTTTTCCATGGGGCCACATGAGAAACTAAAAATATTGTGGAGGGCCGCTGAGCTATGGGCGTCTAAGCGACGTCTAAGCTCAGCGGCTCTGAGTGCGCTGGCGGCTGCATCTCGAGCTTCCCTCTAACAGGGAGCGCGCCCGCGCTGGCCATTCTCAAATGGCTGACACAGGCACGCGCCCTGCTAGAGGGATAGCGGGCATGCGGCCACAGCTCGTGCATGCGCCGTTGAACTGGGAAAGAAGGTGAGTTTATGGGCGACCTGGGGGTTTCACACAGCGGGGCATCCCGATTTTGGATGCCCCGCGGGGAGGGGATCTATAAGATTCCCAGGCTGATAAAGCAGGGTTTTGGTCCACTTCAAACGTTCTGATGTGATAATTTCCCAGCCAATCAGAGAAGCCCTTGGCTTCTGGCAGTCTGGAAGGAGAGCTCATATCAGCTGGGGCAAAGTGTAAGAATGGTGGGCAGCAGGAAGGGGGCATGGTGAGAGCATGATGGACAGCAGGAAGGGGGCATGGTGAGAGCATGGTGGACAGCAGGAAAGGGGCATGGTGAGAGCATGGTGGACAGCAGGAAGGGGGCATGGTGAGAGCATGGTGGACAGCAGGAAGGGGACATGGTGAGAGCATGGTGGACAGCAGGAAGGGGGCATGGTGAGAGCATGGTGGACAGCAGGAAGGGGGCATGGTGAGAGCATGGTGGACAGCAGGAAGGGGGCATGGTGAGAGCATGGTGGACAGCAGGAAGAGAGCATGGTGGACAGCAGGAAGAGGGCATGGTGAGAGCATGTGGACAGCAGGAAGGGGACATGGTGAGAGCATGGTGGGCAGCAGGAAGAGGGCATGGTGAGAGCATGGTGGACAGCAGGAAGAGGGCATGGTGAGAGCATGGTGGACAGCAGGAAGGGGACATGGTGAGAGCATGTGGACAGCAGGAAGGGGGCATGGTGAGAGCATGTGGACAGCAGGAAGGGGGCATGGTGAGAGCATGGTGGACAGCAAGAAGGGGGCATGGTGAGAGCATGGTGGACAGCAAGAAGGGGGCATGGTGAGAGCATGGTGGACAGCAGGAAGGGGACATGGTGAGAGCATGTGGACAGCAGGAAGGAGGCATGGTGAGAGCATGGTGGACAGCAAGAAGGGGGCATGGTGAGAGCATGGTGGACAGCAGGAAGGGGACATGGTGAGAGCATGTGGACAGCAGGAAGGGGGCATGGTGAGAGCATGGTGGACAGCAAGAAGGGGGCATGGTGAGAGCATGGTGGACAGCAGGAAGGGGACATGGTGAGAGCATGGTGGGCAGCAGGAAGGGGGCATGGTGAGAGCATGGTGGGCAGGTACATGGTGAAAAAGAGACAGCAGGCAGGAAGGGAAAACACAAGCAAACGACATAATCTTTCTGAGCAGACTTACTGATGCTCTGGAGCCCCTACTCTGTCCTTCCAAAGTCCCCAGGTCTCTATCACCTGCTCATCGGGTCTGGCTTCCTCAGAGGAAGGGAGAATGTGCCAGACCCGACGAGCCGAGCGGCCGATCAGCTGCTGCTTAACCTAAGCCTCTCACACTGTACACAGGCGATCACCTAAGTTAAGCAGCAGCCGATCGGCCACTCGGCTCGTCGAGTCTGGCATGTTTTCCCTTCCTCTGCGTCTCTTACTGGCCAGCTCAGCCCGGGCCGGTAAGAGCCTAGCAAAGGGCTGTATACGGCCCGCGGGCCGTACATTGCCCAGGTCTGCTGTAGACTGTAAGCTTGTGAGGACCGGGCTCTCTCTCCTATTGCATTTTGTATCCAGAATATTCATTGTAAACTCTGTAACACTGCATTTGTAATAGTCTATGTACTGCATGTTTCTACCTTGTCTGTAATTACTATTTTGTACATCGTTACGGAAGATGATGGCACTATATAAATAAACAACAAATAATAATTTAATGCCGGCTCTTGTCATTTAGGCAAGTTATTGTGATGGCCCTGATGTGAGGACTTTTATGTATACTGTACTATATGCTCTAATAAAGTGTTTGAAACTAAAATCAATACCTGGTTTCATTTTGAAGGTGGCTTCACTTAAGAAATCAATTGAAAAATGAATCTTCCTGTTTTCACTTACCTAAACTGTTATAATAAAAGGAACTACCCAAAAAATGTATATACTATATACTATAGACGGCTAGACTATATAAGGAATGGCCATCTAATTTCTGAGGATTAAAATAGCTGTGTTCAAAGCTTAACTTTCCTTAACCCTTTAAGTGCCAGCCTACCTGCAGCATTTCCCACTCCCTGTTGCCAGACTGAGTTTCACTGTTTCGCGCTACACATGTTCAACTGTCATTTTTGAAAGGATTTCCAGGGATTTCCCAGGAAAATTATATATTGTTTTTTTCAACAGAGTCTGGGCTTTAACATGAAATGTCTTGTTTGTATTTTTTAGGTGTATTCTCAACATTTTTGGGTGAAATGTGTGAAAAAAATTAAAAAAAATATATTTTTTTACAATTTGTAGAGTTTTTTTGTAATAAAAAATGTAAGTTTGTCAATAAAATCTTATTGCGTGAGAAACCCCAATTTCTCCCGGTTACAGCGATACCACATATGTATAGGTAGACACCCTTTCCTGCCCAGAAGCCTTTTATAGCTGCTGGATGACAAATGGTTAATTAAAAAAAAAAAATGACATAGGGTCCCCCTTCCCGGGGAGGGGGACCCCATTTTTTTTTGGATTTTTAAGGGTTAAAAACCCTTAAAAATCCAAAAAAAAAAATGACGTGGGGTCCCCCTTACCCAAAGTAACCAGCCCGGGACCAGCTATGGGGGCTTGTAGGCACAGAGTGGGGGGGCCAGCTTTGGTGGCCCCCCCACCCTGCAGCCTACGAGCCCACATAGCCTATGTGGGCCCGGGCTCTTCTGCCCCCCCCTGGCCTTTGGGGAGGCAGGTAATGGGGGTGCGGGGGTTAATGGCAAGCCACCCGCTAGGGCAGGTGACTTGCCACCCCCCCAGCCTTGTGAACTGGTATAAGGGGTCTCATGGACCCCTTACCAGCTCACAAAGGGTTAATGTGAAATAAAAACACCACACAATAATAAAAAGTATTTTATTCAAAAAAAAAAAAAAATTTTTAACTGTACTTACCTTCGATTGCAAGCTCTTGTCCCTCGCCGCTCAGCTGACAGATGCCTGTGATCGGCATCCAGAGAAGGAGAAGGCAGGAGATCAGAGGATCTCCTGTCACCTCCTTCCAGGGCACCGATCACCGGCATCTGAGAAGCTGAGAAAGCTGAAGCCGGTGATCGGGACCGGGATGACGTCATAAGCCCCGCCCCCAAGGGGGCGGGGCTTAGAGGCAAGATGGCTGCCACCATCGTGAAGAAGAGAGGAGAGAGCCTCCCAGGCTCTCTCCTGAAGATCGGTAAGTCCTGGGGGGGGATCGGAGGCCCCCCAGGTGAAGAGGAGGGACAGCGGGAGCCAGCGCACACACAGGTAAGTGAATGTCATTTTTATTTTTTATTTTTTTTTACAGTTAGCAGCTGCTGCTGCAGAAGCGGGGGGGGGGCGGCCTATTCCGGGGGCTCTCCTGGAGCCATCCGACCCCCCACGGGGGATCGGATGGCACCAAATTAAAGAGGAGACCCGGCCGGATCCAACAAGGGGTCAGGTGAGTATTTTTGATTTTTATTTTTTAAACTAGAAGCGAGGAAAGTCAAGCACGTAACACCTACGGGCTTGGCACTTAAGGCCCAGCCAAGCCAGCACGTAGGTGTTACGTGCTTGGCAACAAAAGGGTTAAAGGCCAAAATCCTGTCACCCCCTGGTACCACCACTGGATGCGTTGGACATCAGCCGATTGGCCGGCTGACGTGACAAGCCTGCTGGTTTCCCTCTAGTCAGAGGTGCACTCCCGCCCCTAGCCTATCTGAATGGCTGGATGCTGGAGCACGCCTCAGTTAAAGGGAAGCCAATGATGCAGCTACGGGCCGAGAAAAATCTGCTCCTTACAGAAATGCTGCATGGTAAGCTCACTAAATGTTCATATAAAAAATATATATGTTTCTATAAAACTATAACTACTAAAACTACTAAAGTTTTTTTGCAAAGAAGATTTACTCACCGCATTTTTAACTGAATGAATAAAACAAACTAGCAGGCATTCTAGTTAACAAAATAATACTTTAATAATCTACAACATTTCATAAATAAATAAAGTAAAAAAAACTCTTCGTTCTCTTGTTGACACAATAAATATATAAAATTAAATAATTGTTTGATGATGGAGCCTCATTCATTGTTAACATTTGCTTTAGATCCATTGTCTTGACTGATTGGACTTCCATATGGTTCGGGCTCCTCGTAGAACTTGTTTAACTCTTCTGTGGATTCTGAGAAGCCGCCATTGACATGGCCCTGTTTGTGTTTCTCTTGAACGTTGCTCAGTATCTGTAAAACCTAAAAGCAGAAGACGGTATCACTATTATACTCCACAACTCTCAAAACCTTCAAAGGTGCCCTTAAAACTCACTTATACAGACAAGCATATAATCTGGTTTAACCAGTTTTCAAAGGGGCACATGCCCAATAATGCCCAATGCCACAAAGCTCATTATTGACTGTGATCTTTCCCCCTCGTCTTCACCCCTCATCCTTTAGACTGTAATCTCGCAAGGGAAGAGCTCTCTCTCCTATTGTATCTTGTATTCAGAATATCCATTGTCAACTCTGTAAAACTGCACTTCATATATTATTTGTACCGTATGTTTATACCCTGTCAGTAACTACTACTTTGTAAAGCGCTACGGAAGATGATGGCGCTATATAAATAAACAATAATAAATAAATAAATACTGAAAAATGTCTGGTGAGCCTCGGGACTGGCCAGAGAATGGCGGGCCAGCCATATTGCACTGTGTGGGTCTAAGTACAGTATCTTAATGTAAGATAGTGAGCTAGTTATTTTGGTTATTGTATAATTAATGGTTTCCCTGATATATTTACCTGTGATTTGGGGACAATGCCAACCCTAAAGAAAGCAATGTTCCCTGTTTCAATTTTTGTGCAGTCAACCACAGTGGAAGCAATATTTTCTGGAGATGCTCCATCACACAAGACTCCATCAACCTAAAATGACAAATGCATTTAATATATATTGTATTTCTTTACAGTGTTTCCTTTAAAGTGGACCAAAACTCAGACTAGAATAGAAGAGAATCTAGTCCAGGGTAAATTCTTCCCTTAGGAGTATCCTGGATTTTAAAACCCCTGGTGTCTCTTTATACTCACCTTGATCTCATAGAGCATGTGCGGGCCTCTGGAGGCATCCCAGTTCTGCGCGCTTTCCACCACCGAACAGACTTAAATGTCTACCGATATGGACTACAGAAACTAGGGATGCTGTGGGTTGCCGCGTAGTGCGGATATGCTTAGCTCCACCTTAGCCACAGCTCTGGGTTTAAGGATTAACTTTAGAGGGCCTTGAGTTTAGGGGGTTTCACACTCTGGAACATCCCAATTTGGGATGCCCCTAGGGAAATGTCTTCAAGGACAAATATACTTTGCCAACTGCTCTGGCGAAGGGCTGTATGTATTTTCACCAATGACATTGCTCTGCCCCACAGCTAATAAAGCCGTTACTTCTCCTAGTGCATGGGGAAGCTTGTTACATTTAGATACATATGTATCAGAAATGGCCAGCTGTATCTAAAGAAGTAGGAGAAGTATCACATTTATCAGCTGAGAGGCAGAGAAGTATCATTGATAAAAATACAGATAACCCATCACCAAAGCAGTTGGCAAACGATACTTGTCCTTGAAGATGTTCCACGGTGTGAAACCCCTAAACTCACCTTAAACTCAATGGCCCTATAAAGTTAATCCTTAATCCCACAGCTGTGGCTAAGGTGGCACTAAGCATAGCCGCACTCCGCAGCAACCCACAGCATCCCCACTTCTGAACTTCAAAGAGAGGCAACTCATTTATATGAGTCTTTAATGAGAGAAAATCAATGTACCTTATCTCCTAATTTGGCATAGACTTGATTGTGATGAGTTGTATCTGCTTCACCTGATGGATTTGCTGACGTAACTGCAATGGGGCCAACCTAAAGTATATATGAAAATGTTTTAAAGATAACTGTTATTTTAACGACACTGTATTAAACATACTACTGTTTTTATTAATTTGTTTGGAATGATGGTGGAAAGAACGAGTGCAGTTACAGTACAACAGCTAAAAAGGTTACAGAAAAATATTTGTCATGGCTCTTCTGCTCCCTGTTTATTGTTGAAAAAGATAAAATAATATAATATATCAGTCTGCCAATTTCTCTTACCATATCAATTAAGTGAGTAGTTACTGTACAGTCTGGAATCCGTATGGCGATACTTTGAGGGGTGCCTATATACTTTGAAGAGTCTCTAGCACCCAGTACATCCAGCCATGGTCCTAAAATAAAGATATATTTATTACATTTAGGTTGAGCTTTTCAAAGAAATGTAATGGACTAAAAATAGTAATGATGTATTTTTATTTTTAATATTATTACACTTTACCTCTTGGAATAACCAGACTGATGGATGAAGGCCAACTGGCTTCCATGAAATCCCATAACAAAGGACTAAATAAATGCTTTGCAGGTTCTAATTGTTGTAAGCTGGAAATCCACAAAGACATAGGTCGGTCTTGAGCCTGGCGTTTTGTCCTGGAAACAGCAGTAAAAAAAAATGAGGTGAATAAACCACACACTTTTCTACAACAAATACTGTACACTTGTTAAGCAAACAGTATTACAACATTGCACGACAGTAGGTGCGCGTACTTGTAGGCTCTCTCCACTGCTTCAGGCTGGTTGCAAGCGGCTACCAAGACATAGACAGTATCAGTTGGAATGCCACATATTCCTCCATTTTTCATGATTTCTGGAAAAGCCAAAAGCAGAAAAAAATTGAATTAAATATTTGATTAGACTCCTATATAATTTCAACAAACTTGAATGTACATTAGATGGAATATTTGTCCAATTAGATATCTAGTTATTACAATATATATGTTTTTCAGTTGTAGATGGACTTTGCAATACTGGGGCCAGCCACTGATTTCCACTACCTGAAACCTCCTTGTATATTAGTTGTAAGGGTAAATGAAAATAAAAGATATTTAAATGAGACCAATGCCCCTTTGTAAAAGCTAATTTGATTTAATGGGAATTTACAGAGATTGCACCATTATGTAAGAAAATGTTAGGGGAATTAGTTCACCTAAATTTACTCAAAACTGTAAACTAAACGTAAATGTAGCTGTAACTAAAGTTTTGAAAGTAGGATTATGTAAAAAGACAAGACTTAAAAAAAAATTCAACATTTTAGTGGTTAGAAAAACTATTTGAGATGTATGAGCTTTATTGTCTATGTGCATTGTTGCATGAATACTCAGACTTGGAATCAGGAACTCTTTGTTCTCTCAACCTGGCCATTTGATATTGAAGAGCTACTAAACTAAAACTAAACTAGCAACTAAATCTGAATGTTAGGTTACCTAACCCAGTCCAGATATGCCTAGTTTTTTCCCAAAGAATAGGCTAAAAACATTCAGCATCCCCTTACCTGCTATCGTTTTCACAGAACTGGTCCTCTTGGCAGTCAGATGTGGGCATTTGGATCTGTCATTAGAAAAGCCACTGATTTTGATAAAGGGGCTACCAACTGGTATTTGGGGAGCTTCAATGGTGCTGTTGAATAGTGTTGCAAGAAAGCAGTAGAAAGCAACAATGCCGAAGATAATAGTTACAGCAATGTCATAGCCAACTGGCAGAGCATTAACTGAATCAAGTAGGAAACTGATTAGAATAAGCTGGAAAGTCAGTGCATATGCAAACCAGGCTTTAGTAGAGAAAAGCGTGCTGAAAATAATAAAGGCGTTAAAGAGCATGAAGCATATAATACCTACTGCAGTATTAAACCCTCTGCTATTACTGTAGATGCCACTGTATCTAAAGATGCCCCAGATAATCCACATTATTCCATATAGGATGAAAGCGCTGCTCTCAAGTGTCTTACCACGAGAAAACGCAACTGAGCCACAGATTAGATTATAGAAACCTCCAGCAGCGACAACCCATGGCAGCACAACTGTTACCAAAGCGTCACCTGAATTATCCGGCACTGTCATGGCAAACACAGCTAAAATGCTGCAGGCGAGTGCTATAGCTTCTCCATCTCCATACTTGGAGAAGCCAAGGAAAGGTTCATCGACATCTTTACCTTGGTGAAACCTAAAAAAGTTTCTTCTTTGAAGCAGCTCCTTAATTTTGCCCTCTCCTGTTGGGATTTTTGCAGATGATTGTGAATTATATATACTCACTAGTAACATGATTGCCGATGCAATGTATATTGCAACATTCACACCTTGGGACCCCCCATGAAAAAAACCATAAGGACTACAGGCCAATGCAATGCAATAGGCAACATAAAAAAGTAAATATACCGACTGGGCCAGACCATGAATACTTGCAAACAGGGCAACAACAAAAAATAATATGGCAAAAATGACCAATAATGGCAGAGGGTAAACCAATTCACTGGTGTTTAACAGCTGATACAATAATGAATATCCTTCCGCATATCTAAGAATAGAGAAAAAAGCAAAATATATGGCCTCTTGCTTGTGGTAAAAACGGCATGACAGGATGCATATACCTGTCTGATAAACTGCTGCCATCCACAACCAGGCCACCTGACCAACAAACAGATTATTAGTGATTCCTAATAGTCTGCAGCCAAATACACTAGAGGCAACCATGTTAAGGATCAGAGAAGTGGCTGAAAACTCCATATTGCCTGAACCTGGGGCCTGATCTTTATCATCAGTACTGCTGTATGCTGTGCCTGGTAGAGCTAATGTCCCTTTACTAAGGCTACGTAGTAATCTTCCACCCATAAAATAAAGACCCATTAAAAAAACAATAAGATAGTTACATGCTGTAGCTGAGGAGCCTGTTCCACTGTCATAGAGTCTAATCATTTCATGAATATCTGCGAGAGAAAGTGCAAAAGCCATCAAAGCTAAGAGAACCTCTTTCTGAAGGATCCCCACTATACCAATTAGAAGCAGCCCCAAGAAGAAGGCTACAAAGCCAGGAACCATAGCGTCCTTCATATCACTCGTAGCAATGATATTATGCCCCCTTAGTATCAGGTTGACTCCACTTCCACACCACATTGCTGACACCGTCCAGTAGAGTAAGACCCACAGAGAGACATTTGCTTCAATTTTCCGAACTCCTAAAAGAGGCAAAAAAAAATATGTTATTTAGTCATTACAAATGAAAGTTCAAATGTGTAGTTCAAAGATGTGGAGCTCAATATAATCAAAACCTGATTTTTATTTTAGATGTTGTGGGAAACGTTAGAACTTCCTAAAAGTGGACAAAAACCAACCAGGGAGTCTATGAAATGCCAGGACAGGCTTGCTCCTTCCCCCGGGGCATCCCAAACTAGATTGCTCCGCTGTGCGAAACCCACATTTCCATGAGCACCTTATGTGAAACCTTATGTGAAACCCGCCAAGGTGCACACAAATTGGGGTGCCTCAGGGGGAAGGATCAAAACCTAGGATAATGAAATTCCAGTTTTTTGTCCAATTTAAAATTGCACTAAACCCCAAAAAGGAAAACTATGGAAGATTACTCACCGCCTCCATGTTTCCTTGGTGTTCCAGGGGCCCATATGACTCCTGGCAGCCTATGACCAAATAGGGATTAGTGGTGGGCAGAACACAGCACCCCAGAGGACCGCTATGTATTTTTTACTGTCTGAACTCTGAGTAGCGGCATGAAATGTATATGTGAAATGTATGTTTTCAGTGACCCAACATAAAGAACAACCGGGCAAATCCAAAAGATTTGGAGGGGCTGAGCTTAACTGTCCGGGTAATGTGCAAATAAACATTATCATGTGGGATATACCATAGAATTTAGAGAAGTCTGAAGAGGCCAATGAGTGGAGGTTCTTAGGACAGAGAGACCTGAGGAGCGTAGCCTTTTTTTCTAGATGCCTCAAATGCTGCTGTCTTTCCGTGATTGGAAAAATGATGTACCTACAGCAGAAAACTGCCCCATTGTCAGGATAAAAAAAAATAATTCTGTCTTGAGTGAAAAAGACTCTCAAAACTCTGTATACAGGCATAAAAAATAGTGTGGACAGGCACTCCTAAAGTGAGCTTAGCATGAGTACAACGTGCACACAGGGGTGTCAGTGCCTTAGGAACCCTAAATAGTTTTCTTTGCTGTCACCACTTTTTATTTGCTGCTTCCTACAATTAGCATATCCTATGGAAAACAAAGTATAGAGGGCAGTAGAGTGCAGCATGCTGCAGAGGAAGCACATTTAAAAGAGACTTCCTCCTTCAGCTAACCAGGGAACCCATATTCACCACTTCTGTATTCAGTGTGAGTTGCCGAACATGTTTCACCTGTTGAACATATAGGTTTGCCGCAGAGCTTGCATATCACTATATAACCTTGGAGCAGCAATGCACAGTGGGGTATACCATATCAGGATGCCCCTTTAGCTGAAAGTATCAGCAGAATTGACTGTGGCCACCAGCAGCCGATGGCGTTCATCAGGTGATGCTGCACCATGCATGACACATGCATGCCCACCCAACAATTTCTATTGGTCCCTGGTAGAGCAGGACTGAGTACCTGACATACTAGCTGCCAGAAAAAGATGATTTTAGGTCTAATTGAAAAATTGGGATGCCCTGAAGGCAGGTGTGGAATGGCCATAAGTAAACCAAGGAGAATGCCCGGTGGGCTACACTGCTTTGAGTCCAGTTGAGCAGCTAATTTCATCACCTCGCAACCCATTTCTGTCTAATTAGCCCCTCATCAACCTTATTTGCCCCTCAGCAACCCTGTACCTGCCTCCAATGTACCCCCACTAGCCCCAAACCCCCCAGACCATGCTCTGCCCCAAATGCTGTAGCATCAGCATCATGGCTGTGGCAAATACCCACCCATGTCAAACTGTATGCCCCTACAATACTAAAGCTTCATTACTATCAATTCCACCCCTGCCCATGACCTAAATAATTAAAAACACATCAAACAAAAACTTGATTTGATACCGATAACTAGCAGTAAAGTGGAGCGAAACGCATATTGTGTGTGACAATGGTTTGGCCGTCACCCCCAACTTCAGATCCCATGTTGCATGCATACGCTCCCACAATTATCATTCAATGCCGTGCACCTCCTGATGGCTGCTCCCTCTGCCTGTTCTCATTTGTCACCATACATTCAGATTTGCCTGGCAGGGGGCGCACAGTTAATGGTGTTATGCAGGAAATACCAAAGGAGACCCACACATGTGCCATGGGTAAGTAATGGCAGAACCAGGGGTTTCCCACACAGGGGCATCTAAAATCAGCACTTTCACCTTGTCCTAGGTGTGATAACCCGCCGATTGTCCGCTATACATACCTTGGTGGCATTCCCACGAGGCAGTCATGGCTCTCCTCCAATCATCTTAATTGGCTGTGCATATTGTGTGGCTGGAGAAACTGAATGGAAGCCACGCAGTTTAGGTATACTAGCCACTGAAAAAATTGGCCATATGTCACTTTTAAGGATTATTTCCTTAATTTTTATATAGAGTATTTGTCCTTTTTAGGAGTGTCCATGGCGTGCCCTTTGAGGGACCCCAGCCAATATCAATATAGTTTATGAACAGCAGCATAATTTGTCATTGCTTTATACATTTGTCTAATAAAATATTTGTAATAATAACAAGCAAAAATGAATAAATCACCATTGGAACAGGTACTTTAGTATATATTTTTTCCTTTGCAAATTTAGGCAGCAATGACAAATTCACTTCATTCATTATAGAGCATGAGCAAGTGACGCGCTGTTAAACCCCCAAACAAGTCAGCCTAGCCTCCAAACTTCCCTTTCAGTAAATGAAACAGGCTCCATTTTAAACACATAAAATACAATACAATATATTGAAGATCTAGGATCTTAGTTATAAAGAATGCTGTTTAGCATCTTTCTGGTGGCTATAGCGCCAGTTTAGCCTCTCTCTTTTTTGACGCTGCTATTTTTACTAGAATTGCGCTGGAAGTCACAGTGCCCGACTAATAAGCTTTGATTGTTGCACTAGGTATTGGTCAGCCTGTGACATCGCCCGTTGGACCCGGCTGCCGATTATAACAGCACCAGTGAGCACCACTTTGTAACGCCATCTTTTTGGCACTGCACAGCATATTTATTCATTTTTGGCACCTTGAAAAGATTGTTGCTGTATTTTTCTGGCACTGGTCGGCATTTCATTTTTACAGGTACAAGAAATCACCGCTGGGGACAAAGAGGACAAACTTTACAGTGCGTTTAGGCTGCGTTTTAGTTGTCCAAATTAAGCAAAGAAGCCATGAAAAACTATTTTAGCAGATAAATATATGCCACTGAGTAATACTAACAGGTGCTGAACTTCATAAATCAGGCTCATAATGTGGTAAAATGACTTATGCAGAACTACAAGTTCCAGCTTGAGAGGCATTTGCCTTATCGACAGATAATTAATAACACGGATATTAAAATCCTGAATTTTTTGTGGGGGTTATGTATGCTTCACTGCAAAAACTGTCAGAAAGAAACTATGAATATCCATAAGGTACTCTTGTTTGGCATGAAAAAGAGAAAAAGGGGTAAGAAATGGCACGGCATGAGGCCAAAGAGCTATAACAGGCTTTAATGACATGATAAAACAAGCTAAAGTAACGAAGACCATTGACATGCCAGACCACCAGCAGGGGCTTAGCTAGGGGGGGCAGGGGGGGCACGTGCTCTGGGTGCAGCAGGTCAGGGGGGCGCCAAAGGCGGGCCTGAGAACAGGTGGGGGGCACCATTTCGAATCTCTGCCCCAGGTGCCAAAAAGCCTAGCTACTCCTCTGCCACCAGGCTTCTGCACAGCTGTATAATGTACTATAAGTAGTTGGGGGGGTATAAATATATGATGGCATTTTTACACTGATACATTTAAATAGTGGTTGACTGGGTATAAAATCCTGTGTCTGGTGCCAATATTTCTGGGCAAAGTTGGGTCATAGTGACTAGAAAGTACAGTTAGTAAACAGTAATTCAGCGGATTCATATGAGAAATCGTCTCTCTCATAACTTTAGCAGCCAGTGCAATCTAGAAAAATCTAGAAATAATTTCCCTTCCCCACAATGCTGACACCCAAGACTAAAATGATCACTTACCTGCGTATGCAAGGACAGCAGCTATAATTACAAGCAGGACCCCCAGGGCAGAAGGGGGGATAATGGCTACTGCAGATGTGCTGTAGTGGTGTGTAGCTAGAAGTAAGCTCCCTAAAATAAATAAAAGAAAAGAATACAAAATAGAAAAAAATGTGAAAAGAGCCCTTAAATAAGATTACAAACCATATAGAGGTTAATATAAGAAAGCAATTACCTGCGCTGACAGCCAGGACACCGACACTATGATACAGAGATTCTTCCCTGCTGGATGTCATAGCTGTTGAGCTTCTCATTCTTTGCTCAGGTTCTTAGTTATGTGACAGTGAGAGTGTGTGTGTGTGTCATTATAGTATCTGGTGGCGTAACGCTGCGGTCACTCCCACAGCAGGCGGGGATTTCCCTTCTCCCTTCAAAGACTGTAGGGAGTATACAGCTCACCTTCCCCAGATAGCCTGCGTCTCACAACAAATGCATTGCCAAAGCACACACACTAGGGGGAGACACCTTGCGCAGTGTTGTTAAGTACTTACAAAGTAATTCAGATAGCAAAAAGACACCTTTACCCTTTAACTGCGAGCCTACCTTCAGATTTTGCCACCCTCTGTTGCTAGACCATGTTTCACTATTTTGCGCTTTAGTTTAACTGTGATTTTTTAAGGGTTTTCCCAGGAAAATTATATATTGTATTTATATATTGTTTGTTATTTGTTTATTGTATTCATAATATTTTTGGGTGAGATATGTGCAAATATATTAAAAAAAAACTATTTTGTACAATTTGTAGTGTAAGAAAATCATATTGCATCCCCTAAACTGAAACAGTGCTTTAGGATATTTTCAGATTTTCCTGGCATAGAGTCCGCTCTCCCATGGGAGGGGGGTTTGACTTTTAAAGGTTGAAAACCGTTTAAAAATAAAAAATAAAATGGCGTGGGTTCCCAAATTAACCATCCTGGGTACCAGCACCAGCTATATAGGGCTTGTAGAACATGGCACAGAGGCCAGCCACAAGCCCAGGTAGCCTTCAAGGCCCCCAAGCTCTTCTGCCCCTTCTGCTTTGGGGAGCAGGTAATGGGTCGCTGGGGGTTAATGCCAAGTCACCCGCTAGCCACAGGTGACTTACCAACCCCCCAAACCTTGTGAACTGGTATAGGGGTCTCATGGTTCCCTTACCAGTTTACAAAGGGTTAACTCTAAAACAAACCACACCACACATAAAGAAACAATTACATATTTTTTTTTTTTTTACTCACATACGATACTTAGCTTTGATGTCCCACGACGCTGTCCCTCACAAATCCAATGACAGATGCGGTGATCAGTGGAGGGAGGGTGGGGAGGCAGGGGATCATAGTCCCCTCCATCCTCTCTCCACCGATCACCACATCAGAAGATTGTCGGGCTGGGAGCGGGATGACGCCAGTGGGATGACGTCATCTACCAGCCCCCATAAAGGTGCGGCCAGAGGCGATGTTGCAGCAACGCATTTACTCCCCTCATTGTGCGACCCCTCCCGTCGGGTTTCCTCCTCATCTGTGGGGGGGGCTCTGATCCTTGCCCCAGAGCTCTTCGGGAGAGGGCCCAGAACTGCAGTAAAGGGTGTTCAGGGGAAAATTGAAGTTTGTTTCATTAGGCAACATGGAAGTAAATGAGCATCAGTAAGGGCTCTCTGGATTCTAGTTAAGTAGCATGAGTGAACTGAACCTGAGAAGCTACTTTTCACAAAAAAATTAGTTTAAGATCCCATGTGCAAATTCTGCATCATCTAGAATCCTAACTAGTGGTTTGGGTACCACCAAAGGTATGCAAGATCATCAGGTGGCACTTGGTGAGGCTGCTGACTGATCTGAACCCCAGCCTGATCTGCTCTCCATGGGGCATCCTGACTTGATGTCCAGCTGTGTGAAATCCTCTGGTTCACTGGTAAAACCTACCTTTCCTGGAAATTCCACAGGTCCACTTTTAACAGGTGGTTTTAGGTGATTGGTAACCCCTATATGTCACCCAGGTTGTACTTAATAATAGATATAAAGAGAGATAATCAGTAAATGCAAAGTGATACAAAGTGTAAAAATATTGAGATTAAACACCGGACAGACAATAATAACACGCTCCTCGAATCAAATTATGGCGGTGGAAGATGATTTACTAAAGTCAATGCAGGTTTGCTGGACTAGAAAACACAACATAGAAACATAGAAAACATATTTATTAAAATGAACCTTGCAGGAAAGAATGGAGCTTGAGGGCTACTCAAGACCTAATAACAAACATACCATTAATCTCAATGTTTATGGCCAGTAATCAGCAGGTATTGGATGAATCATATGTCACACACATGGAAATTGGATGAACCTGAAAAGCAGTATGAGCTGTTTCTGGAAATTTCACAGACGTGCCGGAGAACTTCCATGAACAATTCTTCCAGATAATACAGTAAGTATCGCAACTCATTTGCTCTATTTAACAGATGATTAAGTAACTCCGAGATTACACTTATACATGTTTTGGAAGCAGTCCATGATTACACACATTTGTTTTACATTAGAGATGATGTTTTATTACAAATACACTAATTGCAACAAGGGATAATGAGGTGTTGGCTGTAAATGAGAGGTTCGTTGAATGATGGTGAGACTTGTTCGCTTTGAGGAAGGATCAGAGACCTATGGCAGTGCTTAGTGGAAGAGCTTGCACAAGTTGTACACTTGGTCAGTTGAGGCAACACCAAATAAATAAATTATAATTTGCAGTATTTTAAAGCACACAGTTTTTTCTAAATTCAGCTGAAATGTTAGAGCCTGTTATGCCAGTGCTCTTAACATTGCAACTAGAGATGAGCGAACTTCTTGAAAGTTCGATTCGGGCGATTTGCCGAATTTCCCCAAGAAATTCGGGTTCGCCCGAATCGAACTTTCACTGAAAAAAAAAATGCCGGCATGGTGGGAGCGGGCAGGCCGGCTATGCTGTCAGCGGTGTCAGCGCTGTCAGGCGCCCTCTGATGACGCGTCCTCTGATGACAGCTGAGAGCGGCGCCGGCCTCCACGCTCCGACCATGCAGGTAAGTGTTTGCTTTTTAAAAAAATGCCGGCATGGTGGGAGCGGGCAGGCCGGCTGCGCTGTCAGCGGGCCGGCTTCCGCCGCCCGCTGACAGCGTAGTCGGCCTACCCACTCCCACCATGCCAGTATTTTTTATTTCAGGGAAAATTCGATCGGCACGAACCAAAAAAAATTTGGGTTCGTGACGAATCGAATATTCCCTGAAATTCGGAGCGAATTCCGGTTCGTCCGAACCGGTTCGCTCATCCCTAATTGCAACACAAGCCCATCTCTGCTTGGTAACCAACCATTCTGGTTGAATCTGGTTACACTGATATGCTAAACATGTCCACATTGGAGGGTCATGCTAAATATTTGGTGAAGCCAGTGTGACTTGCAGTGTGCATTGCGGTGTGGATTGCAACCTGCATCCTGATGGGCTTTTAAGCAGTAACACATAAAAAAGTGCCAAAAACCATGTTTGTCCTACGTTTTCCCTCAAATCACCTGTACATGTAATTGAGCATTTTTACAGTTTAGGTGCATTACTTTTCAAGCAATGTAAAGATATTTGTGTTTGAAAATAACAGCACCCTATGGGCTATGCTAAAGATTTCACCATTTCTGCTGCATAGCCCATAGGGTCCTGTTGTTTCTAAACGTAAGCAATTATCCTTAGTCACACCACAATGCACCCTGCAAGTCACACTGGCTTCACCAAATATTTAGCATGACCTCCAATGTTTTCATGTTAATTAAAGCAGTGTGGTTAATTAATTAGAATTGTAAGATTGTATATTCTTTTACGCCTATTCTACTTCCACTGTGGATGATTACTTCAATAATTTCAGAAAAGTTATTTTAAAATGTGCCCAGACAAAAATAAAGATTATAGGGAGATTTAGGCCCTTATTTATGAAGGAATAGCGACAGGTAGCGACTGGTGAGCGGCAGGTAATGACGGGCCCCGCCACGAGAACGCCGGCTCCCCACCACAATCACACATTTATCAAGCCAATCCTGCTTAATGACTGAGATAGCGCCATATAGCCACTCATTCATCATTATTCCTGCCTCAGCCCACAGCGCCAGCGTCCGAACTTGAACAGCGACAGGTATGACCTCTCGCTACCTGGCGCTCTCCAATGCATTTCAATGGAACAATCTTTAAATATTCATAATTAATTGTTATTAATGTTCTTTTTTTTTTTTTAAATGTGAAAAATTCTGTGACCACTTCTGCCATGTTAGATAATTTTTTAAGTTAAAAAAAAAAAAAAATTGTGCAGAATTGATATTACAGGTCTGATATTATTGTATTCATATTACTAAATTCTTTAAAAATTTTTTTTTTTTGGTTTCCAAAAATATGGTGGTTTGGGGGTTAAAAAACTACTTTTAACCCATCGCCGCCAGCGCTCTGGGGTTTAAACATGCATTTCACAGCGCTTGAATTTTTTGAGCGTGATTTTTTTGATGAATATGGTGGGAGCCGGTCGCTCTGACCAGTCGCTATCATGCGCACCCATACATCGCGGAACCTGTCAAATAGCGACTCGTCACCCGTATTCAACATTACTGCACACCGACTCTATCGCTATCAACAACCGAACAATGGCCAAGCACAGCGACTACTAGCGGGTGCTGTGAAAATACTGCTACAGTCGCTCAACTGTCGCTACCTGCCGCTATTAATGAATCGACCTCTAGGTAAAAACAATGTTAAATCGTTCATTCATATATCACGTATTCATTGTCATGGTCGCAATAATACTATACCACCACTATTAATAGTAATGAAACACTAAGCATAGCAATAGGGTTTCCCAACTGTAAGAACTGTAAGTACAGGATAAATATTAGAGGCTGATTCACTACTAACTCCACATATTGCCAGACGAACGTCTTTATAGCGGCGCATAGGTAGACCGCTAGTAGACGATGTCCAGCACTCAGCGGTCCACACCATATTTAACAAAAGACTACACACACACAGCTTCGGCCCTTTAAAGCGTGGCGCTGTAGCATAGAGCGCCAGACGCTGTGTGATCAAAGTCTGTTTTTAAACACATATCCACCAGTAATAAAGCAAAAACACATGGAATGACATTGTTTTAACACTGGGACAATAACACTTTAGTGTCAGACCTGTGACGACAATTCTGCATAAAAATATAAAAACATGTATAAAAGTGTTAATTTGCAGCCAGGAGAGGTCACACAATGATTTGAGCAAAAAAACATGCAATTTATACACAACTAATAAAACTCCATTGAAATTTATGGGAGAGCGCTACAGAGCGACATGTACTATATGGCTCTCCTGAGCCTAGAGCACCGGCGCTATACACTGAGTCGCCTGTAGTAATACATTGGACACTACATGGTGCTGTTAGAGGCGCTCACCAGATTCGCTTTCTTAAATGTGGTTTTGCTTGCAGCGTCCGGCGTCCACCAGACACTGCCTGCTGCTACAAAGCACAACCTGGCGATATCCGCTCTTGAATAACCCCCCTTAGTATAATTGATATAAACATTAATATACATATATACAAGAGTATTCCCCAGAACAAAACTTACAATCATATTAATATTATTGAATATTAAGATACATGATTGGGAATCAAGATACTGACACAGCAGCAATAGTACCCCAAATGTTAGCTCTCATTATTTAAAGTGGAACAAAACCCATGGTGACCGGCCCATTCAGGATGCCTCCAAGGTATGTAACAAAACCTGGGATAGTCAAAATCCTGCGAAAACCGGATGGCTGGGATAAAGCCCCCCCTCCCCCCCTTATACACAATAGCCTTGGCACCCAAGGTGACCATGCTGCTCGTGGTGGGACCTGTCTGTTGGAAAATATTGAAATGTTAATCCTCAACATTCGTTTCCTTTTTTTGTTGGTAAATTATCAAACCTGTCTGCTGGAAGGGCATAAGTGTGTGGATGTACATTGGGGGTCCTGCTAATTATTTGGTGAAACAAGTTGGATGTGCTTTTGGGTGGAAATTGAAACTTCCATATGAGTGAGATTTTTAACTTTAACCCAAAAAAGTGCAATAAAAAATTTTGTTGGCCTGCGCATACGAGAAAGCCTTTTTTCCAATGAGTTAAGGATAATATTTAAAGCATACCCAAAGGGATATTCTAAAGAATGTATCCTTGTTCTCCTCCATGGCCCATAGGGTGCTGTCTTACCAGTCTTTCCAAAAGCTCCAAAAGATCCCATGTGCAAATTCTGCATCATCTAGAATCCTAACTAGTGGTTTGGGTACCACCAAAGGTATGCAAGATCATCAGGTGGCACTTGGTGAGGCTGCTGACTGATCTGAACCCCAGCCTGATCTGCTCTCCATGGGGCATCCTGACTTGATGTCCAGCTGTGTGAAATCCTCTGGTTCACTGGTAAAACCTACCTTTCCTGGAAATTCCACTTTTAACAGGTGGTTTTAGGTGATTGGTAACCCCTATATGTCACCCAGGTTGTACTTGAGATAATCAGTAAATGCAAAGTGATACAAAGTGTAAAAAATATTGAGATTAAACACCGGACAGACAATAATAACACGCTCCTCGAATCAAATTATGGAGGTGGAAGATGATTTACTAAAGTCAATGCAGGTTTGCTGGACTAGAAAACATAACATAGAAACATAGAAAACATATTTATTAAAATGAACCTTGCAGGAAAGAATGGAGCTTGAGGGCTACTCAAAACCTAATAACAAACATACCATTAATCTCAATGTTTATGGCCAGTAATCAGTAGAGATGAGCGAGTAGTGAAATATTCGAAATTTCGAATTTCGATTCGAATAGACCGCGTTACTCGACTACTCGACCGAATATCGAATCCCATTATAGTCTATGGGAAAAAAATGCTCGACACTTGGAAATCTCAATTCGACCACTTGGAGGTCACCAAGTCCACCCTGAAACATCAGAAAATGATGCCAACACTGCTGGAATGCAACTGGGACAGCAGGGGAAGCATGTCTGGGTGCATATAACGCGCCCAAGTCGCACTATTACGCCACTATCACAGCCTCTCAACAATACACTCCAAACACAATATTACTTCTACGTAAAGTGAGACAAGACAAGGAAACCTTCTTTCCTCTACATTGCCATGGACCCCAAGCCAAACTGTACAAAAAAGAACAAAATTCTGCACCCCTTAAAATCACGTTGCCTAATGACAACCACAGATGGCATAGGCAAGGGGGAAAATAAATAGACCCCACCCCTAATTGTCATTGTGTGTGTGTGTGTGTGTGTGTGTGAGATGTGGTCAGACATGTCCTCTTGTGTCATTGTGTCACCCCAGCAGTAAGGGAAGCTTAAAGGAGGAGGTTTGTTACAGTGTGTCACCCCAGCAGTAAGGGAAGCTTACAGGAGGAGGTTTGTTACAGTGTGTCACCCCAGCAGTCAGGGAAGCTTACAGGAGGAGGTTTGTTACAGTGTGTCACCCCAGCAGTAAGGGAAGCTTAGAGCTGAGACCTCTTAAAAATTGTGTGGAGGCCCAAGATCTGAGACCTCTTAAAAATTGTGTGGAGGCCCAAGAGCTGAGACCTCTCAAACATTGTGTGGAGTCCCTCGAGCTGAGACCTTTTAAAAATTGTGTGGAGGCCCAAGAGCTGAGACCTCTCAAACATTGTGTGGAGTCCCACGAGCTGAGACCTCTTAAAAATTGTGTGGAGGCCCAAGAGCTGAGACCTCTCAAACATTGTGTGGAGGCCCACGAGCTGAGACCTCTTAAAAATTGTGTGGAGGCCCAAGAGCTGAGACCTCTCAAACATTGTGTGGAGGCCCAAGAGCTGAGACCTCTTAAAAATTGTGTGGAGGCCCAAGAGCTGAGACCTTTTAAAAATTGTGTGGAGGCCCAAGAGCTGAGACCTCTCAAACATTGTGTGGAGGCCCAAGAGCTGAGACCTTTTAAAAATTGTGTGGAGGCCCAAGAGCTGAGACCTCTCAAACATTGTGTGGAGGCCCAAGAGCTGAGCACTTATTAGTGCTGCAGCTACGGCTGCTTTAGTGAGGGGTAGCTGCTGCTGCTGGAATAGGGACAGAAAGACTTCAGTGGTGTATTACCACCTATATACAAAACTATATACACTCTGCTCAAAACGGCTGCTTTAGTGAGGGGTAGCTGCTGATGCTGGAATAGGGACAGAAAGACTTCAGTGGTGTATTAGCACCTATATACAAAACTATATTTTGCACTACTGTTTTGTGTCCTCTGTGCCAACAAAACACTGTTTTATACACGGTGCGTATAGGCACCATTTCACCTTCTGGCAGTATACGGCTGTATAGCCAGGTGTTTTTCTTAAAAATATTTTTTATATTTGGCACTACTGTTTTGTGTCCTCTTTACCAACAAAACCTTGTTATATACCCGGTGCGTATAGGCACCATTTCACCTTCTGGCAGTATACGGCTGTATAGCCAGGTGTTCTTCTTAAAAATATTTTTATATTTGGCATAACGCGTGGCCAAAAAAGTAAAACGTCTGAAATGCGGAGGGCTAGCGCAAAGGGACGTGGACGAGGACGGGGGCGCGGAAATGCTGGTGGGGGCACAAACCGCGTTGAAGCCAGTGGGGATACAATGCGTGCTGGTGAGGGGCAGCCAGCATTACGCTCATCCAGCTTCCCTGCCTTTATGGGACAGTTATGCGGGGGGCGGGGTACACCTCTGTTAAAGCCTGAGCAGCGTGAACAGGTGGTGCAATGGATGGCCGATAACGCTTCCAGTCACTTGTCCACCACCCAGTCATCCACACAGTCTCACTCTGACCCTCCTTCCTCCCAACCTGGCCAACAGAGTCAGCCCACCCTTGACCCCTCCCAGGACCTCTTTTCGGGTCCTTTTCCAGATGTGCTGCAAGAATCCCAGGAGCTAGCAGAGGAATTTGTTTGTAGTGATGCCCAAACACTTGAGTATCCGCCATCTGCTAGTGATGTGGACCCGGAACCAGCATCTGCTATCATGAGCGATGATGATGATGAGACGCAGTTGCCATCAAGGGAGGCTGTTGGAATGTCCAGTGGGCAGGAGGAGGAGCAGAGAGAGGAAGTGGAAGAGGAGGTGGTGGACGACGAAATGACCGACCCCACTTGGACAGGGGTGATGTCCAGCGGGGAAAGCAGTGGAGATGCGGTCTGCGCATCACCGAATAAGGCAGCAAGAGGCAGAGGACAGTCCAGAGGCAGAGGACAGTCCAGACAGAGAAGGCAGGCCACAGCCAGCAGGGCCGAAGCTCTTCCCGGCAGCAGGCAGTCGCGCGAAGCTCCCCCATCGAGGCCTCGTACTTCTGTGGTGTGGAGATTTTTTAATGTTTGCGCGGATGACAAACTGAGCGCGGTTTGCGCAATCTGCCACTCAAAACTGAGTAGGGGCTCTGAGAAGAGCAATCTGACCACCTCAGGCATGCGCCGTCACTTGGAATTCAAGCACTGGGCTGAGTGGGAGAGAGCAAACGCAATACAACCTGCGCCCTGTCTTGCTGCCACTGCCTCTTCCCCTTTGTTGTGTGCTGCCACTGCGGTCCAGACCTCCAGCCAGGACACCTCCACATCTGCCTCTGCCTCGGCTACTTTGGGGCCTTCTCCTTCAGCCCCCCCTTCCCCCGCATCTTCGTCTGCACCTTCCATCTCCTCGTGCCATCAACTGTCCATCTCGCAGGCGTTCAACCGCAGGCGGAAGTACGCCTCCAGTCACCCCCAAGCCCAAGCCTTAACCTGCCTCATCCCCAAACTGCTGGCCCTGGAGATGTTGCCGTTTTGGCTTGTGGAGACGCAGGCCTTCCGCGACCTGATGGCGGCTGCCGCACCTCGCTATTCCGTCCCTAGCCGCCACTATTTTTCCCGGTGTGGCGTCCCCGCCCTGCACCAGCACGTGTCGCGTAACATCAGGCGGACCCTGAGGTACGCAGTCAGCGCAAAGGTCCACTTGACCACCGACTCGTGGACAAGCGCTTGCGGCCAAGGACACTACATCTCTTTGACGGCACACTGGGTGAATGTTGTGGAAGCGGGGACGGGGTCGCAAACAGGGACGGCCTACATACCACCCCCGCCCAAGATTGCCAGCACAGGTTCTGATAGACCCCCCTCCTCTTCCTCCTCCTCCTCCTCTGCCTTAACATCGCCCTCAGCCCCTAGCTGGAAGCGTTGCAGCACTGGCACGGGGAGACGTCAGCAGGCGGTGCTTAAGCTCATCAGCTTGGGCGACAGGAAGCACAGCGCCGCAGAGGTGAGGCACGCCATATTGCAGCAGACAGAGATGTGGCTGTCGCCGCTGCAGCTAGGACCAGGCATGGTCGTGTGCGATAACGGCCGTAACCTGGTGGCGGCTCTGGAGCTTGCAGAACTCAATCACGTACCATGCCTGGCCCACGTTTTTAATTTGGTAGTACAAAAGTTTCTAAAGACTTACCCCAACCTGGCAGAGCTACTGGTCAAAGTGCGGTGCTTGTGCGCTCACTTTCGGAAGTCAACTGTAGCTGCTGCTAGCTTAAAAAAAAATCCAGCAACGCCTCCATTTGCCTCAACATCGGCTGTTGTGCGACCTGCCCACTCGCTGGAATTCCACCTATTGCATGTTGGCCAGGGTGTGTGAGCAGCAGAAAGCATTGATGGAGTACCAGATGATGCATCCACGCGTGCCTCCAACTCAGCTCCCTCAGTTTGCCAACCACGAGTGGCCATGGATGGCAGACATATGCGATGTATTGCGTATCTTTGAGGAGTCCACTAAGAAGGTCAGCAGCGAGGACGCTATAGTGAGCGTAACCATCCCGCTCCTAGGCGTCCTTAAAGAATCGCTCATCGCAATAAGGGAGAACGCATTGCACACAGAGGAGATGGGGGTAGGAGGAGACGCAACGCAGGTAGACAGTCAGACCACACTTTTGTCTGCTGCTCGGTGGCAGTTGAAGGAGGAGGATGAGGAGGAGGAGGACAACGTGGAGGTGGCTGTGGAAGAGGATGCTGGCAGCGAGGGTAGCAGTCAGGCTGTGTGCGTCCCATTGGTTCAGCGCGGATGAGGCGGAGAGGAGGAGGAAGAGGAGGAAATGGAAAATGATCCTTCTGGTGGGGGCAGTGAGGTCATGCCTACTCAGAGTCTGGCACACATGGCTGACTTCATGCTGGGCTGCTTTTCCCGGGACATACGTGTTGTCCGGATATTGGAGAACAAACTATACTGGGTCTTCGCACTCCTGGACCCCCGGTATAAAGACTTCTCCTCTTTTATTCCGGTAGAGGAGAGGACGAATCGATTACTGGAATACCAGAGGGAACTCTTGCAGAACATGATGCAGATTTTCCCACCCAGCATCGCTGGCGGCAGAGAGGAGAGTGTCTCCCAGAGTCTGACAACATCGATCAGGCCCACAGCCACCAGGGGAACACTTTCCAAGGTGTGGGACACGTTCATGTCACCCCCTCGTGCAACTTCCATCACTGCGGGGCCCGCTATCAGCAGGAGGGACAAGTATCGGCGAATGTTGCGGGACTACCTGGCAGACCACACCCCTGTCCTCCCCGATCCCTCGGCGACCTACACTTACTGGGTCTCCAAGTTGGACACGTGGCTGGAACTGTCCCTGTACGCCTTGGAGGTGCTTGCCTGCCCTGCCGCCAGCGTGCTATCAGAAAGGGTGTGTTCAGCGCAGCCGGGGGCATTATAACCGATAAGCGCAGCCGCCTGTCAACCGACAGTGCCGACAGGCTGACGCTAATCAAAATGAACAGCAAGTGGATTGACCCGGACTTTGCTTGTACAACAGTGGAAAGCAGCCAAGAGTGAAGTGCCATCTGTATGAAGTGCCATTTCCTCCTCCTCCTTCTCCTCCTCCTCCTCCTCCTTAACCGCCGTAGAATTGCTGTATTAATGAAAAAAATTATGGCTCACCTCTTAGGCTTAATACAATCAATTTTTAAGAGGTCTCAACTCTTGGGCCTCCACACAATTTTTAAAAGGTCTCAGCTCTTGGGCCTCCACACAATTTTTAAGAGGTCTCAGCTCTTGGGCCTCCACACAATTTTTAAAAGGTCTCAGCTCTTGGGCCTCCACACAATTTTTAAGAGGTCTCAGCTCGTGGGCCTCCACACAATTTTTAAAAGGTCTCAGCTCTTGGGCCTCCACACAATTTTTAAAAGGTCTCAGCTCTTGGGCCTCCACACAATTTTTAAAAGGTCTCAGCTCTTGGGCCTCCACACAATTTTTAAAACATAGCAGCCCTAATAAGGGCTCTCAATGACTCTCTTGTCTTCTGGTAGCTGGTATATATGGTGGTAAATGCGATATTCTGAGCTTCTGGGGCCCTGCCTGCCTACATAAGAGCTATATACTGTTCAGCATAGTAGCCCTAATAAGGGCTCTTAATGACTCTCTTGTCTTCTGGTAGCTGGTATATATGGTGGTAAAAGGTATATTCTGAGCTTCTGGGGCCCTGCCTGACTACATAGAAAATGAGCTATATACTGTTCAACATAGCAGCACTAATAAGGGATTAAGGACTCTTTTGTCTTCTGGTAGCTGGTATATATGGTGGTAAAAGGTATATTCTGAGCTTCTGGGGCCCTGCCTGACTACATAGAAAATGAGCTATATACTGTTCAACATAGCAGCACTAATAAGGGATTAAGGACTCTCTTGTCTTCTGGTAGCTGGTATATATGGTGGTAAAAGGTATATTCTGAGCTTCTGGGGCCCTGCCTGACTACATAGAAAATGAGCTATATACTGTTCAACATAGCAGCACTAATAAGGGATTAAGGACTCTCTTGTCTTCTGGTAGCTGGTATATATGGTGGTAAAAGGTATATTCTGAGCTTCTGGGGCCCTGCCTGACTACATAGAAAATGAGCTATATACTGTTCAACATAGCAGCACTAATAAGGGATTAAGGACTCTCTTGTCTTCTGGTAGCTGGTATATATGGTGGTAAAAGGTATATTCTGAGCTTCTGGGGCCCTGCCTGACTACATAGAAAATGAGCTATATACTGTTCAACATAGCAGCACTAATAAGGGATTAAGGACTCTCTTGTCTTCTGGTAGCTGGTATATATGGTGGTAAAAGGTATATTCTGAGCTTCTGGGGCCCTGCCTGACTACATAGAAAATGAGCTATATACTGTTCAACATAGCAGCACTAATAAGGGATTAAGGACTCTCTTGTCTTCTGGTAGCTGGTATATATGGTGGTAAAAGGTATATTCTGAGCTTCTGGGGCCCTGCCTGACTACATAGAAAATGAGCTATATACTGTTCAACATAGCAGCACTAATAAGGGATTAAGGACTCTCTTGTCTTCTGGTAGCTGGTATATATGGTGGTAAAAGGTATATTCTGAGCTTCTGGGGCCCTGCCTGACTACATAGAAAATGAGCTATATACTGTTCAGCATAGTAGCCCTAATAAGGGCTCTTAAGGACTCTCTTGTCTTCTGGTAGCTGGTATATATGGTGGTAAAAGGTATATTCTGAGCTTCTGGGGCCCTGCCTGACTACATAGAAAATTAGCTATATACTGTTCAACATAGCAGCACTAATAAGGGATTAAGGACTCTCTTGTCTTCTGGTAGCTGGTATATATGGTGGTAAAAGGTATATTCTGAGCTTCTGGGGCCCTGCCTGACTACATAGGATATGAGCTATATACTGTTCAACATAGCAGCACTAATAAGGGATTAAGGACTCTCTTGTCTTCTGGTAGCTGGTATATATGGTGGTAAAAGGTATATTCTGAGCTTCTGGGGCCCTGCCTGACTACATAGAAAATGAGCTATATACTGTTCAACATAGCAGCACTAATAAGGGATTAAGGACTCTCTTGTCTTCTGGTAGCTGGTATATATGGTGGTAAAAGGTATATTCTGAGCTTCTGGGGCCCTGCCTGACTACATAGAAAATGAGCTATATACTGTTCAACATAGCAGCACTAATAAGGGATTAAGGACTCTCTTGTCTTCTGGTAGCTGGTATATATGGTGGTAAAAGGTATATTCTGAGCTTCTGGGGCCCTGCCTGACTACATAGAAAATGAGCTATATACTGTTCAACATAGCAGCACTAATAAGGGATTAAGGACTCTCTTGTCTTCTGGTAGCTGGTATATATGGTGGTAAAAGGTATATTCTGAGCTTCTGGGGCCCTGCCTGACTACATAGAAAATGAGCTATATACTGTTCAACATAGCAGCACTAATAAGGGATTAAGGACTCTCTTGTCTTCTGGTAGCTGGTATATATGGTGGTAAAAGGTATATTCTGAGCTTCTGGGGCCCTGCCTGACTACATAGGATATGAGCTATATACTGTTCAACATAGTAGCCCTAATAAGGGCTCTTAAGGACTCTCTTGTCTTCTGGTAGCTGGTATATATGGTGGTAAAAGGTATATTCTGAGCTTCTGGGGCCCTGCCTGACTACATAGAAAATGAGCTATATACTGTTCAACATAGCAGCACTAATAAGGGATTAAGGACTCTCTTGTCTTCTGGTAGCTGGTATATATGGTGGTAAAAGGTATATTCTGAGCTTCTGGGGCCCTGCCTGACTACATAGAAAATGAGCTATATACTGTTCAGCGTAGTAGCCCTAATAAGGGCTCTTAAGGACTCTCTTGTCTTCTGGTAGCTGGTATATATGGTGGTAAAAGGTATATTCTGAGCTTCTGGGGCCCTGCCTGACTACATAGAAAATGAGCTATATACTGTTCAGCGTAGTAGCCCTAATAAGGGCTCTTAAGGACTGTCTTGTCTTCTGGTAGCTGGTATATATGGTGGTAAAAGGTATATTCTGAGCTTCTGGGGCCCTGCCTGACTACATAGGATATGAGCTATATACTGTTCAACATAGTAGCCCTAATAAGGGCTCTTAAGGACTCTCTTGTCTTCTGGTAGCTGGTATATATGGTGGTAAAAGGTATATTCTGAGCTTCTGGGGCCCTGCCTGACTACATAGAAAATGAGCTATATACTGTTCAACATAGCAGCACTAATAAGGGATTAAGGACTCTCTTGTCTTCTGGTAGCTGGTATATATGGTGGTAAAAGGTATATTCTGAGCTTCTGGGGCCCTGCCTGACTACATAGAAAATGAGCTATATACTGTTCAGCATAGTAGCCCTAATAAGGGCTCTCAATGACTCTCTTGTCTTCTGGTAGCTGGTATATATGGTGGTAAAAGGTATATTCTGAGCTTCTGGGGCCCTGCCTGACTACATAGGATATGAGCTATATACTGTTCAACATAGTAGCCCTAATAAGGGCTCTTAAGGACTCTCTTGTCTTCTGGTAGCTGGTATATATGGTGGTAAAAGGTATATTCTGAGCTTCTGGGGCCCTGCCTGACTACATAGAAAATGAGCTATATACTGTTCAGCATAGTAGCCCTAATAAGGGCTCTTAAGGACTCTCTTGTCTTCTGGTAGCTGGTATATATGGTGGTAAAAGGTATATTCTGAGCTTCTGGGGCCCTGCCTGACTACATAGAAAATTAGCTATATACTGTTCAACATAGCAGCACTAATAAGGGATTAAGGACTCTCTTGTCTTCTGGTAGCTGGTATATATGGTGGTAAAAGGTATATTCTGAGCTTCTGGGGCCCTGCCTGACTACATAGGATATGAGCTATATACTGTTCAACATAGTAGCCCTAATAAGGGCTCTTAAGGACTCTCTTGTCTTCTGGTAGCTGGTATATATGGTGGTAAAAGGTATATTCTGAGCTTCTGGGGCCCTGCCTGACTACATAGAAAATGAGCTATATACTGTTCAACATAGCAGCACTAATAAGGGATTAAGGACTCTCTTGTCTTCTGGTAGCTGGTATATATGGTGGTAAAAGGTATATTCTGAGCTTCTGGGGCCCTGCCTGACTACATAGGATATGAGCTATATACTGTTCAACATAGTAGCCCTAATAAGGGCTCTTAAGGACTCTCTTGTCTTCTGGTAGCTGGTATATATGGTGGTAAAAGGTATATTCTGAGCTTCTGGGGCCCTGCCTGACTACATAGAAAATGAGCTATATACTGTTCAACATAGCAGCACTAATAAGGGATTAAGGACTCTCTTGTCTTCTGGTAGCTGGTATATATGGTGGTAAAAGGTATATTCTGAGCTTCTGGGGCCCTGCCTGACTACATAGAAAATTAGCTATATACTGTTCAGCGTAGTAGCCCTAATAAGGGCTCTTAAGGACTCTCTTGTCTTCTGGTAGCTGGTATATATGGTGGTAAAAGGTATATTCTGAGCTTCTGGGGCCCTGCCTGACTACATAGAAAATGAGCTATATACTGTTCAGCGTAGTAGCCCTAATAAGGGCTCTTAAGGACTGTCTTGTCTTCTGGTAGCTGGTATATATGGTGGTAAAAGGTATATTCTGAGCTTCTGGGGCCCTGCCTGCCTACATATGAGCCATATACCGTTCAGCGTAGTAGCCCTAATAAGGGCTCTTAATGACTCTCTTGTCTTCTGGTAGCTGGTATAGATGGTGGTAAAAGCGATATTCCGAGCTTCTGGGGCCCTGCCAGCGACAGCCTGTCTTTCCCTGCTGTGAGCGTCTGTCCCTCACTAAGTTCAAGCTGCTAATGCTGACGAAGAGGAAGTGCTGAGTTTTGTATATTCGAGGTCACATGGTTTTTCCAGCCAATGCGTGTAGACGCCGTTTTCGCGATGCCAGCGTCCTCCCAGGACCTGTCCCACCCCCCCTGCATGGTGATTGGTGTAAAAAACGCGCCAGGGAAGGTGGGAGGGGAAACGAATTGTGAGTGCGCCATCGCCGCTGTACTCGATCGAAATCGAGTATGACGAACAGCGTAGTATTCGATCGAATACCGGCTCGGTCGAATACTACTCGCTCATCACTAGTAATCAGCAGGTATTGGATGAATCATATGTCACACACATGGAAATTGGATGAACCTGAAAAGCAGTATGAGCTGTTTCTGGAAATTTCACAGACGTGCCGGAGAACTTCCATGAACAATTCATCCAGATAATACAGTAAGTATCGCAACGCATTTGCTCTATTTAACAGATGATTAAGTAACTCCGAGATTACACGTATACATGTTTTGGATGCAGTCCATGATTACACACATGTTTTACATTAGAGATGATGTTTTATTACAAATACACTAATTGCAACAAGGGATAATGAGGTGTTGGCTGTAAATGAGAGGTTCGTTGAATGATGGTGAGACTTTGAGGAAGGATCAGAGACCTATGGCAGTGCTTAGTGGAAGAGCTTGCACAAGTTGTACACTTGATCAGTTGAGGCAACACCAAATAAATTATAATTTGCAGTATTTTAAAGCGCACAGTTTTTTCAGTGCTGAAATTTTTTCTAAATTCAGCTGAAATGTTAGAGCCCATTATTCCAGTGCTCTTAACATTGCAACACAAACCCATCTCTGCTTGGTAACCAACCATTCTGGTTGAATCTGGTTACACTGATATGCTAAACATGTCCACATTGGAGGGTCATGCTAAATATTTGGTGAAGCCAGTGTGACTTGCAGTGTGCATTGCGGTGTGGATTGCAACCTGCATCCTGGTGAGCTTTTAAGCGGTAACGCATAAAAAAGTGGCAAAAACCATGTTTGTCCAACGTTTTCCCTCAAATCACCTGTACATGAAATTGAGCATTTTTACAGTTTAGGTGCATTATTTTTCAAGCAATGTAAAGATATTTGTGTTTAAAGTGGACCAACACCCACGATTCCCGGGCCGATCAGCTCCCTCCCCGCGGGGCATCCGAAATCGGGATGCCCCGCTGTGTGAAACCCCCCAGAAAGCCCCTAAAAACGTACCTTATCGGCGACGGATAAGCCGCCGCTGCCTCCCGCGCGTCCCTCTAGCAGGTCACGCACCCGTGCCAGCCGTTTGTGAATGGCCGGGCGCGGGCGCATGCCCCGTAAGAGGGACGCGCGAGAGGCGGCGGCGGCGGCTTATCCGGCGCTTGTCCGACGCCGATAAGGTAAGATTTTAGGGGCTTTCTGGGGGTTTCACACAGCCCCGATCGGGGTGCTCCGCGGAAGTGGACCAACACTCAGGATAGTGAAAATCCTGGGTGTTGGTCCACTTTAAGTTTGAAAATAACATCACCCTATGGGCTATGCTAAAGATTTCACCATTTCTGCTGCATAGCCCATAGGGTCCTGTTGTTTCTAAACGTAAGCAATTATCCTTAGTCACACCACAATGCACCCTGCAAGTCACACTGGCTTCACCAAATATTTAGCATGACCTCCAATGTTTTCATGTTAATTAAAGCAGTGTGATTAATTAATTAGAATTGTAAGATTGTATATTCTATTACGCCTATTCTACTTCCACTGTGGATGATTACTTCAATAATTTCAGAAAAGTTATTTTAAAATGCGCCCAGACAAAAATAAAGATTATAGGGAGATTTAGTAAAAACAATGGTAAATAGTTCATTCATATATCACATATTCATTGTCATGGTCGCAATAATACTATACCACCACTATTAAATGAAGCACTAAGCTTAGCAATAGGGTTTCCCAACTGTAAGAACTGTAAGTACAGAATAAATATTAGAGGCTGATTCACTACTAACGCCACATATTGCCAGACGAACGTCTTTATAGTGGCGCATAGGTAGACCGCTAGTAGACGATGTCCAGCATTCAGCGGCCCACACCATATTTAACAAAAGACTACACACACACAGCTTCGGCCCTTTAAAGCGTGGCGCTGTAGCATAGAGCGCCAGACGCTGTGTGATCAAAGTCTGTTTTTGAACACATATACACCAGAAACAAAGCAAAAACACATGGAATGACATTGTATTAACACTGTCTGGGACAATAACACTTTAGCGTCAGACCTGTAATGACAATTCTGCATAAAAATATAAAAAAATGTATAAAAGTGTTTATTTGCAGCCAGGAGAGGTCACACAATGATTTGAGCAAAAAAAAAAAATTAAATTGCCAAACACGCTATTTATAGACAACTAATGAAACCCCATTGAAATGTATGGGAGAGCGCTACAGAGCGACAGGTACTATATGGCTCTCCTGAGCCTAGAGCACCGGCGCTATACACAAAGAGGCCGATTCATTAATAGTGGCAGGTAGCGACAGTTGAGCGACTGTAGCGGTATTTTCACAGCGCCCGCTAGTAGTCGCTGTGCTTGGCCGTTGTTCAGTTGTTGACAGCGACTCAGTCGGTGTGCAGTAATGTTGAATACGGGGTGACAAGTCGCTATTTGACAGGTTCCACGATATATGGGTGCGCATGATAGCGACTGGTCAGAGCGACCGGCTCCCACCATATTCATCATTAAATCACGCTCAAAAAATTCTCGCGCTGTGAAATGCATGTTTAAACCCCAGAGCGCTGGCGGCGATGTGTTAAAAGTAGTTTTTTAACCCCCAAACCACCATATTTTTGGAAACCAAAAAATAATTTTTTTTTTAAAGAATTTAGTAATATGAATACAATAATATCAGACCTGTAATATCAATTCTGCACAATTTTTTTTTTTTTTACCTTAAAAATCTAACATGGCAGAAGTGGTCACAGAATTTTTCACAATTAAAAAAAAAAAAAAAAAAAAAAAAACATTAATAACAATGAATTATGAATATTTAAAGATTGTTCCATTGAAATGCATTGGAGAGCGCCAGGTAGCGAGAGGTCATACCTGTCGCTGTTCAAGGTCGCTCGCTGGCGCTGTGGGCTGAGGCTGGAATAATGATGAATGAGTGGCTATATGGCGCTATCTCAGTCGCTAAGCATGATCGGCTTGATAAATGTGTGATTGTGGTGGGGAGCCGGCGTTCTCGTGGCGGGGCCCGTCATTACCGGCCGCTCACCAGTCGCTACCTGTCTCTATTCCTTGTTAAATAAGGGCCTATATCTTTTATTGCTTTTTTGGGTTAAAGTAAAAAAGCTCACTCAGTCAGTTCACACCCAGTTTTTAAATTGTTTCACATAATAATTAGACAGTGTTAAAACGTATAGTTAAATTGGACCTTCAGCATAATTAGGGGGAAAAGCCCAAACCCTTAAATTTATTCCCCAGCATCTAAAATTAATATACAGGCTGATTCATTGCTAACGCCAGGTAGCGACAGATGAACGTCTGTAGAGCAGATTTCAGAGCGAGTAGTCGCTGTGCTCGGCCGTGGATCATTGTTTCAGAGCGCCTCAGTCGCTGTCCGGCATTGATGAATATGATGTGTGAGTCGCAGTACTACGCTGTATGGGGCCGAATGGTAGCGCCAGCACAGTGTGACTGACTCACACCACATTCATCAAACAAACAGCATCAAACATCGCCGGTGCTCAAAATGGGGTCGTTGTAGCCCACAGCGCCAGAGGCTGTGTGATTAAAGGCTGTTTTTGAACATGTATGCTCTAGTAACAAAGCGAAAACACATGGAATTACATTGTTATAACATTGTAACATGAACACTTTAATACCAGACATGTAAGGACAATTCTGTCAGTTTTGAGATTTTTTTTAAGGAAAAAAAAAATGGGATCAGGAAAGGGATTTAAGGATCGTCCATAGAAATGTATGGGAGAGCGCCAGGTAGCGACAGGTAAGACATGGTGCTCTGCATGGCTGAACGCCGGCGCTGTACACTGAGCCTGGGATAATGATGAATCGTGCGCTACATGGCGTTGTTCCAGTCGCTCTCCAGATTCGGCTTTATAAATGTGTAATTGCGTGCCGTCTCCGGCGTTCACCTGCCGCTACCTGGCGCTGTACAGGCACTACCTGACGCTATACCTTCATGAATAAGGCCCAAATTCTCTACCTTTTTAGTCACTTACTTATTATTCTTTCCCCCACTGGGCTGCAACTCTGTTCAGGATTTTAGGATACGGACGCCGTAGTGAAAATCTTGGTTTTTGGTCCACTTTAAAAAATAATCTGCCTCTCACCTGTAGCATTGTCCCACTGTATGTGCAGGAAATGTGCTTTTTAAATAAAAGAAAACACTTACTTTAAAACCCCCAACTCCGAGTGCCAAACAAACAATAGAAATAATTGTGTCAAGAATAGAAGGCAAAGTATTTCATAATTTGTTCTTTCTCATTTCCTGAAAACACTTGTGACTCTGATATTTTGTATATTAAAGCTTAAATGACAATAAAATGACACAAGGAAGTAATGTTCTCCTAAACTAAGATGGATTATATAAGTAAAGACAAAAATTGCTCGCCCAAGGCTAGAATAATCTGCTCCAGGAAACACAAAATAAAAGAGCAGAACGAATGATTCTCAAGCGGGAAATTCTCTGACATGCAATAGATGTCACAGCACCAGAGGATCCTCCATTGGGTCCCAGACACTGACCGAGGACCACCATCGTTTTTGAGATTCAAGACTAAGGGGGTTATTTAAGATGAGATAGCGCCAGGTAGTGCAGCGTCTGGTGAATGTTGGGCGTTGTAGGCAAAACCACATTTATGAAAGCAAATCTGGCGAGCGACTCTAACAGCGCCATGTAGCATCACATGTAATATTACAGAAGGCTCAGCATATAGCGCCGGCGCTCTAGCTTCCAGAGCACCAGGTATTACCTTTCGCTCACTGTCACTCTCCTGGCGCTCTCCAATGCATTTCAATGGCGCAATCTTTAAATATTCTTAATTAATTGCTATTATTTATTTATTTTTTTTTAAATGTCAAAAATTCTGTGACCACTTCTGCAATGTTAGATATTTTTTTTAAGGTAAAAAAAAAAAAAAAATTTGTGCAGAATTGATATTACAGGTCTGATATTAATGTATTCATATTACAAAATGTTTTGAAAAACTTGTTTTTTTTTTTCTCCAAAAATATGGTTGTTTGGGGGTTAAAAAACTACTTTTAACCCATCGCCGCCAGCGCTCTGGGGTTTAAACAAGCATTTCACAGCGCGAGAATTTTTTGAGCATGATTTGTTAATGAATATGCTGGGAGCCGTTCGCTATGGCCATTCGCTGTCATGCGCTCCCATACAGCACGGAACCTGTCAAACAGCGACTCCTAGCCCCGTATTCAACATTACCGCACACCGACTGAGTCGCTGTCAACAGCCGAACAACGGCCAAGCACAGCGAATACTAGCGGGCGCTGTGAAAATACCGCTACTGTCGCTCATCTGTCGCTACCTGGCGCTATTAATGAATCGGCCTCCCCGTGTTTTAGCTTTGTTACTGGTGGATATGTGTTCAAAAACAGACTTTTATCACACAGCGTCTGGCGCTCTATGCTATAGCGACCAGATTTAAAGCGCTGATGCTGTGTGTGTGTCCCTTTTTGATAAGTATGGTGTGGAGCGCAGAGAGTCGGCACTGAGCTGGCGCTACCTTTCGCTCCCTGCAGCGCTGTACTGGTGTTAGAATGCCCAGTAATGTCTTCAATGTTGTTTCTATTTTCTTGGGGTAGGGCTGTACACTTCACTATCAGAATACTGGAAATATTATAATTATGTTTGAAACCATGGGTACTTAAAAGTGCACCTATACTCAGGGAAGTTTATGTCACCACCTTCTTTTCCCAGCCCAGTGCCCCAAAACAGCCAGTGTTTCTTTTTTTACTAAAGCCTTTGCCCAATATACATAACAACATGAACTGAATGAAGTCGGCCATATTGCTACCTGGTCGAGCATCCCGCCCCCTGATGCTTTCCAGAGATTATACATTCAGTTAGAATACACACAGCTCAGCAATAGGGAGCACTTCAACCTAACGCCATTATGTGACAGTTTAGTTGTAACTGAATGAATTAGCTGTCTGCTCGTTTTTGTATCTATATCGGGCAAAGGCTTTAGTAAAAGAAAGAAACACAGGCTGTTTTGGGGCACTGGGCTGGGGATGGAAGGTGAAGACAAGCTTTCCTCTGAGTATAGGTGCACTTAAATTAGATGCGCAATATGGGTTCAAAACATAAGTCCTTTTATCTAACAACTTCCTGCATACAGTGTTTTTTATTCTCCGGATTAGGAATCAATGTACAGAAAATAGATACTTTCTGGTATCACTGATTGAATATATATCTACATGATGGATTAGATACTTCCTTTGGAATCAGACTCCTTTAGGATATTACTGTAACTCATCACTTGGGCATTTTTGTTAGACCATATAACAGCTGATTTAATGATCAAGGATATCTATCCTATAACTGTTACAGTTTACCCTAGTCTGGAGGGTTTATCTCTGGTGGTTTGCTCCCTTTGTGCTCTGCTACACTGGACTAAATGATTACTTTAGGTATTAGGTGATGCTAGTTTTTTTGTTCATACCTGCCTTTACATATTTAACTGTATTTTTCGACCTATGAGACACCCCCTCCCCCCCCACACAAAATGTGGGGAAAATATTGGTTCTTCTTATTGAGTGAATATGTGTGTGAGAGGAGGGACCGCATTGGAGGACTGGCAGAAAACAGTTAAAGTTACAATTGCTGTCTGCCGGTCCTCCAATGTCCGGCACACCTCTCACACACACTCAGACACACACAATCCCCTCGATTCAAAGAGCAAAAGTTAATTGATTTCGGATCGAGAATCGTAAGTTTGGGTGGGTGTTAGTCATTTTTTCCTGTTTTTTTGGCCATTTCCGACTCGCACGAGCCTACGTTCGAATGCGTATATGCTCATACGATCATCGCAAGTTCGTTCCTAAATTTTAGGATCAAAACGTAAAACTTAGGATCAAATCCTAAAACTTAGGATCAAAACGTAAAACTTAGGATAATCGGATGTGTTTAGGTGTGATTCAGAGAACAGTTTTCAAACCTCTAAATACGTTTTAAAAGAAAGCCACTGCCGACACCTTTTAGCAGTCGTATTGCTGTTCTTGAACAGGTTTTTTGGCTATGTGGAGGAGTCTGCGCGTCTTGAGCTCCAATGAACTGCATGTATCAGCATGGCCGAGGCCATAAATTGTATGGCAATGCATACCTGATTCATGTATGCCTTATAAAAGCATTTTAATGTGGACCTTAATTAGTCCTTTGCATGTAAACCTTTATTTGGCAATATATTTGCGTTAATTAAAGAAACTTATGTCCTTTGGTATTTATTTTTAAATTGATGTACTAGAATAATATTTTTAGATTGCATTTATTGGTGTAGTTGTTTACCTTTGCTTTGTTTAATTATTTAAGCACATCTTTGGTCAGATGCATCACACTTACTGAGGAGAGGAGAGCGGGATAAAGTGCAGGATGTGGGTTACTGCTGTATTTTGCACAGACACAGCAGAGCTGGGGGCACGGAAAGGTCAGAAATCAAAGAATGCAGAGCAACACAGTCACAAGGCCCTTTCTGTTTGCAGGCTGCCCGATAATACCTGAGCCGCCATCTTGGCTGTTTCTAGGCTCATAACATGCAGAAGTTGCTGGGTGTTTTTTTATATTTGAGAGCAATCTGTATGTAGAGGGTGTGGGTAACCACACACAACATTTTAAGTTGTACCATTTGAAGCCAAAATATTAAAATTAAATCCACAAGTAAAAAATGCAAGTTAACTAAAAATTAAACAAAGTAAGATTTACTTATGCAAATGCATTCATTAATGGTTGGTTACTACAAAATGAATGAAATAAAGAAAAATAAGACCAAATATTTAGAATGCACTTTAATGAGGTAAGTTTGTAGTGCGCAGCCGCAAGATCAGAAGGATTTACGTCCAGGGAAAAAGGGCAAAACCAATGTTGCAACCTGAGAAATGAAACGGAAAATTCAGGATGGAAACTGACATAGGTCTGATTCCCGAACTGCCATACGAACGGACGTACATTTTAGGATAGAAACGTATTTGCTTATAGAATCACTCGCAAGTTCATACAAACGCACGAGCGGACGGGAAAAATAGGATGATCGGCACCAAAATCAAAGCTGTTACATGTTTCTTTGAATCGACCCTTTTAATGCCATATCTTACAGAAATCACAAGCCGGTGATCACGTGCTTAGCTTCAGCAGATAGGTGTGGCCTATACACAGCCGGTGTCCATTCACAGATAATGGCTGTTAACCCCCACTGCCCACCACGGGAGCATTGTATAGTATGGCGCTTTGTGTGTGTCTGAGGTGTGCCGGACATTGGAGGACCGGCAGACAGCAATTGTAACTTTAACTGTTTTCTGCCAGTCCTCCAATGCGGTCCCTCCTCTCGCACACATATTCACTCAATAAGAAGAACCAATATTTTCCCCACATTTTGTGTGTGGGGGGGGAAAGGGGGTGTCTCATGCTCGCTGCCTGTAATGAGGGATGCTGCTCACTGCCTGTAATGAGGGATGCTGCTCGCTGCCTGTAATGAGGGATGCTGCTCACTGCCTGTAATGAGGGATGCTGCTCACTGTCTGTAATGAGGGATGCTGCTCGCTGCCTGTAATGAGGGATGCTGCTCGCTGTCTGTAATGAGGGATGCTGCTCACTGCCTGTAATGAGGGATGCTGCTCACTGTCTGTAATGAGGGATGCTGCTCACTGTCTGTAATGAGGGATGCTGCTCACTGTCTCTAATGAGTGATGCTGCTCACTGCCTGTAATGAGGGATGCCTCTCACTGCCTGTAATGAGAGATGCTGCTCACTGCCTGTAATGAGGGATGCTGCTCGCTGTCTGTAATGAAGGATGCTGCTCACTGCCTGTAATGAGTGATGCTGCTCACTGCCTGTAATGAGGGATGCTGCTCACTGTCTGTAATGAGGGATGCTGCTCACTGCCTGTAATGAGGGATGCTGCTCACTGTCTGTAATGAGGGATGCTGCTCACTGCCTGTAATGAGGGATGCTGCTCACTGCCTCTAATGAGAGATGCTGCTCACTGCCTGTAATGAGGGATGCTGCTCGCTGTTTGTAATGAAGGATGCTGCTCACTGCCTGTAATGAGTGATGCTGCTCACTGCCTGTAATGAGGGATGCTGCTCACTGCCTGTAATGAGGGATGCTGCTCGCTGTCTGTAATGAAGGATGCTGCTCACTGCCTGTAATGAGGGATGCTGCTCGCTGTCTGTAATGAGGGATGCTGCTCACTGCCTGTAATGAGGGATGCTGCTCACTGTCTGTAATGAGGGATGCTGCTCACTGTCTGTAATGAGGGATGCTGCTCACTGCCTGTAATGTGGGATGTTGCTCACTGCCTGTAATGAGGGATGCCTCTCACTGCCTGTAATGAGGGATGCCTCTCACTGCCTGTAATGAGGGATGCTGCTCACTGCCTGTAATGAGGGATGCCTCTCACTGCCTGTAATGAGTGATGCTGCTCACTGCCTGTAATGAGGGATGCTGCTCACTGTCTGTAATGAGGGATGCTGCTCACTGCCTGTAATGAGGGATGCTGCTCACTGCCTCTAATGAGAGATGCTGCTCACTGCCTGTAATGAGAGATGCTGCTCACTGCCTGTAATGAGGGATGCTGCTCACTGTCTGTAATGAGGGATGCCGCTCACTGCCTGTAATGAGGGATGCCGCTCACTGCCTGTAATGAGGGATGCTGCTCACTGCCTGTAATGAGGGATGCTGCTCACTGCCTGTAATGAGGGATGCTGCTCATTGTCTGTAATGAGGGATGCTGCTCACTGCCTGTAATGAGGGATGCCGCTCACTGCCTGTAATGAGGGATGCTGCTCACTGCCTGTAATGAGTGATGCTGCTCACTGCCTGTAATGAGGGATGCCGCTCACTGCCTGTAATGAGGGATGCCGCTCACTGCCTGTAATGAGGGATGCCGCTCACTGCCTGTAATGAGGGATGCCGCTCACTGCCTGTAATGAGGGATGCTGCTCACTGCCTGTAATGAGGGATGCTGCTCACTGCCTGTAATGAGGGATGCTGCTCACTGTCTGTAATGAGGGATGCTGCTCACTGTCTCTAATGAGTGATGCTGCTCACTGCCTGTAATGAGGGATGCTGCTCACTGCCTGTAATGAGGGATGCTGCTCGCTGTCTGTAATGAGGGATGCTGCTCACTGCCTGTAATGAGGGATGCTGCTCACTGTCTGTAATGAGGGATGCTGCTCACTGCCTGTAATGAGAGATGCTGCTCACTGCCTGTAATGAGGGATGCTGCTCACTGTCTGTAATGAGGGATGCTGCTCACTGCCTGTAATGAGAGATGCTGCTCACTGCCTGTAATGAGGGATGCTGCTCACTGCCTCTAATGAGGGATGCTGCTCACTGCCTCTAATGAGAGATGCTGCTCACTGCCTGTAATGAGGGATGCTGCTCACTGCCTGTAATGAGGGATGCTGCTCACTGCCTCTAATGAGGGATGCTGCTCACTGCCTGTAATGAGGGATGCTGCTCGCTGTCTGTAATGAGGGATGCTGCTCACTGCCTGTAATGAGGGATGCTGCTCACTGCCTGTAATGAGGGATGCTGCTCACTGCCTCTAATGAGGGATGCTGCTCACTGCCTGTAATGAGGGATGCTGCTCGCTGTCTGTAATGAGGGATGCTGCTCACTGCCTGTAATGAGGGATGCTGCTCACTGCCTCTAATGAGGGATGCTGCTCACTGCCTGTAATGAGGGATGCTGCTCGCTGTCTGTAATGAGGGATGCCTCTCACTGCCTGTAATGAGGGATGCTGCTCACTGCCTGTAATGAGGGATGCTGCTCACTGCCTCTAATGAGGGATGCTGCTCACTGCCTGTAATGAGGGATGCTGCTCGCTGTCTGTAATGAGGGATGCTGCTCACTGCCTGTAATGAGGGATGCTGCTCACTGCCTCTAATGAGAGATGCTGCTCACTGCCTGTAATGAGGGATGCTGCTCGCTGTTTGTAATGAGGGATGCTGCTCACTGCCTGTAATGAGGGATGCTGCTCGCTGTCTGTAATGAGGGATGCTGCTCACTTCCTCTAATAAGGGATGCTGCTCACTGCCTGTAATGAGGGATGCTGCTCACTGCCTGTAATGAGGGATGCTGCTCACTGCCTGTAATGAGGGATGCTGCTCACTGCCTGTAATGAGGGATGCTGCTCACTGTCTGTAATGAGGGATGCCGCTTACTGTCTGTAATGAGGGATGCTGCTCACTGCCTGTAATGAGGGATGCTGCTCACTGTCTGTAATGAGAGATGCTGCTCACTGCCTGTAATGAGGGATGCTGCTCACTGTCTGTAATGAGAGATGCTGCTCACTGCCTGTAATGAGGGATGCTGCTCACTGTCTGTAATGAGGGATGCTGCTCACTGCCTGTAATGAGGGATGCTGCTCACTGCCTGTAATGAGGGATGCTGCTCACTTCCTCTAATAAGGGATGCTGCTCACTGCCTGTAATGAGGGATGCTGCTCACTGTCTGTAATGAGGGATGCTGCTCACTGCCTGTAATGAGGGATGCTGCTCACTGCCTGTAATGAGGGATGCCGCTCGCTGTCTGTAATGAGGGATGCTGCTCACTGCCTGTAATGAGTGATGCTGCTCACTGCCTGTAATGAGGGATGCTGCTCGCTGTCTGTAATGAGGGATGCTCCTCTCTGCCTGTAATGAGGGATGCTGCTCACTGCCTGTAATGAGGGATGCTGCTCACTGCCTGTAATGAGGGATGCTGCTCACTGCCTGTAATGAGGGATGCTGCTCACTGCCTGTAATGAGGGATGCTGCTCACTGCCTGTAATGAGGGATGCTGCTCACTGCCTGTAATGAGGGATGCTCCTCGCTGTCTGTAATGAGGGATGCTGCTCACTGCCTGTAATGAGGGATGCTGCTCACTGCCTGTAATGAGGGATGCTGCTCACTGCCTGCAATGAGGGATGCTGCTCGCTGTCTGTAATGAGGGATGGCGCTTACTGCCTGTAATGAGGGATGCTGCTCACTGCCTGTAATGAGGGATGCTGCTCGCTGTCTGTAATGAGGGATGCTGCTCGCTGTCTGTAATGAGGGATGGCGCTTACTGCCTGTAGTGAGGGATGCTGCTCACTGCCTGTAATGAGGGATGTCATACACTGCCTCTAATATGGGATGCTGCACACTGCCTGTAATGGGAAATGCTGAACATTGCCTGTAATGGGGGAAGCCACCAACTGCCTGTAATGGGGGGATTCCACACACTGCCTGTGATGGGGGATGCCACTCATGGCCTGTAATGACAGATGCTATACTCTGCTGTGATGGGGGATGCCGTACACTGCCTTTAATGAGGGATGCTGCTCACTGCCTGTAATAAGTGATGTCTCACACTGCTTGTACTGAGGAATGTTTCCCACTGCCTGTAATACAGGATGCTGCCTACTGGCTGCAATGAGATATACCGCCCCCTGCTGTAATGAGAGATGCTTCACACTGCCTGTAATGAGGGATGCCATTTACTGCCTGTAATTAGGGATGCCTTCTTATGGTCAGGTGCGGTATATATTTACGATATATATTTCACCCTTGCCGAACACAGTGGTTCCAGTAGAAAATTACTTAGCAACCACTTGACCATGTAATGTGATGGTTACCATAGTTATAAGATTAGTATTTTTAACCCATATGTATTATTATATTTATTTATAGCAACACGTAGTTCAACATATAGGGGTTGATTCAGAGCCTGGTGAAAAATCTCCCTCCTTTTTTAGGAGAGAAATCTGCCATTGACTTTCATTGTCTACCCTGGGGCTGATTCAGGGCCAGGTGAAGATTTATACCCGATAGACAATAAAAGTGAATGGCAGTTTTTATACCTAAAAAAGGAGTGGGACTTCGTACCTGCATCTGAATCGACCCCATACTGTATGTTTAGGGCATGAGTTCCCAAGTTGGCCACACTGCTCCATAATTAGCCATGCACGACTGGCATGGTGTGCACAGTATTCAGCAGTATGCTTATTCGTTGTGGCTAACTAAAAACAAACAGGTATGACTAAGGGCTAGTAACAGCCTGAAACGCGTTACCTGGTCCCGATGGTGGAGGGGAGCACTTTCTGACATACAAGACGTTTGATGGCTGTGTGTTTACATTTGGAATTATCCTCATTTTAAGCTATGAAGTAAAAGCTAAGTTTTAACCATTCTCAAGCTGGACATTGCAACTGTAAATGATTTGGGGAGTTTTTTCAGGAGATCCTGAGGTCCGTGCTGTTTGGGTCTGAGGGTGAGCTGGTTATTTTTTGCTTATGGTAAAAACAAACAGGGCCGATATTGGCAAACCATACTACTCATGCAAATGGCATAGCCCGGCAAACACAATACACACAATGATCACAATAATCGAATTATGCATTTTTTCAACTGAATGGTTAAAGAATAACAACACCCATTTTTAACAAAATGCAGGGGGGAACCCCAATTGACACCCCCCCCCAGCACTGTAAGTAACTTTCTTTAAATTGCTACCCCTGCAAAATTAGCTCCAGCGATTGTCCACAATGGCCACATGGGCCTCAGTCTCCTGCAATCATGTGACTGGAAATGACGATTGCGGGGCTTGATGGGCTTTGTCAGTGCATTGACAGTTTGCATGTATGCAGGGATTTTTCTAGGAGAGGGTGAGTAGGGTGATCACCTGGGCGCCAAGGCCATCCAGGTGGTCTTTATCCCAGCCATCCTGTTTTCTGCAGATGAGTCAGGGTAACTTTCAGTTAGGCCGGACCAACCACCATTTTACAAAATATGACTGTTGGTTGGCTGTGGGGAGGCATCCCGATTGGGAGTTTCCCCACCTCAATCAACCTTCTTCAAACCACCTAAATATTACTGTAATCATAATGCTACCCATATGAAATGTGGGCAGCGGATGTCACATGTCAAGTTACGTGGCAAAGCAGAAGCTTGAGAATGCGGCATGTGACTGACGCTGGCCAATCACATGCCCACATTTCACAGGGGGAGCGAGGTGACAGGTTGCAGCGATCCCAACACTTTGGAGTAAAAATTCCCTTCCATGGTCCCATGGTCACATTTAGCAGACAGAGGGCCAAAAGTATGGAAAAACAATGGAAATTGAATGAATTCAACAACATTATATCAAAGCTGAAAGGTTTTATTACAAGAAATTAACAGTAAAACAAAACAGTATCTTCAAGAACATGTACATTAAAATATGTATTAAATAATCAAAAATACGTTAAAATATGTATTAAATAAATAAATAATAAATATATTAAATCTGACAAAACGGTGATTCGCTGGGGATAAGGGAAAAACTCTTTATCTGTTATCTATAAATCTTCCTAATTATGATGCACACATAATAATAATATTTTTTATAAAACAAGAGGGATCACAATACAAATGTGATTACATTATTTAACTACATAACAAGCCAAATACAAATTTTTGGAACATTTTGCTCAATTGACTGCCCCCCATTATGCTCCCTGCTCGGCTTATGAAATAGCTGGCAGCATATCTGATAAGGCCTGCTGTATGAATGTAAACATTCAAATCATTCACATTATTTCCTTTATATCAGTGCTCTAGACATGGCGGTTATATTTCCTCACTGAAGCAGCACTGGTAACTGGGAACTGTCTGTGACATTTTCTAGGTTATCTACTATCTGCACAATGCTTTGGATCTGGTCTTCAGGAAGGACATGCCTAGCATTGGTCAAGAACTTTTTCAGCAGAGATTCTCTGCTGAGGGGTTTTCTCCAGTGTCCATAGAAAGTGTCACATTTTCCACTCATCACATCTCCATTTTTCAGCAGCAGGACCATTTCTCCATACATCTTATCAAAGTTAGCCTCGTTGTCTTCAGGGTGCTCCACCACCACTTTGCTCAGAAGGTGATGGAGGTCATTACGGAACATTGTGTCTTCATTGAAGGAACTGACGTTAACCTCGCCATCCAGCAGTGCAGTACAGGCATTGAACTGGAAGGAGTGACGAGCCTCATGCTCTGAATCTGGGTAAGGTCTGTTAATGTATTTGGAAACTGGGACTCTAAGAACAATAGACTGAATAGCAGATGGATCAAAAGAGCCATAATGATCAACAAATCGGTTTCTAGCTGCAACTGCAGCATCGGCTATCCAGTGCATTCCCAAGTGAGCTGGGAAAGACTTGAAAGCAATGTCTTGCTTGTCTAGCAGAAACTCATAATGATTCTCTGGGGGTGAAAGTGGTTTAGGTTGGTAGTCACCATAAAAGGCACTAAAACCAGCACAGCCTGGAACATCATCCAGTATCAGGGGATTGGCCTCCATTCCCTTAGCCGCTAGAATAGCTGCTTCAAGACCTAACCTTGTAGCATTACCAATGTGTAAAGGCTTAGACAGGGTGGCTGCATTGGCCATTGGTGCCCCAGCAAGGGAGGCTGCAATAGCCAGGGCATGAGTGCATTGCTCTTTATCTAGTGAAAGAAGTTTGGCGGATGCTGCAGCACTTCCCATGGTTCCCACAACGGAAGGTGGATGAAATCTGAAAAGAGAAAATATTTAGGCTATGTAGCAATTTTAGCAAAATAATACCATTCCAAACAATTAAACAATCTAGCAATTGCTCCCCTTTAACGTGGTTAGTGCCACTGTGCTCTGCGCTCTTTCTAAACCTTACACATTAGTCTATACGGGTCCTCTATCTTGGCAGATGCAGAGTAGCGCAGCCTGAGCAAAATCACTTGGTTTTAAGCCAGGCCAATAGCTTGGAATTTAGATTTCTGATTGGTAGCTATGCAGGGGGCAAACTATTACATTTAAGCAAAAGTATATTGGTTGACATCCCAGGGTCCAATGAAAAACGTAACAGATTTCTGAACTATAATGTTGATGTGTACACTGTATCTACTCACTTTTTAGGAATCTTCTTTGCTTCACTTGAGAAACCCATTAGCCTTCCTTGTATTTCAATCCCCACATTGAACGCCATCAGTAGCTCTTCTCCAGTCACCTGTCTTCCCTGTGAAAGCATTTGTGTCAGCGCCAGGAGAGCTGGAAGCACAGCACCTGATGGGTGCGTGGCAGGGTGCCAGGTGTCATCAAAGTCCATAGAGTGAACCTGCAGTGACAAAGTTCTGATTAGATGAAATGTACCAACTTGCCTCCTTTACATATTACATGGACATCAAATATACTCACCGCTACACCATTAACATAAGCAGCCAGGGTTGGAGACAACTTTAAACCATTTTGTCCGTAAACTGAACATTGGCCAGAATTTCCATAAGATGAAAAATATAAATCCTAAAAAGTAAAAATGATTTGTAAACCAGAAGCTATGCTGCATTAAAACATGATTTCTTTGTATTTTAAAGCACAGCAGCCCCCTGCACAAAAGGACAGTATATTGCTGGTATCTGGCCATATAAAATATATACCCCATAATAAAAACATTATTATGTATTTGTAACAAATGTTGTATGTACCCACAGCCATGCTTTTAATGTATTCACAGATAGGTCAGCCAGAGCAGCTGGCACTTATATATATGGTGCACGTACCTGGCAATATTTGACTACAATATTGAAGACTTGTGTAGTGCTTCCAATCAACCCAACTCCAATGTTGTCCAGGATCATGCGCTTGCTTCGGTGACGCACAATATCGGAGAGGTGCTTGGGCTTTATATCATGGATAAATGACGCAAAGCTGTTGGTGACTGTCTCCTCAAGCTGGTTTCCAACAACCACTGAAACACACATATGAAGACATTTAAAAAAAGTCAAAGGGTTTCAAGGGTTCATGAGTTTAAAAATGACAATGTTTTTTATATAATGTTGCAAATTTACCTTTGGCTGCTGACTTGTGAATGAGTCTTGACAGCTGAGGAAGTTTCTTAGTGGTCTAAAAATAAAAGGATATTAAATATATTTGGAATCTGAACATTTAAAAAATTGTACCTTCTCAACTCTTTCAAGTCACAACGGTGAATGTACACATATGCATCACCAATAATAAAAAAGACAGCCTATATAATATACATTAATAATAGGTAATGCTAGAAATAATAATATAATCATCTGACAAAATGTATAAAACTTGTGCTATATGTGCTGGACATGTATTTTGTGAAATGTTGTAAAACCCTTAAAAGCTTGTCAAGGTCCCTGTCTATGATGGCTTATGCTTATTATTATTTACTTTATCCTAGTATGCCTTTGATGTATCTAAGACAAGGATTACTTGATCTACTACTCTGTTTTGTGATTTTTTTTATTTTTATTGAGAAATTAAATAAACTTAAAAAAACTATATATAGATATATAAAACTTAGATGTATATAGGATATATAAAATTATTTTGTTTTCTATGGATCACAGATACACAGTGTACTAGTTAGCAATGTTTCACGGGCAGGCTGATTCATCACTAACGCCAGGTAGCGACAGATGAGCGTCTGTAGCAGGCATTTTCAGAGCGCCCGCTAGTAGTCGCAGTGCTCGGCCGTGGGTTGCTACTTCATAGCGACTCAGTCGCTGTCCAGTAATGTTGAATACATTGTGAGGAGTCGCTATTTGACCAGTACAGCGCTGTATGGGAGCGCATGGTAGCGACTGCTCATAGCGACCGATTCACAACATATTGAAGAAAAAAACAGCCTCAAAAATCTCTGGCGCTGAAAAATACTTGTTTGAAGCCCAGAGAGCAGGAGGCGGTTTGTTTAAAGTCTGTTTTTCAGCATCTATCCACTAGTAATAAAGCGAAATCATATGGAATTACATTGTAATAACATTGTAACATGAACACTTTAATGGCAGATCTGTAATGTCATTTCTAAAGAAATATATAAAAAATTTAAAAAATGTGAAAAAACTGCTTATTCAATGTCAGGAGAGGTCACAGAATTATTTGAGATTTAAACAAAAACACAGTTTAAAGAGAAGGAAAGGATCGTCCATTGAAATGTATGGCAGAGCGTCAGGTAGCAAGAGGTCATACCTGGCGCTGTGCAAGGCTGAACGCCAGCGCTGTTCGCTGAGGCTGTGAAAATGATGAATCAGACACTACATGGCGCTATCCCAGTCGCTAAATAGATTCTGCTTGATAAATGTGTAATTGCGTGCCGTGTCCGGCGTTCACCTGTCGCTACATGTCGCTACCTCTCATTAACCAGCCACTACCTGACGCTATCCCTTCATGAATAAGGCCCTTAGTTTTATGTAACTACACCGAGTTACTCAAACACAACTTTCTTAAACACTTCCAAGCATATTATTTAAAGTAATACTTACTTGAGCAGCTGCAAAAAACATCTTCAACGTGAAGTGTTATGGGGTGAGTGCGTTGAGAGACTGACTTGCTTTCTGAGGTGGTTGTGCATTTGCTAATGAAAGAAGGTGTATTTATTTGCCTGCTAAACATGACCATCTTTACATCATCACCATTGTAGTCATCATGGCAGGGAAAGTAGGCGGCCTACATAGCCAGGGCTACACCCAGGAACTTGTGGAATTCATTTCTGGGGAATGTAACTAGGAAATAAAGTGCAGAAAAATAAAAGCATTGATTAAAATAAAACCATTCACGTTTCAAAGCTGACTCATGACTTGTAAAAATAGTTACCAGTATCGAATTGCTCAGTAAAGTTACTTAACTTTATTCCTCACAACAGGAAAGGGAAAAAGAAAGATGTTTTACAGAATAATATAATGAGTTAGACAAAAAAGTTAGGATAACACCATGCTGCACTAATATATATATATATATATATATATATATATATATATATATGACAAGCTCAACGTGTAAAAAAAGAGTCCTTCATCTCAATTAATAACAGTCAATTTCCAAATAGGAACACAGAGCTGTTGTCAATAATAAAAGACATAAAAATTGAAAATTCTCCCCAGTGTCCAGTTAGTAGTACTTAGGGCCTTATTCATGAAGGGATAGCGTCAGGTAGCGCCTGGTTAATGAGAGGCAGCGACAGATAGCGACCGGACATGGCACGCAATTACACATTTATCAAGCAGAATCTGTTTAGCGACTGGGATAGCGCCATGTAGCGTCTGATTCATCATTTTCCCAGCCTCAGCGAACAGCGCCGGCGTTCAGCCTTGCACAGCGCCAGGTATGACCTCTCGCTACCTGACGCTCTGCCATACATTTCAATGGACGATCCTTTTCTTCTCTTTAAACTGTGTTTTTTTTTTTTTTTTTTTTTTAATCACAAATAATTCTGTGACCTCTTCTGGCATTGAAATAGCAGTTTTTTCCCATTTTTTTTATTTTTTATATATTTCTTCAGAAATGACATTACATGTCTGCCATTAAAGTGTTCATGTTACAATGTTGTTACAATGTAATTCCATATGTTTTCGCTTTTTTACTAGGTGATAGATGCTGAAAAACAGACTTTAAACACACCGCCTCCTGCGCTCTGGGCTTCAAACAACTATTTTTCAGCGCCAGAGATTTGTGAGGCTGTTTTTTTGCTGAATATGGTGTGAGTCGGTCGCTATGAGCAGTCGCTAACATGCGCTCCCATACAGCGCTGTACTGGTCAAATAGCGACTCCTCACAATGTATTCAACATTACTGGACAGCGACTGAGTCGCTATGAAGTAGCGACCCACAGCCGAGCACTGCGACTACTAGCGGGCGCTCTGAAATGCCTGCTACAGACGCTCATCTGTCGCTACCTGGCGTTAGTGATAAATCAGCCTGCGCGTGTAATCCACCACCAATTGTGCTAAAACTCTTACCAAGAGGTTATCATAGAAGAGCTCAGTCAAAAACACATTCCATAGGGGTGTTTAAATGTTAGTAAACCACATTTATGAAAGCGAACCTGGTGAGCGACTCTAAGAGCGCCATGTAGCGTAAGATTCATCATTACAGGTGGCTCAGTGTATATTGCCGGTGCTCTAGCTTCCAGAGCGCCAGGTATTACCTGTCGCTCTCCTATTCATTTCAATGGACGTTCCTTCTAATCTCTTTACTGATCATAATTTATTTTTTCCTCTCAAATAATTATTTCACCTCTCCTGGCCTCTCGCTACCTTAAGCGTTGTACTATTGTTAAAGCGTCCAACACACATCTCATTCCTCAATTCCGGCCAGGTTACTACAGAGACTGAGGCGCTCTGTTACAGCACCCGATACATGTTTACAGCTTCCACTAGCGGTCGCTCTAATCGCCGCTATACAGGCGCTCATCTGCTGATACCTGGCGTTAGTCATGAATCAGCCTCAATATATCAAATGGGCAGGCTGATTCATCACTAACGCCAGGTAGCGACAGATGAGCGTCTGTAGCAGGCATTTCAGAGCGCCCGCTAGTAGTCGCTCTGTTCGGCCGTAGGTCGCTAGTTCAGAGAGACTCACTCCCTGTGCAGTAATGATGAATACATTGTGAGGAGTCGCTATTTGACCAGTACAGCGCTGTATGGGAGCGCATGTTAGCGACTGGTCAGTGCAACCGACTCAACATATTCATTAAAAAAACATCCTCACAAAACTCCGGCGTTGAAAAAAGCTTCTCTGAAGCCCAGAGCGCAGGAGGCGGTGTGTTTAAAGTCTGTTTTTCAGCATGTATCCACCAGTAACAAAGCGAAAACATATGGAATTACATTGTAATAACATTGTAACATGAACACTTTAATGCCAGACCTGTAATGTCATTTCTGCAGAAAAAAAAAAATAACAGAAACCCTGTTTAAAAAGAAATAAAAGAACGACTATTGAAATGTATGGGAGAGTGACAGGTAGCGAGAGGTAATACCTGGCACTCTGCCGGCGCTGTTCGCTGAGGCTGGGATAATGATGAATCAGACGCTACATGGCGCTATCCCAGTCGCTCAACAGATTCGGCTTGATAAATGTGTAATTGCGTGCCGTGTCCGGCGTTCACCTGTCGCTATCTGTCATTTACAAGGCACTACCTGACGCTATCCCTTCATGAATAAGGGCCTCAATGCAAATCCATGAAGCTACTGTTAAACCAAAACGAAGGGACAACCAGCTAAGGAGAAGAAAAGGAAGGAGAAGAAAAGGAGGCCAGAACAGGTAGAAGAGAATTAGAATAAGGAAAAAGTTACGCAACTAGAACAATGAGATGCAGATATGATTTAGATTGCAGACTGTTATCAATGTTTTACTCACTTTAATAAAACCACACCTAGTTCTTAAATCACCCCAAGCCTCTCATTTAAAATAATACTTACCTGAGCATTTAGAGAAAACATCTTCAAAGAGAACATTTATTACAGTCACATAACTTGCCAAAGGCTTTTACAAAAAAATGTAAAAATGTTACTTATAGAACATCATGGAAAATTTATTGACTAGTGCTGCTGTGCAGATTCAGCTGAACATTAAAGTGGACCTTCACTCTGAATAAGAGTCTATCTTATATGTTTCCCACACCCTGTACATACAGATTGCCCACATTACAAATCATCCTACCTGCATCTACTGCATGTTATGAGCCTTTAAACATCCAAGATGGCGGCTCATGGGACATCATTGCTGACCTTTTCCTGACTCCAGCTCTGCTCTGTCTGAGCAAAGCACAGCTATAACCCGTCCCCTGTACTTTATCCTACTCTCCTCAGTAAGTGTGATGCTTCTGAGTCAAGATGGCGGCGCCCATATCCAAAAGTCCTGAACAGAGTTGCAGCCCAGTGGGGGAAAGAATAATAAGCGGCTAAGAACTTAAAATATATTAATTTTAGATTCTGGGGAATCGTTTTTTAAGGGTTTGGGCTTTTCAATAAATCATGGTGAAGGTCCGGTTTAAGTTCATCCTGAACTTGGCTGATTTGGTGCAATACAAACTGAATCTTTGCTTTTGGTGAAATGTTTATATTCTTAAAAATAAAAAGTTTTAGTGGCAGTAAGCCTTCTTCACATAATAGCAGAGGTCTCTTTATCGTGAAAAAAGACTGAAGCCTCATTTAACTACAATAACACAATTTTGGCAATATAATGCCCAAGTTCTTTGTAAACATTTTTTAAAAAAAAAAGAATATTCCGGTTCAGCTCCTGTTGGCAGATAATGGCAGATTTTTTCCTTTTGCCACGAAACGTGTTAACTATAGAAATTTAATAAAATGGATAAAGGGGCTCAACAGATGTTTTCTTGGATTCACATCTAATTTGGAGACATTTTGCTGTTTTCGTTGCTAGACACCAGCACTACCAAAATTCCCCTTTTATGGTTATATTGATCTCAGGTACCAGTCATACCACAATATTCCCCAATATTTGAATGATTGTTTAATGAATAGTAATAGGAGTCTGATTTATAAAGCGCCATTCTGTGCCATTTTGCATCATTATATCATTTTGCTAACATGGGGCATCCACCTTGGCATGTCTGCTTCTTTTATGTTTGCCGCTATTTTCCGTAAGTGTGCATTATATGGCACTGCAAGTAACAAAATCTATTCTTAAAGTGGACCAACACCCCTGATCGGCCCGGGAATCTATAAGATTCCCCGCCGATCAGCTCCCTCCCCGCGGGGCATCCGAAATCGGGATGCCCCGCTGTGTGAAACCCCCCAGAAAGCCCCTAAAAACGTACCTTATCGGCGACGGATAAGCCGCCGCCTCCCGCACGTCCCTCTAGCGTTTGTGCATGCCCGGCGCGGGCACGCACCGTAAGAGGGACGCGCGAGAGGCGGTGGCTTATCCGTCGCTTGTCTGTCGCCGATAAGGTAAGATTTTAGGGGCTTTCTGGGGGGTTTCACACAGCCCCACGGAAGTGGACCAACACCAAGGATAGTGAAAATCCTGGGTGTTGGTCCACTTTAAATAACCAGCTTGCATTGGCCCATTAGGTTAATCGCGAAAGGCCAGCCTGTGTCAGTGTTAATGTTGTCCACCTATTGGCCTTTATGCTGGATTGAACAGTGCCAATGAACGCCAAATTCTCGTGCTGCATGCTGTATTTCCTTATTTTTAACATGCAGCAGAGGTTGGTGGTGGAGCTCATAGGTGCTGGTTGCCATAATATTACTAAAGTTATCTGAAAACACTATTGTGATCAAAATGCGGCAACATTTGTAGTATGTTAAATTCCCTTTTTAGTTATTGTGGTCGAACGAATAGAATGCATTGGTCTGAAAATCAGGAGGAAAGGGCTGGTTTTTCATAATTTGTAAATGAATAGCAGTTGGGGACATTTAAAGTGGACCAACACCCTCCACTGATCGGCCCGGGAGTCTATAAGATTCCCGGACCGATCAGTCCCCTGACAGCGGGGCATCCCGATCGAAACCCCTAAATCCCTACCTGCTCCTCCATCCAGCGGTACCCGCTGCCGCCTCCCGTGCGTCCCTCTAGCAGGACACGCACCCGTGCCGGCCGTTTACAGGTGCGCCCTGTAAGAGTGACGCGCGGGAGGCGGCGGCGGGCGCACTGTCTTGTCCGTCGCTGCCTCCAGCTTGTACGTCGGTGGGGATTGGCAGCAGCGATCACGTGGGAGCGAGGAGAGGTGAGTTTTTGGGGCTTTCTGGGGGGTTTCACACAGTGGGGCACCCCCGATCGGGGTGCCCCACCAAAGTGGACCCAAACCCAGGATAGTCAAAATCCTGGGTGTTGGTCACTTTAAATGACCCGCCTTTTCGTGTTCCACATTCCCATCTTCTTTTTCTTGCCACCTTCTTCCCGTCTGCCATTCTTTTCAGCTTTTTCACTTTTTTTTTCTTTTTACCTGCACTCTTTTCCATTTTCTTTCTTTTTTTCTTCCTCACTTTTTTCTCTCTTTCTTTCATTCTTTATTTCTCAATTTCACTCTTTCTTTATTGTTATTTTTTTCTCTTTTCAATTTCTCCTGCTTTTTCTTTTCCACATTCTCTCCATCCTCTCACCTTCTTGCATATTACATTCCCCTTTCCTTCTCTCAATCTCTTTTCCACATTTCCTGTTATTTCTCTTGATAACTTTTTGTTAACTTTTATTTTTAAGTTTTTATTTATAAACTTTTTATTTTTACATTTTGCAGCAAAGCATAGCTATCATTATTACAATTCACGTCTGTGCGCCCAGAAACCATGCTCAACTACGTCAGAATGCGCATCAAATGCAGCTCTATTTATGCGCAAAGCACCATCCTCTGAAAAATGACTGGTGGCTGACAAAAGCATGTCAGTTAGTGAAATCTGCTTTTTCCTCTTGCTTTTTGCTGGAGGAAAATGCCGCATGAAAAGACCCTCCAAACACTCCCTGAATCACACGCAAATATACTCTTTGATGTATTAAATATAACTCCATGTGCAAATTTTGGCATCTTGTTTCAACAAGAATATTGGTCGGTAAGATGCACAGGAATCTGGTGGTTTCCCCTCCTTATGCATCAAAACTATATTAGCCATAGAAAAGGATTCAATGAGTGATGAACACTTTCTTATCTACCTTTAGGCCCTTATTTATGAAGGAATAGCGACAGGTAGCGACTGGTGAGCGGTCGGTAATGACGGGCCCCGCCACGAGAACGCCGGCCCCCCACCACAATCACACATTTATCAAGGCAAACCTGCTTAGCGACTGAGATAGCGCCATATAGCCACTCATTCATCATTATTCCAGCCTCAGCCCACAGCGCCAGCGTCCGACCTTGAACAGCGACAGGTATGACCTCTCGCTACCTGGCGCTCTCCAATGCATTTCAATGGAACAATCTTTAAATATTCATAATTAATTGTTATTATTTTTTTTTTTTAAATGTGAAAAATTCTGTGACCACTTCTGCCATTTTAGAATTTTTTTAAGGGAAAAAAAATAAAAAATAAAAAATGTACAGAATTGATATTGCAGGTCTGATATTAATGTATTCATATTAAAAAATTATTTTAAAAACTTGTTTTTTTTGGTTTCCAAAAATATGGTTATTTGGGGGTTAAAAAACTACTTTTAACACATCGCCGCCAGCGCTCTGGGGTTTAAGCATGCATTTTACAGCGCGAGAATTTTTTGAGCGTGATTTTTTAATGAATATGGTGGGAGCCGGTCGCTAGGGCCAGTCGCTATCATGCGCTCCCATACAGCGCGGAACCTGTCAAATAGCGACTCCTCACCTAATATTCAACATTACGGCAAACCGACTGAGTCGCGATCAACTACCGAACAACGGCCAAGCACAACGACTACTAGCGGGCGCTCTGAAAATGTTGCTACAGTCGCTCAACTGTCGCTACCTGCCGCTATTAATGAATCGGCCTCGGGGAGGCCGATTTATTAATAGCACCAGGTAGCGACAGTAGCGTGATTTTCACAGCGCCGGCTAGTATTCGCTGTGTTTGGCCGTTGTTCGGTTGTTGACAGCGACTCAGTCGGTGTGCGGTAATGTTGAATACGGGGTTAGGAGTCGCTGTTTGACAGGTTCCGCGCTGTATGGGAGCGCATGACAACGAATGGCCATTGCGACCGGCTCCCAGCATATTCATTAACAAATCACGCTCAAAAAATTATTGCGCTGTAAAATGCATGTTTAAACCCCAGAGCGCTGGCGGCGATGTGTTAAAAGTAGTTTTTTAACCCCCAAACAACCTTATTTTTGGAAAAAAATAATAAACAAGTTTTTATAAACATTTTGTATTATGAATAATATCAATTCTGCACAAATTTTTTTTTTTTTTTTGACCTTAAAAAAAAGATATAACATTGCAGAAGTGGTCACCGAATTTTTGACATTTAAAAAAAAACAAAACAAAAAAAAAACATTAATATCAATTAATTATGAATATTTAAAGATTGCTCCATTGAAATGCATTGGAGAGCGCCAGGTAGCGAGAGGTCATACCTGGCGCTGTGATGGGATTAGCAGCGGCGCTGTTCGCTGAAGTCTGCAACATGATGAATCCCGCGCTAGCTGACGCTCTCGCCGGCGCTAGCCTCATTTAGCGTGATAAATGCGTGATTGTGTTCGCAGCCTGGCGTTCTGGAGTCGGTAGCCGCTGATAGCTGGCGCTACCTGGCGCTAGTGAGACACTACCTGGCGCTATCCCTTGATAAATAAGGGCCTAAGTCTTTTTTTCTGCATTCCCTCTGTCCCTCTGCTTTTGCCCCGTTTCTTTGTCTCCCTTTTTTAGTTATCATCCAGCTGCAAGTAACATTTAAAGCCTCTAGATTCATGGTTTAAAAATCCTTCTGTTGCAATACTGTGCAAGATTTTACATTTGGAGCAAATATTACAGATATTGATGAAGCATTATGCAGCAACATACATTTTATTTTGCCCCAAACAAAAACCTTCCTTTAGTCCTCAAACTGGAAACTGGAAACGGTAAAAAAAAAAGAATGGAGGAAAAAAGAGAAAGAAGTGCAAAAGTGCAGGAAATCCAATTTTTGTTTTTGCTGGTCATCACATTTTGGGTCCAAAGCCGCACTGATTTTAGTTCAGTTCAGTTCTTTTTCCTGGAAGTAAACTTGAGCAAGTTAGGGTCTAGCCAGGCTGCATCAGCAAAATAGTCAATCTTCTATGCCAAACCAAAAACAAGGGGTGTAACTATAGGAGGTGCAGGGGTTGAAACCACACCAGGGCCCATAAGGTCAGGGGGCCATCATTATGGCTCCTGTAACTTATTTACCTCATGGCATCATGTGCAACTACAGTATTTAATTGTCTAAAGTTAAAATGGAAGCAAACAGGTGCGATATAAGATATATGATATATACACTATTTATACACAACTTATGAAAGCCCATTAAAATGTATGGGAGAGCGCCACAGAGCATAGTAACATAGTAACATAGTATGTAAGGCTAAATAAAGACTTTAGTCCATCCGGTTCAGCCTGTTTATCTCCTTCCAGTGGTCTAGTAGCCATAGCTGGAAATGTTATTACATGTCAGGAAGGCATCAAGGCCACTTTTGAACGTTCTTACTGTATCCATCATTACTACCTCCTCTGGCAGCGAGTTCCATAGTCTCACTGCTCTTACAGAGAAGAACCCCCTCCTATGTCGGTGGAGAAAGCACCTTTCCTCTAACCTTAGTGGATGCCCCCGGGTTATGGTTACACTCCGGGGTATAAATAGATTGTGGGACAGATCTTTGTATTGACCCCGAATATATTTATACATAGTTATTAGATCACCCCTCAAACGTCTTTTTTCTAGACTAAATAAACCTAACTTGGACAATCTTTCCGGGTACTCTAGCCCCCGCACTCCTTTTATTAACTTTGTTGCCCTTCTTTGAACGCGCTCCAGTTCTGATATGTCCTTTTTAAGCACAGGTGCCCAGAACTGTACACAGTATTCCATATGGGGTCTGACCAGTGACTTGTACAGGGGTAAAATGATGTTCTGTTCATGAGCACCTATGCCCCTCCTGATGCACCCCATGATCCTATTTGCCTTGGCAGCAGCTGCCTGGCATTGGTTACTACAGTTGAGCTTATTGTCAACTAAAACCCCTAGGTCCTTTTCCATTGTTGTTTTACCAAGTGTTTCTTTATTTAGTGTGTAATCATGACACAGATTTCTCCTTCCCATGTGCATAACCTTACATTTATCTGTGTTAAACTTCATTTGCCATTTAACTGCCCATGCTTCCAATTTATCTAAATCTGTTTGTATCTGCCTGCTGTCCTCTTTTGTTTTAATTACTTTACTCAGCTTAGTATCATCTGCAAAGATTGATACTTTACTGTGTAATCCATACCCAATGTGATTTATATATATATTGAAGAGAATTGGTCCCAGAACTGACCCTTGTGGTACTCCACTAGTAACAGTGACCCAATCTGAGTGTGTACCATTGATAACCACCCTCTGCTTCTGATCATTAAGCCAATTTCCCACCCATCTGCACACGTTTTCCCTCAGTCCAAGCATTCTCATCTTTTGTACCAGCCTTTTATGTGGCACAGTATCAAATGCTTTAGAAAAGTCAAGATATATGATATCCAATGACTCCCCCTGATCCAATCTTGAACTTGTACTACATGGCGCTCCTGAGCCGAGAGCACTGGCGGTATACTCTAAGCCGTCTGGATTTATACATGTGACGCTACATGGCGCTGTTAGAGGCACTCACCAGATTCGCTTTCTTAAATGTGGTTTTGTGTACAGCGCCCGGCATTCACCAGACGCTGCCTGCCGCTACGAGGCACTACCTGGCAATATCCCTTCTTAAATAACCCCCTTAGTTACTCCACTGCGGAACACCATGAGAATAATGTGAAACCAAGCATTCAGCTTAGAAACTAAAGTCAGGAGTTGCTGATGTCAGGACTGGTAGAAGGGAATTAGAGCAAAGGAAAAGACATACATGGGAACAGGACAAATTTGAGACAATTCCTTTCTGGAAACAGGTATTTGGAATTTTTCAGCCAGAACCAGGAGACACGAAACAGGTAAAAATCTACCTTGCATGCATGTTTGCCAGACCAAGAATAAGGGTGAGTGCCGACACCAACCATAATATGGAAACACATAGCAACTATATACAATATTACCTGGCATGGCACTTTTTACTTTGCTTATAGTAAAATGATTTAGTAGTAGTCCTGTTAATACTGTTAATTCATAATAATTCATGTGGCCTTATTGCTAGTGACTAGTTCTGCTGTGCTGTTTCGTGTAAAACTTTAAGTCCCTATCTGGGCAAAAAATAATTAATAGACATTCACCTACAGTCCCGTGCACTTAGTCGCTTCAGAAATCTTTGCCATCCCTGTGGCCCAAAGCTGAGTGTTCGACCCTTCGCCTCAGTCATGGTGACTGGCCGAGTCAGCTCTATTCACTCCAATTGTGGTCAGTAACTGTGATTGATGTAAGGAGACAGCTAGGAGGCAGTAAGGGGGGGGGGGGAGGTTAGCGGCCAGCCCTGGAGTCTTGTAGATTCATGAGCTGGCGCTGCAAGGTTTTAATCTGCTTTAATACAGAAACAAAGGTTCCTAAGCCCCAACCCAGTTAATTGGGGAAGGATTAAAAGAAAAGGTACAAATACGAAATCAGAGGCATAACAGAAAGTCCCATTATAAAGTGAAGAAAAAAAAGAGTGAAAAGAAAAGAAGGGGGTAGATACAGAGGCCAGGGCCAACTAAAAAGTGTGCCTCTCTTCTGGATAAACCAATGGTGCCAAAGGAGGAGAGATGGGGAGGCTGCTTCATCATTAGCGGCAGGTAGCGACAGATGAGCGTCTGTAGCAGGCAATTTCAGAGCGCCCGCTAGTAGTCGCAGTGCTCGGCCGTGGGTTGCTACTTTATAGCGGCTCAGTCGCTGTTCAGTAATGGTGAATACATTGTGAGGAGTCGCTATTTGACCAGTACAGCGCTGTATGGGAGCGCATGTTAGCGACTGCTCATGGCGAACGACTCACACCATATTCAGCAAAAAAACAGCCTCACAAATCTCTGGCGCTGAAAAATAGTTGTTTGAAGCCCAGAGCGCAGGAGGTGGTGTGTTTAAAGGCTGTTTTCAAGCATCTATCAACTAGTAACAAAGCGAAAACATATGGAATTACATTGTAACAACATTGTAACATGAACACTTTAATGCCAGACCTGTTATGTCATTTCTGAGGAAATATATAAAAAATGAAAAAATTATGAAAAAACTGCTATTTCAATGCCAGAAGAGGTCACAGAATTATTTGTGATTTTTGGGGAAAAAAAAAACCCGTTTAAAGAGAAGAAAAGGATCGGCCATTGAAATGTATGGGAGAGCGTCAGGTAGCGAGAGGTCATACCTGGTGCTGTTCGCTGAGGCTGTGAAAATGATGAATTAGACGCTACATGGCGCTATCCCAGTCGCTAAACAGATTCTGCTTGATAAATGTGTAATTGCGTGCCGTGTCCGGCGTTCACGTCGCTACCTGTCATTAACCAGCCACTACCTGACGCTATCCCTTCTTAAATAAGGGCCTAAATACTGGAAATTGATAGGAAGATTAATAATAGATGATACCTTAGAAAATTCCCATTTGGTAATGGAATCTGAATGGGGTCCCCAGCACTAATCCAGGCAAAGAGAAGAAGCATTACTTTTAATGCTCTATATTTTTTTAAAATGCGATGAATCTTCATCACAATGGAAAGCAGACATCCAGAAGCACCTCAACAGCAACGAGCTGAATTCTCAGAATATTTAGCATATCCCCATATTCCTTTTTGTCAGTTTCTGAGGAGAGCAACCAAATCTTCTTTTTTTGACCTTTCCATTTAGTACTGCTAAGGTTCTCTCATCTATTAATGCCTACAACATGTGGGCCTTAAACCGGACCTTCACTCTAAATAAGAGTCTATCTTGTATGTTTCCCCCACCCTGTACATACAGATTTGCTCACATTAAAAAATCATCCTACCTGTTTCTACGGCCTTTCTGAGCTTTTAAACATCCAAGATGGCGACCCATGGAGTTTCAGGCTGCCTGCAAACAGGAAGTGTCTTCTGACTATGCTGCTCTGCATTCTGGGATTGCTGTCCTTTTCCTGACCCCAGCTTTGCTATAACCCACCCTCTGCACCCCCCCCCCCTCCTCTCTTCAGTATGTGATACTTCTGAGGCAAGATGGTGGCGCCTGTATCCTGGAGTCCTGCAGCCCAGCCCGAAAAGAATAATATGTAAGCAACTTAAAACCTAAAATATATTCATTTTAAATGCTGAGGAATAGTCTTTTAAGCATTTGGGCTTTTCATTAAATGACGCTGAAGGTCCAGTTTAACTTTCTCAAACAGAACCCTTACATTACTTGCTTGGCTTCAGTGCAAATGTGACCATTATTTGGAATTGCATGTCTTTTGGGCCTTAGGCAGCGTTTAAATTGTCTTTGCAGTGGTGAAGTAAATAATTTGATAGACACCTGGGAAAAACTCCCCATAAATGTTTGAAGCCTAAATCAGAGCACACTAGCAATAGCTGAGATTATACCTCCATTTGTTTTCCCTTGCAAACAAAGGCTCACCAGTGGGTCATCATTATATTTAATTATTGTGCTACCAAAATGCTTTATATGTAAATATTAGTTTAAATACTGTAGGCTCTAATATTTCTCTGCCATTTACTGGAATGAGGGGACACACAAGAGAGCACATGGCATAATTTGGTGACTCTAGCCCCGCATTCAGAAAGAGCAAGTAGAACCCCCCCCCCCCCCAAAAGTTAATTTACATTTTTTTTTGGGGGGGGGGGGGGGGGGTAAGGAACTGGACAATATTGGAGTTATGTTACTAGGCCAATTCGTTGTATTCTTTAGTAGTATTCAAAAAAGAATTCAAAAGAGGGCTTCAATATAATTTGGGGAAACATCCTGCAGCCTTCAATTCAACTCATGGTACACCACCACCCCTTTATCATGGACCTATAAAGGATCAGTCAAGGGCATCGTTTTTGTCTGGTTATTAGAAAATGCTTAGACTTAAATTTGCATACTGACTAAGAGTAATTGCATTCTATATAACACCCATGATTTATGGGGTCCAGTCTCTCACTGCTCTCAGTCAAAAGGTCAAAAGTAGGGACCAGGAGAAGCCACAGACCTTGGACCTTGGTACAAATAGATTGTGGGACAGAATGTTGTTTTGACCCCTGATATATTTAAACATAGGGAGTTATTCATCAAGCCATAGCGCCAGGTAGCGACTTGCAGCGACAGGTAGCAAACAGTGACCGCCGGGTGCTCTACGCAATACCACATTTATCAAAGCAATTCTGGTGAGCGACTCTTTCTTACAGCATCACGTAGCGACCGATTCATCATCACAGATGGCTCAGCGTATACCGCTGGTATTACCTGTCGCTCTCCCATATATTTCAAAGGACGATCCTTTTCTTCTCTTTAAACACGGGTTTCTTTTATTTTTTTTTTTTTAATCAAATCATTGTGTGTCCTCTACTGGCCTAGAAAAAGTCATTTTTTAAAACTTTATTTTTTTTTATATTTTTATGCAGAATTGTCATAACAGGTCTGGCATTAAAGTAGTAATGTCACAATGTAATAACAATGTAATTCCATGTGTTTTTGCTTTGTTACTAGTGGATATGTGTTCAAAAACGGACTTTAATTACACAGCTTTTGGTGCTCTAGGCTACAGAGACCCAATTTTGAGCGCCGGCGCTGTGTGAGGCTGTTTTTTTGATGAATATGGTTTGAGTGGCACACACTGACCAGTCCCAGTTCGCTCCCATATAGGGCTGTATTGGTGTTATAGCGACTCACACATCAAATTCATCAATGCCGACCAGCGTCTGAGGCACTGGGTAACAGCGACCCATAGCCGATCACAGCAACTACTAGCGGTCGCTCTGAGCGCCTCGCTACAGACGCTCATCTGCTGGTACCTGGCACTAGTAATGAATCAGCCTCTTAGTTATTAGATGCCCCCTATCTAATAATTTGACAATAACTTGGGGTATTTCTCCCATTTCTTTATTAATTTGGTCTGACTTGGTCTGAACCCTCTCTTGACACTGTATACAGAATTATATATAGGGTTTGACCAGTGATTTATAGAGGGGTAAAATTATGAGCTTGTCATGTGGATCTGTGTCCCATGACCAAACGAGGATCTCCTTGATTGGGTGAGTTTTGTTTTAAATTTACTGCCCGAGTTAGGCATAACACTGGGGGAGGGGCAGAAGAAACTCTTTAAAATTGACTAGGCTATTAAATCTATGCTATTGATAGCAGCAAATAAAATCGTTCACTGGTGTAAAATATTTTTTGGTCATTTTACTGAAAATAGAATCCTTTTTGATGGATTTGATGGATGTGTTTTAACTAGCGGGAAATATACCTTACAGAACAAAGCTCTGTTCACTGTCTATGTAAAATAGATGTCTTGTGATGTGTTGTATCTGTAATTTGTAGTATTTATTTAATAAAACATTATGGTATTTTTTTAGTATTTGAGTGCGGCCTCTTTATATGGGGGTGATCACTTAGGGATCAATCTAGGATCCCTCAAATTGTGTACTTTGGTTTATTTGTGTACCCCCATGGCCAGCACCTAATTGGTGATTATACAATTCTCTGGCGGTGCACAACCACTCTTGTTGTATTTATGTAAAATAGGTGAGCAGCATCTATGGACACTTAAATTACATAAAAGAATGTTTTCTGGTGAGGTATTGCTCTGTAATTCTCATCCTTGGGCTATTGTTCATTTCACTTTCCTCTCAGAAATAGCCTGAAGGCCAAATGTTTCAAGGAAGGAGACGTCAAACATGACATGTCATACGATGTTTATATTATTCAGAATTTCCAGGCACCTATTTGAAGGTGATAGTTTATAGCCCAGGCTGAATTGTCACTGGTAGACGTGGTCTTGCATTGCAAGGTTATGAAGGTTACTGGCAGCACCGACAACAGTACAGTAAAGAACATGTGGGCCAGATAGACATTGACAGTGACATCATCCGGCCAATGATAAAAAGCCAGTCTCCAATGTCTGCAATGACAATGGTGGCATCAGCTGAAAGTATATGAAAGTTCTCACTAGTCTATCTCCAATTTATTGAACTTGCCAATCCGATTTACTTATTTACTAACTGCTCTACCCATTTACTAACTGCTGCGGTATGGGCAAACCCCTGGTACAGATGCCAAGGCATTACCTACATATACTTTTGTGGACTTTCCCAAAGACCTCAGATGTCAGAGAGCACAAGACTCCCCTGCTTAGCTGTTTGGAGTACTCCCTTTGAGATCTATGGGATGTACAGAAACCTATAGTGATACTCATTATTTTCAATAGAAGCACTCTATACACTGGCCTTGTCTACCCACCAGCCTGGCTTCTCATTCCCCTGCTGCAGGAGCAAGGGCGTACGTAGGTTTCACAGGGCCCATAGCAAAAAACAAAGTGAGCCCCCAAAAAGGTCAGCCCCCAGCATTAAAGTACCTGGCCCTAGAGTTGAAAAGTCTCTAGGGAGTGGTGAAAGCCTTTTTGAGGGGTATCCCTAAATATGTGTATTGTTTAAGGTATGTGTGAATCTCCCAGGAGTGCCCATAATCTTACATCATTCCCAGATCTTCCCAGGCATGTCCAGTCTTCCCCTACTCCCCTCCATCCAATGTGCACAGTCTCTCCAGGCATTGTGTGCACAGCCTGAGGCAGCGGCCAGGGGAGGCATCTGACATTCAATTAATTCAGCATTGTTTGTCCTTCAATATCATGCATAGCAATCAATGTTATTTGAAGGAGAGCCTGTGAATGTGGCCCATTTGGATGATCTTAGGGGTTCACAAACACACTTGGGCATCCCAAATCATGTCTGTAGTCTGTAGCCGCTGTGATATGCGCGTCAATGAGATGTCTTACCGCAGCGGCTCTGAGCACGCTGGTGGCCGCATCTCATGCTTCCCTCTAACAGGGAGCGCACCCACGCCGGCCATTCACAAATGGCCGGCTCGTGCACGGGCCCTGCTTACAGTATGTTGTGGTATACAGGGTCACACTCACCCCAGTCTTTATAGCAAGTTGTGGTATAAGGGGGCACACTCACCCCAGTCTTTACAGCTAGTTGTGGTATAAGGGCACACTCACCCCAGTCTTTACAGCTAGTTGTGGAATAAAGGGGCACACTGACCCCAGTCTTTACAGCTAGTTGTGGTATAAAGGGGCACACTCACCCCTGTCTTTACAGCTAGTTGTGGAATAAAGGGGCACACTCACCCCAGTCTTTACAGCTAGTTGTGGAATAAAGGGGCACACTCACCCCAGTCTTTACAGCTAGTTGTGGTATAAAGGGGCACACTCACCCCAGTCTTTACAGCTAGTTGTGGTATAAAGGGGCACACTCACCCCTGTCTTTACAGCTAGTTGTGGAATATAGGGGCACACTCACCCCAGTCTTTACAGCTAGTTGTGGTATAAAGGGGCACACTCACCCCAGTCTTTACAGCAAGTTGTGGTATAAGGGCACACTCACCCCAGTCTTTACAGCTAGTTGTGGAATAAAGGGGCACACTGACCCCAGTCTTTACAGCTAGTTGTGGTATAAAGGGGCACACTCACCCCAGTCTTTACAGCTAGTTGTGGAATAAAGGGGCACACTCACCCCAGTCTTTACAGCTAGTTGTGGAATAAAGGGGCACACTCACCCCAGTCTTTACAGCTAGTTGTGGTATAAAGGGGCACACTCACCCCAGTCTTTACAGCTAGTTGTGGTATAAAGGGGCACACTCACCCCAGTCTTTACAGCTAGTTGTGGAATAAAGGGGCACACTCACCCCAGTCTTTACAGCTAGTTGTGGTATAAAGGGGCACACTCACCCCAGTCTTTACAGGAAGTTGTGGTATAAGGGCACACTCACCCCAGTCTTTACAGCTAGTTGTGGTATAAAGGGGCACACTCACCCCAGTCTTTACAGCTAGTTGTGGAATAAAGGGGCACACTCACCCCAGTCTTTACAGCTAGTTGTGGTATAAAGGGGCACACTCACCCCAGTCTTTACAGCTAGTTGTGGTATAAAGGGGCACACTCACCCCAGTCTTTACAGCTAGTTGTGGAATAAAGGGGCACACTCACCCCAGTCTTTACAGCTAGTTGTGGTATAAAGGGGCACACTCACCCCAGTCTTTACAGCAAGTTGTGGTATAAAGGGGCACACTCACCCCAGTCTTTACAGCTAGTTGTGGAATAAAGGGGCACACTCACCCCAGTCTTTACAGCTAGTTGTGGAATAAAGGGGCACACTCACCCCAGTCTTTGCAGCTAGTTGTGGTATAAAGGGGCACACTCACCTCAGTCTTTACAGCTAGTTGTGGAATAAAGGGGCACACTCACCCCAGTCTTTACAGCAAGTTGTGGTATAAGGGGACACTCTCACCCCTGTCTTTACAGCAAGTTGTGGTATAAGGGCACACTCACCCCAGTCTTTACAGCTAGTTGTGGAATAAAGGGGCACACTCACCCCAGTCTTTACAGCTAGTTGTGGAATAAAGGGGCACACTCACCCCAGTCTTTACAGCTAGTTGTGGTATAAAGGGGCACACTCACCCCAGTCTTTACAGCTAGTTGTGGTATAAGGGGACACTCTCACCCCTGTCTTTACAGTTAGTTGAGGTATACAGTGGCACTATTACCCCAGTCTTTACAGCTAGTTGTGGTATAAAGGGGCACTCTCACCCCAGTGCTTATAGCAAGTTGTGGTATAAAGTGGCACACTCACCCCAGTCTTTACAGCTAGTTGTTGTAGAAGAGGGCACTTTCATCCAAGTCTTTACAGTATGTTGTGCTTTAAAGGGTCACACTTACCCCAGTCTTTATTGCAAGTTGTGTTATAAAGAGGTACACTCACCGCAGTCTCTACAGCTAGCTAATTGTGGTATAAAGGGGCACACTCACTCCAGTCTTGACTGTGCTAGCGTTCCATACGTCTTCAGCTAACACAAACCCACCCACACTCCCAAAATAAAGGAGCCAACAACCACTTCTTCGGAATTGATGGAATTTTAATTGGCCACAGCCTCAACATAAAACAATAACAGATAACAATTAACGATGCACTCCCGATCTCCCCGATCCAGGTCTGAGATTCCAACACACCCTACCTACCAACATAAGGGGAGGGGAGGCGGCCCGAAGGCTCACCAACCTCCCGGAATCTGAAACAGAAGCCAATTCGTGAGCCCGGCCGCATCCCTCCTAGGCCTGGTAGCTCAACGGGGCTAACTGCCAAGATCCACCTTAACCCCTTCCCTTAGTCCCCCCCCTCCCCTTAAACTCATTCAACTATCCTCCTGGCCCGTTTCCGCCGAAACAGCCGCTTCCTTGTAACCTACCCCCACTTTCCGTGCCATCTCAGACCCGAACCGAGCAGAGGAGACCGCCAAAGCTGGACGGCGCTGAAACCTTAGCGCCGCCCAGCCCGCCACCTCTCCACTGCCAATTCAATTCGCTCCTTAAGGAGGAGATTAAATAAATCTAGCCCCAACCCGTTTAGATGCACCCCATCGGCCCTGTAGAAACCCCTGATTCCTTCCACCTCCACGTGGCGTGCACTCAGCCCTCCGTTCAACCTAACGAACCGGGCAATTGCCCTATTCACCTTAATACGCACCCGTTCTATCGCTCCTGGATCCCGCGCATGCCTCCACTCGTACCGAGGAACTATCTCAGACCAAACCAACACTACCCCGGGAAATTCCCCTAGAAAAAACAAGAGGTCCCTAGTGATCGATTTGATCAGCTGCCTCATCGGCACCTGGCCCAAATCGTTCCCCCCCGCGTGGCACACCAACACCCCAGGAGGACCCCACTTCATTGCCGACTTCAAGACGTGCTCTCTCATGTCCCGCCACTTCAACCCCCTGATGCCGGCCCACACCAGCTTCGCTCGATCCCCCGAAATGCCGAGCTGCTCGCCGCTCCTTCTCACCGCCGCTCTCTGCGCCGCCCAAAAAACAAATGAGTGGCCGACCACCAACACCGAGCACGCCGAGTCTAAAAGAAAATAACATTAGTAACGGTACCGACACTCCCCCCCCCCCCCCACCATGCTGTTACACCCGCTCAATTCTCCCTGGACGAATATATGACATATGACAAGACCTTTTTGACTCCCATCTCCCCAGCTTTTTAACCAGGTCCACCGGCAACCCCAATCTCGCCGCCTCCGTCGCCGCTCCTATGCGAAAAGAGTGAGTGCCATACTCCCTGCTAGACAACCCCATCGCCGCTAAGCATTTCCGAAACACAGCCAAAAACTGGAAGCGCGACAAAAAAGACCCATCCTCGTGCATGAACAATGGCCCCCCCCGTAAGTGGCCTAACGACCAAAAACCCCCTTAGCGCGAGAACCGGACATGACACGTTCGGACCCAGCTGACCCAAAAATATACTCACCCCTCTATCTTCCTGGTCAGTCTTCGACACGCGAATCCGTATCCAAACCCCTTCCTCCGCAAAAAACACATCATCCACCTGGAGGCCACCTGGCTCTCGCTTGTTCCGGCTAACTAGTTCCCCCACCCGTAATGCCCCAAAAAACGCCACCGAAAATGCTGCTTGAAAAAGCCGTACCTCAAATTCCGACGAACAAACCTGAGTAAACCGACCCATGACCCCTTGTAAAATCTCCCAGGAAACCGGACGCCTCGTATCCACTGTCTTATGCTCCCTGCGCCACCCCTTCAGAGCCTGCCTCACCCAAAACATTCTTGTAAAATCTTTCCATCCCGCCAACTTACACAAAAAAGCAAGGGCCGCCAGTTTTTTGTCTATTACCGACGGGGACTCCCCCCCTGCTAATAGCTCCCCCACATACCAGACAAACAGGTCCTGCCTCTCTCCTTCCACGAGCGGAACACCAAACTCCCTCTCCAGCTCGAACCAGCGTCTCCACACCCTCGAGTAGCCCCCCCACGTAGAACGCGCAACCGACCTCTGAATTAGCTCGAACCACCGGCTCAGACGATCTCCCTCAACCACTCCAGGCACACTTCGCCGACCGCGTTCGCTTTGGGCGCCAAGCTCCGAAACCGATCCCACTGCAAACGAGAAAGAGCATCAGCCACCCCGTTCTCAACCCCCGGCACATGGACCGCCCTAAACCATATGTTACACCGCAGGCATGCCAGTACCAGCTGGCGCAACAATACGACGACTGGGGGGGAAGATGACGTTTGAGAATTAACCGCCGTCACTACCGCCGTGTTGTCTGATCGGAAACACACCGCCTTGTTCCTTAAAGACTCCCCCCATAACACCATCGCCACCACCAACGGGAACAACTCCAAGAAGGCCATATTCCTGATCAGCTCTGACTCCGCCCACCTTCTCGGCCATGATCCCCAAAACCTGCCGAACCTGCCGCATCCGTAAATAATTCCACCTCATCATTCGATCTCATGGGATCCAACCAGTACCCCAGCCCATTGAACGATTTCAGGAAGGAAACCCACATCCTCACATCCTCCTTCATCTCCGCCGTTAGCCGAATAAAATGATGCGGCTCCTTGATCCCAACTGTCGCCAACGACAACCGGCGCATAAAAACCCGCCCCATCGGCAACACCCTGCAGGCGAAATTCAGCTTGCCCAGTACTGACTGCAGCTGCTTCAGCCGAATCTTTCTAAGCCCAAGAATCCCTTCCAGCCCTGATTCCAAATCCCGCACCTTGTCCGCCGGCAACCTGCAAACCCCTTCCACCGTGTCAATCTCGATCCCGAGAAACTTGATGGACGTCGCCGGGCCCTCAGTTTTCTCGTGCGCCACCGGCACTCCAAACCCCCGAAACACCTCCAGCATGCTTGCCAAGATGAGCTCGCACTCCCTTGATTCCGCCGGCCCCACACAAAGAAAATCGTCCAAGTAATGCGTTATGGACGCCCCCCCGACCTTCTCCTTCACCACCCACTCCAAAAACGAGCTGAATGCCTCGAAGTATGAACATGAGATTGAACATCCCATCGGCAGACAGAGGTCCACGTAATACCCCCCCTCAAAAAAACACCCCAATAAATACACACTCTCCGGGTGAACTGGCAACAGCCTAAATGCCGCTTCAATATCTGTCTTGGCCATGAGCGCCCCCGTGCCCGCTTCCCGCACCATTGCCAATGCAAAGTCGAAGGACGTGTACGCCACCGACGACAACTCCCGGTCAATGCCATCGTTGACCGATCCCCCTTTTGGAAAGGACAAGTGGTGAATCAAACGAAACTTCCCCTTTTCCTTTTTCGGCACTACGCCCCAATGGGGACACCACCAGTCCCTCCACCGGCGGATCGGTAAACGCACCCGCCATCCGCCCCAAAAATACTTCCCTTTCCAGCTTCTGCCTCACCACCTCCGGGTGTAGCCTGGCTGACTTTAAATTTTTTACCTCCCCCCTTCTCCCGGGGGGTGCCTGGCATGGGATCCTAAAACCCTCCCTAAAACCCTCTGTCAGCAACTGCGCGGCCCGCCTATCCGGATAGTTATTTAGCCACGGGAGCATCACCTCTCCTTTCACCGGCATTATCCCTCTTGGCAGGGCCTTCCGGGAACCTTCTGAACCCCCTCCGCCCTTTCCTGAAACAGCGCCCAACGGAGTGATTACCCCCGCAGGCTGAGCATTCGTGCCGAAATCTACATCCTGTACCGAACTTACACTGGGAATCATTAAACGCCCAGCACACTCCTTTTCTTGTTGCCTCCGCCACCCCTGGAGTGGACGAGGTGGCGCCCCCCTGAAAGGGCGACGAGCTGGCCGCAGCCGAATAACCCCCCCCCCCGGGAGTTCATAACCCGCAACCACAGCCCAATGTCCCTATGGTCCCAACCCAACTCGGCACACACCGACATCCGCTGCCGGAATTGCTCGTCGTACCTCAGCCATGCCATCCCCCCATAGACCCGATGTGCTTCCCATATGTTATCTAGGTAGCAGAACAGCGGAGAGCAATTCTCCGGGTTCCTTTCTCCCACTACACTCGCCAAGATCGCAAAAGCCTGTAGCCAGTTCCCGAACGTCCTCGGGATCAACCTAAAAGCCCTTCTGTCCTCATCCTCTTCCTTAAAGTGCTCCCTTCCCCTCCCCCATCTATCAGCTCCGAAACGTTCAAGAGGGAGCAGTGTAAAAATATCTACGTACTCCCGCCTCCAAATCCTCTCCTTAACCTCCGGCTTCAGGTGGCCCCCCAACGGGCCCTCAAAGCAGATGTACGAGTGCCCCTTCGCCTGATCCGAAACTGATGCCCCCCTTTTTTCAACCTCTGGACCAGGTCCCTTATCCACCCCCACGCCCCGATCCGCCGGCACTGCCCCTGTCTGCACCCCCGCCGGTCTGCAATCTCCAACCATCTCCCTGGGCACTCCCCCCCTCGCCGACGCTGGGTCCCACACCCCCCGTGGGTCCACCGCCGACTCCAAACCCGTAGCCTCCCATCGATCCAAGAACTCCCGCATACCTGTTATAAAACCCCCTAACCCGCCGGAACCACCCCCCCGGCGAGCCCCTCAAACCCCGAGTGCGACACGTTGTTGGATACGCCGATCTGTAAAGGCTCACCTTGATGAATGGCCCTGCCGCTCGGGATGCCCTCCCCGCGACCATCGTCCAGAGATCCGGAGCCCGACTGACCCCGGATCCCGCCTCCTGCCGAATGTCCTGGCACACCCGTCGACCCCGGTGCCGCCGCTGGAGCTCCGAATGAAGATCTCGTCTGACCCGCGCCGGACGCCGCAAGCCTGGCCGACTCAGCGCGAGCTTCTCCGGCCCACTGTCCTGATGCTCCGACCGCCATTCCACTCCGGATCCCTTCCTGATCGGACATCGCCTGCTGAGAAAAAAGAAGAGGAGAGGAGCCTGTCCGTTCCATGCAACCCACCCCCCGTGAGCTGGGACGCGGCGCTGGATCATCCGTGGCGCGGGGTGCGCTAAAAGGAGTGGACGCCAGCCGCGCCAGGCCCGGGAGCGGCGACGCCAGCTCGAAAGGCCAAGCCTGCAGCTGATCGGGGGGAGGGGTCGCTGACCCCCCCCGCCCTCCCAGCGACCCTGAAAGGGGGTGGGGTGGTTGCGGGCGGGACGTCAGGAATGGGGGGTGCAGGGGGAGTGGAGAACGCGCAAGGTGCCGGGCATCCCGAACCGGGATACCCGAAGGGGCCAGGGGGTGTGCCGCTTGAGGGGCCCCCCATGCGTCACTACAGGCGCTGGGGGCCCCTGTACTTTCCCTTGCGGGGGCCCGGCCAGCGTCCGCGAGGACGCTGACAAACATAAGGAGCCCCTGTGGCGTCTGAAAAGACCCCCGGGGCTCCTGTACCTGCTGGGAAGGGGGCCTGCCCAGCGTCTGTGAGAACGCTGGGGGCTCCCCCTCTTTGGCCCCCAATGTGTGGTGTATTAGGAGCCCCAGAGGCGTCATAAGAGACGCCTGGGGCTCCTGTACTTGAATCAGAGGGAGCCCGGCCAGCGTCTAACAGGATGCTGGGGGCTCCCCCCTGGTGACCCCCCCCGTCCTGCCTTACTAGGAGCCCCGGCGGCGTCAGCACAGACGCCCGGGGCTCCAGCACCAGAGCAGGCGGCTCCGCGCCGGCCGCCTGCTTGTCTCTCTGCCCTGACAGGGGCATAGCTCCGCCCCCTGCCTCTCTCTGGTCTCACAGCAGGGGGCGGAGCCTCTCCCCGCAGCCCGACAGAGCCCTGCGGGGAGGAAAGCCTCACCGAGCCCGGCGGGGGAGACAGCCCTCCCGATGGTGGCAGCACTGCAGCCCGGCCCGCCGCAACAGGTAAGTCCCTCCGGGCTTTGGGGGGCGCCGCGGCGGGAGGAGGGGGGGAGACTCGAGCCCCCGCAGCCCGCCGGGGGCAACAAACTCCTTACCCAGTCCTCGCCCCGCCGCTCCACCTCCCGGCGCAGTAGCGACATTAGGGCTTCCATACTAGGGGTCTGGACGGGCGTCAATACTGACCGCACGTTCCAGCGAAGAGATCAGGGGCCAAAGAGGAAGAGGAGGGGGGGACCCGACCCTATATACTCCCCCCCCCCTCCCCTGAGGTCACTTCCCCTGAACTCTTCCCCCAATCCCAAGGCTGGTCAGCTTCCAACAGGAAGCGCAGGCCAGTCATGGGGCTGCCAGCCCTAAAAGGGCCGGCGCCCTTCTTTACAGCTAGTTGTGGTATAAGGGGACACTCTCACCCCAGTATTTACTGGAAGTTGTGGTATAAGGGGACACTCTGACCCCAGTCTTTACAGCAAGTTGTGGTTTAAGGGGACAATCTCACCCTAGTAGGGGACACTCAGATGCCAAAAGTAACAAGTGGTATTAGTGCAGCAGTAGTACACTAAGCTCCAGCTACTATCTCGACTAAATATTGCCCTGAAAAGGCAGTTTCTTTTACCAAATAGCCCTATCTGTCGCTCAGCAGCAGCCAGCAACCTGCCCCTATCTACTGCAGAGCACACATCGGTGTCGTGCGACATGACGCAGACCCCACCTTTTAGACGGCGGGGCCATGTGTCCCACTGGGCCAAGGAAGAAGGCTTAAAGAAGAAGGCTGATTTGCTGCTGTCTCAAATGCTGAACGCATGCACGGATTTCGATGTGAAATCCTTGTTCAGCTTCGGACACACAAACCCGCAAAGGGATCACCATGGATCCGAACTTTGTTGGATCCGCTCCACCTTTTTTTGTTAGGCAGCTTTTAGCACAGAACCCCATAGGAATCAATGGGAAATTCAGCAGATTTTTCTCTTTATTTCTTTTTAGCATCTTTTACTTATTTTTCAGGCATGAACAAGAGATAGGTAACCAGTATGTGAAAGGTCACTAATGGTAGTGTTTTCACTATTCAACTTTTTTTCTGAAGACTTTCAAACAACCCAGACTCTTCCTAGACATCCTACATATATACCCCTCCCATGAAGATATATACTGCAAAAGAGTGTTTTCAGCAAGATTTCATGTGTTTTTAAATTGTAATTTTTATTAAGGAGGCATGCATTACAGACAGGCCAAACACAGTATATAGATGGCATCTCATTAAACACATTGAAAATACAAAGTAAGATTTACCCTGAATAATGCCATTACTCAAGGATGCAATTTCACCCAACAATTGCCAGTTCAAATTTGTATGACCTAATCCGCAACTCAAGCCCCCGCGTTTTATTTAAATTATACAAGAACAGGGTAACTAAGTATATAACACATGACAAAGCAGAAAAAACGAACAGTAGGGAGAGTGAAAAGAAGGGCACAGAAAGGGGAGGGCTGAGAGGATGGGGGGGGGAGCTGGGAGAAGTGGTATGGGGAAGGGATAGCTCACTCAGTGGTGTTCTAGCGTCATTCCTGGAGAAAGCTAAGGTAGTCGGCCGAGAGCGTAAACTGGTCCCAAGCGCTCCACAACCTTCTGTATTTGTCTAAGGTTCCTTTCACTGAGGCCATCAGTTCCTCCATCCTGCTTATATCTCTTATTCTTGACAGCCACATGGCTGTAGAGGGTGGAACGGGCGACTTCCAGCACGCTGGAATGCATGTCTTTGCAGCATTCAGCAATGGGGCCAGGAGGGATTTGCCCCTCTTACTTATGGAGGTGGGGGCCAGGTTGAGGAGGTAGCTGGCCGGGTCCTCTCCCAGATCTACCCCTGTCAAGTGTAGCACTATTTTCCGGACGTTACCCCAGAATTTGGTGAGGCCAGTGCACTCCCAGAAAACATGGACCATGGTGCCCCTCTCGCGCGAGCACCTCCAGCATAGGGGGCTGGAAGAGGGAAACATCTTTGCCAGCCTGGACGGCACATAATACCAGCGGGACAGAATTTTAAAGGCAGTTTCTTGGTACCTGCTTGAGATAGAGGACCTGTGAGCCAGCTGAAACATAGCCCGCCTCTGCTCCGCCGAGAATTCCCTTTTTAGCTCCCTCTCCCATCCCCCCACGCAAGGGGGCACAAACGAATCCGGAGGACTGATAAGCAGAGAATAGGCATATGACAGAGCCCCTCTAAAATGGCCCGTCCCGGAGCAGATTCGCTCAAAGGGTGTCAATGGTCTGTCGGCCTCGCCCAGCTGGTCCACAGATCTCTGGTAATGTGACAACTGAAAGGCCCGCCAATAGTTGAGTGGTTGCAGTGAATGTTTAGCAGCCAGAACCTCCGTCCCGCACCATCCACCCCCCTCGCGCAGATGCAGGATTCTAAAACAGTTCCGCTGTGCCCAAGACCGGAAGACACCATCAGATTGGCTCGCCGGGAAATCCGGATGACCTATCACCGGGGTTAGGGGGGACGGGGCGGGAGAGATGTCCAGCTTCGGAAAGACCCTAGCCACCACCCTCCTCGTGGGTCCCATTGTTGGGTGCTTTTCGAGTACGCGGATCTGGCCTGGCGGTAACCATGGGAGTCCCGGAAGGAAAGCGGGTGAGGCCACTTGTTCAATTTGTGCCCATTGTTTCAGCTTGGAATGCCTGCACCAATCAACCACCCTGACCAAATGTGAAGCAGCGTGATAGATTTTCCAGTCCGGGAGACCCAGGCCCCCGAAGGCCTTGGGGAGGGTTAAGAGGGACCTCGCAAGGCGGTGTGATTTCCCAGCCCACACAAAGCCTGAGCACAGTCCCGCAAGGCGCTTAAAGAACGAATGGGGGATCTCAATTGGGAGGGCCTGGAAGAGGTATAGTACTCTAGGAAGAATGGACATCTTAATAATATTCACCCGGCCAAACCAGGTGAATGCACCCTTGTTCCACTTCCGAAGGTCCTCTTCCACTTTTCTCAGCAATGGGGGGAAGTTGAGGCCGTAAATCCTCTGGGGCTGGGCTGGGATTTGAGTCCCTAGGTATGTCACCGACTCCTTCTCCCATTTAAAGCTGAAGGACTTTGAGATTTGTTCCAACCTTTTGGGGGGGAGATTGATATTAAGTGCCGAGGATTTCTGGTAATTAATTTTATAGTTTGATACTGCCTGAAAGTTTCGGAGCTCCGCCAACAAAATGGGTAGGGTCGTTTCTGGCTTAGTGATAAAGAAGATTAGGTCGTCGGCATACGCTGCCACTTTGTGTACTACCTGACCAACTTGTACTCCGGCCACGTCCTGATTCTTCCTGACTGTGCGTAAAAATGGCTCTAGTGTTAAGATGAAGATCAGGGGTGAGAGCGGGCATCCCTGACGTGTCCCATTTGATTGGTTGAATGGCCTGGAGGGGAGCCCGTTAACTATAACGGACGCAGAGGGGCATGAGTAGGAGGCTCTGATCCAGTGAGTCATGTTCTCCCCAAGGCCGATATGGCTAAGGGTCGCAAATAGAAACTCCCAGCTGACCCTATCAAACGCCTTCTCCGCGTCCGTCGAGAGGAGCAAGGTGTCTAACCCACCCAGGGTTGCCTGATGAATTAAGTCAATGACCCTTGTGGTATTGTCCCTCCCCTCTCTCGAAGGGACAAAGCCGACCTGATCCCAGTGGACAAGATGGGGAATGAGAGGCGCCAGTCTGTCCGCTATAATCTTGTTAAAGAGCTTCAGGTCACAGTTCAGTAAAGAAATGGGCCTGTAGCTGGCGCACTGCATCGGGTCCTTGCCCTCTTTCGGGATGATCGTGATGTGTGCTCGGAGAGTGTCTCTAGGTGGCGGGCGCCCGTCCCTCAGGGAGCCAAAGGAAGCAATAAACTGAGGGCCAAGCAGCTCTGCAAACTCTTTATAATATCCCAGGTTAAAACCGTCTGGGCCCGGTGCCTTACCTGGCTTAGTGCCTTTAATTGCCCTCAGATATTCATCCATTCCAATCTCCCCCTCAAGGGCATCAGTCACCTCTTTCCTGAGCCTGGGGAGCCCGGATTCCCGAATGTAAGAGGCAATACGGTTCAGATGACTGGGCGTGCGCTCCTGAGGCAGATTGTAAAGGCTCTCATAGAACTCCCTGAAGGCCTGCGCTATATCCACCGTCAAGTGTTTCCTGTTCCCCTTGGGATCTTGGATAGCAGGGATAAAATTCCTCCCATGCTGGGCTCTTAGCGCCCTCGCCAGGGCCTTGCCTGATTTGTTGGCATACTCATAGAAAAATCTCTGATTTCTAGCCACGCATTTTTTAGCATCGGCCAGGCAGATGTCTCTAAGGGACTCCCGGAGGCACACCAGGCGGGCCCCGAGGGCCCTGTCTAGAGTCTGCTTGTGCCTGACTTCAATATCCAGTATCTCCTGAGTCAGTTGGGCAATTTGTTGGTTTCGTTGTTTTTTAATGCGCGACCCGTGTTTAATCAGCAAGCCCCTGACCACGCACTTGTGGGCCTCCCAAACGGCCATCCGTGAGACCCCTTCCGTGATATTTACGGAGAAAAACTCAGCGACTGCCTTGTGGACGTCGTCCCTGACCTCGGGGTCCTGCAAAAGTGAGTTGTTGAGTCTCCATTGACCTCTGAGGGGTGGGGTGTCCGGGATGCAGATGGTAACCGAAACAGGCGCGTGGTCCGAGATGGTTATCTGGCCTATGTCCATGTCAACTATCAAGTGTAAAAACCTATGTGGGATCAGGAAGAAATCTATACGTGAGTAAGAGTTGTGGGATGCAGAGAAGAACGTATAGTCTCTTTCCCTTGGATTGAGGGTCCGCCAAGCGTCCATCAACTGGTTTCTGTGGAACAGAGCCTTGATTTTTTTAAGCATAGAGAAGGGCAGGTGCGAGATCCCCCTAGAGGTGTCCATCCCAGGGTCTAAGACTATGTTAAAATCACCCCCTACCAGAAGGACCCCGTCAACAAAGGTTGCGAGTTTCTCTAGGGTGGAACGGAGGAACTTGTGTTGATTAGAGTTGGGGCAGTAACACGTTGCTAGTGTTATATTCAGGGAGTAAAGTGTTCCCTTCACGAAAAGAAACCTTCCCTCAGGGTCCGCAAGAGTCTCAAGATGCGTCCAGGGTAGGGACCCTGCCAGGATGATGGCAACCCCCCTAGATTTTGAGTCCGGTGAGGGGCAAAGATATTGAGTTTTAAAGTGGCGGTCCGTGAGGTTATGGGACCTGCCAGCCTTAAGGTGGGTTTCCTGTATAAAAGCAATCTGAGTGTGCATGCGCCTCAATTCTCTGAGGACAGAGGTTCTCTTAAAGGGGGAATTCAGACCCTTGGCATTGAGGGAGGTGCATTTTACTTTGGACATGCTTGCACGGAGAGGGGAATCCCTGGATCGGCCTTAAGTGATCGATGCGTTGTCCGCGTGTCAGAGGCGGGGGGTGGGTAAGAGGAAGGAAGGGGGTGGGGCAGGGGGGAAGGAGAAAACAAGAGGGTGTAGCACGAAAGAGAAGGAGAGAGAGAGAAGAGAAAAAAGAAAGGAACACGAAGAATTAACTACCAGTGGATGCTTAAGGCACACCACCTGTATGGGAACAGAACACTGTTCCAAACGTGTGCCCCCTCCCACCAAGCGACGTCGGGGAGGTGAGGCACGGGCCTACTGTGGGTGAGCGGCGAATCAGAACGGGACCAGAAAGTCCCCTCTCAGACGGCCACAGCATAATTCAACTGTATCCACACCCGGTGGAGTGCAGCAACAACAAGTCATAAAAGCCAATTAAGTCAATGCAAAAACATAAACCCAACCTCATCGAATGGTCAATGGCCAGAGCGGGGGCGCGCCCGCCCCAGCCAGGCGCACGGGACGGCGTAAAGGCAGGACAGTATGGTCACGTCCAGTCAGCCAGAGAGGCTGGATGGAAGACGCCATGTCGAAAGTACGTGTCCAAAGATACAGCCCGTCCGGCAGACGCCCAACCGAGGCGCTCGGAGCCCCCCCTTCCCCGGGGCCCCCCCATCAACGAGAACCCTCGAGGCTAGAACTGCTATGTGGGAGGCGCCCAGGGCAGACAAATAATCAGTCTACTTGAGCATGACCAGGCGATGGGAACCCGAGAGGGCATGTAACGGAAATCAAGAACGTTCAGAGAGGCAATCAAGGTAACCATATTATGAGTTTGAGAACCTAAGGGGAGGAAAACATTGTTACGTTAAGCGAATTAAGGGCTATCTGGCAGGCTTTCTACATCTCGTTGTCCACGGGACGACGGGGCGCTGCCCTCCTCTCATTGCTCCTTCTGCGTGCTGGGCCGGGTCCCCTCTCGCGGCGTGGTCTGAACGGTTGCCAGCCCCTCAGGGCCCGAGGAGCAGGGGGGGGTGGAATGTCCAGCCAGTTGGGAACCTCCATCGGGGGAGTGTCCAAAAAAGTAAACAGTTCCGGGAGGTCCTCCGGAGAACGCAGGGCAAACACACACTGATTCCTCCGAATCAGAAGGTGAAATGGGTAACCCCAACGATATGAGGCCCCGCTCTCCTGAATTTTTGCCAGTAGAGGTTTCAAGAGGCGGCGCATCTGTAGAGATCTCCTGGAAACGTCTGGAAATATCTGTATGGACGCCCCGTCAAAGCTTATCTGACCTCTCTCCCAGGCCTTCTTAATTATTTCCTCTTTGATCTGGAAGTAATGCAGACGGCACAGCACATCGCGGGGACGGCTGGGATCAGAGGGTCTGGGACCGAGCGCCCTGTGGATACGGTCCATCACGATTTCTGAGTCCGGAGGGCGGTTCAGGAGATCATTAAAAATGCCCGTGACTGTATGCTGAAGCTGCTCCTGCCCAGTGGCCTCCGGTAGGCCTCTCACCCGGATGTTGTTGCGACGGCTCCGATTCTCCAGATCGTCGAGATGCAAAATCGTGGCCTGGGAGATGGATTGTTGGCGGGACATCTTTCTTTCCAGTGCCTCTATTCTTTGCAAGGACGTTTGTTGCGACTGCTCCAGGCCAACCACTTTAGAGTCCAGGTTCTCCACAGAGTTTTGTAGATCCAAAATGTCCTTCTTAAAGGTGCTCTCTACGCGCAATATGAAGGCCTCCAGGTCCGCTTTAGTTGGGAGTGCTTTAATTTCTGACTTGATGTCTGCCAAAGCTGAGTGGTCACATTCTGGCCGGAGTGAGGGAGGAGGCCGGCGTGCAGAGGGAGACGGACCGTCCAACTGCTCCTTGGAGAGACACTGTCTCGTCTTCTCATTTGGATGCTCCCCCGTGGCACCCTTTTTTGTGTTAGAGGGGGTCCCGTAGAGCTGCGGCTGCTGCACACCCCGTCGGGCCCGGGGTAAATCGAGGCCAGGGAAGTCTTTTTGCGAGGAACGGGGCGTGTGCACTTCCGGATCCGCACCCGAGTGCCCCGAAGGGGTGGGCGGACCTTGAATGTCCCCCTCCAGAAATCTCTTTTCTCCCGGTGGAGGTCCTCCGGCGGGGGTCACCGGATCTGGGCTCGATGACTCAGTGTAGGGCGAGGTCGGACCCACGTGGGCGGCAGAGGTCATGCCCCAGTCCCCAGGAGACGCCGGGCTGCCAGGGTCCTCAGCTGACATGCCGGCTGATCCAGGGGGTGACGAGGGGTTGCTCCAGGCCGGGCGCCCCGTCGCATCCGGCCGGCCCTCTCCAACCACCCCAACCGAAGGACCACACAGGCGCTGGGTAATATAGGGGGATTCCCCGTCCATGGATCCCCAGCCCTCCGGCACCTGAGCGGCCGCCCCCCACCGTCCAGTATCCTGCTCCCGCAGCCCTGCCCTGCTGAAGGGGTCATTATGGTTGGGAGGGAGGGGGGACTCCAGGGGAGAAAGCCGCCTCTGCATCATGCAGCAGTCACGCTGCGGGTCACGCTGCTGGCCGCTCTGCTCCCATCCCCTCCCCGTCTCACCTCCGGCGTCAAAGTGTTCGGCGTCCTTCACGGCCCTCCGCCCGCCGCCAGGTTGCAGCCCCTCCGTCTCTGGAGCGTGGGCTGTTTTCCGCGGGTCTGCGGCCAGCGGTCCAGGCTGCTCCGCCCCGCCCGCGATCGCGGTGCCGCGGCATGTCACCCGCCGAGCCCCGCCGCTGCACGATGCCTTGTTCGCGGGACTCCCGCCCTGCGGTCTCGCCGGCACTGTGCTGTGGGCTGCCGGCGACGTCTCCCCGGGGCCAGCCCCCCCGCTCTCCTCCAGCAAGTTACACTCGTGCGGCTCCTGCCGCCGCGTCTCCTCCGCCATCTTGGACGCCTGGGATCCGCTCTCCTTCCTCCCGCGGTCCGTCAGGTATGAACTTATTTTTTTAGTCTGGGCTGATGGTGATGCCCTCTGCCCCTTCCTCTTCTTCGCCATCGGGTGGGATCTGATGGGAATCGCTGGGAAATTGGCTAAATTTCGGCCTTCTGGAGGGAGCTCTCCCAAAGTGCGTCCTCAGCCGCTCATGTCCGGCCACGCCCCCCTTCATGTGTTTTTAAACCAAATTCGCCACAGTAGTTGCCTGGCTATCACCAAACCATTGTCAGAGTAAATATCACTATTTTTTGGCAGCAAATTGCTGTTTGAGCTCCATCTACCCTGGGTAACCCCTCTGTATGCAAACATGGCGAACGAAGGGAAGGTGAAAGTCGTGCAAAGCTATGAACATTGTAAATCACCCCCTGTTTAAAGAGTAAAAACCCACTGCTTAGAGAGGACCAAAACCCAGGATTTTGACAATCCTGGGTTTTGATCCTTTCCTCGGGGGCACCCCGATCGGGGATGCACCACTGTGTGAAACCCCAGATCGCCCAATCTAACTCACCTCTTCCCGTTCCTACGGTACATGGGTGGCCGTTCGTCCAATCAGTGCACTCGGAGCCGCTGCCGTCTAAGGCCCGCAGCTCCGAGCGCGCTGCTTCACAAATGGCTGGCGCGGGCACCCGTCCTGCTAGAGGGATAGTGGGGATCCGGCCATGGCTTGCGCATGCGCAGCTGGACCAGGTAGCAAGGTAAGTGTATGGGGCGACCTGGGGGGTTTCACACAGTGGGGCATTCCGATTTTGAATGCCCTGGGGGGAGGGAATCGATTGGCTGGGGAATCTCATAGATTCCCAGGCCGATCGTGCTTGATTTTGGTCCACTTTAATAAATAATGAGATAAAGGGGCTATTTATCTGTTCATTCCATTGTAGAACCTCTCTATATCATGGGGAGAATTTTCCACAATTAAAGGACCCCTGTTTGCTATTTGTAAAGTCAAAGCATACTTACCATACCTTTCATGCTGTGTTTCCCTCCTGGATGTTGAAGATGGGTTAAAGAAGGAGCGTTCGATTAGGGAATGTGGTTAAAAAACAGCCATCCAGAGACAAAACTTCTTTCAATAGTTATTTGTGACTGCCCGGTGGGCAATTATGGGGCTCCATTTCCGTCCTAGGCTCAAAGATAAGGTAAGAATAACGGAAGTTCTGGGGAGTGATGTGTGTGTGTAAGGGGCTGCAGCATTGTGGATGGCCAATGGACCCGTTTTAATGTGCCGCGACCTGGACCAACACCCCAAATGGGTGTCGGTCTGCTTTAGCCCCCGACACATAAAAATTAAAGAAGTGGTCTCAAAAATGTAATTCATGGAATCCATGTCTCATATGAATACATTCCAGTTTCTTAAACCCTTTTTAACCCCTTAATTGCCTAATTTTAGCCTTCAGAATCAATATATTTTTGTTCCTCTTTGTGTTGCAGTGGTCAGACAGGCAGGTAGGGAGGTCGAAGGGCAGGTAGGCAGACAAGTACATGGATGGCCAGGCAGGTAGATGGGCAATATTTAGGTGGTGGACGGGCAGGTGGAAAGATGGATGGGTGGTCAGGTAGGTAGGTGGGCCGGCTGGCAGGTAGGTTGGAGGGTGGGTGGTTTGGTTGGTAGGTGGGCGGCAGGCCGATGGTGGGTGGACAGATGGGTAGGTGGCTAGGTAGTCAGGCAGTTAGGTGAGTGGGGAGGAAAGTTGAAGGGTGAGTGGGTGCGTGGGTTTAGGTTGGTGGGCAGCAAGCAGGTAGGTGAGTAGATGGACAGGTGGGTGGCTGGGTGTTCAGGCAGGTAAGTGGGCAGACTAGTGGGTAAGTGACTGGGCGGTAGGGCAGGTAGATGAGCAGACAGATGGGTAGGTGACTGGGTGGTCAGGCAGGTAGGTGGCTGGGAAGGCATGTTGGACAGTGGGTGGGAAGGTAGGTGGCAGCAGGCAGGTAGGTGGGCGGATGTACAGGTAGGATGCTTGGCATTCAGGCAAGTAGGTGGGCAGATTGGTGAGTAGGTGGTTTGACAGTCAGGCAGGTAGGTAGGTGGGTGGTCAGGCAGGTAGGTAGGTGGCAGGCATGTGGACAGGTGGTTAGGCAGGTAGGTAGGTGGACAGGTGGTTAGGCAGGTAGATGGGCTGACAGGTGGTTACAGGTGGGCAGGTGGTTAGGCAGTCAAGAGGGTGCGCTATTGGCACCTCGGCGGCCAAGATAAGCATGGCATCTTGGTGGCCAGGACAGGCATGGCATCTTGGTGGCCAGGGCAGGCATGGCATCTCGGCGGCTGGGGCGTGCACGGCATCTTGGCAGCCAAGGCCATCATTGTCATCTTGGCGGGTGGGGCTGGTGAGCAGTGTCATCTCGCCACAGCTCCAGCAGCTGATCCGGTCCCCCGCGTCTCCCCAGCCGGACCCTCCCACGCTGCCTGTACAGAGCAGTGAAAATAAGAGCAGTGAGCAGCTGCTGGAGCTGTGGATGAGGGCCAGTAAACATGCTGCAGCGGGGGGGGGGGGGGGGCTAAGTAAGTAAAAAAAAAAATGCTCCTCACACCCAACACTGCCCCCAGCACACTCCCCAGCAGCACCAAACCCTCCAAGGACTTAGGAAACCCCCTCTCTCCATGCTGTGCTTGGGACATTATAAGATGGATACAAACTTTTTCCGTGAATGTGCTAGGAACCTCATGGGTACTTGGGGGGGGGGGGGGGAGGGGAAGTAAAGGATTTTTTACATTTCACAATCCCAATGGCAATAATAATGCCTGATGCATGTCCCATGTAATTCTCCTCCATTTCCTGCACCATTGCACCATTTCTGAGAACGTGCTAGGAACATCATAGGCACTTGGGGGGGGGATTTCAATTTAAATCAACTCTAATCCCAATGGCAATAATAATGCCTGATGAGTTTACCATGTACCTCTCCTCCATTTCCTGCAGCATTGCTTAGAAGCAGTAGGAGTGCTCCAAAGTTTTCCCTCCTATCAAGAGGGTGAAACAGCCGCTCTGTACCTTGATTTTTCAATCACGCAACCAGTGGTCCCACAGCAGAGAGTGATCATGAGTCATAAAAAAGCGCCATGCTATGCCCTTCCTCAGCCGTATCTAAGAAATGTAATTGAAAATGTGTATTTGCTTAGAATCCATAAGATATTTACTCTGAAATGGAGATTTTGAGATATTTTGGAATTACTTATTTTACACTGTTCCCAAGGGGGGTGAGGTGAGAGAAAGTTAGTGGGCCTGGACAGGGACCTTAAAAATTCACTTCAATTCATTTAAAACCCAAGTGAAATCAACAACTTCCCTTGGCCTCTGTCATGGAGAGAATATTAATACATTCTCATTGTTTGAGTAAGAGGAAATACATGAAAAAGATAATAAAATGTGACAGGTCGAGGGCCCATGTCCAAAAATATCTTTATAAGTCCTGAATGTGTCATGTTTTGAGTCTTATGAGCTCATTTGTCACATTGTCATGTCAAAGATGAATGCCATTTATTTAAGCTAGTTGCAGCTTTGTGAGTTGTGTCATGAAGTAAATAGTTTTCTATATAAGCTACATGATTCTTATGAAAATGTCCACTCTTGCAACATCAAGATAAACAGGTGAAGCATTTTCAGCATCATCTTTCCATTGTAGGTGAGACATTCACATAGAGGGGGGCACCCTGTGTGTGTGTGTTTGGAGGGGGTTGCTTAACATTCTAATGCCTGTCAACTAAAACGAGGACTATTTGTCTAATAATAAAATCACATTTTTACAGACAAGAACTCAGGAAATGCCTATTGCCTTAAAATATCTGGTATATGGTTACACAATTAGGAATACAAACCACTCTACAGGAAATGACTTGAGTGAAAACCGACCTAAAGGAGAACTATCGCGAGAAAATAGCCCAGTGGTAAACATCCATATAAATATGCTGGATGGCAGGAGGAGGGGGCACTTATAAACCCGGCATCAAGGAATATACAGCCAGGCTTGTTCCTTTCTTAGGAAGTGGCCCAAAACTCGGGATTATCCTGGGTTTTGGTTTGTCCCCGGTTTGGGGTGCCCCCCTATCTGAATCCTCTCATATCTCAATGGTCCAATGGAGCATGTGTGGCCACTAGTCCAATCAACTTCTACATGCTGAATGAAATCCCCAGCCGCACTTACGAGCAGTGTGCTTCCCCCCTTGGCTGTGCATGCCAACTCACAGCCATTCAGTTGTGGCAGGTGGGGCCATGCTACCTCTGGAAGGGAGGCGAGTGATGCTGACGCTGACTGCACATGTGCCATGGGCACAGCAAAGAGGTAAGAATTGCGGATGAACAGGGACATCCCAGTTTGGGATGCCCTGGAGGAAGGAGGAATAAACCTGCCCAGAAGTCTCATAAACTCCAGGGACAGTTTTGGTCCACTTTAATGGAAGACGTTTTATTCAGTTCGGATGAATAAGTGACCCCTCCTCTCATTAGCCAACATGTTTATATAGATTTATAATAATACACATTTTCACAATATAACTCCCTTATTAAATAATGTGATAAAGGGGCTACTTACCAGTCCACTTCATTGTTAATCCACTCTATATCATGGGGAGCATTTTCCACATTTAAAGGACCTCTGTAGGTTATGTGTAATATCGCAGCATAATAAAACACCTCCTGGTCTGTACTGTTCCCTTAAAGTGGTGTTGTTGCTGATTTCTAGCCCCATTTCCATGGCCAAATCTACTTTAGTAATGCCACATTCTACTTAGAGGCCGATTCATTAATGGCGCCAGGTAGCGACAGATGAGCGACAGTAGTGTTATTTTCATAGCGCCCGCTAGTATTCGCTGTGCTTGGCCATTGCTCGGCTGTTGACAGCGACTCAGTCGGTGTGCGGTAATGTTGAATACGGGGTTAGGAGTCGCTGTTTGACAGGTTTCGCGCTGTATGGGAGCGCATGACAGCGAATGGCCATAGCGAACGGCTCCCAGCATATTCATTAACAAATCACGCTCAAAAAATTCTCGCGCTGTGAAATGCTTGTTTAAACCCCAGAGCGCTGGCGGCGATGGGTTAAAAGTAGTTTTTTAACCCCCAAACAACCATATTTTTGGTTAAAAAAAAAAACATGTTTTTACAAACATTTTGTAATATGAATACATTAATATCAGACCTGTAATATCAATTCTGCACAATTTTTTTTTTTTTTTTTTTTACCTTAAAAAAAATATCTAACATTGCAGAAGTGGTCACAGAATTTTTGCCATTTAAAAATAGCAATTCATTGAGAATATTTAAAGATTGCTCCATTGAAATGCATTGGAGAGCGCCAGGTAGCGAGAGGTCATACCTGTCGCTGTTCAAGGTCGCTCGCTGGCGCTGTGGGGTGAGGCTGGAATAATGATGAATGATTCGCTATCTGGCGCTCTGTCAGTCGCTAAGCAGGATCGGCTTGATAAATGTGTGATTGCGGAGGGGAGCCGGCGTACTCGTGGCGGTGAGCGTCATTACCGTTCGCTCACCATTCGCTTCCTGGCGCTATCCCTTGTTAAATAAGGGCCTAAGAGCAGAGCTGTTGGTGGAAGCCCCCACCCCTTGTCTTGTCACAGTGTATAAGCCAGTCAGGAGTGCAGCTGTGGCTTAAAGTGGACCAAAAAGTAGGATTTTGCAAACCCGTGTTTTGGTCCTTCTCCTGCGGGGACATCCAGATTTGGGATGCCCTGATGTGTGAAACCCCCTGATTGCCCCTAAAACTTACCTCTTTGATGTTTCCACAGTGTATGTGCGTCCACCCAGTGCAATGGCTGGCATGTGGTCAAAGTAGTGAGTAGATATATAGATCAGCCTGGCTCCTGCATTCAGGATAGATTGGAGAGAGGGGAGTTTAATAAGGGTAATGGAGTAATAGTCAGTTACAGTAATCAAATTGAGAATGCATCTGGACAACATTACGAGTTTTTGTAGTTTTTACAGTAAGAAACAATGGATTCAGGAGATTTTTTGAAGTGCGAGTGGCATGAGTGGAAAAGTGATTAAATATATGGGGTGAATGACAAATCAGAGTCAAATGTGAAACCTAGCCATCAGACATAAGAGATACTTAGGCATTATGATAGTGCCACACTCTGAGAGGAAGATATCAGGTTTAGCTAGGTTGGTAGATAGTAAACACACTATTCAGTTTCAGACAAAGAGAGGACATGACAGTGACTGGTGTTCTAAAGTACAGCTGGTGTAAGGTCATGAGATTAAGTTTTTGTGGCGAGTCGAGCATGGAAACCAAATTGCAAATTATCAAGGATAGCGTTGGCCAAGAGGTAGTAGATGAGACGAGAGTAGATCGGCCATTCCAGAAATTTAGAGATGTTAGGGAGATTAGGGACAGGTCTGTATTTGGTTGTGCTGTATGGGTCAAGAGAAAGTTTTTTTAGGGATTATGACAGAATATCTGAAAGTGGAATAAAAAGGTACAAGAAGAGAGAAGGGAGTTTGAATATTTTGGTTAGGTGAGTATTGACAGGCAGAGAAAAAAACTGGAGGAGATGTAAGGGAATGGGATCAGAGTTGCATGTTGTAGGGTGAGAGGAAAGGAGGAGTCTGGAGACTTCTTCTGTGACTTGGTTGAAGGTGGAGAGTAAGTCAGGGGAGGTGGGGTAGGATAGAGGATCAAAACCACCTAATTACTGGGAGCCAATTTCTTCTTCGATGTCTTCGATCTTCTCTTTAAAATGGGTGGCCAGGTCTTCAGCACAGAGGTCTGTTATGGGCGCCTGTAATTTAGGACTGAGCAGTGAGTTTTTTTGATTGATAAAAAGGAAAGAGATAAGGATTGCGCAAAAGTCAGTTTGGTGAGGGCAGAGTTATAGGTTGCTGCATGAATTTGTAATGTAAGAAAGTTTTTTTCCAGAGGTGTCCATCAAGTCTGGAATATCACTGTTGCTTTCTTCTGTGTTTGGAGGGTTTGAGTTTGGAGGGGCAAATTCACCCAGGGTGCTTCGGAAAGTGTAATTATAGTGTTTTATAGCAATTTCAGGATAGTACAGGGAAGAAATTAGGGACAAGCATTACTTTAAGGCCTAGTAACCCCAGGATCCACTTCAGGAGGGACCATGCAGATCTTGTTGGAAGTCTTACATGTCAGGCTTCTAGGTTTGTTCTACACCCTGCGAGCAGCGGTGCATAACTTGCGACACAGGGGCCACACAGTGCCTTCAGTTGCGGCCCCTGGCACTCCTAATTCTAAGTCTTAGAAAGCTGGAAGCTGAGCTTGCCTTGTCTGCAGTGTTGAGGCAGTGCAGCACTAATTTAGGGAGCAGGAAGTGAGGCAGCAATTTACTTCTCTCTAGGCGTGGTTGACACAGGTGTTGCAATTTGGTTGTAGGGATATTTGTATTTTGAGAGTTCAGAGGCATTTTTGGAAAGACAGCATCTAAACAATAAGCAGAGTGCAATGAAAGGCTTCCAGCAGTGGGTAAACGAGCTATAGCCCAAAAACAAGTCATAGCAGAATTCTAGGCAAACTGTAAGGTCAGAAAAAGCTTGAAAGCAATCATTTTTTGAGCTACCCACACTTTTAGTTTGTTCACTTTATGGTCTTTATTGGTCTTCCATTACTAGCTGTCCTACCTCACCTATCCCCACCTCTGCTCACGTATGTCTCACCTCTACTTACTTTGCCACATACCTCTTCTGCTCACCTCCCTTTTCCTGCTTTACCCCTTCACATTTCTTCTTGCCTCACCTCTGTATATACAATATAAAAAAGCAAAAATAATGCTTTAAGGTTATAGCTTTCCCGCAGTAAACCATGTTTTGCTGATTCCATTTTTTTGGGCAACCCCTTAAAGGAACAGTAACAATAAGACAATGCAGCCCTTAGACCCCAAAAAGTTGTGGTCAGAGAGCAGGGGGCTAGGAGAGTTATTTAGATTAGAGGCTGGCACAGTAGAAAGATCAGGTTAAGCATGTTGCCATCTTTATGTGTCTGAGAGTTAGAAATTTGTGTTAGGTCAAGATAGGAGGTTAGAGTTAAAAGAATGGAGGCAGAGATGGAGATCAGCTGTCTTTGAGGATGTAAAAAGTAATTCAGTGGACAGGAAGTGCAGAAGCCAGACAGCAAAATATTCCAGGAACCAGGTTGGCAAGCCAGAGGAATAGTCTGAGGGTGTGGACCTCAAAAGTTCTTAGCGAGAGTGATAGTACCTGGCCATTGATCTTAAAAGTGCAATAGGGAAGCGAAGGAAACAAAGCCGACTCCTATAAAAAAAAATGGAAGGGAGACATCCAGAAATCCCTTTCCAACCTGGACTGGCAGAATATCTATAAGAAAAATACTCTTAATATCAGCCCCATTAAGAATCTTCTCCTTTAAATATATCATAAGGTACTACTTAACCGCCGACTACAACAGGAATATGCCCCCAAATCTTTGCTGGTGGTGCAGTCTGTACCCGAACACAGTACAACACATATGGTGGGAGTGTATGCACATAGTAGCACTTTGGCAGGAAATAATAAAAGTTTGTAAATCAGACAGGGAAAATAAATATTACATTAGACAAAACTAGAATTCTCTTAAATATCCCAATACCGGACTTACCTAAGCCCAAGCGGTCTCTGAATAACATCATCATTATGGGCTCTAAATATTACATTGTCAACCACTGGCATAAACCTATCCCACCCACATTTGGAAAATGGTTAAGGAAGATGCAGGAAATTATCGAAATAGAAGCCGAAGTGACTACACAGATTGAGACCAAAAAACAACTTCTTGAATTTGGAAAAGATCTGCTACAAAAAAACTCAATCAGAACCATAAACCTGGATAGGCAAGAAAGACGGAGAAGAAAATAAAATGAGAGGGATAAGGGAAGGAGAGAATCAGGAAAAAAAAAGGAAAGGGAAGTGATTAATGAAAGGACGAGGAGAAAATAAGAAGATAAAGAAGTATTTCACCAAACATATATCTAGGAAAAATCAGGTATGTTTTGTATATATACGTGGTGGACAGCAGTAAGACAAATCAAACAGCCCAGTGGTTCAGCTAGGGGGTGGGGGGAAGGGGAGAAAGGAGAGAAAAAAATAAATAAATAAAAAAACTAATTTTCGGAAAATACTCGCACTTGATGAAAAGAGGACCCCACCTGCTGATGAAAGATCACGAATCTGAATAAAGCAAAGGGAGACTTAAATCTGAGCAGGGGAAAAAAAAAAGTGCAATAGGGGAAAAGAAGTTTGCAACATCCCTGCCATGTCTATTGTATGGTCCAGGGGTTTGTGGAAGTGTAAGTTACCATAAGATAGAGCAGCAGGGGAAGCAGTGTCTGTTTCTTGGATGCAAGTTTCGGTGAGAGCTATTAGCACGAGATTAGAAATGAAAAAGTTGTGAATGTAGGGGAGGTTGTTATAAACAGTGTGGGTTCCCTAGTGCACAAGTAAAAGAGGGTAGTGAAGGTATGCTATGAATTGTGGTGAGGTTTCTTGGGTTTCTATGAGAAGCTGTTAAACTTAGCAGAAGTAGTTGGGCTAGGTTTAGGATAGATATTCCCCAATGTTAGTAGCAAAAGATTAGTGAGTTAAAGCAAATGATGTCTGGATTTGTGGGAGTGCTTATGACCAAATTTTGGCCATCATGGTGGTGCAGTGACTGACTGCAATAGAGAGCGGTCTCCAGTGAACCATTTCTTCTTTATCCCCCCACCCAATGATTCCCCAAGGAACCCCAAGAACTTTCCTGCTGAGCACATTGAATGGGAAAAATAGATAAGTGAGATGGTGGTGGCCAAATGGATGCCCTGCCCATAGTGTCTGGAGAGAAGGGCTGTTGAACATAACTTGATCTCAGCATTGGAGGTAAGAGAGAATCCCCTCAGGCCCTCCACTCTTAACCCTGGCGTCTATCCCTCTGCCTTAATATTCTCCCCACCACATGCCCTTTGAGTCTCACTGTGCCATCTGACTCTATCTACTAGCCTTCTTACCGCTCGTAGTTCTAAATGTCCCAGTCCCCATCATACACACCAGTACCCCTTTCTCTCCAAATTCTTAAACCTCTTTTGTCCTCTACCCACTAGACCTAACACCCCCTTTCTTTCCTTTTAATGTTCCAGCACCATACTCCTTGCCGCTCCTTTTCCACCATAGACCTGAGCCTCTTCTTCCCTTCCCACTTGTACAATGTATCAAAATGTATGGTTATCTTGGGTGCACTCCCTGATCCAAGCTAACCTCAATGTAGTTCCATATGTGTGTCTGGCTCTTACTCTCACAAATGTGCCTCAACCATGGACAGTTGGCTCCTTGGGTAATTGAGTGCTCAGTGACAATAGCACCCAACTTGAATGTCCAGCCTTAACAATGTTCCCAAATGTCTCCAGTGTTGACCTACACCTTTAATATAGAATTTAGGAGTCAGTACAGTTGATGATTGTTTAAATGGCTTTCTCAAATCAATATCAGTCAAGGAAGTCACCTGGATTATAGAGAAGTGTCTTCAGAAACTAAAAAAGCAGCAGGTCTGATAGCTTTTTCCGATATTGGATAACCTGGATCAATGAGATCCTGCACATATATGCAAATCTCACATGCATGAACGATCGGCTCAGTACTCTCTAATGTTTTTTTCATATATCCGGAACTGATATTCATTCTAAATTCATTCTAAACATTCCGTTCTGCTGAATGCAATAAACTAATTTGCAATCCAGGAAATACAGATTATGATGTCAATGTGTGTTATTATTTGCTGTGTCTAAATTCGTTTTCCCAAACCCTCTCCTGGGGGGAAGCCCCCTACAAGTCAGGTTTTTCCTGTGGAGACAAAGGTGCACATGTGAAGTAATTAGAGCTTAGACAGAACCATAGAGCCAGCCATGTGGAGATTCACAAAATATGACCTGTTAGTTGCTCTCTAGAACAGGATTGAGGAACACTTGTCTAGATAGAGGAACTCAGTGAGTGAGAAATCCAGAGGTTGTTTCCATTGTTTTACCAATAGCAGCCAATCCACTTAAATCACATTTATTGTTTAGACGAATATGTAACTGTAATGCAATTCAGTTAACAGACTCAAGTCTTCAGCCCACTGCCAGCCAATACATTAGACAAGCAAATCCCTAGGCTTATTGATGTAGACCAAGTGGGCTTTCTGCCCAGAGGAGAGGCTAGGGATACCACTTTTACAGTCTTTACCCTGGTGCATCATTCCAGAAAGATTTTTTCTCTCAAAAAAGATAAATCACAAACAATGAGCACTAAGGAAAAAATCAAAACTAATATGTTGCTGAAGACACCCTATAAGGGTCAATATATGGTCCCACAAGAATTTGCACATACAAATTTTTAATTTTTCATACTTTTCATGCACAAAAATGATTTATTCACGTTTTTTCTCCTCCCGATTCATGAGACACTTTTTTGTGCACCCATTTTTGCATGTACGATTTTATGCGCAAATTTATTTGCATATGATTCATGGAGTGTTTTGAGGCCTGAAAAGTGTGCGCAAATGTTGTCGGTGTTTATTTCAAACTGCATTCACTAACATGTTTATTTCATTTCTATAACACATAAATGAAAATGTCAGCTGCAAGTTATTCTTCTGTTTATAACTATTTTTTAAAATTTTAGAAAAAGTCCCATATTGTAAAACGTTGTAATGAACGTAAGTAATTTTGTTACCCACGTTTTTTAAACACCTTTTCTTTTGAACTTTTTTACAATTCAGCAACATATTTAGCTGTGCAATTTGTTTGAAAAATTGCACAGATGAATATGGTGCTGAATTGCATTTAGGGAAAAAAATATAAAGAAAAAGGGTTTCCCCTCAAACAAGAGTAACAAAATTACTCATGGTCATGAATCAACCCTATTTGTTTTAAGCTGCAAACCCCTAAAAAGATGGACATTTGGTCACATATGTTTGACTAAAAAACACCCTTAAGAAATAATATGTTAGTAGCTCAATTATTAAGCACTAAGACACTAAACAAACAAGGCAGGAAGGAAATGGTATAGAGAACATCTGGGACCAAGCATTGGGAAACACAACACTGTAGGTCAACAGGAATCAAGATATCGGCAAATAAAACACTACACATAAAAACAAGGAGAACACAGCCGCCACAGGTAATACGCTAGAGATTGGATAATAGAGATTTGCAGCAAACACAGAAGCTGGAAAGACAAATTGCTGTGCCACTGCTGAAGAGTAAGGTTGGGGGAGAAACATGGGGGCCATGGGGAACAGTGAATGGATTAGCCAGGAAAATGCGCATGGAGCTGGGCCTCTTCTGCATAAAAATAATTGAATTTCATGCACAATTCGCAAGTTTACGCATGAAACGGAAACGTGGGTTCACACTTTGCGCATACCATTTTGTGCAAAGCGCACTGGTGCAACTCTTGCGCACACTGCCATGAAGCATACGCTGATGTGCAAGTTTCCACATGCGGAATGCACATGATTTCCACGGGTGATGCCACCTCCCATTTGCTGCACACTGTCCTGTCACATCTGGACAGAGGTGGAGGAAAGTATGCCAGACTACTTTTCATAGATTATAGTTCTGCCTTCAACACTATAATCCCCTGAACATTAGCAAGCAAGCTGGAACACTTGGGGCTCAGTCCTTCTCTGTGCTGATGGATTACAAACTTTTTAACAATTAGACCACAAATAGTAAAAGTGGGTAACTGCACGTCAGCTCTCTCACCCTCAGCACAGGAGCCCCACTGAGCTGTGTGCTAAGTCCACTGCTCTATTCACTCTATACGTTAGACTGCATGTCCACCACCATCATCAAGTTTGCTGACAACACCGTTGTGGTGGGCCCGATCTTTGATGACAACAAGAAAAACGTTCCTGAGGAGGTAGAAACCCTGGAAACCCGGGGCCAAGAGAACCACCTCTAGCTGAATGTGAGCAAAACTAGAGAGATGATGAAGTTATGTCAGTTAAATCCAGACAGCAGCATGGTTGAGTTGCTGGGAAAGGAAGCACCAGAATGGCATCTAGGTCCTCTTGGAATACGCTTGGTCCTCAAGTACTCAAGTGTCTGAATGCAATTGGTACTGGATAATCTTATGGGATGTAGCCTCAGATTGCTTTTTTACTGATGTCTAACTAAAAGTCAACATAACATTCTAACACAATTTACAGGTACTGATAGTCCCCTCCTCACTGAGTGAACATCAGTATGAACCTACCTGAGGCTACACCCCCTAAGATTGACCAGTACCAATTGTATTCAGACATTTTAACAGAGTACTTGAGGTCCAAGCTCATTCCAAGAGGACTTAGATAAGTGATCCGTCCTTACCCTCTGCGATGACAATAAGGAATTTGTTTCTGGCAGAAAATACCTACTAAGCGCAGCTTGGACCCCATAGCTCTTACTATCAAAGGCATACAACAAGAACTCAACTCTCTAAAAGAGAGTCTCTTAGACAAATACATCACAACACAGACCCCAGTGAATGTACCCACGTGGCCATTGTATACAGTGTTGGTTAAAGCGGACCAACAGTCAAAAATGACTTAAACCAGGCCAACACAACTGTGTTCATATGCATCCCTCCCCAGAGCAATATAGATTGCTGCACATAAAAATTAATTTACCTTTGTCTAACTCCTGCTGTAGTGCATTTTAGAAACAAGATGGAGGTTCATGCATTTGCAGGCAAATATCGCAAAATTGTGTAGTAAATAAGCCTGGCTGGATATTTCTTGATGTCAGGTATATAAGTGACCCGTCCCCCCGCCATCCAGCACATTGATATTGATTTTTATTACTGGGCCATAGTGCTCCTTTAAGGAACAGTGTAAAATAAGCCATTTCAAAGAACCTTGAAATCTCAGATCATACATAAATACCTAATGTATTCGGGGAGGCCGATTCATTAATAGCGCCAGGTAGCGACAGATGAGCGACTGTAGCGTGATTTTTACAGCGCCAGCCAGTATTCGCTGTGCTTGGCCGGCGTTTGCTTGATGACAGCGACTCAGTCGGTGTGCGGTAATGTTGAATACGGGCTTAGGGGTCGCTGTTTCACAGGTTCAGCGTTGTATGTGAGCGCCTGACAACGAATGGCCAGAGCGAACGGCTTGCTTCATATTCATTAAAAAATGACGCTCCGAATTTGCTGGCGCTGTCCATTCCTTGTTTAAACCCCAGTGCGCTGGCGGCGATGGGTGTTAACTAGTTTTTAACCCCTAAACAACCATATTTTTTGATTGTAACGTTATACGTGTTTTTGGAATCATTTTGTAATATGAATATATTAATATCAGACCTGTAAGATCATTTCTGCACAAATTTTTTTTTATATTTTTTTTTACTTTAAAAAAAAAACGAACATTGCAGAAGTGGTCTCAAATTTTTTGACATTAAAAAAAAAAAAAAAAAAAAAATTACCAATTAATTATGATTGATTATACATTGCTCCATTGAAATGCATTGGACAATGCCAGGGAGCGACAGGTCATACCTGGCGCTGTGAAGGAATTTGCAGCGGCGCTGTTCGTTCCAGGCGGCTTCATGATGAATCCCGCGCTAGCTGAAGCTCTCGCCGGCGCTAGCCTCATTTAGCTTGATAAATGCGTCATTGTGACCGCCGCCGGGCGTACTTGAGTCGGTAGCCCCTGATAGCTGGCGGTACCTGGCGCTCATCAGACACTACCTGGCGCTAGCCCTTGATAAATAAGGCCCTTAGAGCAGTCACCTTCTTTACTTCTATTTCTGGGCCATGAATGAACAGGGAAATGGGGGTCATGGAACAGCTTAATGAGTCATTAGCATGATCTGCTGTGGTCAAAGGCAACTGCAGGACCACTGTGGTTTGCCATGCTCCCTTACACGGAGCACAGCAAGGGGCAGAGTAGCTTTTAGACTCATTTTGTGTTGGGTTCTGGAGAAATGGAATTAAAGCACAAACCTTAGATCCCTGCTACAACTTCTACCCAGCACTGCAGGAAATAGAGGAGAGACTTATGACTCAGACTTAAGATGAAGGGTGGGGTTTTATATATTTTGGCCCTTCTTTGTTCTATAAATCACTGTTTGAGTTGCTTAGTGCTTAACGTTGAGCACCAAGCATCTAGAATATAAGAGTGAGTTATAGAACAAGGAAGGACTCAGGTATTTTGGCTAAAATCCCACCCTTGTGTTTTCTTAGGACACACTAACAATAATAGAAATGGTTACTTATTTCAGTGTTTTTCTCAAGTATTCTCAAGTTATTGAACATTCACCAGTGAAGAATCCCAAAACGCCCACTACTAAAAAGATTTACAAAGAGAACAAATATCTTCATTAAACAAAAGGGAGTTTAATGATGCATTATAACCAAGAAAACATGATTACCTGTGATGATTGGCCTGTCTGATCAAAGATGATTGGACTCTTGGGCCCTTATTTAACAAGGGATAGCGCCAGGTAGTGAATGGTGAGCGAACGGTAATGACGCTCACCGCCACGAGAACGCCGGCTCCCCTCCGCAATCACACATTTATCAAGCCGATCCTGCTTAGCGACTGACAGAGCGCCAGATAGCGAATCATTCATCATTATTCCAGCCTCACCCCACAGCGCCAGCGAGCGACCTTGAACAGCAACAGGTATGACCTCTCGCTACCTGGCGCTCTCCAATGCATTTCAATGGAGCAATCTTTAAATATTCATAATTAATTGCTATTAATTTTTTATATTTTTTTTTTAAATGTCAAAAATTTTGTGACCACTTCTGCAATGTTAGATTTTTTTTTTAAGGTAAAAAAAAAAAAAAAAAAAAAATTGTGCAGAATTGATATTACAGGTCTGATATTAATGTATTCATATTACAAAATGTTTTGAAAAGCATGTTTTTTTTTTTCTAAAAATATGGTTGTTTGGGGGTTAAAAAACTACTTTTAACCCATCGCCGCCAGCGCTCTGGGGTTTAAACAAGCATTTCACAGCGCAAGAATTTTTGGTGCGTGATTTGTTAATGAATATGCTGGGAGCCGTTCGCTATGGCCGTTCGCTGTCATGCGCTCCCATACAGCGCGGAACCTGTCAAACAGCGACTCCTAACCCTGTATTCAACATTACCGCACACCGACTGAGTCGCTGTCAACAGCCGTACAACGGCCAAGCACAGCGAATACTAGCGGGCGCTGTGAAAATAACGCTACTGTCGCTCATCTGTCGCTACCTGACGCTATTAATGAATTGGCCTCCTCATCTTTTGTTTTAATCAGATGCAACTGAATACGTTCGATCTGCCCAATTATACCGCATGAATGTTAGTCATTGTTCTGCACCAACTACTAATGGGTAATGGGTACTGGTGGGTAGAGGAATTACATCAGCTTTAAATCTGTTACCGCATATGACAACATTGCTCATATATAAACCAACTAATGCATTGTTAATATTTTTTATATCCATTATTGGAAACAACACCCGTCCCCTATATATTTGCATAAATAACCTGACTTTTTCTCAAAAGAACTGGACCAGTTCCAATACGAGTCTACCTGGTGCAGCATGCACAGAAGCCTGTAACTGCCAGTCTAAACCTTCTTGGAGACAAATTTACATTTAATATTTGTGTCACCTTAATAAAGAGGAACTAGGAGGTCAAGTCAACCAATGTTGTCCTCATTCAGTGTCTGGCTGCCACCATTGCTGAATGATGTTCCCTGCCCTCTCACAGGTGTTTGTAATCCCCCTCTGTTATTCCTATAAAGGTACGTGTGTAAACCTGCCTCCCTTCTGGATTATTGCATCACAATTCAGTAGTGTCTACGTGCTCTCCAGCCCTCTGAGATACGTGTTGCTCTGTGTCCTGCTATTGAGCCTAAGGGCCTTATTCATGAAGGGATAGCGCCAGGTAGTGCCTTGTAAGCGGCAGGTGAACGCCGGACACGGCACGCAATTCCACATTTATGAAGCCGAATCTGGTGAGCGACTGGGAAAACGCCATGTAGTGTCCGATTCATCATTATTCCAGCCTCAGCGTACAGCGCCGGCGTTCAGCCTTGCACAGCGCCATGTCTTACCTCTCGCTACCTGGCGCTCTCCCATACATTTCAATGTATGTTCTTTTACTTCTCTTTAAACCGGGGTTTTTTCTTTATTTATTTATTTTTTTATTCTCAAATAATGTTGTGACCTCTCCTGGCCTAGAAAAAGCCTTTTTGTAAACTTTTTCCATTTTTTATATATTTATGCAGAATTGACATTACAGGTCTGGCATTAATGTGTTCATGTCACAATGTTATAACAATGTAATTCCATATGTTTTCGCTCTGCTACTGGTGGATACATGTTCAAAAACAGCCTTTAATCACACAGCCTCTGGTGCTCTGGGCTACAGCAAAGCATTTTTGAGCGTCGGCGGTGTGTGAGGCTGTTTTTTTATGAATATGATGTGAGTCGGTCGCACTGACCAGTTGCTACCATTCGCTCCCATACAGCGTTGTACTGCTCATATAGCGACTCCCCACAACGTATTCATCAATGCTGCACAGTGACTGAAGCACTCTGAACTAGCGAACCACGGCCGAGCACAGCGACTACTAGTGTGCGCTCTGAAATTCCTGCTACAGACGCTCATTTGTCGCTACCTGCCGCTAATCAGCCTGCCAGCCTTCATAGTCTTCATACCGACAATACATTGAAACAGTGTTACCGAATCAGTGTCACGCCGTATGTACATTTCTACAAGTTAACAAAAAGACTTAAAGTGAACCAACACCCAGGGGGGATGGGCCCGGGAATCTATAAGATTCCCGGGCCGATCAGATCCCTCCCCACGGGGCATCCGAAATCGGGATGTCCCGCGGGGTGAAACCCCCCAGGAAGCCCACAATCCTATCTTTTCCACGTTCCAGCGGCGCATGCGCATCTGCCGCCGCCGCCTCCTGCGCGTCCCTCTAGCAGGGCGCGCTCCCGTGCCGGCTGTTTGAGAATGGCCGGCGCGGGTGCGCTCCCTGTAAGAGGGATGCGCGGGAGGCGGCGGCAGACGCGCTCTGCTTGTCCGGCGCTGCCTCTCGCTTGTCCGCCGGCAGGGATTGGCTACAGTGGTCACGTGGGAGCGGGGAGAGGTGAGTTTTCCGGGGTTTCACACAGAGGGGCACCCCCGATCGGGGTGCCCCACCGAAGTGGACCAAAACCCAGGATAGTCAAAATCTTGGGTGTTGGTCCACTTTAAAAGCTGTGTAATCTGGGAATGGGAATTCTAGATTGATTGTCACCTGAAATGATTTTGCAAGAGCAAACATTTCTTCTAATAAATATAATGTTGCTTCTGCTTTAATGATTAGGTACAGTACCGCCAAGATCACACATTTACATTATTATGAATCAGTCTCACTCCACACCTATATCTTTTCATTTCTTGTTGAGATCCAATAACATTATGCTAGTACTAATTGCTAGTATGCTAATGAGAAAGATAATGATAAGTTAGCTGTGAATCAGCAGTTCTCTGAATAATGATGGGGATTCCAGAGAACTAATGCATGAATATGAGGTATCGATCATTAGCTGCAAAGTGAAGAAATAGGGAGATACTTTTTAAAGGCAAACTGAATATATTTTTAGGTGAGCTTTCGAGGATATGTAATCCTCTCCTGTTCTGACCTCAGATTTCCCTTTTTTCCGTCAGCTATTAGATTTGCATATTCCTTGCGATTCATTGCGTATGAATAGTCAATCCTAATAAGCCACAGGGGTGACAAAAGCAATCATAAAAGCAATAATATGGGATGTAATATATAGAGTTGTACTTTTTGTCTTACTGATGTAAGGTACATGTGACTGTACAGTCTGAAACATTAACCTTGTTGTTTAGACCTGTCTATGCAGCTATTTTTAGGAATCATTTAGGAATGTTTTTGCTGTTCTACCTCTTATCATTTATTTTTGGAACAGGAAAGTATGATTCAGATCATTATACATTTGGGAATCCCAACAATGTTTGTCTCCCCTCTTTTCTAAACTAGGAATGCCGCCACAAACATCACCTTACTGTACAATATGTAATAACTGAATTCACAAAAAAACAGACTACAGTACATGGCGAAAAATGGTCGTACCATCTGATGTGCAGAACAATGCATGGGCTTATTTTATATCCTTAGTTCTTTTTGTAAAGCGAGAATTTTGGTGTTGATTCAGCATCAGGTTAAAAAAAGTTCACTTTAGGCACCCAAGCTATACAATGAATGTGAATGGCAGTTTTCTATCCAAAAAGCAGCACACCTTTATATCTGGGACCTGATTTACAGCGTGTTCACAGTTTTTCGTTAGTTTAGGGAACTGAGCTAATATATATATATATATATATATATATATATATATATATATATAATATATATAATATATAATGCAGAAAAAAGTACTACCAGCCACAGCAGCCACAAATAAGGGAGCACCACCAAAGAAGAAATTCTAGTTTAGAAAATCATTTTATTTGGGTACAAAAACACTTTAAAAACACATAAACACATCAAGACATTTAAAACCAACCACTGACTACCCCAGTCCTGTCTCACCTCATAATGACCCACAGACAACAAAATGGGTATCCCAAATGGGGAGGATACATGTGAATAATTGCTGGTAAAACACTACTATTAATGTAATTTTTTGTGGCAGCACAAGATAATTATGCTAATAAAAAATGAAAAGAATACCCTTATCTCAAATATCTAAAGCAATAAGTGCACATCTGAAAAATATACGCAGTCACACCTGCAGAGCAATGACCAAAATGTGTTACACCACAGTAGCCAAAAGTCTATTCAAACAAACAAATGAAACTTATGACATTCTCTCAAAAACCTAATCCAGTGAAAATGCCATTACACAAAATATCTGTCAGCATTGTAACCAATGTGTTATCAAGTAAAGCAGTGGATGAATCACGACTCAGTGATTGACAATACAATTGCTACAATGAAAGAAATAAATCAAAAGTGCAAAGCCAGGTAACAGATTGGTAACACTGTTACCAATCCAAACAAAAGCAACACATGGCATCCAGAAGGTGGGGAGGGAGAGCAGGGGGTAGAAGGACACAAAAGCACCTGCGTACGCGGCTCCCCGTGCCGCTTCTTGCTAGGATGAGGGGACTACCTGTATGACCTGGAATCCTTAAACCGGACCTTCAGCATGATTTATTGAAAAGCCCAAACCCTTAAAAAACTAGTAGCTACAATGAATATATTTTACGTTTTTAGTCACTTATTATTCTTTCCCCCACTGGGCTGCAACTCTGTTCAGGACTCTAAGATACCGGCGCCACCATCTTGCCTCAGAAGCATCACATACTGAGGAAAAGAGAGCGGGATAAAGTGCAGGGGGCAGGTTATAGCTGTGCTTTGCAGAGACAGAGCAGAGCTGGGGTCAGGGAAAGGACAGCAATCCCAGAATGCAGAGGAACACAGTCAGAAGACACTTCCTGTTTGCAGGCTGCCTGATGTCCCATGAGCCACCATCTTGGATGTTTAAAGGCTCATAACATGCAGTAGATGCAGTTAGGATGATTTTGACTGTGAGCAATCTGTATGTACAGGGTGGGGGAAACATATAAGATATGCTCTTACTCAGGGTGAAGGTCCGCTTTAAGTACTCACCCCGCCCATGTGCCCTCGTCCCAGGAGCCACACACGAAGGAATCAGTGTGTGCTCACAGCTCCCAGCTGCAAAACAGGAAGTGACATCACAGTCTGCGTTTCCATCATCATAGACATAGCCGCCCGCCCCATCCCAGCCAGCCACAGAGGGGGGAAAGATGGAATACATCCCTGACCCCATCCAACACACCGCAGGGCGGGGGGCCAGCCATGAACAGAGGCAAACACGGAGGAGGGGGGGAGGCTGCATCGGATCCCAGGTCATAATACTACATGAGAAACAAAATAAGACAGTACTCAATTATATCCAGCAACATATAACAATGATACAGTATTAATATATCAAACAAACCTGTACAGAGCAGGCAGGAATGTCAGTGTGTGAACCACCACATAGCCGAAAAGATAAAGTAGCTACTCTAAAGTGGAACCAAATTCAGTGTCCCAAAATGTATGCACATGAGCGAACTGGTGTCACTCATCCAAAACCAGGGGTCTACTATTTGTGTTACCACTTTTTGGCCTAATAAACTGGGCTATAATTAAATCTATATATAAGTATTTACAAAAATTACTATAAGGTGGACCCAAACCATCCAGCACCCTTATTGAGACATATTGACAAATGGCAGTTTGGAAAGATATAAGGCAAAGGAGCCTGTTGCCCACCTTGTTTGGTGGAATTAAAAATTGTGTGTTATATTGATTAGGAGCTCAAAGACTTCATCATAACTGCCTGTTTGCCAATATGTAGGCTTACCCGTATCTCATAAATCAGAATTCATAAATAATAATGAATAAAAAAAAAATGTGACTGAAATGTTCAAATAATTAATAGACTGGACGACCGATCCCTCCTTCTGATCTTCACTTTTTAGGATTCCCCGTCATTCAGGTAAAGTTCCTTCCCTTCAATCCTGCCTGATGAAGTGGGTGATGTGCCCACGGAACGCATGGCTCCCGGTGTGGTAGGCGGTGGGGAGACTTCACACATGTTATTTTCATGATACCTTGACTTTATTTCTGGTGATGTTTTTTTGTGATAGATTTTTTTTTTTTATTGCTATTGTGATATACATCAGTGGTTCCCCTTTGGGATGCCTAATAACATATACAGGTGATTATATTTTCATATTATTCTTTAATTGGTGAATAGAGTAGATTGATATGTTTATGAGTTGTTATGGTTGGGAATATAAATTCTAAATTGATTGTTTGACTAGGAGCACTTGTACTTTATAAATATATAGATTTTAGAATGATCCGGATCATAGGCAGGATTTGCACATGTTTAGCTGCACTATTGGAACACTTTGTTGAATGATTTAGCACATATATCTAGGCATTTTATATCAATTAGAGTGGTGAGACTCTCCCCATCGCCTACACACCTTTATGTTGGTTTGTTCTGTGTGTTATTGTTCGATTTATGTGTTTTTTAAGGGATTTTAATATGTTGAGTGTATTGTATATAGTGATTATAAATATGTAATTAATAAAAATGTATTGTTTGATCAATTTGAGTTGAGAGTGCCTCCCTACATACTTTTATTTACTTGACTAGGGGCTGTGAGCGCACACAGAGCGGGAGGGTTTCCACTCCTGCCCCAAGCAGAACATCACTGGATTCCCAGGACAAGGTAAGGTGTTTTCTTTAGTAACCCCCATCCTGCCTCGGTTCCAGGGCCAGGTGGGTATTCAGGGTAACACAGGACTTCCACTTTAATAGGCGCATTTGAAAATTACCTAAAAGAATGTCAGAAAACATCCCCGTTTCCATTTTCAATTTACTTGAAATACAAATGGCAAAAACACAAAAGCCATACATGCCTTTAAAACTCTCATGAAAAGAGTATTCTCAGGTTTTATTTTCACTAGTAAAAATCATCACTATTTTAGTTTCTTAAAATAGATTTATTTAATGACCAGATGACAATGTATTTTAGCAAACAAGCAAATTGTTAGTATAGCGGTTTTATAAGGTATAAACGTATTTCAAAATGCCCTGTATTTCCTCCTTGAAGATGGGGGAATTCAGATGTGACACTGATGTCATTTTAGGTCAACATATTTCATGGCTAATTGGCTATCTTATGACAATAACTCAAGATAAGGAAATTATGTTGCTAAAACTATTGTTCATGCATCAGACAAGAAATTCCAGCTATTTTTTTGCTCTAGGCTATGGATACCTGATCCAGGAAGTAAAAATAAACTGACACTCATAGGTAGATAGGCTTAACTATCCTCTAGGTTTTTTATATAAAGCAGCCAAATGGCAAGACTCACAAGAAGACTTGACTGAGCTGAATTCAGCAGAAGCACGATGAAGGCAGATGCTAATCAGATGAAGGCTCTCTATGATGCCAATGGCTTCCTAACGGCCATAGATGTCCTAGATGAGAAAGAAATGCAGCAAGCCTTTAATGAACACAAATATCTGGAGGAAAAGTTTGGTAAGTGTGTAGGGTTCATTTCGGTGCATTTTCAAACGTCATTGTCTGGCTGCTCCTACGTTCAGTTTTACATAGAGGGAAGTAGTAACCACTGGCATTGTAGAGGCTCACAGGGCATAAAGGTCCTGCCAACTGATAAAAATGATTGAAAGAATCTGTAATGGTGACGTGATGGTGGTGATGTCTGATTATGCTGTTATGCACAAACATGGCTTTATCTTTATTGTCTTTCGTTTTAAAAATAAAAAGGTACACGTGTGCATTTCTTCCAGGAAAGGAGTATGGGCAATATAATTTTCACAACATCCACCTGCAATATGAATGGGTGATGAACTTAGCTACCCACCCCAAGCTACTGAATGCAATAACAGCTGTGTTGGGCCCAAACATAATTCTCCTGGACTCAAGATTCATTTGTAAATACCCTGCCTCTGATGTGCCCCACAAGGCAAATACTGCTCCATATGTGGCCTGGCATCAGGACATCAAGTAAGTAGGAAAGATCTGCAAGGAAGTAAACAGTAATGTAATTGGAATCTACAATGCTCTAACACACATTCGTGTCCCCTTGCAGATATTGGGGGTTTGAGGGGGGTCCAGTGGCTTCGGTGTGGCTGGCATTTGACGATGTAGATGCAGAAAATGGAGTCCTGCAGGTGATTCCAGGTATAAGATTTATTTTTGCTAATATAGCAACATTTTACATAGTTACATAGTTATTACGGTTGAAAAAAAGACATACGTCCATCCAGTTCAACCAAAGGACGGGGTTGAGTAAAGTTATTTTTATTTAATTATAACAACTGATAGTAACTGTTATCAGTATATTGATTATATTTTTAGCTAAAAAATCATCTAATCCTTTTTTAATACTGTTCCAAGCTTCTGTTGGTGGCTATTCCACAAATTTATCGTTCTTATGGTAAAAACTGATTGTCGCCTCCAGAGATTGAATCTTTCTTTTCAAGATGGAGGGACTATTACCTGAAATAGTTTTCCCCATGTTTTTTGTATTGGCCAGTTATATATTTATACAAGTTAATTGCACCCTCCTCCTTCAGACAGCTCTTAAGACTAAACAGATTTAAGGGTTGAGCCCCTTTCTCATCATTTTTATGGAGATCTTGCTACCAAATGAAAAATCATGCAAAAATGAAAACATTTCACACTAAAGTTCTCGCAGCAAAAAGGCTCTGCTGAATCAGACGAGGGAAAAAAATTAACGAAAATGGAAATTTTCACGCAAAAAAAAAGTGAGAAAGGGGCTCTGAATCAACCCTTTAATTCCCATAATCTTTTCATTTATTGGCAAAAAATACAAATGTAAAAGGTTACCAGCAAGTCTATAAATGTAATGCTATTCATTCCCAGGGAGTCACAAACAAGGAATTCTGGAGCACAGAATAGCCGAGATTCCTGGGAACCTGCTGACAGCAAACCAGGAGATTCCAAGACACCTGGTCAATGTAGAGGATCTAGTAGAATGTCCTCTTAAAGCTGGGCAAATGTCTGTGAGTACCACTATGAGCTATATTATTGTGTCTAATTCGTTACAGTATGGAATTATGTTTAACCAATTATTTTTTTGTTTTCTATTAACACTGACAGGTCCATGATGGACTGACTGTTCATGCTAGTGAGCCAAACATGTCTGAAAGAAGAAGATGTGGATTTGTCATCCGTTATGTCCCCACCGTGGCTTACCCTGTTAAGGTAAGAAATGACTACATATGTTCTTACCAATGTGGAGTTTTGTTATCCCAAAAGTCACACATAACAAGGGACAAAAATAGCTGATAAATTGGGCAAATTGTAATAGGGTTAGAGATAGGTATGCACACCCTTGGCAATACACTTTGTTAAACATGTAGTCATGAGATAAGGTGCTAAATTTACACAGGACTTATTCCCTATAAAGTCCAAAACATAGTCAAAAAGATAAAAGGGAGTAAGTAGCACACCAACAACCAGGCTAGTATTGCAAGTGAAAAAGTGTATAAACACGATGGTATATACAAAGATGCAAAATGTAGACAATAATAGGCTAACCAGTGGGGAAATAATCCCAAACAAAAAGTTTGGCAGTAATAGATCCATATAACGAGGATCTATGCATATGGCTATGAGTAAGCTCGATATAATAAATGGGCACTTAGTGCAGCAGAGTACAACAGGGTATAGCAATATATATATATATATATATATATATATATATATATATATATGTCAATGGTATCGGATAGATAAATAGAGTAATTCATTACAAATTCAGCAATACAGCAGAATGCCGAGATTAAGATAAAAAAAATGGCATACTTAGCAGCATGGCAAGCAGGAACAAACAGGATTTTTCCTCAGGGGCAGATGAGGCCACTAGCTACAAAAAGACCAGGGTTTAAGTAGTGGAACCCTCCACACACACAGAAATGACGTCAGTGGTGGTTGCACATCACTACTGCCCCCATGCGTGTCACTGGCCAGCCCGGGAAAGCCTGCCAATTTCTCTCTACTTAGCCCCTGGTGTTCCTGTAGCTAACAACCGCATCTGCCCCTGAGGAAAAATCCTATTGATGGATTAGAAACGTTGGGCGCCACTTTGTTCCTGCTTCCAAAAGTACACAAGTTAAGGGTGGCCTAGACACCCCCCTTGGTCAGAATAAAAACGCACCTGCTTGCCAAGCTGCTAAGTATGCTTTTTGTTCGATCTTAATCTCGGTTTTCTGCTGTTTTGCTGAATTTGTCCTGTATTGCTCTATCTGATACCATTGACATACATATATATATATATATATATATATATGTTGTACTGTTGTATTCTGCTGCTACTATTTATGATATTGAGCTCACTCATAACCATATGCATGCAGTAGATCCTCATTGTATGGATCTATTACTGCTTTGTTACATCTATGGCAGTGGTCCTCAACCCCCGGGCCGCGGACTGCTACCGGTCCGTGGCTCAAGTGGTACCAGGCCCTGAGGCTATCGCACCCCGCACTCCAAACCCCCTCCCCTATTCAACCTGCGGACCGAGGTCCGTTTGCGGACCCCATGGCCAGGAGGGTGGGTGCAGAGACGGGTGTTGGGGGATATCGGGGCCGGAGATGGGGAGGGAAGGCAGCGGGCTGGGCCGGAGACGGGGAAGGAAGGCAGAGGGCGGAGCCAGAGAGCATGAGGGAAGGCAGCGGGCGGACCGTCGGCCGGAATGGAAGGCAGCGGGCGGGGCCGGAGACTGAGGGAAGGCAAGGGGCGGGGCCGGAGACCGCGAGGGAAAGCAGCGGGCGGGGTTGGACGGACAGGAGGAAAGGCGGTATGTGCGACGGGTAGGAAAGACAGCAGGTGGCTAATTTATGGAGAAGCGGCCGGCTCAGCTGTCTGCTTCGATGGCAGGAGGCTGAGCGGCGCTCAGTTAAAAGAAGTTCTGCAGTGCACTTTCCAATATCCTCCGGGCAGCAACAAGCAGGACTATGCATTCGTTTCGCCCTGCATAGTTCTGTTTGCAGCTGCCCAGTGGATATAAAACAGTGCATGAAGCAGGACGTTTATGATTGTGCGTCGCTCAGCCTCCTGGGATAGTTGCAGATGGCTGAGCGTGCCTTTTATCACCAGCCAGCTTTTCCCTGGGGCATCCTGAATCGGGATGCCCCCGCTGTGTGAACCCCCACCCGGGCACCTGTAAAAACTCACCTTTCCCTGCTTCAACTCTCTTTTCCCAGCTCTGTCCCATCCCATCTCTCTTTTCCTAGCTCTGTCTCAACCCATCTCTCTGTTCCCAGCTCTGTCCCATCCCATCTCTCTTTTCCCAGCTCTGTCCCATCCCATCTCTCTGTTCCCAGCTCTGTCCTATCCCATCTCTCTTTTCCCAGCTCTGTCCCATCCTATCTCTCTTTTCCCAGCTCTGTCCCATCCCATCTTTCTTTTCCCAGCTCTATCCCATCCCATCTCTCTTTTCCAAGCTCTGTCCCATCCCATCTATCTATTCCCAGCTCTGTCCCATCCCATCTCTCTATTCCCAGCTCTGTCCCATCCCATCTCTCTATTCCCAGCTCTGTCCCATCCCATCTCTCTGTTCCCAGCTCTGTCCCATCCCATCTTTTTTCCCAGCTCTGTCCCATCCCATCTCTATTTTCCAAGCTCTGTCCCATCTCTCTTTTCCCAGCTCTGTCCCATCCCATCCCATCTCTCTTTTCCCAGCTCTGTCCCATCCCATCTCTCTTTTCCAAGCTCTGTCCCATGCCATCTCTCTATTCCCTGCTCTGTCGCATCCCATCTCTTATTTCCCAGCTCTGTCCCATCCCATCTATCTTTTCCCAGCTCTGTCATATCCCATCTCTCTTTTCCCAACTCTGTCCCATCCCAGCTCTGTACCATCCCATCTTTCTTTTCCCAACTCTGTCCCATCCCAGCTCTGTCCCATCCCATTTCTCTTTTCCCAGCTCTGTCCCATCCCATCTCTCTATTCCCAGCTCTGTCCCATCCCATCTCTCTATTCCCAGCTCTGTCCCATCCCATCTCTCTATTCCCAGCTCTGCCCCATCCCATCTCTCTTTTCCCAGCTCTGTCCCATCCCATCTCTCTTTTCCCAGCTCTGTCCCATCCCATTTCTCTTTTCCCAGCTCTGCCCCATCCCATCTCTCCCTTTTCCCAGCTCTGTCCCATCCCATCTCTCTTTTCCAAGCTCTGTCCCATCCCATCCGATCTCTCTTTTCCCAGCTCTGTCCCATCCCATCTCTCTATTCCCAGCTCTGTCCCATCCCAGCTCTCTTTTCCAAGCTCTGTCCCATCCCATCTCTCTGTTCCCAGCTCTGTCCCATCCCATCTTTTTTCCCAGCTCTGTCCCATCCCATCTCTATTTTCCAAGCTCTGTCCCATCTCTCTTTTCCCAGCTCTGTCCCATCCCATCCCATCTCTCTTTTCCCAGCTCTGTCCCATCCCATCTTTCTTTTCCCAGCTCTGTCCCATCCCATCTCTCTTTTCCAAGCTCTGTCCCATGCCATCTCTCTATTCCCTGCTCTGTCGCATCCCATCTCTTATTTCCCAGCTCTGTCCCATCCCATCTATCTTTTCCCAGCTCTGTCATATCCCATCTCTCTTTTCCCAACTCTGTCCCATCCCAGCTCTGTACCATCCCATCTTTCTTTTCCCAACTCTGTCCCATCCCAGCTCTGTCCCATCCCATTTCTCTTTTCCCAGCTCTGTCCCATCCCATCTCTCTATTCCCAGCTCTGTCCCATCCCATCTCTCTATTCCCAGCTCTGTCCCATCCCATCTCTCTATTCCCAGCTCTGTCCCATCCCATCTCTCTATTCCCAGCTCTGCCCCATCCCATCTCTCTTTTCCCAGCTCTGTCCCATCCCATCTCTCTTTTCCCAGCTCTGTCCCATCCCATTTCTCTTTTCCCAGCTCTGCCCCATCCCATCTCTCCCTTTTCCCAGCTCTGTCCCATCCCATCTCTCTATTCCCAGCTCTGCCCCATCCCATCTCTCTTTTCCCAGCTCTGCCCCATCCCATCTCTCTCTTTTCCCAGCTCTGTCCCATCCCATCTCTCTTTTCCAAGCTCTGTCCCATCCCATCCGATCTCTCTTTTCCCAGCTCTGTCCCATCCCATCTCTCTATTCCCAGCTCTGTCCCATCCCAGCTCTCTTTTCCATGCTCTGTCCCATCCCATCTCTCTTTTTCCAGCTCTGTCCCATACTTATTTTTTTCTGTAACTGTATTTTATTTCGAAGGCATGTTTAAATACGTTAACATTAAAATGATTGAATCAAAACAATATTAACAATCAATGCCGCTGCACCGCCCCCAGGTACACCCCCAGCCCCGCCCCCAGTCAACCCCCCCCCCCCAGTGCCCCACCAGGCCGCTGTAAAATTACCAAATCCTGAACCGGTCCACGGTGAAAAAAAGGTTGGGGACCACTGATCTATGGTACTTATGCTGAACTTTCGGATTGGGATTATTTCCCCACTGGTTAGCCTATCATTGTCTACATTTTATTGTGAATTATCTTTGTATATACCATCTTGTGAATACACTTTTTTATTTGCAATACTTGGTTGCTACTTACTCCCTTTTATCTTTTTGGATTGGATGAATTGACCCATGCCATAGAGCTCCTAAACAATACCTGATGTTGATTCTAAATACCTAACCAGATCATCTGAGTTCAAGGGTAATTCCACTTTCAATGGTATTTTTTTCAAGTTTTCATCATTGTGTGGCAATATGATGTCTTCAATGTGCTAAGCTTATCTGTTATTTTATTTTCTATTTGTTTGCAACTCTGTGTTTTCAAAAATCCCTTAGCAACAATGTGTTTACCTTAGCAATGCATCAGCTGGTGCATTAGATGTACAGATTAGAGACTTCCGCACTCTAGTAACCTTGCCAAATAAAAAAAAAGTCTGGTGCCACCAATGTCCAACCACCTTAATATACTATAAAGACAGCTAAGGAGCATCATAGTATAAACAGGATATATTGTTTCAGAAGTTATACTGCTCCATGTTTTGCTAAATATAATTTCTAAAAGCTTAACTGAAATTATTAATATAATTATCTTATATTTCAGGACCCAGAACGCCCTCGAACTTTTCCAGCAACAGTATTAGTGGCCGGAGTTGATGAATTCAAACATTTTGAAGATCATGCCCCTTATTTTTTTAAAAAAATACTTTAAATTACTTTTAGACCAGCGATTTTGTGTTACACTATTACAATTGTTAGAGCTGAAAGGCCCAACACACACATTTTAATACCAGCCTTCTCTTTGGATAATTTATGTTTTTAGAAAAACTCAGGTACTCTATATGTTAACTTATTAACTTATTATGTTGTATATGGACCTCATTACTGAGAAATAAACTTTATTCTTGACAATACTTCTGATGTGTTGGTTACCTGAGTATTGAGTATAGACATAATAGTATTTGAGACCGCAATCATTTCTAAAAACTTCTTTTAATATACAAATGAAAGGGATTTTTCATGCAAAAGGTTAAAAAAATAAACAGCAGCTTACTTTGCCAAGTGTTCGTCCAGTGCTGTGCCTCCTCTCAGCTCGGCAGTGTGAATGAGGAAATACATTTCCTCATCTGCCCCTTCAGTGCCACCCCACCAATGTGGGCCATCAAGACTGGCTTATGGAGCTAGTCCAAACCACTCCCCGCCCTCTGTATTGATGGCTTCAATGGCACTCTCAGAGCTGCCATTCTAGCCCAGCTAACCACTCAAACGAGATTTCGGGCTCTTACAGACTCCACCCATTATGCTGCTTAGTATGCTTATTATTATGCTGCATCACAGAGCTAGGTCATGCCCACATACATGAACCAAAATCTTGAAACACAGAAGCAGACTTCAGTGGTCTGTCTGCAAGGATATTAAATAACATTAATTAACAAAATGAATTACAAAAAGAACAAAAAGTGAAGTAGATGCATACAGAACATAGAGCTGCAGGTGGTGTTTGGCCCCAATTACATCAAGTGATAACAGGGCAATTTTTCTTTCAGAGCAAGCACCCTGGTGTTCAGCATTGGGAAAGCCCTTGTGATACCAATTTTCACTCAACCAGGTGCAATCGCTATCACGGACCACTTCAAAAACGCTGCATGCAAGGTTTTTGGAGGCGATTGTGATTGTTTAGTAATTGCAATTGCACTCATGAATGTGCATAACATGGGGAGTGTTGTCAACAAGGGACTAATTGCGAGAATTTGTCCGCAATCGTCTTGGGCCTCTCTGCAGTGTCGATTGACATGAACATGTTTCTTTTTCCTCTATGTACCTGCTAATTAAGTGGATTCCTCACGGTTACAGCAGTTGTATCAGCAAAATATTCATTATTCATTTGATTTGATTCTAATATGCTGGCTGTATGGTGGCTGTATGGAAGTGCTGTATGGAAGTGCTGTATGGTGGGTTTATGGAAGTGCTGGCTGTATGGCAAGTGCTGTATGGTGGGTGTATGGAAGTGCTATGTCGTGGGTGTATGGAAGTGCTGGCTGTATGGTAAATGCTGTATGGCGGCTGTATGGAAGTGCTGTATGGTGGGTGTATGGAAGTACTGGCTGTATGGTAAGTGCTGTATGGTGGCTGTATGGAAGTGCTGTATGGTGGCTGTATGGAAGTGCTGTATGGTGGGTGTATGGAAGTGCTGTATGGTGGGTGTATGGAAGTAGTGGCTGTATGGTAAGTGCTGTATGGTGGCTGTATGGAAGTGCTGTATGGTGGGTGTATGGAAGTGCTGTATGGTGGCTGTATGGAAGTGCTGTATGGTGGCTGTATGGAAGTGCTGTATGGTGGGTGTATGGAAGTGCTGTATGGTGGGTGTATGGTAAGTGCTGTATGGTGGGTGTATGGAAGTAGTGGCTGTATGGTAAGTGCTGTATGGTGGGTGTATGGAAGTGCTGTGTCGTGGGTGTATGGAAGTGCTGGCTGTATGGTAAGTGCTGTATGGTGGCTGTATGGAAGTACAGTATGGTGGGTGTATGGAAGTGCTGTATGGCGGGTGTATGGAAGTGCTGGCTGTATGGTAAGTGCTGTATGGTAAGTGCTGTATAGTGGCTGTATGGAAGTGCTGTATGGTGGGTGTATGGAAGTGCTGTATGGTTGGTGTATGGAAGTAGTGGCTGTATGGTAAGTGCTGTATGGTGGCTGTATGGAAGTGCTGTATGGTGGCTGTATGGAAGTGCTGTATGATGGGTGTATGGAAGTGCTGGCTGTATGGTAAGTGCTGTATGGTGGCTGTATGGAAGTGATAGCTGTGTGGTAAGTGCTGTATGGTGGCTGTATGGAAGTGCTGGCTGTATGGTAAGGGCTGTATGGTGGCTGTATGGAAGTGCTGCCTGTATGGTAAGTGCTGTATGGTGGGTGTATGGTAAGTGCTGTATGGTGGGTTTATGGAAGTGCTGACTGTATGGTAAGTGCTGTATGGTGGCTGTATGGAAGTGCTGTATGGTGGGTGTATGGAAGTGCTGTATGGTGGCTGTATGGAAGTAGTGGCTGTATGGTAAGTGCTGTATGGTGGGTGTATGGAAGTGCTGTGTCGTGGGTGTATGGAAGTGCTGGCTGTATGGTAAGTGCTGTATGGTGGCTGTATGGAAGTACAGTATGGTGGGTGTATGGAAGTGCTGTATGGCGGGTGTATGGAAGTGCTGGCTGTATGGTAAGTGCTGTATGGTAAGTGCTGTATAGTGGCTGTATGGAAGTGCTGTATGGTGGGTGTATGGAAGTGCTGTATGGTTGGTGTATGGAAGTATTGGCTGTATGGTAAGTGCTGTATGGTGGGTGTATGGTAAGTGCTGTATGGTGGGTGTATGGAAGTGCTGTATGATGGGTGTATGGAAGTGCTGGCTGTATGGTAAGTGCTGTATGGTGGTTGTATGGAAGTGATAGCTGTGTGGTAAGTGCTGTATGGTGGCTGTATGGAAGTGCTGGCTGTATGGTAAGTGCTGTATGGTGGTTGTATGGAAGTGATAGCTGTGTGGTAAGTGCTGTATGGTGGCTGTATGGAAGTGCTGTATGGTGGGTTTATGGAAGTGCTGACTGTATGGTAAGTGCTGTATGGTGGGTGTATGGAAGTGCTGTGTCGTGGGTGTATGGAAGTGCTGGCTGTATGGTAAGTGCTGTATGGTGGCTGTATGGAAGTACAGTATGGTGGGTGTATGGAAGTGCTGTATGGCGGGTGTATGGAAGTGCTGGCTGTATGGTAAGTGCTGTATGGTAAGTGCTGTATGGTGGCTGTGTGGTAAGTGCTGTATAGTGACTGTATGGAAGTGCTGTATGGTGGCTGTGTGGTAAGTGCTGCATAGTGGCTATATGGAAGTGCTGTATGGTGGCTGTATGGTAAGTGCTGTATGGTGGCTGTATGGTAAGTGCTGTATGGTGGCTGTGTGGTAAGTGCTGTATGGTGGCTGTGTGGTAAGGGCTGTATAGTGGCTGTATGGTAAGTGCTGTATAGTGGCTGTATGGAAGTGCTGTATGGTGGCTGTATGGTAAGTGCTGTATGGTGGCTGTATGGTAAGTGCTGTACGGTGGCTGTATGGTAAGTGTTGTATGGTGGCTGTATGGAAGTGATCTATGGTGGCTGTATGGAAGTGCTGGCTGTATGGTAAGTGCTGTTTGGAAGTGCTGGCTGTATGGTAAGTGCTGTATGGTGGCTGGATGGAAGTGCTGGCTGGATGGTAAGTGCTGTATGGTGGCTGTATGGTAAGTGCTGTATGGTGGCTGGTAGGAAGTGCTGGCTGTATTGAAGTGCTGTATGGTGGGTGTATAGAAGTGCTGGCTTTATGGTAAGTGCTGTATGGTGACTGGATGGAAGTGCTGGCTGTATTGAAGTGCTGTATGGTGGCTGGATGGAAGTGCTGGCTGTATGGTAAGTGCTGTATGATGGGTGTATGGAAGTGCTGGCTGTATGGTAAGTGCTGTATGGTGGCTGGATGGAAGTGCTGGCTGTATGGTAAGTGCTGTATGGTGGCTGTATGGAAGTGCTGGCTGTATGGTAAGTGCTGTATGGTGGCTGTATGGAAGTGATGGCTGTATGGTAAGTGCTGTATGGTGGGTGTATGGAAGTGCTGGCTATATGGTAAGTGCTGTATGGTGGCTGTATGGCTGGCTGTATGGTAAGTTCTTTATGGTGGATGGATGGAAGTGCTGGCTGTATAGTAAGTGCTGTATGGAAGTGCTGGCTGTATGGTGGCTGTATGGAAGTGCTGGCTGTATGGTAAGTGCTGTATGGTGGCTGGATGGAAGTGATGGCTGTATGGTAAGTGCTGTATGGTGGGTGTATGGAAGTGCTGGCTGTATGGTAAGTTCTATATGGTGGCTGTATGGAAGTGATGGCTCTATGGTAAGTGCTGTTTGGTGGGTGTATGGAAGTGCTGGCTATATGGTAAGTACTGTATGGTGGCTGGATGGAAGTGCTGGCTGTATGGTAAGTGCTGTATGGTGGCTGTATGGTAAGTTCTGTATGGTGGCTGTATGGAAGTGCTGGACACCATTATTGTTGCTTCTCCACCTTATTTATCATATTTGGGTTCACTTGCCATCATTTAGAGAAAGGAAGCACCATTAGTGTCTGGAGGTTCAGTCTTTAGTTGTTTAGCTGCATGCAATTGAGTTTAAAGAGAGGAAAAAAGATTACTGCATAAGCCATGAAAGGGCCCTATTTAATGTTTGCACCAAAGCCCTGTCACACGTAGTTGCACCACTGTAACTCAATAAAAGTTAGGTCAAGTGTAGCGAGGCATTGTAAAAAGATCCACCATGGCCAAATCTCATCTTTAAAGCAGCACAAACCTGGGATTGTGACGATCCCAGATTTTGTTCCGTGCCCCCAAGCATCCTGAATTGGATTGCCCCACTGTGTGAAAAGCCCAAGATCACTAGTATTCTGTTTGCCATGCCTATGTCATTTGGCAAACAACTCTGACAGACTTCAATGGGGAGCACAAGCAGGCGCATGGCAAATGGAGTGGCAAAAGGCTCTGATTGGATGAGAGCCCATGCATGCGCCGCTGGACCGGGGAGAGGTGAATGAAAACTGGACATCTGGGGGTTTAACACAAAAGACCAGTGGTCAGCCCTGGAAACTTTTGAACTTCAGGGCCGGCCAGCCCGGGTTTTGTTCCACTTTAAAGGCTTTTATCAGAGGGCTAGAATGGGAACCAGAGGAGAGGATCTTCATAGAAAAATTTTGCAACAGGGGCCAATGATTTCTCAAACCGCATGATAGATTGGATCTAACACTGTGCACATATCGTTGAAATTATATTTTTGGGTGTTTGTAATATGTAATATAGTTCTTTGTATTTATTTTGGTGTTTTTTTTTTGTGTTTGTCAAGTCAAAAGTAAAAAAATAAATATCAGCAGCTTACCTTACATTCAGAAGCTTATGTGCTGTGCTTCTTCATCTGCCTGTCTTCTTAGTTAGGAAATCACTTATTCAGTTTTCTGTCCCCACCCCACTGATCTGGTCCACCAATCAACCTGGAAGTGCACGCATGGATGTTTGGAAGTGCACACAGTGCTGGTCTAGGCTTCAGTGTCGCCTAGCAACAGGGAGAGAGGGGATAAGCACAGCCAGGGTGTCTCTAGCAAGTACTTGAGCTCTTACACACCCTGCACATTATGCAGATTTTTATGCTGATTGTTATGCAGCATCACAGATCCAAAGGCCACGCCCATTTGCTTCAGAATAGAAATCACCAGGTGACCCTTTACATTTCGACATCTTGCCCATTTCTTCTTCAATGTAAAAATGAAAAACTGTTTAGGACAGTGCCAAATGTAATAGTGTAACAAATACCTTTGCTCGCTGTAGCACTTTAAATGTGCCTCATTTTATTTGATCTTTTAATTTTTAGTAATATGATTGTATCTTATTTAGTAAAAAAAATGCATTCTAGATGCCGAATGTGGCAGAAAAATAGTTATTGGGGCCATTGATCAGCGTGGGACAGTGGAGGATCAGAGGTGAAAAAGAGAAAAAAAAAAGAAATGTAATTTTCTCTGGCTGTCTGTGTTTTTTCACAGTCAACCCTTTGTGAACTAGTAAGGGATCGATGAGTATAGCAGGAGTCTTGGGGGCTGGCAAATCTCTTGTCATTAACCCGCGACCTCACATTACCTGCCTCCTCAAGGGGGGAGGGGGGCAGAAGAGCCCAGGGGCCGTGAAGGCTGTGCAGGCTTGTAGCCTCCAGGGCAGGTCTACAAGCTATTGCATTGCTGGTGCCGGGGCTGATTTTGCTGGGAAGGGGGAAACCCACACCATTGTTTTTGGATTTGTAAGTGTTTTTAGCCCTTACAAATCCCCCCAAAATATGGAGCCCCTCTCCTGAACACCACGTCATTTTTTTCAATGAACCCTTTATGTCCCATCACTTAGCGGGTATAAAAGGCTTCCAGAAGCAGCAGGAGAACAGAAACCGGTGATCGTGTGGGACACAGTGTTCAGGAATGGAACGATCATAGGAAAGTATTACAAAACAAAATAATAAAATACTTTTTTCTCTTGTGCCTGTGTGATTTTTTACATCTAACCCTTTGTGAACTGGTAAAGGCTCTTCACAGCCTCTGCCACAGGCCAGGCAGAGGCCCTCTACACAAGAAACTTGGAAACAGCATGCTGGTACTATAAGTAAATCACAAGTCTGGGGGCACAATCCTAACGCAAATGTTTATTTTACATCCCAGAAAAGGGATGTAAAAAAATCCAAACAAACAATAAATCAGGATACCAAAGACTGGACAAAAAGGTTAAAGGTTCCAGCTAGCACTATGCATGTCATCCACAAAACCTCTATTAGTCTGTGACCTACCTTGTATAATAGGTGCAGTTACACTGCAGGCCAGAAGGTGGCGCAGTAGCCCTATCTTATGCTCACCTGGGTTCTCTGTGTTATCTAGTGCTGTGCCTGCAGCATTGTTAGGAGGGTGGGGCAGCCCACAGCCTTGTTTCCTATGCTTCATGACAATATCCTGCTTAGCTCAGTTTGCTGTCGCCTTGGCCATAGCCTATCAGGTAAGGAGCTGAGCTCCCCCCCCCCCCCCCCCCCGCTGTCATTCATGTTGCCATATACAGGCTGTGTATTTTGTATTTTGTAACAAAGTAGCAGCTCATGAGGAAGTTGGAAACACCCTGGGAGGGTGTAAAGCATATGTCTCATTTTTCCCCGTCCGTGGTGCGATAGTGTTCTACTCTTTATTATATGCTGAATATTTCACAAAATGGGTGTTGTTCCAAGCACAAGGAGGCATCCCTATTGCAGATGCCCCCTGTGCATTAACAGTATTAAACAGGAGCTTTGATTGGCCACTGTGGTCACGTGACCTATCACAGCGATTGAATTTGGCGAAGGGGTGAGAAGAAAGATAAACAGGGGATCAACTACAGAGGGGCCCAGAAGGTCAGGGGTCCCCATCATTGTTGCTCCTCCACCTTATTGATCATATCTGTGTTCACTTGGGATCATTTAGAAAAAGGAAGCTCCATTTGTCTCTGCCGTTTCAGTCTTTAGTTGTCTAGCTGCATCCAATTGAGTTAAAAGACCGTTTACTGTATAAGCCGTAAAAGGGCCCTGTTAAATGTTCACACCCGGGCCCCCGTCACATTTGGTTACATTACTGAAGGTAACATTTCTCTCGTTTAATGCTGTCAAAGTGGACCAAAACAACGGGCCAATCGATTCCCCCCTTGGGCATCCAAAATCATGATGCCCACTGTGTGAAACACCCCCCCCCCCCCTGTTTCCCACACATTTACCTGGTCCAACAGCGCATGCGCGAGCCGCATCCCCGCTATCACTCTAGCAGGGCGGGTGCCTGCAAAAGGCATTTGTGAATGGTTGCCGCGGGCACGCTCCCTGTTAGAGGATAGCGGGGGATGTGGCCGTCACTGTGCTCAGAGCCGCTCAACTTAGATGAAGGCTTAGATGATGTGGCGTCAGCGGCTCCAAGCGCGCTGATTGGAGGAGCATGTGCCATAGGACCGAGAAGAGAGACCGAGAGAAAGGATCAAAGCCCAGGATGGTCCATTTAAATGCGCAGGGGGGGCACTGGCAATAGAGATGTCTCCCTGTGTTCGGAACCACACCTATAACAACACTATTGGCAGGGCACTGCAGATTACAGCGGGCATGATTTAAGTGGCAAAACTAATCCTTGTTTGCTTACCTGACATGCGGATGGTTCATCCTGGTTTGCTGCTAAATACAGCTGTTGAAACTGAGACCTGGACCCTTTTCTGCAACCCGGCACCCAGATTATATATTCCACTTGTGGCCACTCCCGGTCCCTTAAATAGCCAGGAACCTCCCACTAATTCCTAGTCTCTTTTTGCAGTCTGGACTGCGAAGATGAAGATAGCTCTCTTCTGCGCAGGGAGTGGGCTTTGCCTAGGGCCCTGCAGGCTTATTTCCACCCGTTCTGGACCCACTGCCTCCCAGCCACGGCTGACGGTTCGGGTGAAGGTAGGACAGCACTAGGGTCAGGTGCTGAAGGAGCGTTGCTCCGGGCCGCAAGACCCTGTACCAAAGGGTAGTCGGCGACTGGCTTTTTATGGTGAGCCTCATTGGGATGCCCCCAGCCCCTTTTCTCAGGATATTTATCCCTCCTTCCCCCCCTCCCTCCTTTTCACGCTATTGGTTGTGCAGGACGTCCTCATTGCATTCCGCGTGATCGGCAGGGGACGCCCGGGGAGTACACTCTGGTGTTTTACTACTGTGGTTTTTGTCACTTGTATTTGGTGTGTGTGGAGGCCGTTGTACGGCGTTCCGCGGTGGTCGGCGCTTTTACTGTGTTTTTTGTTTAACTGTCACGGCGCCGGCGCGTCACGTGGTCTTGTTTTCGCGCCCTTTGGGGGGGTGGGTACCGCGGTTTGACGCGTTCCGCGTCATGCTCCCGTGGCCCGCCCCTCTAGGTACTGCTGTTGGCGCCATTTTGTGGCCCTTCCATTGCGGTGCTGCGACGCGGTTGGTGATCAGCTTATCTGTGCGCTTGCTGGCTTGGTCCGTGAGTCCCTTATGGGGTTTTTTTATCTTTGGTATATTATTGTATGGCTAGGGATGCTTATGGTGTACATTATTGTGTCCTGCAGGCGGGTCCCTTGACTGTGGCTCTCTCTGCCCTGCCTATTGCCAATCTCCCACTTCCCCTAGCGGGTTTCGGGGGGCATCTCAAATAGGGTGGCTGGTTAGCTGTGTCCCTGTTCTGATTATTGTGCATACTTTGTAAAAATCACCATATGGAGGGTTCTGGGGATAATGTGCTTGGGGTTCCTTCGGGACAAGCCCGGCTGTGTGTTGGGTGGGGTTTCCCCTATAAGTGAAGATGTCAGGGTATGTGTAATCTGCACCCAGCAGGTACTTGCGCTGCAGTCTGGGTCGCCTGCTACGGGCCCTGGTGCGGCACCCCCTCTGGCTTCACCTACCTCCCCACGCTTGCATTTGACCCCCAGCGAGGGGCATGCTAGCGGTGAGTCTCAATCAGATTTGGCTTCACGGGTGGCAGGCATTGAAAAGCATATTGCTGGGTCGGGCCCGCGTAAGGCTTCTGCCAAGAAGCGGCATCTATCCCCTCTGTTTCCCTCTTCCCTGTTGAGGCTGAGGAATTTTTTGACATCTCGGGTTATGGTCCCCTTGAGGAGGGGGAACTATTCTCTGATTCAGAATCATCTGAGGAACAAACTAGGGTGTATGGTGATACCGGGTCTCCTTTTGGAGAAGACCAATGGTCCTCAGATGACAATGTTGTTGTCTCACATTTTTGAGGTGCTTTGTATTTCCCCTCCTGCCGTGGCTCTGCAGCAGCAGGGTGAGCTATTTCATACAGTGAAGCCACGCTTGGAGTTCCCTGAGCAGACTCACTTTAATAATCTGGTGCTCAAGGTATGGGAACGGCCTAGCAAGCTACCTGGGGTGCCCAAGAGTTGGGACAAGAGGTATCCCTTTCCTGCTGATGTGATTAAGCATTGGTCATGTCCTCCCGAGGTGGGCGCGCCCGTTCTGGGGTTGTCCAATACATCTGTCATGTATTCTCCTGACACTACTACCCTGCGGGATGGTGAAGACTGGCGCATGGACCAGCTGGCTTGTCATGCCTTTGCCTGTGTGGGGACTGCGCTGCGCCCGGTTTGTGCATTTGCTATTACAGCTATTGCTATTAAAGGGCTGCTTAAGAGTCTCTTAGATGGGGCTTCTGATGTTGTGGGAGGAGAGGAGTATAGATCTCTCCTGCTTTGCTATGAATTTGTTTCATATGTTCTATCTGCTATAGAATTAGAATGTGTGGGTGGACGTCTGCTCTGTTAGTGGCTATACGTCGCTCTGTCTGGCTGCGTCAGTGGGTAGCTGATAATGCTGCTAAGAAGGCTCTCACTGGCTTTCCCTTTAAGGGGCTGCGCCTCTTTGGTGAACACTTGGACTTGTTTGCCAGGGGTGGTAGGTTACCTCAACGTAGGAGGCCTTCTCTGCCTTTTCGGGGGACTGGTGCCTCTCTCCCCTCCTTCCGCGCTTCCAGGGCTGGGACAAGGAGCTTCCTTTGCTGGAGCACGTGGAGATTATTGGGGCAGGGGCAGAGGACGTGGCTGCCCCGGCCTCTCCTGGGGTCCCAAGCCCAAATCCTCCCCTAAGCCCCCTCAGGCATGAGGAGGCGCCCTCACCCATCCGGGTGGGGGGACGGCTTCGGCTCTTTGTTCACGTCTGGAGGCGACGTGTAGCATACAGATGGATCGAGGAGGTGGTTTCCTCCGGTTACAAGATAGTGTTTGAAGCCTGGCCGCCCCCAAGATTTCTCAGAACCCGGATGGCTCAAAACCACCGCTCAGCTCAGGGCCTGGCCTTGCGGTCTAAAACCTCAGGGAAAGGGGCAGAGGCTTCTATTCCAATCTCTTCACGGTCCCCAAAAAGGATGGATCCCTCAGGCCCATCTTGGATTTAAAGTGTCTCAACAAGTTTGTCAGATTCATGCATTTTCGCACGGAGACCCTGCACTCAGCTGTCAATTCACTGCGCCCAGGCGACTTCATGACCTCAGTAGACATCAAGGATGCTTACCTTCATGTACAAATCTTTCCAGGTCATCAGAAATTCCTCAGGTTTGCTCTGGGAGATCAGCATTATCAATTTATGGCACTGCCTTTTGGTATCACCTCCGCCCCCAGGGTATTCACCAAGGTGCTGGAGGGTGTGATGGCTCTGCTGAGAGCTCAGGGCATTAGCATTCTCCCTTATTTGGACGACATTCTGATCTTGTCACAGTCCTTCCATCAGGCAGGGCTGGATACCCAGGTGGTGGTGACCACACTAGAGTCATTCGGCTGGGTGATCAACCATCCCAAGTCTTCTCTGTTACCGTCTCTGGTGAGGTCCTTTCTGGGCATGACTCTGGATACATCTCAGGTCGAGGTTTTTCTCCCCCAACAGAAGGTGGAGAGTATTCAAGCTCAGGCCCAGTTTCTTCTTTCTTGTCCTCATCCCTCCATCCGGCAGGGGATGCAACTGGTGGGCCTGATGGTGTCTTGCTTCGAGGAGGTGCCCTATGCTCAGTTTCACATGAGACCTCTGCAGCTGCACCTCTTATCAGTGTGGGATTGGGAACCCTGTGTCCCTGGATCAGGTGTTTGCTCTGTCAACCCTGGCCAGACGGTCCCTCTCGTGGTGGCTGGACTCAAGGAACCTCTTGGTGGGCAGAACCTTTCTGTCCCCTTGCTGGGAGACTGTAACCACAGATGCCAGTCTGACAGGTTGGGGGGGGGGGGGGTTCTGGAAGTTCTTGAAATTCCAGGGTCAATGGGGCCCCCAGGAGGCCCATACACCTATCAACATTTTGGAACTGAGGTTGGTTCTCGCCCAATTGACCCCTCAACTTCGGGGTCGGGCTGTTCAGATCCGCTCGGACAACCAGACAGCGGTTGCCTACATCAATCATCAGGGAGGGACCCGGAGCAAGAGGGCCCTCAAGGAAGTGTCTCTGATTCTGCCATGGGCGGAGGAGAATGTTCCCTGCATCTCGGCAGTGTATATCCCGGGGGGTGGAAAATCTGGAGGCGGACTCCCTGAGCAGGGGGACTTCTCGTCTGGGAGAATGGTCCCTCAGCAGCAGGGTGTTTCGCTCTCTGTGTCACCACTGGGGTCAGCCGGATGTGGATCTGTTTGCGTCCCGTCACAATCACAAACTTACAGTCTTTGTCTCTCTGTCCCAGGATCCTCTGGCCTTGGCAATGGATGCACTAGCATTGTCTTGGAAGAGCTTTCAGCTCCTCTATGTGTTCCCTCCGTTTCCTCTGCTGGGCAGGGTGCTGCGCAAGATAGCCCAGGAGGGGGTGCCAACCATCCTGGTGGCCCCCTGTTGGACAAGAAGGGTATGGTTCGCAGACATTGTGCAGTTGGCAGTAGATCAGTACGTCCTGCCCAAGGACCCAGATCTGCTTACTCCGGGGCAGCTGTGCCATCCCAATTTACAAACGCTGGCATTGACGGCTTGGCTGCTGAAACCTCCATCTTGATGGAAAAGGGGTTGCCTGCCTCTGTGGTTGACACCATGATTAGGGCTAGGAAGAAGTCCTCATCCTTTATCTATTACAGGGTCTGGCATGCTTACATTGCCTGGTGTGAGTCTAAGTCTTTTCCCTGTAGGGTGTTTTCTATTCCCAGGATTCTGGAATTCTTGCAGCATGGTTTGGATTTGGACCTTCAACTTAGTACCCTCAAGGGCCATGTTGCAGCCTTGGCTATTTTCTTCCAAAGGTCTTTTGCCAACCACCGTTTAGTTAAGACTTTTTTCCTGGGGGTTACTCACGTGTGCCCGCCACGTAAGCCTATGTTACCAGTCTGGGATTTGAATTTGATTTTATCTGCCATGCAAGGTTCTCCTTTTGAGCCTATTCGTGAGGCTGCCTTGCCTATTTTGACTCCTAAGGTAGTCTTTTTGGTGGCTATCACTTCTGTTAGGCGAGTTTCTGAGTTGGCGGCGCTTTCCATTAAACCTCCTTACTTTGAGAGACACCAGGACAAGGTTGTGTCTGCATTTCATCTCAATCAGGACATTGTCTTGCCTTCCTTGTGTCCTAATCCTAGTAACCCTAAGGAGAGGGTATTACATTCTCTGAACGTGGTTAGGACTTTAAAATTTTATCTGGTAGCTACTGAATTCTTCAGGAAGACTGATGCTCTTTTTGTTCTTCCTTCTGGACCTAGGAAGGGTTTGCCTCCGGCTAAATCCACCATCAGTAAGTGGATTCGTCAGGCGGTGGTATAAGCCTATTCTGCTAAGTGGAAGGAGCCTCCTTTCCACCTTACTGCTCATTCTACTCGTGCTATTGGTGCCTCTTGGGCCTTTCAGCACCAAGCTTCTGTTGAACAAGTTTGCAAGGCCGCTACTTGGTCATCTGTTCATACTTTTTCTAAGTTTTACAAGGTTGATGTTAGAGCCTCAGCGGATGCTGCTTTTGGCCGCAAAGTTCTGCAGGCGGCACTGGTTTAAACTGTCTGCTGTTACTTTAGGGGATCCCACCCTACCTTACGGACACTGCTATTGGATGTCCCATGTGTAAGGATTATTCTGGAACAGGACGTGCTGTATACTTGGAATAATACAATTTTGTGAGTACTCACCTGTAGAATTGGTATTATAAGTATACAGCACGTCCTGTTCCACCTCGCCCCTTGTTATCATTGTTCTTGGTTACATCTCTATGGTGATCGTTCGTTTGGATTCTTATTCATTTTTGATTCTCCCAGCTTCTTGTTAACTGCTTGTCAATACTGGGGAATTAGTGGGAGGTTCCTGGCTATTTAAGGGGCCGGGAGTGGCCACAAGTCGTTTTCTGCAGTCCAGCGTCATCTTGTGAATGTATAACCCACGTGTAAGGATTATTCTGGAAGTGCTGTATACTTATAATACCAATTCTACAGGTGAGTACCCACATAATTGTATTATTTATGCATGGCTAAACTGATGGGGGACAAAATGGGGCACAGAGCGGGTGGGCAGGCAGGGTTGGACTGAAACACCTCAAGCCCAAAAGGGGAAAACATCCCCAGGACCCGGCCCTCAGTTAAAACACAATAATATTGTAAAATATAATATATAATTTATTGACCAAATTCAATTTCCTGGATATACAACATCTCAGAGAACACTCCAGGTAATCCAGAAGCACTGTTTTAAACCGGAACTTAATCATCATTTAATGAAAAGCCCAAACCCATAAAAAAATATTCCCCAGCATCTAAAATGAATATATTTTTAAGTTTTTAGTCGCTTACTTATTAATCTTTCACTCGTTGGGCTTCAACTCTGTTCAGGACTCTAGGATACGGGCGCCACCATCTTGCCTCAGAAGCATTATATACTGAGGAGAGGGAAGGGGTGGAAAGTGCAGGGGTCGGGGTTTTATCTGTGCTTTGCATAGACAGAGTAGAGCTGTGGTCAGGAAAAGGACAGCAATCCCAGAATGCAAAGCAGAATAGTCAGAAGGCACTTCCTGTCTGCAGCCAACCTGCGGCTCCATGGGCAGCCATCTTGGATGTTAAAAAGTTAAAAAAACACAATAGGTGCAGGTAGGATGATTTTTAATGTGGGCAATCTGTATATAGGGGATGGGAGAAACATATAAGATAGATTCTTATTCAGGGTGAAGGTCCGCTTTAACCCTGGATCTCAGTTCAGCCTCTGAACCCTGGACTGGCCCACAGGGTTACCAGGAAAGAACCTGGTGGGCCCCTGATCTAAGGGGCCCATTTGAGGACCTCTATCACAAAACCTGAACTATATATAGCTTATTTGTGCCATCTCAAGAACAAGTTAATATTAAGTCTGTAATATTGGCATCTCAATGTGGGGTGGGCCCCCAAAGTCAGTTCTACTGTTGGGCCCCAGGCATCCCAGTCCAACACTGGTCCTTATAGTGGCAACCACACAACCCATGTAATTGCACGGGCCACCACCTCTCAGGGGCCCCCAGAACTCTGCTGAGTAAACACTGGAAGCGGTTGGTGTATAATACCGGTGATGCTGTCAGTGCTGAGGCTACAAGAGAAAGAAAGCAGCTTCTCTCTGTCATGTGTTCCTCTTTATTATTGTATTTTGTTATGTAAAAATGCCTTTGATTAGGGCCCCCAGACACAACTTTGCATGGGGCCCCAGGAGTTATAAGCCCGCTGAGATGCACCACCCCAATTCCCATGATCCAGCGCTGAATAAACTCGGCACGAACTGCATGCAGCGGCATCCCTGCTCCCTCTGCCGCGTAACCCTGTCCGCAGCAAGCAGAGGAGGTCAACGCATGCTTTTCCAATGCCAAACTGGACTACAGCACTGGATCACAGGGAGCTGTGTACAGTATGTGTCACTGACTGTGGGGTATACCAAATCAGGATGTGCCCTAACAGTTAGGGTATGAGGACCAAAAGTCATTTGTAACTTTTGATTCAGTTTAAAACCTATTTTTATCCTCCTGGCTTTTTCTGACTTATAGGATCACCCAAAATCTTAACTTGATCCACGCTTCCACGGCCCATGCGTTGGCTCTCCTCCATTCAGCATTGACTGTTATGCATCTTGCATCAATGCTGAACGAATCGATTGCCAGGTGCAATCTGCTGCACATACCTGCTGCCATCCATGCCTGACAGCGGTATGCACACTGAACGGAGGGGCACTGGGGAGGACTTTCACCCATGCCTGGAGTCTAAAAGACTCTAGGGCCAGGTATAATGGGTTTTTGTTCAGTTTAAAGCATAACAAAACCCAACCAATCAGGATGCCCCACTTTATAAAACCCCCCAGGGCGCCAGTATTACTTAACTTTCCCCAGTCCGACAGTGCATGCGTGGGTTCTCATCCAATGAGAGCTGGGCTTTCCCCGGGTATCCCGCACCAGGGCATCCCCATCCAGGATGCCCCCTGGGAACATATCTGAACCCAGGAAAATCAAATTCCCGGGTTATGTTCCGCTTCAAGCTTTGTGCATGTAAGACATACCCTACTTTTGGGGGGAGGGGGCAGCTCGTTTTTGAGGATGGGAGGGATTCACATGCAATCTGCAGATTTATTTTGGGGTACTGATAGGGCAACTCTGCACACTGCATATTCATTTTTAGGGTGGCTGAGGTGGAAACTGCTCATAAGGGGGCAGCCTACTTTAGGGTCTATAGAGGGGGTTCACACATACATTGCATATGTATTTTGGCAGCATGAGCACTAAAATTGCCTAGGGCGGAATAAACACTGGCATGTGGCTCAAAGTGTGATTCGCAGAGATTCCTGCAGGGTGACTATCCTGGGTCTTGGTCCACTTCTCCAGGGCGGGGGTGCCCTGCTATGTGAAACGCCCCCCCGATCGCTCGTAAAAACTCAACCTCACCCTGCTCCTATGGCGCATGTGCGGGCTCTCGTCCAATCAGCGCGCTCGGAGCCGCTGTGGCATGCGCGTCCAAGCGACGTACAACCACAGCGGCTCCGAACACGCTGGCAGCCGCATCTCGCGCTTTCCTCTAACAGGGAGCGCGCCCGTGCCAGCCATTCACAAATGGCCGGCGCGGGAACGCGCCCTGCTAGAGAGACGCGCGAGTTGCGTCCGTGGGCCGCACATGCACCGTTGGATCGGGATCAAAGTAAGGTTCCTGGGCGTCCTGGGGGGTTTTACACAGCGGAGCATCCCAATTTTGGATGCCCCGCGGGGAGGGATTGGATCGTATAGATTCCCGGGCTGATCCGGGAGGGTGTTGGTCCACTTTAATGTAGTGGGTGCGTGCCTGGTCAATGGCATAACCTCTGAGGAGCGAGGGGGGTTCTTGGACCTAGGGTAGGGCAATTTAGGTCGGTGTGGCATGTGTGGGGTGAGGTGCACTTACTGATTTCACTGTTGCTGCACTTACTGATTCCACCGTGATGACACGTCTTGTAGCAAACAGGGTCTTTATTTGAGGGCTTCCATCCATCAAACAGCATAATCCAGTACAGGCAATATTCCTTAGTAGTTACAGCAAACAGTCTTTACAGCTTCCAGTTACTATCCACAGGCTTCTTCCCTCACTGTTACTCTGCTCCTTCACTACATTAACAGTCTTGCCCTCTTGAGCTCAGAACCAAAGAAGAACACTCTAGAAGGGTTGGGTTCTTCCTTATATAACCTCTGAAATGTTGCCTTTACCAACTATGTAACTAGCCTCAACCAATGGCAGGGCAGGTGATGTTGCTAATGCCACCTGGCTGAGTCTCTATTTACTTACTTTAAGGGGTACGCTAGACTAATTCATATTATCTACTCTTATTCCTTAGGCAACAGTGCCATCATGTGGATTTATGACACAATGGTACATGAGTTCCACATATAACTACTATTTATTAAAGTTCCTATCACTATCAGGGCCTACCCCACTGACAGGACTCTAATCTTAATGCCTGTATCCACCCGTCATTAATACAGATCAGATGCATCTGAACTTGGATAATCAGAACTCTTACTCCACTAAGTTAAAGCGGACCTCCAGTCAAGAAAAGTTTAGTAATTTGCTTCCCTAAAGCTCCCCTGTGATGATCAGTAGCGTATGCAGTTTTAGAGGGCTTAACGCCATGCAGATGTTGTGGAATAGCTGCGCTCCTGGAATTACATGGGAGCGGCCATCTTGGATCACACCTGAAAGCCCTGCTTACACATGAGCTAGGGTGAAGGAATGGGTGAGAGCCTTGGCTAGTATACAAACACACTGCAGTTGAGCTGGGAGCTTCCTTATTAACAGCCCAACCAACTAGAGATATTTTATCTGTTCCTAAACAGAATGTTACTGATTAAGACCCTTCTCTAGTTGGCTGCATTGATGTAGAGATCAGCATGGTTGCAGTTTGCCTGTGTTTCTCCACACAAAGCTACCTGTCAGCAGCATGGGATTTTGCTACAAGCAGCCCTTACCAAACTGAGAGATATTTACCTTCAAAAAAGTGATCAACATGTCTGTAATGTACACATTCACACACACACTGAATATACAGCTGTTGGAGTTTATGAATGTAACTGTAAGTCACTGGCTTTGGCTGCTGCAGAGCATTTCATCAGTTTACAATGTTGATACAATGTTTTGAAGCAGAACAAAACCAAGGGGTTTTGACTTTTCCAGGTCTTGTTTCATGCTCCCAAACCATACAGAATCTGGATGCCTCCCGCTGTGGGACACCCCCACAGCGCCCAGTGAAACTCACCTCTCATTAGTCCAATGGTGCATGCATGGTCTCTCGTCCAATCAGAGCCCTTTGCTGTGTTTACATCCTTCAGCGAAGGGCTGTGTTTGCCAGGATGCCCCGGGGGAAAGCCAGTGGCCGGCCCTGGAATCTTTTCAGAATTGGCCGCTTCTATTCAGGTTTGGAGAAATCTGCCTGCTATTCCATAATAGCAAGAACTGGCACAGTGCCAGTGCATAGAGTTAAAGTGAAAGAAAACCGAGCCCAAATCGGGAAGGCCCTCCAGAGCTCCCAGGGGAAAACCTAAGGGGGGGGGGGGTCTGCAGGCAGCTGCCAACAGATTAGTTTGATACTAGTGACTGATGCTGATTCAGGTCTGATACAATGGGATCGATTTAGAGCCTGGCGAGAAAACTCACTCCTTTTTTAGGAAAAAAAATTGCCATTCATTGTCTACTTTAGGGCTGATTTAGAGCCAGGCGAAAATTTACACCCGGTAGACAGTGAATGGCAGTTGTCTCTCCTAAACAATGAGTTTTTCTCACCAGGCTCTGAATCGACTCCAATGTATAGCTCTAAGTTCACACTCTGGATATTACAATCCACAGCAGAAAAACTACTTATAAATATAATACCAACAAAATATTTTATACATGTATTTACAGCTGTACCATCTGACTCCATCAAAGTTAAATAAGAGGCTATATACAGGGATAATGCAAAGTCGCTAATGCAGGGATAGGCTGCATATTCACATACATTATCTCCATCACTTACTATGCCTGATTAGGGGATGCTCATTAGACACATGGGCTGAGATCTACCTGTTCATTAAGGCCCAAACGCCATAAAAACTCACCTTTCTGGCAGTCGCACGACACAACAGTGGGCTCCTGCCAATGTCATCTACCACTTACTTAACCCTTCCACCCCCTGCCACTGTCCTCTACTACTCGCTTAATCCCTCCACCCCTGCCGCTGTACTCTACTACTCACTTAACCCCTCCACCCCCGGCAACTGTCCTCTACTATTCGCTTAACCCCTCCACCCCCTGCCACTGTACTGTACTACTCGCTTAACCCCTCCACCCCCTGCCACTGTACTCTACTACTCGCTTAACCCCTCCACCCCCTGCTGATGTCCTCTACCACTCACTTAACCCCTCCAACCCCTGCCACTGTCCTCTACTACTCGCTTAACCCCTCCACCCCCTGCCGTCGTACTCTACTACTCGCTTAACCCCTCCACCCCCTGCCGCTGTACTCTACTACTCGCTTAACCCCTCCACCCCCTGCTGCTGTACTCTACTACTCGCTTAACCCCTCCACCCCCTGCCGCTGTACTCTACTACTCGCTTAACCCCTCCACCCCCTGCTGATGTCCTCTACCACTCACTTAACCCCTCCACCCCCTGCCACTCTCCTCTACTACTCGCTTAACCCCTCCACCCCCTGCCGCCGTACTCTACTACTCGCTTAACCCCTCCACCCCCTGCCGCTGTACTCTAATACTCGCTTAACCCCTCCACCCCCTGCCGCTGTACTCTACTACTCGCTTAAGCCCTCCACCCCCTGCCGCTGTACTCTACTACTCGCTTAACCCCTCCACCCCCTGCTGATGTCCTGTACCACTCACTTAACCCCTCCAACCCCTGCCACTGTCCTCTACTACTCGCTTAACCCCTCCACCTCCTGCTGATGTCCTCTACCACTCACTTAACCCTTCCAGCCCCTGCCACTGTCCTATATTACTCGCTTAACCCCTCCACCCCCTGCCACTGTCCTCTACTACTCGCTTAACCCCTCCACCCCTGCCGCTGTACTCTACTACTTGCATAACCCCTCCAACCCCTGCCATTTTCCTCCACCACTCACCTCAACTCTCCACCCCCTGCCGATGTCCACCACAACTCCACAACACAACCTAACCTCATTACCCCTGGAGGTGTCCTCCACCCCTCACCTAACCTCTTCACACCTGCCTCACTCCTCTACCACTCACCTAACCCCTCAACCCCCTGTGGCTGTCATCTACAGATCACCTAACCCCTCCAACCCACTGCCCCCTGAAAGTCAAATTCCCAATAGCTTGCATCACTGATTGCTGAGAGGGGGGAGTTTAAGGGTTAGAGGAGCAATTTTTAAATTTTTTAAACTTGAACTAGTTATCTGGACTATAATAAAATAACCCTGCAGGAGTGGGTCAGGTTGAAATCCCTGCCCACAGGTGAGAAGTGTGACTCGAAGTGAGACTGCACAGGTAAAAAAAAAGAGATACAGGAAAAGAAGTTGCTGTAGTGTAATGAAAAATGCCAGTGCCCGCATTTGCAGATGAGGCTAGCTTTACTTACCCACAAACCTTTTCCCTGTATTCATTGGAAAGATGGAGGCGCTGCAGGGAGCAGGGCAGAAATCAGAGCACTGTGGGGAGCAGGACAAAAACAGCTGCTTTTTTGGAGGCTAGATCTGCCAGTTACTGTAAAGAGACTTTTTAGGTTTTGAAGATTTTGTGCAATGTTTGCCTGTGTGTACACGTTGAAGTGATACCTCTTGTAGTTAGATGGTATGGTGTGAGTATGAGACTAGGGAGGCAAAAGTTATGGTTAGAGGCTACAGGGAGACGAATACAATAGTCAAAGACAAGGGCTATTTCACCGAAGGGCCCAATGTTATGACCTACAGTACAAAGAATTCCTGAGTTCCGTAGGGCACAAGTTGGACCATATGGGCCATTAGGCAACCGTAGGCCAGTGCTCACGGGGGAAGGTGCTCAGGGTACAGTTACTGCTCTAGTTTCTAAAAAAAAAAAAAAAAATCTCCTGTTGCTAGCATTTAAAAAATGTAAAGTTACCTCAGCTAGAACGTGCCTTTAGGTCTTGGCAGCAGAACCTGTTTTTTCAGCCACCCTAATGTAAAATTTGTGCTGAGCAGAGGACACTCTGCCTGCTGACCCTGCACTTAACCCCTTACCCACCTATACTGTCTGTATTTAAACGCTTGTGCCCCTAACAAATTATGCAGAGCAGAGATGGGGTGAGGTGCAGGGCCGTATTTGCTGTAAGGCACACCTAGGCACGTGCCTAGGGCGGGGCTTGAGACTGGGGGCGGGCTGACCGCAGCGCAGCTGCATTGATGTTAATGATATTTTTTTTTTAGATCATTGGTGGTCAGTGGAGATGGCCAGTACACAATCCTGCCCCACCACCTGCCGAGCCGCCCGATGCTCTGTTCAGCCTTCTATAAGCAGTGACAGGCAGCGGGGCTCCAGGGAGGTGTGGGAGGAGAGACACTTCCTGTCCACAGTTTACAGAGAGCAGCACGTGTGTGTGTCAGAAGCCGTAGTCAGGTGCTGCATGTGCTTCCTGTCTCCCCCCCCCCCCACCTCCCCTCTCAGTGTGCAGGTCTCCCAAACACTGTTCCCCCTCTGTCCCTTCCCCACTGTCACACGGAGCTCTCCTGCTGCCCTCTCCATGACCCCGACCTGTGAGGAGATCGCCGGAGTGACTGCTGACACCCTTTGTGTGCCATCAAGGATGCAGCTCTCTGCTGTGTGACACCCTGTGAGTTCTCAGGTAACTTTTGTCTGTCTCGCTGTCATCTTGCTGTCTCTTTTCCTGCCTTTCTTTCTGCAGTCACTCTGTGTGTCTCTCAGTCTGTCTAACTCCCTGGACTTTCCTTTTGCTGTCTCTTTTCCTGCCTTTCTTTCTGCAGTCACTTGTGCAGTCATTCTGTATCTCTCAGCCTGTCTAACTCCCTGGACTTTCCTCTTGCTGTCTCTTTTCCTGCCTTTCTTTCTGCAGTCACTCTGTGTCTCAGTCTGTCTAACTCCCTGGACTTTCCTCTTGCTGTCTCTTTTCCTGCCTTTCTTTCTGCAGTCACTCTGTGTCTCAGTCTGTCTAACTCCCTGGACTTTCCTCTTGCTGTCTCTTTTCCTGCCGTTCTTTCTGCAGTCACTCTGTGTCTCAGTCTGTCTAACTCCCTGGACTTTTCTCTTGCTGTCTCTTTTCCTGCCTTTCTTTCTGCAGTCACTCTGTGTCTCTCTGTCTGTCTAACTCCCTGGACTTTCCACTTGCTGTCTCTTTTCCTGCCTTTCTTTCTGCAGTCACTCTGTGTCTCAATCTGTCTAACTCCCTGGACTTTCCTCTTGCTGTCTCTTTTCCTGCCTTTCTTTCTGCAGTCACTCTGTGTCTCAGTCTGTCTAACTCCCTGGACTTTCCTTTTGCTGTCTCTTTTACTGCCTTTCTTTCTGCAGTCACTTGTGCAGTCATTCTGTATCTCTCAGTCTGTCTAACTCCCTGGACTTTCCACTTGCTGTCTCTTTTCCTGCCTTTCTTTCTGCAGTCACTCTGTGTCTCAGTCTGTCTAACTCCCTGGACTTTCCTCTTGCTGTCTCTTTTCCTGCCTTTCTTTCTGCAGTCACTTGCACTGCTCTGTGTCTCTCAGTCTGTCTAACTCCCTGGACTTTCCTCTTGTTCTCTCTCCTCTCACTGATTCTAGTTCTGTCTTTTTTTCTCCATCTGGCTGCACATTCTGTCTTTCACTCTCTTTCTGTCTCTATTTACACTTCTTTTTTCCATGCACTCTTTTTTTTTTTTGTCCCTGTTCTCTCTCTGACTTTCTGTCTCTTGCTCTGCACCCTGATCTCTCAGAACCAGAAGTCACAACATGCGCTGCAGCATCTTTATTTTCAGGGATGGCTGTTCCTCATCGCTGGGCAATCGATTGCCCTGTCGTGTGAAACCCACAGATTGTGCACAATCTACTAGCAGTCCCATGGCACATGCACAGGCTCCCCACCACTTAGTGCAGCTGTATCTTCATTTATGTCTGCTGGCTGCGTTTGCTAAAACATGAATAAAGATACAGCCAGACTGAATGGCCAGGAGTCAGTGCATGTGCTGTGGGGCTGACGGTCAGGTAAAAATTACCGGCAATTCCAGAGGTTTTACATGACAGGGCATCCAAATCGTGATGTTCCGCCGAAGAGAAATAGCTGTGCCTGTCTGATGCCACCAAGTTCTGCCCCTACCCATCCCCTGTTATTTCTAGCTCTGCCACTTCCATCCCCCATTCTCTCAGCTCTGCCACTATCCATCCATCTCCTCCCAGCTCTTACCCCATCCATTTTTCTTACTCCCAGCTCTGCCCCATCCATCCCTCTTTTTCCCAGATCTGCCCCCAGTCATCCCTCTTATTCCCAGCTCTACCCCCATCCATCCCTCTTATACCCAGCTCTGTCCCCATCCATTCCTCTTATACCCAGATCTGCCCCCATTCATCCCTCTTATTCCCAGCTTTGCCCCCATCCATCCCTCTTGTTCCCAGATCTGCCCCCATTCATCCCTCTTATTTACAGATCTGCCCCGTCCATCCCTCTTATACCCAGCTCTGCCCCCATCCATCCCTCTTATACCCAGCTCTGCCCCCATTCATCCCTCTTATACCCAGCTCTGCCCCCATTCATCCCTCTTATTCCCAGCTCTGCCCCCATTTATCCCTCTTATTCCCAGCTCTGCCCCCATTCATCCCTCTTATTCCCAGCTCTGCCCCCATTCATCCCTCTTATTCCCAGCTCTGCCCCCATTCATCCCTCTTATTCCCAGCTCTGCCCCCATTCATCCCTCTTATTCCCAGATCTGCCCCCATTCCTCCCTCTTATTCCCAGATCTGCCCCATTCATCCCTCTTATTCACAGATCTGCCCCTATTCATCCCTCTTTTTCACAGATCTGCCCCATTCATCCCTCCTATTCCCAGCTCTGCCCCCATTCATCTCTCTTATTCCCAGCACTGCCCCCATTCATCCCTCTTATTCCCAGTTCTTCCCCCATTTATTCCTCATTCCCAGCTTTTCCCACATCCACTCCTCTTTTTCCCAGCACTGCTCCCATCAATCCCTCTTATTCCAAGCTCTCAACTTATTCAGAGATTTCAACTACACCCTGGACCTTCAACTTGGCACAGACCACGGTAAATGGACCTCGACTAAAAGTACTTGATTACCGCTGCTTTAGATCATTTGTGCTCAGTGCTACAGAGGACAATATAGTGTGGCACCCCTTCCCATTCCCATAGGCAGTGTGTCATGCTCCCTCCCATTCCCCATATAGGCAGTGTGGCATTCCCATTTCCCATTGGCAGTGTGGCATTCCCATTTCCCATTGGCAATGTGGCATTCCCATTTCCCATAGGCAATGTGACATTCCCATTTCCCATAGGCAATGTGGCATTCCCATTTCCCATAGGCAATGTGGCATTCCCATTTCCCATAGGCAATGTGGCATTCCCATTTCCCATAGGCAGTGTGGCATTCTCATTTCCCATAGGCAGTGTGGCATTCCCACTCTCCGATAGGCAAATGTACACTCACATATACATTGCTCCCACGTTGCTGGCCAGGCCACGGGAGGCCAGAAGATGTAGGAGCCACAGGTGGGTGGGCAGGGTAACTGATCCCTGCCCGATGTCCCCACCGCTGCTTCTTCTCCGGCGCGAGCTAACACACCTGGCTCTGTGCAACAGGTGGGCGTGGCCTGTGTTAAGTGACGGCCACCAGCTGCACAGAGTCGGATGTTTGCTCTGAGTGCCTCGGCGGTGGGGACAGTGCAGACAGCAGGGATCAGGTACCCTGCCCGTCCGCCTGCCGTTCCTGCATCTTCGGGCCTCCCGTGGCTGTGGTGGCCCAGCCAGCAGCGCGGGAGCGATATATATGAGAGTTTAATGTTTTTTTTCTTTTTACATTTGCCCGATAAGAGGCACTGACTTTCCCCCCTCTTTTGGAGATAAATGGCAGCTCATGTCTCTGCAGAGGTTTCCATCCCCAGATCCATCCAAAATTTAAGGGGGATCTGCCCAATCTCTGTGTTTTGGTGCCCAGCAGTCAGATGCCAATAGATCATGACATAGATATCAGTGGATGGAAAATTAGGATTTGATTTTATAAATATTGTAATTGTTGGAGTGCAATATGTATTGATTCCGCAGTCTATGTTTCTATGATAGGAGCAGCGGGTAATGCTGGATGTCACTGCTTTACTGCAGGAGAGCACAGCTTATCCACTCATCATGATAGGAAATGTGTCACTGTTACGATATTGATAACTTAATTGTGACATCCCAAGTGCGCGCACACATGCATGGTTCACGTAACATTTGTGGGATTGAGCCCTAAGAATAGACCAATAATATTTCCATGTTACTATAGGGTGGGCCTCCAGAGTCAGTTTCATTGGTTTGCTGCCCATTTTCCTTCAACTCCTGATGGCCACTGTGCTCATTTCCTGTAATTCCTTCTTTCCACCCCTTTCATGCTGCCCACTGTGCCCTCCTTCTGCAGCCCGCTGCTTCTATTTTCTGTCCCATACTTGCTGCCCACTATGCCCTCTTCTTGTTCCCTGATTTACTCCTTTCTCCCTTCTTGTTGCCCATCTTGCTGCCTGTGGTGATCTACCTTCCATTTACAGTTTCCTCTGCAGCACAATAGCATTTTGTTTTCTGCAGTAACACTGTCTACTTTCACTGTTGACAACTTGTGCTGCCCACCAAGCACATTTTACTGCCAAATATGGCCCCTTATGTCACCTACAATGCAAAGGTGACATAAGGGGCCATATTTGGCCATACTCACTCTATCAATGTTATTTTTCCTGGTCCTGCATTTAGTGTTGATAATTTTAATTACAGGCAACAATTAAGTCTCCTAGAATTAGCAATATCTACATCTTCCACAAAAATATATTAATTATGAAGTGTGTGTTCATGGGGGGGGGGGGGGGGGGGCATGACCAAAAAGTGCCTAGGGAACCACGAATCCTAAATACGGCCCTGGTGAGGTGGGGAGCAGGCAGAAATGTGGGTGCTGCAGGTAGCATGGAAAAGATGGCTGTGCAGCAGGGAGCAGACCAGAGGAGGGTAGATATAGGGAACCTGCAGGAAGCTGGCAAAAGATTGGGCACTGTAGGGAGCAGGGCAGAGGTGGGGGCGCTGCAGGGAGCAGGGCAGAGGTGGGGGCGCTGCAGGGAGCAGGGCAGAGGTGGGGGGTGCTGCAGGGAGCAGGGCAGAGGTGGGGGGTTCTGCAGGGAGCAGGGCAGAGGTGGGGGCATTGCAGGAAGCAGGGCAGAGGTGGGGGGAGCTGCAGGGAGCAGGGCAGAGGTGGGGGCGCTGCAGGGAGCAGGGCAGAGGTGGGGGCATTGCAGGGAGCAGGGCAGAGGTGGGGGGAGCTGCAGGGAGCAGGGCAGAGGTGGGGGCATTGCAGGGAGCAGGGCAGAGGTGGGGGGTGCTGTAGGGAGCAGGGCAGAGGTGGGGGCATTGCAGGGAGCAGGGAAGAGGTGGGGGGTGCTGTAGGGAGCAGGGCAGAGGTGGGGGCATTGCAGGAAGCAGGGCAGAGGTGGGGGGAGCTGCAGGGAGCAGGGCAGAGGTGGGGGCGCTGCAGGGAGCAGGGCAGAGGTGGGGACATTGCAGGGAGCAGGGCAGAGGTGGGGGGAGCTGCAGGGAGCAGGGCAGAGGTGGGGGGCATTGCAGGGAGCAGGGCAGAGGTGGGGGGTGCTGTAGGGAGCAGGGCAGAGGTGGGGGCATTGCAGGGAGCAGGGAAGAGGTGGGGGGTGCTGTAGGGAGCAGGGCAGAGGTGGGGGCATTGCAGGGAGCAGGGCAGAGGTGGGGGGTGCTGTAGGGAGCAGGGCAGAGGTGGGGGGTGCTGTAGGGAGCAGGGCAGAGGTGGGGGCACTGCAGGGAGCAGGGCAGAGGTGGGGGGTGCTGTAGGGAGCAGGGCAGAGGTGGGGGGTTCTGCAGGGAACAGGACAGAGGTGGGGGCATTGCAGGGAGCAGGGCAGAGGTGGGGGGTGCTGTAGGGAGCAGGGCAGAGGTGGGGGCATTGCAGGGAGCAGGGCAGAGGTGGGGGGTTCTGCAGGGAGCAGGGCAGAGGTGGGGGCATTGCAGGGAGCAGGGCAGAGGTGGGGGCATTGCAGGGAGCAGGGCAGAGGTGGGGGGTGCTGCAGGGAGCAGGACAGAGGTGAGGGCATTGCAGGGAGCAGGGCAGAGGTGGGGGGTGCTGCAGGGAGCAGGGCAGAGGTGGGGGCATTGCAGGGAGCAGGGCAGAGGTGGGGGCGCTGTAGGGAGCAGGGCAGAGGTGGGGGGCGCTGTAGGGAGCAGGGCAGAGGTGGGGGGTGCTGCAGGGAGCAGGGCAGAGGTGGGGGGCACTGCAGGGAGCAGGGCAGAGGTGGGGGGAGCTGCAGGGCAGAGGTGGGGGGCGCTGCAGGGAGCAGGGCAGAGGTGGGGGGCATTGCAGGGAGCAGGGCAGAGGTGGGGTGAGCTGCAGGGAGCAGGGCAGAGGTGGGGGGCGCTGCAGGGAGCAGGGCAGAGGTGAGGGGCGCTGCAGGGAGCAGGGCAGAGGTGGGGGGTGCTGCAAGGAGCAGGGCAGAGGTGGGGGGAGCTGCAGGGAGCAGGGCAGAGGTGGGGGGAGCTGCAGGGAGCAGGGCAGAGGTGGGGGGCGCTGCAGGGAGCAGGGCAGAGGTGGGGGGCGCTGCAGGGAGCAGGGCAGAGGTGGGGGGAGCTGCAGGGAGCAGGGCAAAGGTGGGAGGCGCTGTAGGGAGCAGGGCAGAGGTGGGGGGCGCTGCAGGGAGCAGGGCAGAGGTGGGGGCATTGCAGGGAGCAGGGCAGAGGTGGGGGGAGCTGCAGGGAGCAGGGCAGAGGTGGGGGGTGCTGCAGGGAGCAGGGCAGAGGTGGGGGGTGCTGCAGGGAGCAGGGCAGAGGTGGGGGGCGCTGCAGGGAGCAGGGCAGAGGTGGAGGCATTGCAGGGAGCAGGGCAGAGGTGGGGGGCGCTGCAGGGAGCAGGGCAGAGGTGGAGGCATTGCAGGGAGCAGGGCAGAGGTGGGGGGAGCTGCAGGGAGCAGGGCAGAGGTGGGGGGCACTGCAGGGAGCAGGGCAGAGGTGAGGGGCCCTGCAGGGAGCAGGGCAGAGGTGGGGGGCCCTGCAGGGAGCAGGGCAGAGGTGGGGGGCGCTGCAGGGAGCAGGACAGAGGTGGGGGGTGCTGCAGGGAGCAGGGCAGAGGTGAGGGGTGCTGCAGGGAGCAGGGCAGAGGTGGGTGGCGCTGCAGGGAGCAGGGCAGAGATGGGGGAGCTGCAGGGAGCAGGGCAGAGGTGGGTGGTGCTGCAGGGAGCAGGGCAGAGATGGGGGGGAGCTGCAGGGAGCAGGGCAGAGGTGGGGGGCACTGCAGGGAGCAGGGCAGAGTTGGGGTAATTGCAGGGAGCTGGGCAGAGATGGGGGGGCGCTGCAGGGAGCAGGGCAGAGTTGGGGTAATTGCAGGGAGCTGGGCAGAGATGGGGGGGCGCTGCAGGGAGCAGGGCAGAGATGGAGGGGCACTGCAGGGAGCAGGGCAGAGGTGGGGGGGCGCTGCAGGGAGCAGAGCAATGATGGGGTAATTGCAGGGATCAGGGCAGAGATGGGGTGCTCTAGTAGATTACCTGGCTATGTGCATGAATAGTGTAATATATTAATTTAGCTAATTAATATCAAGCAGTCAAGTGATAATAATGGTATTAGAGATTGCTTAATGTGCTTAAAGTAATATTCCAAAAAATGATCCCAAATAAGTAATGTCTATAATATACACACAGTGATCTTGATGGGCACCCGGAGAAATGCAGTGTTCAATGAAATTGTTCAATCCACCCCTGTGTATCGAATTCCAAACTAAGGTGCCCACCACCAGCTAAAGTATTCTTACTAGATCTTTACATTTTCAGACCGCAATAATTTATGAAGGGGGCATGAACCTGTTCTACATTAATTTAGGTCTGCATTAGATTGCACTAACTTTAGTTCTAAGTTTAACAGTAAGTGTAGAAGAGCTTACACTTCACTTTAGAGTAAGTGTTAACTTCCAGAAGCTGAATCATAGCTGGTTCAGTGGAAAGGCCAAAGGAAGGGTTTTAGTCTAAATGTAACATATTTAGGAAGCCAGAGGTGTACACATCCTGACACCATGCAGAAGTGGCTGAGAGATGGATACATGGATCTGACTCACAGTTAGGAGGAACTCTAACCTCTCAGTTTATAGAATCTTATATAAGACTTAGAACATTAGTTAGAGATCAGACTTCGGCCTCGATTCAATAAGGGTAGAAAAAATTCTCATGGTAGTAAAAGATTCAATTCATGAGAAAAAAGCCTGAGAATATCACTGTTGCTGAATCACCAGCTAAGAAAACAATGAAAGTCAATGGCACTTTTTCACTCCTAAGAAACGTAGAGAACTGTTTACTTCTTTCTACACTGTAGTAAAAGTGTCATTGACTTTCACTGTCTTTTTATCTGGTGATTCAATAACAGTGACAGTCTTTATTGAATCGAGGCCTTCGTCTCATCAATGTAGTAACCGGATTGAGAAGCTTGTCCAGGAGAGATATCAGCCAGAACAACAGAGGAGGAATCCAGCCAAAGCTTGTATCTAACCTGGAACAAGAGCGAGAGGAAACCTTTGGAGCTTGAGGAGTAAGACAAGACCCTAGCTACCATTGGAAGGGAGTAAGCCTGCTGCAGCCTTGGCTCTACGAGAGGGGAACTGGTCTTGTTCCCTGATCTCAGGCCTTGCACAGTTGATGAGGCTGATTGCGGGGGAAGCCTGAATAAAAGGAGCCGCTGAGCCTGTCAGTTTGCTGTTGACCAGCCTGGAGGAAGGAGCCTAGGCTGTACTGCTCAGTGGTAAATGAGAGACTAAATTTAAGCCGAAGGTCTTGGCTTCTGCGACCCCAAAACTTGGACTTGTGTGGATGAGCAGCGTGGGCGTGTGTGCCCTGTAAAGCAGAACCTGATACCCCGGACTTGCAGCTTGCTGGAGTATCAAACCCTGGACTTGCATTAAGTTGGTGAAGTAACTACTTGATTTGTTGCATTGTTGCTGCAACCTCTGAAGTAAGAGATATTTTGCTTTTGAACATTTTATTTTCTCATTAAAATTGCCTTTGCTGTCGAAGAACTGTTGTCCGTGTCACTGCCGTTCGGCCCAAATCGCTCACAAAAAAAAAATATATATATATATATATATATATATGGCATATGGACCCTTTGTTGCAAAGCAAATGTAGAGATCTGGTAAAAATAATTTAAAGCAGACCTTCACCCTGAATAAGAGCATTTCTTATGTTTCCCACACCCTGTACATACAGATTGCCCACATTAAAAATCATCCTACCTGCATCTACTGCATGTTATGGGCCTTTAAACATCCAAGATGGCAGATCATGGAGCATCAGGCAGCCTGCAAACAGGAAGTGTCTGCTGACTGTGCCGCTCTGCATTGTGGGATTGCTGTCCTTTCCCTGACCCCAGCTCTGCCCAGCTAAAACACGGCTATAACCCCACCACTTGAACTTTATCCCGCTCTCCTCTCCTCAGTATGTGATGCTTCTGAGTCAAGAAGGCAGTGCCCATTTTCTAGAGTCCTGAACAGAGTTGCAGCCCAGTGGGAGGAAGAATAAAAAGTGACTAAAAACTTAAAATATATTTTTTTAGATGCTGGTGAATAGTTTTTTAAGGGTTTGGGATTTTCAGTAAATCATGCTGAAGGTCCAGTTTAAGCTGGTGGTGGGCACTGCATTTTTTCAACTGCCCATCAAGATTGCTTTGTCTGCTGTGAATGATTTTAAATTTGCGCTTCATACCTATGAATATCCTCCGGCTGTCTCTTGTGTGTACTATAATTGCAATGCCGGCGCATATATCTTCCAGAAAGCTTACCGTAACCTGAAAAACTGGTTCCTAGGACCATGATAGGTGGAGCTTCCGCTTAATAGTGTGTATAAGGGAAAGTCCGAAGACAGCAGTTTTCATTATACTGAAACCAACAGAATCACAATGAAGGCTGATGCTAATCAGATGAAAACCCTCTTCGATACCAATGGCTTCCTGAAAGCTTTAGATGCCCTCGATGAGAAAGAAATGCAGAACGCTCTTGAAGAATATGAAAAACTTGAAAAACAATTTGGTAAGTTTAAATGTTTTTGCTGAGTTCTTTTACCTTGTCATCATAATATATTATATTTCTTCCTATATTTCTAAAATGACGTAACAACTGACATATTTAGGAGCTGGAACCAGAAAATTCTTACTAATTGATATACTTGTTGATTTTTTTTCCAGGTAAGGAGCACACTCAGTATTATTTGCATAACAGTCATTTGCAGTATGAATGGGTGATGAACTTAGCTTCCCACCCAAACATACTGAAGACAGTTACCTCATTGTTGGGCCCAAATGTCATCCTCTTGGACTCAAGATTTATTTGCAAATATCCTGTCTCTGAGCGCGAAAGCAACAAACCTCAGTATGTCGCCTGGCATCAGGATATCAAGTAAGTAGATCTGAGTGGACATCCTGGAATATCCCTAAACTGATAAATGTTGTATTTAGAAGTAGTGTTTCAGTTAACTAAGGTTAAAGTTTATTTAGACCTGAATTTTGGCTTCACCTATGGTGGCGTACCAGCCCCTTTGCCCTTTTGCATACATCCATTGCTATTCCATGGGGCCCTTGGATGGGTCCATGATGATGGACACTGAGCTATTCCGCGCACCCAGTTGTGCTGGGTGCAGGGTGTACACAGGGGTGCAGCAATCGCAAAACTTGTTTTTGAATTGTTTTTTTACAAGTTCATTGGTAGTTCAGCAGGGATCGGGGCACCACTGCGCTCCAACATGTTATCTTTTAATGCACCAACATGTTATCTTTAAATGCACCAACGTGTTATATGTTAATGCAAAGTGAAGTTAGACTTTTCCCCTATAATTCATACAAGCCCAGAGTCCGTAGAAATAAATAATGCCCATCTTCAGCAAAATTAGGGTTTCTTCTGTCCCCCACTGGCTCTTGTTCCCTGTTTCAATCTGGTGCAGTGGGCCACCATTTTCTTTTACTCCCAGACGCTCCTGCACCTGAGGGACCCCCCTTGCTCAAACGCCGTAGCTGGGTTTCACTTTCGGAATGTGTCCATGCCCATGGTGCGCGTACTGCTACAGTACCTGGGCAAGTCTGGGCACATCCGTCCTGAAACAGTTAGTCTGTGGGCGGTCCCAGAAGCCCGTAGCCAATCAGGGCTTGTTCACACTATATCTGGGAATACCTCCTCACAAACCACTACCAGTGATGAATGAAAGACTGTCAGCAGGAGAGGGGGACAGGCACCTGGCTCTGGCTTGGTATCAAACGCAATCTCATGGTAGAGATTTAATCTAAAAACGAGCTAAGGCACCACTTTAATAAGATTTTCACTTAGCTGAATGCAGCCTTATGGTGGCGGCAGCCAGCTGCCATCAGAAACCTGTGCGTTACCCCGCCCCGCAAAAGGGGTGATCAACATAACATTGAGTTATTGAAACTGTACAGTGGCCGGGGGTATATTACATTGCCCCCAGGTTGTAGGTTGACTGGAGTTTCGCTTTAATCATTTGTGTTTCAGCGGCCCCTGAGGATATCATGCTGCTGAGCCACCAATGATTGAATGTATTAAATAATAAAACAACATTACATTACATGGACCATATATTTGATTAACAGTTAGTTTACTATTTCATAAGGTTGGGTGCACGTCTTTCTATAGTTAATCTCCAGCAGCGGAGAGACTAGCTTGAACCCTGGGTGTGCAGGTAATTAAGTGGTAGTTTTGGCAAGACCTATGCCCCCCCCCCTCCCCTGTTTCAATGGGATAAAGTTAAAGGGATTTTCCACCTTTAATATAATTTTTGAAAGTGGAAATTTATGTGTGCCAAATGGATCTCCTCAAGGTGCAGAACTTAACTAGTATTTTTTTCTATTTATTCCTATGATAGCAAATGTCTATACACCAAGATTTACAGGAAAGATGTGAGCCATATAAACATAGAATGCTGCTGCTATGGCCACTGCTGGTCTTTGTGTACACACTTAGCACTTTGTGTGCACTTTCAAAAATGCCATCAAAGGTGGACTTCAACCTGAATTTTACCTTCAGCTATGGCGGCATGCCTCCTTTTTGTGATATGCCCAGTGCTCCTGCAACAGCATCCCTGTAGAAGCACTAGGCCCATGAAAATAGGAACTGGAGTCACCCCATACCCTTTTAACATGTAGTGCAAAATTTACAAAAAAAAAAATGAATTCCCTCTTTCTTGATCAGAGTTTTCCGTGTTGATTGACACCTTCATCCCAATTGCAGGCTTTATAGCAGGTGTCTTCTGTTTTCATTGAACCTTGGGAATACTTGGATCCTAAATGTTGGGGAATATTTGCCCAAACTGAAACCAAGCAGCACCATATGAACCACACTAGTAATGATAATTGCACAGAACACACCGTATATATTGTTCTATTGCAGGTACTGGGGGTGCAAGGGCGGCCCAATAGTTACCGTATGGCTAGCATTTGATGATGTCGATACAGAAAATGGAGCTGTTAAGTTTATTCCAGGTATTTTTTTGTTTTTTCTAGACTGTCAACATTTTTACATGCTACATTCTTATAAACACAACATAGTTACATTGGTTTTAAAATGTTTTCTATTAGGGAGCCATAAGCTGGGCATTCTGGATCACAAGAGCACAAAAAGTACTGGAAATGGACTGCCCGCAAGTCTTGAAGTTCCGGAAAACCTTTTAAATTTAGATGATATTGTTGAGTGTCCGTTAAAATCTGGGCAAATGTCTGTAAGTAAAATTATAATGGAAATCAATAGTGTTGGTAGTGTCAGGGACTGTGCAGGTCTGGGACTGTGCAGCAAACTGGATTTCACATAATCTAGAGCCTAATGATTATCCACAAGAGTTGGTGGCAGCTCATGGCTTGTGAACATCCAATTTTTTGCCAGTAAAAATGTAGTCCCATAAAATGGAGAATTGTGCACACACATAATATCAAATTCAATTAGACATAAAAAAAAAAAAATACATTTTATTATGTTTGGCGATAGATCATCACCCATTTTGCAGCTTTTACATGGCTAAAAATCAGATGCTGGATTTACAAAAGCAATGTTATAATTTATAGATGCAAGAACATGTAAATGACCATTGATTTTGGTATAATCATTACTAGGTTGTTATTCTTAGTATACAGTACGTCCTGCTCCAGATAAGAATCATAACACTTGGGTATTACTCCGCCAGATGGCGCTGGACTGCAGAGACAGCGAAATTGGCTCCTCCCGGCCCCACAAATACCCAGGACCTCCCACAAATCCCCAGTATTTCTCTGCAGTCTGGACTGCGAAGGACAAGAAGATGTCTCTTTCTTCTCGCAGGTGAGCGGGGCTATTAGCCTGCGGCCCTGTAGGACTATTCCCACCTGTTCCATTTTTAATGTGCCTCCCAGCCTTGGCTGCGCTGGTCGGGTGATGGTAGGCAGCATCACTGTCAGGTGCTTAGGAGTGCTGCTCCACTGCAATCCCCCACCAAAGGGCAGTATAGGCATATGGTGAGCCTCTATGGGATGCCCCTCCCGCCCTATTGCCCCTGTCTATCGGTGGGTCCTATGTTAAGTGGCCGCTGTCCTCCCTCGCTCTCCCTTGGAGCTCTCGGGGGGCTGTGAATATGCCTTGGTGCTTCACTGTATTATGTTTTGTCTGGTTGGTGTCAGTCGCCGCGCTGACTTGGTTGCACTGGTTGCGTTTTTAAATATGCCGCCGCTGCGCACGCTTCCACTGTGCTCCGCGCTCGCGGCAGCATTACCTCAGGCGCTGGTGCGCGGTTATTGGCTGCTTGTCACATGTGCTGCTTCGCGCTCTTCGGGGGGGCGGGGCCTGCGGTTGGCGCGTTCTGCGTGACTGTCTCCACGGCCCGCCCCTCGAGGTATACCGGGCGCCATTTTCTTCTGGATTCGTTTGCTGCGTGACTGGCGTCTACCTACCGCGGTCTGTGAGTGCCCTTGCAGGTGGTTTTTATTACCCTATGTCATTATACATGTCACTTACGGGGTTCTCTTCGCTTATGTCTTTCAGACGGGCCGACCTCTATTGGTTTCTCCCGGCCCTACTCCCTCTATTTAGTTATTAAACTTGTGAGACCTAGTGTGTAAATTACTACCGCTTCCCTAGCGGGCTATTGGGGCATCCCGGGTTGCTTTTATAGCGTGAATCCCTATCGGTCTATTGTGCCGCTATAATCACCATATGGAGGCGTCTCAGGATAATGTGCTCGGGGTTCCTTCGGGACAAGCCCGGCTGTGTGTAGCTTGTGGGGTGTCCCCTACTAGTTCTGACAATGTGCGGGTCTGTGTGCCTGTGTTCCCAGCAGGTGCTTGCGCTGCAGCCTGGTTTACCAGTGGCTGGGCCTGTGCCTCGTATGGCTTCGCCTACTTCCCCAAGCTTAAATTTGACTCCCATTGAGCTGCATACCAGTGGGGATTCTCAGCCTGATGTGTCTTCCAGACTGGCTAGTGTTGAGCAGTTGCTTGCTAATACCTTGGCGCGTAAGGCCTCTGCTAAAAAGCGGCACTTGGCGCCTGATGTCACTCTTTTCCCTATGGAGGCTGATGAGTTTTTGGAACTGTCTGGCTATACCCCTTTGGAAGAAGGGGAGTTATTCTCTGACTCTGAGTCATCTGATGAGAGGCCCAGGGGTCATGATGATTCTGGCTCTGACCCCTGGACCCCAGATGATACTGATAGGCTGTTGGCTCAGATTTTTGAGGTACTGTCTATCTTGGCCGCAGCCGGGGGAATTGTTTCATACTGCTAAGCCACGTTTAGAATTTCCTGAGCAAGCCCATTTTAATAACCTCGTGCTCAGGGAATGGGAGCACCCCAGCAGGCTTCCCGGTGTACCTAAGAGTTGGGATAAGAGGTATCCCTTTCCTGCTGAAGAGGTGAAGCGTTGGTCATCCCCTCCTGAAGTGGATGCCCCGGTCCTAGGGTTATCTAACACCTCTGTCATGCATTCCCCTGACTCTACTACGCTGCGGGATGGCGAGGACCGGCGTATTGATCAGCTGGCGTCCCATGCCTTTGCATGTGTGGGGACAGTGCTGCGCCCGGTCTGTGCCTCTGCCATTACGGCTGTGGCTATTAGGACCATGCTTAGAAGTATCCTAGATGGTGCCCCGATGATGTGTCTAGTGAGCAGTTTAATGCACTCTCTCGTTGTGAGGTTTTTGTGACTAATGTCTTCTCTGCCTTGGATGATACCATTAGGATGTGTGGCAGAACCTCTGCCCTGGTAGTGGCTATACGCCGCTGGGTTTGGCTGCGCCAGTGGGCTGCTGACAACGCTGCCAAGAAGGCTCTCACTGGTTTTCACTTCAAAGGACTACACCTGTTTGGGGACCGCCTGGACCTGTTTGCTAAGGGAGGCAGGTTACCCCAGTGCAGGCGGCATTCTCAGCCCTTTCGGGGGCCAGGGCTCCTTTTCTTCCCCCTACTGTGGTGCCAGACAGGGGAGGGGGGTCTCCCTTACCGGGGCCCGAGGAGATTTCTGGGTTAGGGGCAGAGGACGTAGACGCCCTGGCTCCTCCTGGGGCTCCAAGCCTAAGTCTTCTCCCAAGCCCCCTAAGGCATGAAGGGGCACCCTCACCCATCCGGGTGGGGGGACGGCTTCAGCACTTTGCTCACGTCTGGAGGCTTCATGTCTCAGTCCGGTGGATTCAGGAGGTAGTGTCCTCCGGTTACAAGATAGAGTTTGCTGCCTGGCCGCCCCCAAGATTCATCAGATCCCGGATTTCTCAGGACCCTGTGTCAGCTCAGGCTCTAGTTCTGGCGGTGCGAAGCCTTCTGGAGCTGGGGGTCATCTGTCAGGTCCCCTTACGAGAAAGGGGCAAGGGGTTCTAGTCCAACCTTTTCACCGTGCCCGAAAGAGATGAGTCAGTCAGGCCCATCCTTGAAGATCCTCAACAAATTTGTCAGGTGCAGGGGCTTTCGCATGGAAACTTTGCGCTCTGCCATCAGTTCCCTGCATCCAGGGGACTTCATGACGTCTGTGGACATCAAAGACGCTTACCATCAAAGGTTCCTCAGGTTCACTCTGGAGGATCAGCACTACCAATTTGTGGCATTGCCCTTCGGTCTCACATTAGCTCCCAGAGTGTTCACCAAGGTGCTGGCAGGAGTGATGTCACTGCTCGGGTCTCAGGGCATTCACGTGCTGCCCTATCTGGACGACATTCTCATCACTTCCCAGTCCCTCCAACAGGCAGAGTTGGATACTCAGCTGGTAGTGTCCACTCTGGAGTCATTTGGCTGGCTGATCAACCATCCCAAGTCTTCCCTGTCTCCCTCCTTGGTGACACCCTTCCTGGGAATGAATCTGGATACAGTTCAGGCAAGGATCTTTCTTCCTCAGCAGAAGCTGGACAGTCTGCTGGCGCAGGTTCAGTTCCTGCTATCTTGCCCTCATCCCTCCATCAGGCAGGGAATGTAGCTGGTGGGCCTGATGGTGTCGTGCTTCGAGGCAGTCCCTTATGCCCAGTTCCACATGAGGCCTCTGCAACTCCACCTCTTGTCAGTATGGGACAAGGATCCTGCGTCCCTGGACCAGGTTCTTGTGCTTTCCCCCTTAGTCAGGCGGGCCGTCTCGTGGTGGCTGGACTCCAGGAACCTGTTGGTGGGCAGATCATTTCTGGCCCCCTGCTGGGAGACGGTCACCACGGATGCCAGTCTGACAGGTTGGGGGGGTTTCTGGAAGTCCCTGCAGTTCCAAGGGCAGGGGGGGCCCTCAGGAGGCCCACAAACCTATCAACATTATGGAACTGCGGGCGATCAGGTTGGTCCTGACTCGTTTGACTCCTCACCTTCGGGGTCTTCCTGTTCAGGTATGCTCAGACAACCAGACGGCGTTTGCCTACATCAATCATCAGGGAGGGACCTGGAGCAAGAGGGCCCTCCAGGAAGTGTCTCTGATCCTGGCCTGGGCGGAGGATAATGTTCCCTGCATATCAGCTGTGTACATCCCGGGGGTGGAGAATCTGCAGGCAGACTCTCTGAGCAGAGGGACCTCTCGCCTGGGATAATGGTCCCTCTGCAACAGGTGTTTCAATCTCTGTGTCACCGTTGGGGCCAACCAGATGTGGATCTGTTTGCGTCCCGTTACAATCACAAGCTCCCGGCCTTTGTCTCCCTGTCCCAGGATCCTCTGGCCTTGGCCATGGATGCTCTAGTCATGGCAGGACTTTCAGCTCCTGTATGTCTTTCCTCCATTCCCTCTGTTGGGCAGGGTTCTGCGCAAGATTGCTCAGGAGGGGGTGCCAGCAATACTGTTGGCCCCAGGTGGCCAAGAAGAGTGTGGTTCGCAGACATGGTGCAGCTGGCAGTAGATCAGTACGCTCTGCCCAGGGTGCCGGACCTGCTCACTCAGGGCCACTTACGCCATCCCAATTTACAAACTCTGGCTTTGACGGCCTGGCTGCTGAAACCTCCATCTTGATGGAGAAGGGGCTGTCTGCCTCTGTTGTTGATACCATGATAAAGGCTAGGAAGAAGTCTTCTTCTTCCATTTATTACAGGGTTTGGCGTGCCTACATTGACTGGTGTGAGTCTAAGTCTCTTCCCTGTCGTGTGTTCTCTATTCCCAGGATCCTGGAGTTCCTGCAGCATGGGTTGGAGCTGGGGCTCCAACTTAGTACTCTGAAGGGTTATGTCTCTGCCCTGGCTGTTTTCTTCCAGAGGTCCTTTGCCCAGCATTCTCTGATCAGGACTTTTTTCCAGGGGGTTACTCATGTGCGTCCCCCACGTAAGCCTATGTTGCCTGTTTGCGATTTGAACTTGGTCTTGTCTGCCTTGCAGGGTGCTCCCTTTGAACCTGTGCAGGAGGCTGCCCTGGCCATTCTTACTTTCAAGGTTGTCTTTTTGGTGGCTATCACCTCTGTTAGGCGTGTGTCTGAATTGGCGGCACTTTTCATCCAGCCCCCCTACTTTGAGAGACACCAAGACAAGGTGGTGTTTCGCTTCAAGCCAGATTTTCTGCCTACGGTTGTGTCTGCCTTTCATCTGAATCAGGACATTGTTCTTCCTTCCTTGTGCCCTAATCCTAGTAATGCTAAGGAGAGGGTCTTGCATTCTTTGGATGTGGTTAGGTGTCTAAGTAATATCTGGTGGCTACTGCACCTTTCAAAAAACTGATGCTCTTTTTGTGGTCCCTTCTGGTCCTAGGAAGGGTCTGGTTCATGCTAAATCTATTATCAGCAAATGGATCCGTCAGGCTGTGATTCAGGCCTACTCTGCTAAGGGGAAGAATCCTCCCTTCTGCCTTACTGCTCAATCTACTCGTGCTACTGGTGCCTCTTGGGCTTTTCAGCACCAGGCTTCTGTTGAACAAGTTTGCAAGGCCGCTACTTGGTCTTCTGTTCATACCTTTTCAAAGTTTTACAAGGTTGATGTTAGAGCCTCAGCTGATGCTGCTTTTGGCCATAAGGTTCTGCAGGCGGCAGTGATCTGACCTGTCTGTTGTTACCTTTGGGGATCCCACCCTACTTTATGGACACTGCTATTGGATGTCCCAAGTGTTATGATTCTTATCTAGAGCAGGACGTACTGTATACTAAGAATAATACAATTCTGAGATTACTCACCTGTAGAATTGGTATTATGAGTATACAGTACGTCCTGCTCCACCCCGCCCTTGGATTTGCATTATCCTGGATCCCCTGTATAGTGATTGTTATCATTGGTATAGTTACTAGTTGATTCTGTTTTAATTCTCCCGGCTTCTCGTTAACTGCTTTTCAATGCTGGGGATTTGTGGGAGGTCCCGGGTATTTGAGGGGCCGGGGGGGGCCAATTTTGCCGTCTCTGCAGTCCAGCGCCAGCTGGTGGAGTAATACCCAAGTGTTATGATTCTTATCTGGAGCAGGACGTACTGTATACTCATAATACCAATTCTACAGGTGAGTAATCACAGAATTGTATTTTTCAATCCCACCTCAGTTTAAGGCGAACTGAATCCCCTACATTGGCAGGAATGGATTATAATAGGTGCAATAGAACATATGCTCCTCATGCAATTGAGGGAAACACTTTTTGTACAATCATAGAGGTCAATAGAGAGAATGTGAAAGAATAATGATAAAGGGAAGACAAAGCATTTTTTTAATGTGGAAAGGAAAGAGAGAAGGAAGGAACATGCAAAAGAGAGAAGGAAAAAACGTGTAATAGAAAGAGAGAAGGAAGGACTGTGGCAAAGAGAGAGAAGAAGGGGAATTTGAAAAAACAGTGCAAGAAGGAGGGAATGAGGAAAAAACAGAAGGAAATGTGAATTGAAGAGAGAGATAAGTATGGAACATGGAAAAGAAGATGTAGAAGGTGAACGAGAGACGGAGGGAAGGTATAAAAAAAATGAAGAAAGGGTATGAGATGATGAGCAAGTGTGGAAAAGAAATTAAGGTAGGGAATACGAAACTGATAACAAATAGGTGGGATTGAGAGAAAAGAGTGAAAATAGATAGATAAGGAAAAAAATGATGAAGGGATACACAAAAAGACATACCAAGAGATAACGATGAGAAAATCAAAGACCTGCTTTTTGTCTTCAGGGGATGTCCCCTAGTGCCCCTAGGAGGCAACCACTAGTGAGATTAGGATGGTGCCCTGTGTGAATGCACAGGTTGCACACCCTAAAGGGTGCCTATGTATCCCAAACAGCAGCACCATTATCAGGGGGCGCATTTCCATGGCCAGCTTATAGGGAAGACACCCAGGATACACTCCCTGGGACACCCACCAATTGTTCCCATTGGACACCTGAAGTGAAATGGAGAAGACCCAAGTCAATTATGATCTGGTATGGTGTAATTGGAAGATTGTTCAATGATGCCCTGTACCAAGTGCATCCTTAATCTGTCCCTGGGCATTGGCAGAAGATGAAGATTGCCTTTTGGGTGCTTGGTTTCCATAGGAGACCTTTACATTTGTATATCCAAACATAATGTTATACCCTATCCAAAACGTCATACCCTTGGAAGTAAGACATCACTCTTTAGTGCAGGGACATTCATAGTGAAACAGGAATGAGGAAAAAGAGAAGACTGCAGTGCGATCCTTGAAAAATTAAAAGAAATGCCATTCTGGTGCTGACATTGAGAACATTGTACTGACAGGTGTATCCCTAAGATGGACACCTTCCAGATAGGAAAAGTCATACATGGTGAAAAGTATTATATTTTAATCATTTTAGAACAAAGATGCATAATTGACAATTGTTTCATTTTAATACTGACAGGTTCATAATGGGTTAATTGTTCATGCCAGTGAGCCAAATACATCAAAAAGAAGGAGGTGTGGATTTGTAGCCCGGTATACACCCACCACTGCTTACCCAGACAAGGTTAGTAAATATTACTTTACATAATTTATTTAAAGGTTTTAATGGTGCACCTATAGTCAGACAGACTGAGTGAAAGACAAAGCAACATTTGTCATGAATATTTATTTGCCTTTGGTTGCTACTAATTTCATCATATTCAAGCTGTCTGCTGGTTATATGAAATCAAAAGTGGATATAGATGTAAACAATTTAACTAAAAATCATAACCAATATCTCCCGTCTTTGGCTCATCCAAATATGTAAACAATTATATCTCCTGGAACCAATATGGCCACATTTGTAAAGAGTTATTATTATAAAAAAACATCAATAAAAATATAAATGACTAATACAATAATAGCAAAAATGCCTGGCTCGGCTAAAATATGATATATATTATAAACTGGCCATTCGTAACAAAATAGATAAAAAAGATTGTAGTTCTTTAAATATGGTAAATAAAAACTTATATTGGGGTACAATAATACAAGATGCAATCAAATCTTATGAAACAAGGTACAACACACTAGGATTGAGAGTTATGTCAGGCATATGTATATACAGCGCCTAAGGCAGACCTAAACCAGACCAACAGCCTGGTACAGTTAGAAAAAAAAGGTAACGGCCATTTTCGTCTCCGAGCATCTCAGCCATGCTGCTGCCTGATTCAACTGACATAACTGACAATGCCCAGTAACAGGAAGCTCAGCAGCACTGTTTGCAGGTGGCCTGCAAATGCATGAGCTGCCACTTTGTTTCTAAAATTGGCCACAGCGGGAGTTAGAAAAGGGTAAATTGATTTTTATATGCAGCAATCTGAATTGCCCTGGGGAGGGATGCATATGAGCACTGTGCTCATGTGTTGGTGTGGTTTACTTCATTAAGTCATTTTTGACTGTTGGTCAGCTTTAAAAGCATTCAAAGAAGACCTGACAACCAAACAATATATTTACCCTCCTAACTGGGGAACCTATAAACAGACCTCCAAGCTGGCTATTTCCAGGGCTCCCTCCTTCTCCTAGGTTCCCTTCTAAGGCTCTCTTATCCTAAGGGTCCCGAGTCTCCCCTTGGCCTATCACTGGTCAGTTATACTGCAATATTGCTTTGATGTTCAGACCTGTCTTCCCAGTGTCGCTAGCCTGAAAATTGTGAAAACCCGCTTTGCAGATAATTCCTGGGATTGTCCAGACACTGATACTTGTCTTGCATACAAACTGCGCTGACTGTACTCCACATTCCAGGATAGTCCCCGGAATCTGCCCCCAAACCTGTGTGGCTTTTTTGGTTGAAGCTAATTTTATTTCAACTACAACTTCTGACCTAGCTGCTCCTTGTCCAGGCTGCTAAAGCCTGCTCACATTCTAAATATTTCTATAATAACTGAGAAATACCAACCATACGGTATATTATATAATATTTAACTTTTCCTCGAAGGGCCATTGTTTACATAGACATTGAGTTGTTAATTTGGATGGCTGTGCATAAATATGTTTAGATGTCTTCTTCTCATCTATAAAAAAAACTGTTGTTAATAAACAATACATTCTAATGTATAATACTACTATACTGTATGCTGATATGCAGATATAATCAGAGCTTTTACGGAGTCAAGGCTAAACATCCATCCCGCTCCTAAAGGTTCCTCTTTGACTTTGACACAAAGGGGACCAGAGAGCTTGGCTGGGGACAACTGCTCCTTCCCTGGCGTAACATTGCTCACATTATAGTACACACAAAGCCTCACCCCAACCTTTTCACTGATTCTCCTCCTAAGTTGGACAGAGCGACTGGATAAGACTATACTAATTAAAATGCCTGACAAAAAGACCTGGATCACCCCCATTCCAGAAGGGTACCCTGTGATCTCATCTTAGATGGACACTTCAGATTGCAACCATTGGAACTCCCCTTTCCCTCCACTGCCAGGCTTCAGATCGTCTTCTGAGTCAAGGCCAAGACAACAGGCCAATATCCACCAAAACAGAATTTAAAGTGGACCTGGATGCAGTTAATTTGTAAACTGAGGGGGGGTTCAAAAGAACTGAAGATTTGCATCAGAGCTCCTCTTCGTTAGACATTTAGATTTCTGGCCTCAAGTAATGTAATGCTTCCATGAAAGCCTGCAACAAAGAATGATGGAACTCTTCTGCTTTCTTAGCCTCTTCAACAGCCCTCCTGGTCCATCCATAAAAATTGATCATATCCACAGAACAGTGGGTTGCACGGGGGAAGGATGATCTGTCCCTAACAGTTGTCTTTTCCGGTGCTTCCTCCATCCTATTCTTTTAGACAATTAGGATAGCGGTGCCTCCTACAAATAGGACCATCCCATTTTATAAGCTGGTTCAAAATGAGCATGCTTCTTTTACTTGCAATCAACTGAACCCGAACATCTCTTTTTGTGTTACTGGGGGCCAATTACATTCTAGTGCTGGACTGGTTGGTGCTGCCACTGCCTCATCTGTTGCCTCAGTGGATCCTCTGTTTGAGGCATTTTATTGGAGGGGAAACTCCACTAATGTGGTGCCTCCTTTGTGAGCCCTTTCAGTTAACTAAGAAACAATGAGGAAAGATCTATTTAGCACCAGATGCTCCATTGGCCCCTGGGTGGTTTCCCTGTTTTGTGTTTGGTGTTTAGCTGCACTAACCTTTAAAGGGTCTGTTGCACGATTTGAGTATAACCCCTACTGTGCTGGGGTATTTCCTCTGGGCCATTGACATCTTTAAAGGTTGGTGATTTATTTTTTGAGTTTACTGGGTTTTTTTCTCTTAGCTATAGAGAGCACCTTCTCTCTTCTGTGCAGTCACTCCTATATTGAGGCTTTCTCCCCCCTGCTAGACTCAGTGGTGACAAGCAGATACTAGAGAAGTTTTTCTTTCACAGTTAGTTAGTTAGTTGGTTTCTGATCTCCTTATTAAATAAGGTTTACTGTATAATGTTAAGCTTGATTTTTTTCTTGATCACCTTGACCTTTTACCTGCTTCTGCACATTCCTTCTCTCTCTGCATTTATTGCTCCTTTTTTCTGTGCGCTTCCTTATTGCCCCCAGTGGTTTACCCAGGCCTGATGAAAAATATGTTTATTTAATACCAAAGGGGCTGGAGTGACTGTTCAGCCAGTAAAAAAAAAGCATGAATGGAGGGTGCGTTCTAGTGTTACTGTGACTGACGGAAGTGTGTGCAGCGCTGTTGTAAAAGACATGTGACTGCCGTTCGGGACCAGGCAGTGCGGGACTCAATCTGACAATTACGTAAGAAACACAGCCCAGGACTAGCAGCAATCATCTTCTGGAGAGAAAAGGTGAGTAAAGTGTAGATCCATTTGTTTAAGGAGACACATTTTAGAACAAATGGTATCCATGATGATAAAAATTCTGTGTATATCACCGGAACAGGCTCCATTGTCCCAACCCAGACAGTAAGGCTAAAAGGGTTGCCATTGCATTCCACCAGTTGTGTTCCCCTTTAATTTAACCCTTTGTTAACCCTTAAGAGATCACTACACAGAGGCGCGCACCGGTTCTGGGCTGCCTGCAGCTTCATTATGTCTACTGCAGCAACTCTGTCCTGGGGCTGCTTTCCTTTTCTAAAGATTACCATGGCTACCCTATACCTTCTTAACAGGGATTATATCAAATAGAAGAGGAAGTGCTCCAAACAGCGTACAGCATTTATAAGGTACCATCCCAGGTCCTTAGTTCTGTTTTGTTCTATGTTTTATATACCCAGCAACTTACCAGCATTCAACTAGTTTACTGATTGGTAGGGACGGAGACCTAGGGAGGAAGGGAGCAATGGCTCCCCTATCACCATTCTTTGACTATCTCTGTTGATCCAGTTTCTCATTGCGGTTTTTAATAGTATCACTAAAACAAATAACCTTTTGCATTTTGCCAAAACACACTACATCCCTGCATGCCTCCTCTTAGACGACACATAATGTACCCGGACCTTCCACTTGTGTACCTGTGTGTCCATGTAGACCAGCGGTTCTCAACCTGTGGGTCGGGACCCAGGCAGGGGTCGAACGACCAAAACACAGGGGTCGCCTAAAGCCATCGGAAAATACATATTTCCGATGGCTTTAGCCGCTGAGAAGTCGCGATACCGTCTGCAGCAGCGCTATTCAGCTGAAACACACGCCGTTATGGATGCGCGTTCCAAACTGAATCACTGCGCACATGGGCAGACATAATTGCATCATCCGTCTGGGGCCTAAGGGGCAGGGGAAGAGGGGGGAACGCTCCACAGTCCATAGCAGTGCATTACGTGTGTCCGGCGCTTGCTGACATCATCAGTGGGCGGACGCAGCAAGCGCCGGGGGACAGAAGCCTAGGAGGCAGAGAGACAAGAGAGCCTGCGAGACAGCCTGCTGGTGTAAAAAAGGTTAATAATGTAAAAACAGTACACACACCATACACACAATACTGTGTAAGTGTAAGGTGCTTTGTGTGTAATCATTACACAGTACTCAAAGCAGCTTACACTTACACAAAGCACCATACATTTACACAGTGTCTTATACTATAAGAGACCACTATAAGATGTAGTTCACACTGTTTCCCAATGTATAATTATCTCCCATATCTCCCACTATTTTCCCGTATTCTGAATGAGAAAACAGCTGAAATCAGCGGTTTCCGGTATTGAATCTGCTTCCTATTGATTTCATTGTGAGTGCGGCGAATTTTGTGGAAGGGAGCTCCCGAGAATCTCGAGTTACCACACAATCCGCCACAGCCTCCTATTAATTTCAAAAAGAGGCGGAGAAATGACAGTTTCCAACACATTTCTTCCTCTTCATTCATTCAAGTCAATGGAAGGCTGCGGCGGATTCCGCTCAAATATAGAGCATGTTGCTTAATTTTTCCACACTAAGCTTTTTCCTAGCGTGGCTTATTATTTTTTGGTTTGGGGTCACCGCAACATGAGGAACTGTATTGCGGGGTCACGGCATTAGAGAGGTTGAGAACCACTGATGTAGACAGTCATCAACCAAATAGGCCATGAAGCTAATTATTTTGGCACCATTATGTCTATAAGCAAATGGACATCAGCTCATCTGCCTGCGGTTCCCTGACTTGGAATGTTCCACTGTGTGTTTCTCCCTACACAAGAAAATTGCTGCAACTGCCAATGACGTAGATGGATGTGCCAGCAAGAATGAGAACTAAAGAAAGGCACACCGCCGCAAACCCTACAAACACCTCACAAATTGTGCACTGTCCAAATATTAAACACTGATACAAAATAAAGTCTATAATTCAGAAAGGATTTATGGGATTTTATTAACACAAGATTTAAACGGCCAGTATAAAAACACACATAAGGGACTGTCCAGTTATTCCAATAATACAAAAAAGAAATCCAAGCTATCTAGAATAAATACAAAGTTGCCTAAGTGTCTCCCTATAAAAGCTAAAGACCAATATGTAGTATCAACATACAAAGTGACAATGAGGCTATGGAATAAAAAAACAAAACTGCAAATCTAAACAAAAGCAAACTAAAAACTATACTCTAGGTAGGTAATAATCTCCAATTTGATTACTTAGCAAATATTCCATAGAAGATCTGTATTTGTGAAAGTCTCTTTCTCACTAGAAAAACTTCTGTATGAGTTGAATGATCTCCTGCACAGAGAAGATACCCAACAGTAGCGTAACTAAATGTGATGTGGCCCTGGTGCGAACATTGAATTTGGGCTTTTTCATGGCTCATACAGTAAACTTTTTTTTTTTTGTCTTTTAAATCAGTTGGGTGCAGCCAAACAACTAAATACTGAAACAATAGCAACAAATGTTACTCCCTTTCTCTAAATAATGCCAATTTAGCACACATATGATAAATAAGGTGAAGGAGCAACCATGATGGGGCCCTCCTGGGCACTGGTGCGGTCGCACCCCCTTCACCCCCTCAAGTTACGCCCATGAAACCTAATCTACTGCAGACGGTCATTCTCTTGATGATTCAGTTCCCAGCTGTAAATAGGGCCTCCTAAGTTACCTCCCTATAGCTGGTAGGGTAATTATCCTACACTGTTGCTGGTCTAGGGGTCACCTCTTGTTCTGAATGAGCCCCAAAAGTAGAAAACATAAGAAACTGGAGGACATCTATCACAGATATCAAGCCTACACCACAACCTGTAAAGGCTGGCTCATGTCTATGAGCTCTCCAGAGTTTAATGAGCTACTATTCTAATACTATTCTAATTCTATTCTAATACTTACAATTGGGTTATCCTCCGCCAAAGGGCGCTGTGCACTGCAGACATGCAGAAACAGGCTCCTCTCGGCCCTTCATATACCCAGGGACCTCCCACAAATCCCCAGATTTCTCTGCAGTGCTGACTGCGAAGACATGAAGTATCACTCTCTCGCAGGTGAGCGGGGCTATTACAGCCTGCGGCCCTGTTGGACTATTCCCACCCGTCCTTCCTGTGATGTGCCTCCCAGCCTGGGCTGTGCTGGTCGGGTGAAGGTAGGCAGCACCATGTGTGCTTAACAGAGCCATGCTCCACCGCAGTCCCCCACCATAGGGTAGGTGGTTTAGGCTGATGGTGAGCCTCATAGTGGATGTCCCTCCTGCATTCTCGCCCCATGCCCCGTGTAGAGGTGGACCCTGTGTAAAGGGTCGCCGTCCCCCCTCGTTTTCCCCCCGTATTCAGGGGAAAAGCAGGGCGTGTGTGTGTGTGTGTCCGTTGGCGGTCTCAGTGTACAGTATTGTCACGCTTATGTCCGTGCTTTTGCCCCTGACCGGCAACTGGGTGTCAGAGCCCTTCTAGTTTGGCCTTCTCAATTTAACATACAATAGTGTACTGCACGTCCAGCTTTATTATACTGCATCTTGGGAAGGAAACTAAATTTGTGCACGCCTACGGGTGTCAGAATGGTAGCGGTGTTTTTAGACTTCACGAGTATCCACTAGCAGATGTCTTTAATGGCACATTCTATGCTTGGCTCGCCGAGTTTTTAACCGCTGCTTCAGAGCTTCGCGCTCTTTGGGGGGAGGCAGGGACCTGGCGTGGCGCGCTCCGCATCATGCCCAGTTGAGACCCGCCCTCCTAAGTTCGGCCGGCGCCATTTTGCTGAAATCCGCGCGCGTGCGTGTTGGCGGTCCTTCTCCTCCCCAGGTCGGTGAGTGCCCTCGTTGGCGTTTTTTTCATCACTAGTATTCTTTCTATTGCGCAAGGCCCTGACACCCCTTATTCCCCTTTTGTCTTTCAGACCTTGAAGAGTCCGGTGGCTTCTCCCGGCCTAACATATATTGTAGCGGACTTACAAATTCTCCCACATTCCTAGCGGGTCTTTGGGACATCCAGGGTTGCCTATTGCGTAAATCCCTACTGGGATATTATATTACATTAACAATCGCCATATGGAGGCATCTCAGAATTATGTGACCGGGGTACAAGAGGGGACAAGACCGGGACAAGACCGGCTATGTACAGCGTGTGGTCTGCCCCACGCTGATGCGGACAGAGCACGGGTCTGCGGACCATGTGCTGAACAAGTACTGGCCCTGCAGTCAGGGTTGCCAGTGGCTGCGCCTCGTTTTAATACACCTGTCTCCCCTTGCTTAAATCTCACCCCTGATGAGTTGCACTCGAGCGGGAATGAACAAGTTGTGCCGCGCAGACTGCCTATGACCAATCAGGTGATTTTGAGGTTGGCTGAGCGCTTGGGCCCTGGTAAAAAGCGGTCCCTGACGCCTCCGGTTTTGCCCATTCCTTCTGAATCTGAAGAGTTCACTGCTGAGCAGGGTTCTGCTCTGTATGATGAAGGTCGGCTATTCTCAGACTCGGGCTCATCTGACGAGGGGCTGAGGAGTCATGATGATTCCGGCCCCGGTTCTTTGGGCCTGGTTGACACCGACGAATTACTGATAAAGATCTTCGAGGTCTTGTCTATCTCTCTCCCTGGTGAGGCTTCCAGGCCTAGAAGGGAGAGTTTCCATACAGCGCCGCCGCATTTGGAATTTCTGGAGCAGGATCACTTCCAGGCTCTTGTACTCAAAGAATGGCAATTCCCTAGTAAACTGCCAGGGGTTCCAGGGGACTGGGATTGGAAATACCCTTTTTCCCCTGATGTGGTTAACTGCTGGTCATCACCTCCCGTGGTGGATGCACCGATCATTGGGGTTCTTAACCCCCCCTTTATTGCGGCCCCTAGTTATCGTACCCTTCGGGATGCTGAGGACCGGCGCATTGATAGACTGGCTTCCCACGCCTTTTCTTGTGCAGGGACGACTCTGCGCCCGGTCTGTGCAGCGGTCATCGCTGCAGTGGCCGCTAGGACCCTCATCAGAAAGCTGATTGATCATCAGCCTGAGGATCTCCCCTGGGATGTGTTTAACGCACTCTCCAGTTGTGATGTATTTGTAATATTTATCCTTTTGGCGCTGGATGACACCATCAGCATGTGCGCCAGATCTTCCGCCCTTGCTGTAGCTATACGCCAACTGGTCTGGCTGCGACAGTGGGGTGTTGACGATGCTACGAAAAAGATTCTTACTGGGCTTCCCTTTAGAGGGCGACACCTATTCGGGGCCCATCTGGACCTGTTTGGAAAAAAGGGCAAAACACCCCTTTACAGAAGGCGGTCTCGGGGGCACCCCCCTATGTTAGCGTCAAACCCGAACCAGTGGTGTCCTTCCAGCTTTTTGGTATAGATCCCTGCCCCAGGAGTGGCAGACATCGCCCTGGTCCCTCCAGCAGGACTAGGTCCAGGCCTGTTACCAAAACCCCCCAAGCATGATGGGGATGGCCGCAGCACCTTGCCCCTATCAGGAGGCTGCATGCCTCGTTCTGATGGAGTCAGGAGGAAGTTTCCTCTGGATGCAGGATAGTGTCTGCTGGGCAGCCCCCTCCCGAGATATTCAGGATGTTCTGGTCCCTGTCTCTCTTCTTGTGTTGGCACAGGCCACGCGCGATCTGCGAGGTCTGGGGTCACCCGCTGGTTGCCCTCAACAGACAGAGGCAGGGGCCTCTACACTAACCTTTCCACATTCCTCCAAACGGATGAGACACTCTGTCCATTATGGCCCTCCATAGGTGAGGCAATTTACATTTACAGGCGGTTTTACTGCATGGTTTCTCTGAGTTGGGCCGCCAGTGCCCTGTGTCCAGGGACCTCTTGCCGTCAGTAGGGATCTGAGACACTTATTTCTTTGCCATTGTGCTTTATGGGCTCCAAGGACCTTACAGGTTAGTGTTGGCGCTCCAACACTGCTGATTGTGGCCTTATTTTTCTGCCCTTGGTTCTGCTCCCTGGGTGATCGCCTAGGTGATGACGGGGGTGATTTCTCTACTGAAACCAAGGTGGCGTCCACACAAGGAACTTCCTGGCTGTCCCTCTTTGCTTCCCAATCCCTGGTCAGGCCGAGCTTGTTACTTGGTTGGTGGTGTCCTTTGGGAGTCTTTGGATGGGTGCTCAATTACCTAAATTCCTCGTTTTTCCCTTAGTGGTATCTCCCTTCCTAGGGTTGAACTTGGATTCGGTTCATGCGGGAACCTGCTTCCTTGACTATAAATGGACAAGATGTTTGCAGGGGCTCGGTCCCTCTTACTGTTCCCGTCTCTTCACCAGGCTGGATTGCAGCTGGCGGGCCTGTTGGTGACTGTTCAAAGGTTGTCCCCTATGTTCAGAGCCCTTGGGCTCCTCCGCTACTCCTATTGTAAATGCTGGACTGGGTTCCAGCTTCCCTGGAGCTGGGTCTGTGTACCCTTCCACCTTGGTACGGCGGTTACCCTTGAGACTGTGGTACTAGGGGTACCAATCAGGGGGCGTCCCCTTCCTGGCGTCTTCCTGCGGTTGGATTCCAAATCTATCAGGTCGATGGAGGGGGGACTTTTTTCTCCTAAATTCCCCTGTGATTCCGGGGGAGGTGGGGCTTTTGGGGGTCCTTCCACCTGTCTATTTTGGAAGAGGTAGGCCTTCAGGTTGGCTCTATATCGCTGGACTTCTCCCTTGCGGGATCGGTCTATTTGGGGGCCCCTTGGTCTGTCTGGCGACAGTGACCTGTATTAATTATCTGCGTGGACTTGGCAGCAGGATGACCCCCCAGGAAGGTATCTATCCTGATCTGGGTGGAGGACAGAGTTGCCCGCATATCTGCGATATTTGCTCCGGTGGATGTCTTTCTGCGACAGGATGTGCTAATTCTTGTGTCTCCATGTGATCCGTCTAGTGTGGATCTTTCTGGGCCCGTCACCTTCGTGGGTTCTGGGCCCTTGTTTCCCTGGCTCAGATTGTTCTGTCCTTGGTCATGAGGCTTAGTTACTTTATGCTGGACATTCTGTTTCTATATGTTTTCACCTTCATTCTCCCTGCTGGAAACAGGGTTCTGTGCAAGTTTGCTGCTGGAAGAGGGAACCAGCGATACTGGCGGCCCTTGGATGGCCTAGTGGAGTGTGGATGCAGATATGGTTATGTGGACAGCGGACCTGTACGTCCTGTCAGGAGTGCTGGCCTGCCCACTCAGCCCCCCCTTTTTCTGTTTCTCCCCTATCTACAGACTCTGGTCTGGATGGTTTGACGGTTGGTTCATCCCCCTTGATGGAAGTGGGTGCACCTTCTTGGGTGTCTGTGACTTCTGGAAGCCTAGGAGTTGGCTTCTTCTGCCTCTTCTTCCGTCTATTGTGGGGAATTCTTACCCATATTGATTGGGTTGAGTTTTTTGGTCTCTCCCCTGTGGGCGAGCTCTGTTCCCAGGGTTATATAGTTATCACAGCATGGGTTGGAGTTGGCTCTCCTACTTGGTGCCCTGGTGGTTCAGGCTCTGTCCTGTCTGTTTTCTGCAGAAGTCTTACTTAGCTCCTTGCCTGGGTTGACCTTCTTTCAGGGATTGCTCAGTGACATCCCCCACGTAGTTCTAGGGTCCCTGTTGGGATTTATTCCATTTGATTGCCTTGCGGGGTGTTCCCCTTGGCTTTATTCCGGATGCTGTCTTACGGTTCTTATCCATGAGGTTGCCCTTCTGGGACTGTTACCTCAGTCGGCCGTGCGCCTGAGCGGGCGGCTCTGTTTAGCTAGCCTCAAATCCTTACTGTATCTTCACCATGATGTGGTGGCGTTCCGCCTTACGCCGGTTATTCTGCCTAAGGTGGAGTCTTTGGCTCAGGTATTAAGACATTATCCTTCTTCTGGGATTATTCCTTGTAATGCTGAGACACGGGTATCTATTTTTCCTCAATAGGTGCTGGAATTTTTTTCCTGGATTGTCTCCTGTCCCTTGGGGTCTGATGTTCCTCGGGGTTGTGGGCACTTACATCTGGATGTGCCTGATCTCGTCTGCCTCTAGGGGTTGGGCGGCCTTGGGCCTGGCCCTTACCTGTATAAGATGTCCCTTCTGGTCCTGGGGAAGGCTTGGCTTCTTCCTGGGCTACTTTAGTTTTTTCTCTTGTTAGGCCTTTACTCAAGCCTATTCCTTAAGGGGAGGAGTTTTCTCACTCTATTCTGATTACGCTGATGCCTTGGTATCTTTGGGCCTTTCGGCACCAGGTCTTGTTGAACAGGTTTGCTTTAACGCTACTTGTTTTTTCTTGTTTGTACCCTTCTAGGGTTGTTTGATGTTGAGGTTAGAGCTTTTGCTCGTATCGCTCTTGGTAGTGAGGTATTGCAGATGACAGTGCTTTCACCTGTCTGCTGTTGCCTTTTTTTGTTGGGGATCCCACCCTGTTCTATGGACACTGCTATTGGATGTCCCAATTGTAAGTATTATATTTGGAGCAGGACGTACTGTATACTTAGAATAATACAATTCTGTGAAATACTCACCTGTAGAATTGGTATTATACGTATACAGTACGTCCTGCTCCACCCCACCCTGGTTTGCATTATTCTGGATCCCCTGTCTGGTGATTGTTGTTATTGTTATCATTACCAGTTGTTTTGGTGGTTGGTTTCTCCCGGCTTCTGGTTCACTGCTTTTCAATGCTGGGGATTTGTGGGAGGTCCCTGGGTATATGAAGGGCCGGGAGGAGCCTGTTTTTGCATGTCTGCAGTGCACAGCGCCCTCTGGCGGAGGATAACCCAATTGTAAGTATTATATTTGGAGCAGGACGTACTGTATACGTATAATACCAATTCTACAGGTGAGTATTTCACAGAATTGTATTTTATCTACTGTGGGAACAGTCGGTTAGCCATCAGCTATCAGGTTTAATTTACTCCCACATCCCTTTTCATCCCTGTCTCTCATTTTAATCTTTCTCTCCTTTCCATTTTTTATATTTCTTGTTCTCGGTTTCATTTACAAGGTGATAGCAACAATTCTCTCCAAAGGGGTTTACAGGTATTCCTCAGAACTATGGTAGGGGCCACCCCACTGCAATGTCACCACCAGCCTGTGGTTGGATGCCCACTTGGGATGGACAAGGGCATTTAGGTAAGACACCCAGTTTAAGGGTTTCCTCGCAGTAGAATAGGCTCTGGTCTGGGAGTGTTTCTGTGGTCCACACCAGCCAAAAGATTCTGGTCCTCCTCCAGCTGTTAAATTCCAGATGGCTGCCGGTGTTCCTGTACACCACCCTCTTGCTCCAGGGGAATATGTTGTTTTCCTGTCCCACACCCTGCATTGTCCCTCTGAGTGTCTGCCCCATGCCCCATGGATGCAATATGCACCCAGGGTACTCCAATCATTTTGGTTGTCAGCGTCCACCTCACCCAGGTGCTCTGGTCACTGCACCAGCCATAAGCACATCCATCTTGCTAGAACTCCTCAGGATAATCACACACTGGCTTTTATCTGTCCCCCTGCTTATATACAACCTAAAAAGGGTGACATCTCCAGAGATCATGTGATATCCCATTATCAGGTACAAACACATCCTGGAAGCTATGCAGAGGGTGGGGCAGCTTCCCTTCGTCTGCCCAGAAACAAGACGGCGAAGAGGGCAACAACCTGGCACCTGCCCTATCAGTACTTACCTGTACAGCCTCAAACAGCAGTACACTCCACATAGTGCCCATGCTTCTCCCTGTGTACTGTGTCCCTCCCTGTACTGGTTTTAAACAGAACTGCAATAATAAGGCACAAAGCAGCTCATCTGATGCCTGTACCATGTGCATCTCCTCTATTTCCTGGCATGCAGAGTATAATTTGTAGCAGGGCTACAGTGTTTGCCCTCCTTTCAATTTGATTTCTACAGGACCACACAAAAAAGTAGTCTAATGTCCACGCTGACCCTTGGAGCCCTCACTGTGATTGAGGATTGTATTCCATAGTGGTCCCACAGCTTTAACCAGAGCAGAGCATGCTCATGACTCATAAAGCTCAGTCACAATCCAGCAATTTAAACAAAGAAAGCAGCTTTGCCTAAAATAAATGATGCATTACCATATAATCGGAAAATTGGGATTCTTTCAAATTGCTCATTTGACCCTATTTCCATCGGGGATTAGGTGGTAGTAAGTTAGTGTGTGCCTGGACAGGGACTATTTTCTTGTTTTTGTTACTAGTTGTCACGTGGCCTCCTTTTATATGAAAGTGCTATTTTGGACATTGATTGGAAAGCTAGAGAGTCCCCAGAATTCCTCTATATTGTGGGGGCCTCATCCTCGGTGTAACTGAAATGAGCTGTATATCTGTCTGTCATTTCTGCCTGGTGGGGACTGGCTTCTCTTTCTGTCAATTGTAAAATTTCCTTCTTCGATAAAAACATATTACGCAAAAGGAAGCTGACGAAATGCAGAGGCTAAACAAATGAAGCAAGGTGGATTGCATATAAGAATGAGAGTCTGTGCAGTCAGATAACAGGTGGTCTTCTATACACCAGAGTCAACTGGAGAAAACTAATGCTAACAGCACCAAGTGATCCATGGGTTGCCTTTGTTATCTCCCCATAAGTCCCTGTAGGTAGACTTTGGATTTTTGTTCATCAGGGAAACCTTGGGATCTTGAACCACTAAGTTAGGCTTAAGCAGGACAACCCAAAACATGCTGATTAGGCAGCAAGTTTCAATCAGGCAGGCATCCAAGTGGAACACCATTCAGTCATCGAGGTAGAACTCAAAAAGTGGTCCAAGCCAAGTCATACAAGGAAACAAAAGAACAAATGCACAAAGATACAAGGCAAGTATCAGCTGGCATTTACTGACCGCCTAATGAGCATTAGCATTCATTCTTTGCACTGCACATATGCATGCAAACCCCAGTGACTGCGCATACTATAGCATTCATCCAATTTATGCACCAGAGAACATGCCGGGCAAGGACTATTACCTGTCACATGGCATTGCTTTCCACAACCATGCAACTGGAATGCCAGCGTGAGTTGATATGTAATGCATGCATGCACACGTGTGGGTCAAAATGATGACTTCTCTGTTTGTCTGTTGGGGCTGCTTATTACCCCTGCACCTCTATTAGGGGGGATTCACTTGAGGAGGCCAGAGTCAGCAATCTTCTCCATAGAAGACGAGGTCCAGTCCCGCACCAACCTGACAGTAAACTCACAGATGCTTTTGGCATGCTTGGGCGACAACGGGCTGATAATGATGTCAATCCACAGCCATGTCACAACAGGGAGCACCATTCCGGCAAATAAATCACATGCCCAGGCAACTCCGGTTTGGCCACAAAAACAAAAAATGAGCAAAATAAGAGTTGGGAGATAAACTAAATTGAAAAAAGACCAACAGATGAAGTACATGGGCATTTCAATAGATCTATTATTCGAAAAACACAGAGAATCAATGATAAAACAACACACTTTAGGTCAGCTTTAACTCTTAAAACATTATATAAAAAAGTCCATAGTTAGTGGGATAGGCTCGATCACTTGTAGGCTAGGGGAATATGTGGATAAATATCTACAAGGAATAGTAATTCAGCTCCCGGCCTACTTAAGGGATTCGACTCAAGTACTTGAACTGTGTGATAATTTACAATTAGAGGAACCTATCACATTGGCTACTGCTGATGTTTCATCACTCAAAAGTAGTGAGTCACAGAGCAGTGAAAAATGACAACAATAAAATCAGCATGTTTAGCTGTTAAGACATTAGAATACTATGAAAGAGTCCCACTCTTATCCCGCGAGTTCAGCGAGGAGAGGAGGAGGAGAGGAGTGAGGAGAAACTGCACGTCTGTACAAGACTTTGACCTTCAATCAGCTTTGTTATCTCAAAGGTTTGTAGATAAGGGATATCAAAAGGAAGAGGTCGAAACCCAAAGGGCGGCCATAAGGGAACTAGATAGAACTTCCCTTATACAGGCTCCAACAAAAAAATCAAAAACAGCACAAATGGATTTTTCATTTATAACTACCTATAGTTCACAACATAAACAACTCAAAGGACTATTAACAGGACATTGGCATATTTTGAAGTGTGATTCTGTACTGGGACCACTTTTACCAAAAGACCCAAAGATCATATATCGGAAGGCTTCTAATTTGAAGGACAAACTCACCAAAAGTTTTGTAGACCCCCCTAAACCCATAACCCTTGTAAATAACCCCTTGATAGGTTTCTATAGGTGTGGTACTTGTGCAGGTTGCAGAACCTGCACTCCAATAGAAAAACCAAAGAAAACCTTTGTAGATTTACAAACACAAAGTACTCACAAAATTACAAAATTTATATCATGTCAAACCACAGGGGTAGTATATTTAATTTGGTGCCCCTGCAAGCTAATGTATGTAGGTAGAACTATTCGCCCATTGAAGGTTAGAATACGCGAACATCTGTATAACATCAGAAAAGGGTTGGACACACATAGTTTATCATCACATTTCAAACAGTGCCACTCTAAAGACCCGAGTTTAATGTCGTTCTTGGGAATAGACCGAACTGACAAACATTGGAGGGGTTCCAACCTGGTGAGAGAAATATCCCGTAAGGAAAGCCAGTGTATATACACACTGGACAGATTCACACCCAAAGGTCTAAACGTGGAATTCGACCTAAATTGCTTTATAGATACATCATGATCCAATTCACTTTCTGACTTTCCACTCACTATACTCATCACTCACTACTGAGTTCCTATACTCTCACTATAATAATTTATTGCACTTATTCATAGTAAATTTACTTCTCCTATCTCCCACACACACTAGTCACACACACCAACCTATAGGCTACACTCACAGTTTCACTTCCCATTCATTCAGCAATATTCACATCTACACAACATTCACTGCACACTGAGATGGTTTAAGTCCTCTTGAATATCAAACACACACCTTTAGCACAACCTACATCTATTCAGTATTCACTTACACAACATATGGTTCATAGTGTATAATGAGAGACGTTGTAGGTCCTCATGAAATCAAGCTCACACTTTTGTTTTACAAAGTAGCCACCAGGTTTTTAATGAACCACAATGAGGATACATTGATTAAGTAGAATCATCACAATTAGCACACTTTAGTCATGTCCAGATCCCTAAGAAGGAATAGGGCATGTTCTAAGATCCTATATGGTACTGTAAAGCTCTAGAAAAAGTATAATGTAAGTTGCTCTAAAGTTGGGACAGTGAACACTTCAAAATGTATTTCAGGCTGTTTAATGAGCCTTTATTTGTAAGCCTGAGCGATTTTCATCTAGCCAGCGTGATGACTATTGATAGATCCATCATTATATAGATGTACCCAGTGAGTTTGAGCGAATCTGGGTCTAAGAATTGAACCTATACAGCCTGGGCGCATGATCGGCTCTAAACAGCAGCCCGCCCTGTCAAATCACACTGCGTGCGCCAGCAGGCTGGGAGGTCAACAAAGGATAAGGGTAAATGGATTGGATAACTTCCCTGTCACTCAATTATTAGCATTTGACACTGGACGGAGAGGAGGCTCTTACACAGCCTCCTGATTGGCTAAAAATACGCAGAGAGGAGGTATGCACACAACCTCCTGATTGGTCAAAATATCTAGCCCCCGGACTGGCAAAGACGTCCTGGCTGATTCTCCAATCAGCCAGGTCAAAACAACATATTGAGCAGGTGAGACGCCACCAGCTCACATGCGCGCTGACGTCATACGCTCTTTCAGCACGCATCAACCCTGAACATTTAAAAAGTCGCGCCGTCAGTCAGGAAGAAGTTGCTATTAGCAACGAAACGCGTTACTGAGGACAAGCGGCAGCGTCAGCATTGTTTTACACTGCAGTCCTTGGAGCTCATCATCAGAGGCGGCATCCTCATCCTTCCCACCATCGGCCGATGTACACAAAGGTTGGGTGAGAACTGCTCCTGGCACTTAATGCGCTTGTAACAGTTTTTAAATGTAAGTGCATTGCAGGCACGTTTTATAGATTTTAAAGTTATTAAAAACATATTGCGCTAGATCCCTCTCTTCTCTTCTTTCTGCTTTTATGATGAAACTTTAAATGAGCCTGTGTGGAGACATATGCTTATCATTTTGGTGACAAAAAGAAGGAGATAACTGGGATTGATTTTTAAGTGGAGCTCTGAAGGAGAAATACAACCCCATACAGGCGAAATCCTTGTGGAGATATAATATTAAGGCGATTAACTAACCCCCTTCTGGTAAGAGTACAACTTAAGCGGTGGAGGGCACGTGAGAAGGTGTTTTAAAGTTTGCTCCAGTCACGGTGACCCCGCGCCTGAACTCGCGGGATAAGAGTGGGACTCTTTCATAGTATTCTAATGTCTTAACAGCTAAACATGCTGATTTTATTGTTGTCATTTTTCACTGCTCTGTGACTCACTACTTTTGTTTAATGAAAAAATCTGTTGGATATTAGGATTTTAACACGTTGAGCAGTGCTACTCTGTAAAAGGTAGTTTCTTGGAACATATAATTTCTAGCGCGGTAATTTATTTCAATTTTCAACTTACCTGATGTTTCATCACTGTATACGGTTATTCCTCATAATAAGGGAGTAGCGGCTGTTAGGTATTTTTTAACATCTAAATCCTCCTTGCCACCCCAACAAGTTAACTTTGTTATAGATTGCCTTGACTTCGCCCTACAGCATAATTACTTTTGGTATAGTAGTCAATTCTATTTACAAAAGACGGGCGTGGCCATGGGGGCGAAATTTGCCCCCAGCATGGCAAATCTTTATGTAGGGTGGTGGGAAGAACAATTTATCTACGGGTCACCTAGGCCACACCTACTTTGTTGGAGGCGCTACATAGACGATGTCTTGTGCATCTGGGGGGGCACCCAAAAACAATTAGATCAATTTTTTCTAGAGGTGAATACTAACATGTTCAATCTGACTTTCACAGTTGAAAGTAGTAATAAAACCATTAATTTCCTAGACCTAACTATCAAAAGGGAAGGCCTAAGTCTAGTTACATCGACTTACTTTAAGAGCACAGATCGTAATGGGTATGTTCCTTTTTCAAGCTGTCATCACCCAACATGGTTAAAGGCCATACCTAAAGGGCAATTCATGCGCCTTAGACGCAATTGCACTTCAATTAAAGATTATGATACCCAATCATGCACACTTTCCCAGAGGTTTTTAGACAAAGGTTATAAAAAAGAAGAAGTTGAGACACAAAGAAGGGAAGTAAGAAAACGGGAAAGAGATTCCCTATTAAAGACCACCCAAAACATAACAACCAGGCAGGAATCAGAACTCCCTTTTATAACTGGATTCAGCTCCCAACATAAGGAAGTGAAAAAACTTATCACCAAACATTGGCACATATTAAAGGGAGACCCTATCTTGGGACCAGAATTACCGGATTGACCAAAAATAATATTTCGTAGAGCCCCAAATCTTAGGGATAGACTTACCAAGAGCTACTTAGACCCACCGAAAATAGTGACCGTAACGAACAATCCCTTACAGGGGTTCTATAGATGTGGCACCTGTATGGGGTGCAAAACTTGCATTCCCATAGAAAAGCCTAAGAAAACTTTTTCAGATCCTAACTGCACAAAAGAATTCACAATAAAGAAAACTATATCCTGTAATACGGCAGGAGTGGTCTATCTTATATGGTGCCCATGTGGCCTGCAATATGTAGGGAGGACCATAAGACCGCTTAAGACACGCATACGTGAACATTTGTGTAATATAAGAAAAGGTATGGAAACACATAGCCTTTCTGCACACTTTAAACAGTACCACTCCCAGGATTCAGGCCAGGCAACCTTTATGGGAATAGAGCGAATAGAAAAAAATTGGAGGGGTTCCCATATAGTAAGGGAACTATCACGCAGTGATAGTTGAATGAACTGTGCAGCATTAGGAATCTAGCAGGTTTGGCTGCGCTTGATACAAGAGCGAGCTCAGCTGCTGTAAGTGAGGATGGAGTTAACACACATTGAACTGTGCAGTATTAGGTCAAAGCAACTGGAACTTTGCCAGTTGAATGAACTGTGCAGCATTAGGAATCTAGCAGGTCTGGCTGCACTTGATATAAGAGCGAGCTCAGCTGCTGTAAGTGAGGATGGAGTTAACACACATTGAACTGTGCAGTATTAGGAATCCAGCAGGTTTGGCTGCGCTTGATAAAAGAGTAAGTACAGCTGCCACAAGTGATGATGGAGTTAACACACATTGATTGAATAGTCTTACGTGTACTGCGACACTGCTAGGGATTGGCTGGTGTCACAATGACAAACACGCACACACACCCTTACTGTCCCGCCCCGCCTCAACCAGATCTTATAAAAGACAGCGCACACCGCCGCGCCGCCAGTCTTGAGAAAGTTGGTTACCAACGAAACGCGTTGACGGCGGCGGACGGATCTTATCAGTACGCGGGCAAGCTACACTCCAGGGATACTTCACTTCCCCTCCCTCCCTTTGAGACATCAATCGGCCTAGACACATTGAGGGTTTGGTGAGAATCTTGCCTGGCGTCTCCTAAATACTTGATATACATTGTTTTTATGTGAGTGCATTTTTAACTTAATCAGTGCACATGATTAAAACGATATTACGCTAGGTTTTTCTATTTGGTTTTCCTTTCTATGCGGTTTGTCCAATCTGGGACAATTTTAAAAGCCAAAGTGGGATAAGAATATCAAATTGGCTCTGTTAATAACAAGAGAGGAATGGAATATTGAGGATCTAATAAGGCATTCAAGCACACCTCCACCTGTTAAAGCGGGGACCAGAATATTTAACCGGCTCTCCTATCCAATAAGAGAGGAATAAATCATGGAGGATTTTTAATAAGGCACTAAAGCTTATTATTATCTGGTAAGAGTATTTTGAAGGAGGTGGTGGGCATGAGATTCTCATCAGCAATTTGCTGTTATATACACGTGGTGGAATTTGCTACAGTGTTTTGAACATTCCTGTGATAGAAGGTCGCTAAAATCCTTGGCCTTAGAGGATACTCTCAGATTGGGGAACCACCCCAGAAGCTTGGACTTTTTTATATAATGTTTTAAGAGTTAAAGCTGACCTAAAGTGTGTTGTTTTATCATTGATTGCTCTGTGTTTTTGGAATAATATGTGCATTTAGAATCCATAGGGGTAAAGGATTAACACACGTTGAGCAATAATAATTCAATAATTTAATAATTTTAAGAAATATCAGCGCGGTTATATTTAATCTTTAAAACATTTCAATAGATAGATTGCATAGGGTTGCAGTTAAAGTGGTCCTTAATAAAAAGAAATATTTTGGAGCAAGACAATGGTTAAAGTGCCTCCTCTGTGTAAGAGAGTTGGTTTTATTGCAGTGCAGCATTCTGTTTTACAAAAATTCAGCTTTCTATTTGTAATGAGAATCACAAAGTGGTCTCAAAGATTTCTGCAACTTTTGTGTACAAATCAACATTAGGTCGAGCCTACAGAGGTAAGGTTTTCATTTGCTTGCTTTGCTTTTATTTGATTTCTATCTGATTGTAAAATCTATAGGTTCATTGTTAAAAGAAAAAACTAGAGAACAAAAGTATGGTGGAGTCCGAAATCTTCTGTCTTTTACTCCAAAGAAAGTAGGAGGGAGAGAGGACGTCTGGGTGTAACAGCACTGTCAGCCTGTTTGAAGAACTTCTTTACTGAGAAAAATGTTGCAATCCAACTTATCATGAGTCAGTCATTATTGGCTTGTTTGCCTTTACAATGTCTGAGGAACTGCACTTTTTCTGCAGGGCCATAAAAGGGGGAGGATAATCTGAATAGTTTAAAAGCCTTTTGCATGACTGTCATAATGCCCTCAAGAAAATCACAGAAAGCTCAGTTGATGTGACTTATAACTGCAGATACACCTAGATAAATCAAAGCCTTCATGTACATATGGCCTATATGTTTTAAGAGAAGGTAAAAATGTCCCAGCTGCCCCAGGACATTTTTCTCTCTCTCTTTATTCTAGCCTTGGCCCTGGGGCAGGGGGGTGATACTTGTGATGTCAGCAGGTACCCTATAATTAGTGATTGTATTCATTTTCTTCTACATAACTCAGTATAAAAGGAAGCCTTCATCTGTTTTCTTGTGAACAAGGTAGCCAGATAGCCTTTCATTACGAAAAATAATTTTTTTAGTGAGAATACTGTCTTTTTGCTTATGCTAGACCAGGCCAGAAATTGTGTTTCCATCATCCTTGTTTTAGTATAAAATATATATATATATTTATTTATTCTATACTATATATAACAATGTTAAAGGGGGGTGGGAGTAGCTCAATCACTATTATTTATACAAAATTATTATTATTATTCAGGGCCTGGGAACTAGTTTACCGCCCAGTTTAACCCTCTCATCAACTAAATATCAAGCAACAAACATGTCTAGCTGTGTGGAAAGACAGAGATTTGGTTGCATATATCTGCAGATACATGTGGAAGCCACACCACCCGACAAGGCACTCTGTGTTTAGTGTGGTTCCTACTCTTAATTTTGAGTCCCCAACATTGGGACATGCAATGCAGACAAATATTTGAGAGCTACTCACCTGGGAAGCTGCCAGCCTCCCTTTAGAACACTTCACAGGGAGAGATCCATATTGACTGAATTCCTCCCTGCTTGTGCTCGTGGCAATTCATGGCAATGGCAAAAGGGAGGTTGGCAGCTTCCCAGGTGAGTAGCTCTCAAATATTTGTCTGCATTGCATGTCCCAATGCTGGGGACTCAAAATTAAGAGTAGGGACCACACTAAACACAGAGTGCCTTGTCGGGGCGGTGTGGCTTCCACATGTACCTGCAGATATATGCAACCAAATCTCTGTCTTTCCACACAGCTAGACATGTTTGTTACTTGATATTTAGATGATGAGAGGGTTAAACTGGGCGGTAAACTAGTTCCCAGGCCCTGAATAATAATAATAATTTTGTATAAATAATAGTGATTGAGCTACTCCCACCCCCCTTTAGTCATATAACAATGTTAACATGATATCTTGCAATGCCAATGGGTGCCGTTGTAACAACTTGTTACTGCTTATTAACACGTATTAACTGTGCTATTCCATAGCTTGTAATTGACAAGCTTTGTCAGTTTAGGACAAGCTTTACAATATGTAACTTATATTTCATCATTGGGAAATACATCTGATTTCAAACACACAACATAGCATAAATATATACCCATATTTCTTAGGAATGTAAAGGTTTTGAGCAGCAGATTACCAGCCAAAATAGCATAGAGCTTGTGCATTCTTCACCCCCTGACATCTCAATATGGAATGTCCATCCACTGATCCCTGGAACCAGACATAACTTCCCACCTCCGCTTTTCTGTGCTCATTGAGCTTTGGCGGCACTAAACACAGTACAGTGCAGGACTGTTTGACAAACCCTATAGGTAGCAAGGCAAAAAAGTGAACAAATTGCCAATTCTTTGAGCATCCCGAATGAGACAGCGTCATGTAAGATGATGGCGCTTTATAAATAAACAATAATATTAATGGGAATGACTGAGGAGCGGATGTACACTGGCCCCGTCGGACAATATGGACTTTGGGTCCTTTTTCACTAGCATTTTCAAATGATCAAATATATCCTTCAGGACCAACAATTTTTATACACAGAATTCAAATACCTTGTAAAGGACTTAGAAATTGTAGAGCATGCATAAACGCCTCATACTAAAACAGTTTTGCTTCGTATTGAATGTAATGTACCACATGTATTTTTTTATAGGATATTCAGCCTCCACGAACTTATCCAGGAACAGTCCTAGTGGCCGGAACTGATGAATATAAACATTTTGAAGACCATGCTCCAATGTTTTTCAGCAAAACACTTTAAAGCATTTTTGGAATAAGGTTTCTGTAAATTTTAAAAGGTTGGGTCCTTCCATTTCGGGGTATTGAGCCTATCCTTTGTGAAGAACAAAGAGAAAGTAAAAAAAGTTGCACATTCAGGGAGTAATCTGTATTTAAACTGGGAAATAAAATATTAATTGAAAAAACAAATTGTTTGTCCCAAATGTAATCATACACATCTTCCCTTGATGGAAGAACATTGACATTTATTTTTCTATACCACAAAAAACATATGTTGTTGCAGATCATTCAGTTCTCTGCAGTAGAAAATTCACTTTAATCTGTATTTTCAATTTGTTATATGTTATGTATTCATTTAACTTTCTGGATGAACCCAGGGCCATACAATTATAATTTATAATTCTGCCTCACTCCAAACTTTCACACTCATTACTGATCACATTCAGTCAGAGGAGTATCTAGGGTACAAAAGGCATGGCATGTATGCTTGGGGGCAACTGGACGAGGTGCCACAGGGTAACTGGAACAGCACAGTGAAGGTGGCCGCTGGCACTTTGTGTATAAACAGTGTCTGGTCTGTGCAGTATGTCGGAGAGTGGGAGTGGTAGGAAGAAGGAGAGAAGGAAGGGAAGCGAGAAAATAAATGGAGAGATGGAAGAAGTAAGAAATGAGAAAGAAAAGGAAACAGGAAGGAGCAAAAGAAAAAAGTAAGAAAGAAAGGAAAAAAAGAAAAAAGTGAAGGAAGAGTGGAAGGGAGTAGAGGAATAAAAAGACTATAAAACAGAAAAGAAGAGAGACAAATGAAAGAGAATACCGAGAAGGAGGTAAGGAAAGAAAGACAGCGAAGGAAGAAAGGAAAGAAGAATGGAGAAAGGAATGGAGATGAAGAAAAAAAAGAAGAAAGAAGGAAACAAAAAAAAAATAAAGAATGACAGGAAGAAAATAAAGAAGGGAGGAATGAAGTAACTTGCTGCTCTATGCTGTTTATGTATTTACTAAAGCTCAGCTCGGCTGTTGGAGCAGTTTGTCACTGCTCAGCACAGCACCCTGTGGTCACCGCTGGTACTGCCTTCCAGGGCTATAAACAGCTCTGATCATAATCATAGTAAAAACTATGTTTGGATCTGCTTAAAACATTACAAGTTTTTTTTTTTTTTCCCTTCGTTCTCCATTCCCGCTTTACAATTTCCTAACCCTTCCCTTGAACACAAAAATTATGAACCACTTTCCAGCCATACGTGGCATCGGTTTGGTAAGTATAGTTGTCTATCACCAAACTATGTTAAATACACAAAAAATGTTTTATTTACTGTAAAGGTTATTTCTTCTGCATTTCTGGAGAAGACTGGGGAAGATGACTTGAGCTTTATTCATGACAGTGGGTGACATTGGCACTGTCAATAAAATGGTTTCTGGGTAACCTAGCATAATAACATAGAGGCCGATTCATTAATAGCGCCAGGTAGCGACAGATGAGCGACTGTAGCGTGATTTTTTCAGCGCCAGCCAGTATTCGCTGTGCTTGGCCGGCGTTAGCTTGATGACAGCGACTCAGTCGGTGTGCGGTAATGTTGAATACGGGCTGGGGGGTCGCTGTTTCACAGGTCCAGCGTTGTATGTGAGCGCCTGACAACGAATGGCCAGAGCGAACGGCTAGCTTCATATTCATTAACAAATCACGCTCCGAATGTGCTGTCGCTGTCCATTCCTTGTTTAAACCCCAGAGCGCTGGCGGCGATGTGTATTATCTAGTTTTTAACCCCTAAACAACCATATTTTTTGAATGTAACATTATACATGTTTTTAGAATCATTTTGTAATATGAATACATTAATCTCAGACCTGTTAGATCAATTCTGCACATATTTTTTTTAATTTTTTTTTTGACTTAAAAATAAATCCTAACATTGCAGAAGTGGTCTCCGATTTTTTGACATTAAAAAAAAAAAAAAAAAATTAATACCAATTAATTATGAATAATTATAGATTGCTCCATTGAAATGCATTGGACATCGCCAGGGAGCGACAGCTCATACCTGGCGCTGTGAGGGAATTTGCAGCGGCGCTGTTCGGTCCAGGCGGCTTCATGATGAATGCCGCGCTAGCCGTCGCTCTCGCCGGCGCTAGCCTCATTTTGCTTGATAAATGCGTCATTGTGACCGCCGCCGGGCGTACTTGAGTCGGTAGTCGCCGTTAGCTGCGGCTACCTGCCGCTCGTCAGACACTACCTGGCGCTATCGCTTGATGAATAAGGGCAAAAGTATGTAACGCTGAAAAAAGACTTTAGTACATCCAGTTCAGCCTGTTTATTAGTGAACTATTTTAGTGTATTCTTCATGACTACCCGGTCTGACAGAAAGTTGCATAGTCTCACTGCAGTACTACTACAGTAAAGAATCCCCTCCTATGCTGGTGTAAGAATCGTCTTTCCTCACCTTAATAGATGCCCCCGAGTTTTACTTACAGTCCTGCCTTTAAATAGATCCTGGGACAGATCTTTGTATTGACCCTGGATATATTTATACATAGTTATTAGGTCACCCCCTCAGACATCTCTTTTGCAAACTCAATAAACCTAATCTTGACAATCTTTCATGGTACTCTAGTTCCCTCATTCCATTTATTCATTTAGTGGCTCACCTTTGAACGCGCTCAAATTCCGAAATGTCTTCTTTATGCACTGGTGCCCAGAACTGTACACAGTATTCCATAGGGGGTCTGACCAGTGACTGACCAGTGATACAGGGGTAAAATGAGGCTCTGGTCATGAGCAAATAAGCTCCTCTTGATGCACCCCATGATCCTGTTTGCCTTAGCAGCTACTACCTGACATTGATCTCTACAGTTTAGTTATTTATTAAAACTCCCAGCGTTTTCCTATTTAGTGTGTAATTATGGCACCAATTTTTCATGCCCATGGGCCTAACCTTGCATTCATCTGTATTAAACTTCATTTGCCATTTTTCTGCCCAAACATCCAATTTATCTAAATACTTTTGTAGCTGCATGTTATCCGTCCTTTTCCATTATTCCTATTACACAGCTTAGTATCATCCGCAAATATTGAGATTTCACTGTTAAACCCATTACCTATATCATTAACATATATAATAAAAAGAATTGGGCCCAACAACGGGTCACTGTTACTAGTGGAGTACCACAGGGGGTCAGTGCTGGGACCAATTCTTTTTAATATATATATTAATGATATAGGTAATGGGTTAAACAGTGAAATCTCTATATTTGCAGATGATACTAAGCTGTATAACATAACGGTGACCCAATCTGAGTATGTACCATTTATAACCACCCTTTGTTTCCAATGATAAAGCTATGTACACACATGCTTGTCCACCACAGGTGTTAAACTTACTGGCCTGTAGTTCCCAGGCTCCCCTTTAGACTTCTTTTTATTAATATTGGCACCGCATTTGCTATGCGTCAATCCTGTGGAACAGTCCCCGACATTATGGAATCCTGAAATATGAATAATAGTGGCTTCTCTATTACTGAATATAATTCCCTTAATATGGGTTGAATGATATCCGGTCCTGGGGAATTGTCTATTTTAATCTGTTTAAGGCAGTGCTGCACTTCTTCCTTGGTCAGACCAGTGACATTTAATGGGGAGTTTTGGGTTATTGCTCTGCATTGCAAATGGCATATCATGTTCCTCTGTGAATATGGAAGCAAAGAAGATGTTTGAGATAAAGAAGAGCTAGCAAATGTGGGTGAGACTGCTTTAAATGCAAACTATGCAGTAATTGAACTGGTTTAAACTTGTGCAGTCAAATCACTGGTTGAGAAATGCTGCCCTAGATCATTTTTTCATTCATCTATTCCCGTTCTTCATATTTTTCCATCTCTCTAATTTTCTATTACATTTGGCCATTTTTCTCGTTCCTTCCTAACTCGCTTGCAGGGCCCTCTCAGCATACTGTTTGCCTCAGTACATTTAGCTTGATTCTCTTGATTGAAAGGGAATTAAGAGAATAGGGGGCAGTCATGGCCTAGTGGTTAAGAAAGTAAGCAAGTGGAATTGTGACCAGAAGGTTGCAGGTTGGATTCTATGACAGGTTCGACTTGAGCAAGGCACCTGACCTAAGCAGGTCTGGAGCAAGTTACCTAACCTGCCAAATGCTCCCTGGCTGCCGTTGCTCAGACAACCCACTGCTCGGGGAATGTGTGCATTCACTGATTGGGTTGTCCCAATACACAGATGGGTTAAAAGCAGAGGAGAAGTTCCTAGGTGGGCGCAAGTACATAATGGCCATATAGGTCCAAAAATCAATTCATTGTGACTTGTTTTGATCCAAAGTGTTGAGTGCAGTCTCACAATCGGGATCAGCTGGGGTAATTAGCTGCCATGCATTCACATGGGTTCACCATGGGTCTTTGTAAGATTTCGGAGCTTGTGGGGGGTAAGCACAGGGGGGCGTCACCAATCAGAATTTCCCCCCCCCCCCCCAGATATGAGCCCTGCCACCAGGGTCAAATGCAGTAAAGGCAGTAATGCTTCTAAAGCAGACCTTCATTATTTTTGAAATGATGCATTATAGCAGATTCCCTTTGGTTATGCATGAATGACATGTTTTCATTTTACCTCCATCATTAGTGCTCCAACCATACTTGTAAACTCACAAGGTACACAAGTCTCAAAGGGGCCACAGCACTCGACCCTGTTAGCTTGCAACCAAACCTATAATCGGTCTCTAAATCTGGTTATAAACAGAGGTCTTGGTCCACACACATCTGCAGAGGTATGCTAAAACTGCACCACCAAATGCTATGGTGCCTCTGTGAGGGTGCAGTCCTAACTCTAATCTATGAGAACCCCCTCACCCACAAGTTAACCTACTTTTCTCCATCTTCCGGCTGCATAGGCTGGTGATATGTGTAACCCAGATATCCTTCTGGAGGTGGGAGAACCAAGGGTGGTCTATGGAAAGGGCAGTCCTGGCCTAAGAGGAGACTTCCTGTGAATATTTCTTACTGGCTAGAAGGAGGAAAAGGCTGGCATTTACATTGATTTTGGCTTTATGTCCACTTTAATACCCTTCTGCCAGCATCTTTTACACTAAAGAAAGATTGCTTAGCAATAGGATTGGCTGGTCTGTTTGTCTTTTAGAAAAAGTTAGGGGGGGACTGGGAGAATTTTATAGGGTCACTTATTTTGTTTTGCAGTATTAGCGCTTTAGGACCTATGTATGGAAATTCTAGGCATAGACATGACAGGTTCGGTCAGATAATTGCATCTTCATAAATATCACTGCCTATCTGATTCTTTTCAGGTAATAAATACAGTAAATACCAGATTGCAGAGGTTTTTTTTGGAAGGAACTAGTTTTTCTAGATTGCAGTTTTATCCTGCAGAGAGGCATGCAATAAATGGCAACTAGTAATGAGAGCCAGAGATCAAACGCCTGAGATGTGACTATACAAGCTTAGACAGCAGCCATCAATAACAGTCTTATCTGTGAAGCTATTTCCAGAATGTATTTAGCGCAGACATCCAATCATTTAACCCCCTCTCCCGGCAGTTAAAACAAAAATACCTGTGGCTCCTTCCTCTATCATGGCAGAAGCAGGACACAACACTGGTTTGGGGTGGGGATTAACTGGGCTTCCCCTAGTTAGGTTTCCTTGAAAACCCAGGGCTCCACATCCTATGACCTCGCCCATGGAATTGATAAGATATTATATTAAAAACAAGTTCATTTTATTAGTACATATACATATAAAAACACAATGGTTGATAACCACATCACAACTACTTGTACACAAGATAATGCCTGTTTTTTCAACTGGATAGCCAGGCAACCAGTATAACAATTTTACAAGATATTCCAACACAAATGTAAAAAATGTTGCTTGCGTGTCTCAAAAGGGGGCAAACTAGTTTCGCCTGTCTGTAGGCTTCGTCAGTGCCCTTAACATCAATCCTATAAAGACATGTATATATATCATAGTATCAAAATAACCATTCAAAGACTTTTTCAAAAAACATGCTTCATTTGATATCTCATTATACATTAGTATGCATGAATTCATACCTCTATTGATTGAGATGGTAGATGCAACTGGGGCCAGCTCATGTTTACTGTGGTGTAGCCAGTTCAATTGTATTAGGGCTGTTATAAAGCCCAGGTGTGTGGATCATAGTAAAGCCCATAGTGCATTCCAAAAGCCCATAAGGGTTGATAACACCTGCATTGATAGGAACAGATTGCCTCATGAGTGTCTCTATCAGTCATACAGCCGGTAAATTCGGTCAGGATAAAGTGTTTATAAAGGTGATGAAAGTAAAATAGCAGATGCCCTTACCTTGTATACTCAATGAGGCGTGGGGAGAGGCACACCCAGTGCCTGTTACCTCCTGTCCTAGAAGCAGCAGCGCCGTGTAGTGCGTGCTGATACACTGGCCGCAGTTAAGTAATGGCCAGTGTGTGATGTCAAACACACTCATGCCCTTATTCATCAAGCGATAGCGCCAGGTAGTGTCTGACGAGCGCCAGGTAGCGGCAGCTAACGGCGACTACCGACTCAAGTACGCCCGGCGGCGGTCACAATGACACATTTATCAAGCAAAATGAGGCTAGCGCCGGCAAGAGCGACGGCTAGCGCGGCATTCATCATGAAGCCGCCTGGACCGAACAGCGCCGCTGCAAATTCCCTCACAGCGCCAGGTATGAGCTGTCGCTCCCTGGCGATGTCCAATGCATTTCAATGGAGCAATCTATAATAATTCATGATTAATTGGTAATAATTTTTTTTTTAATTTTTTTAATGTCAAGAAATCGGAGAACACTTCTGCAATGTTAGGATTTATTTTTAAGTAAAAAAAAATAAAAATAAAATATGTGCAGAATTGATCTAACAGGTCTGAGATTAATGTATTCATATAACAAAATGATTCTAAAAACATGTATAATGTTACATTCAAAAAATATGGTTGTTTAGGGGTTAAAAACTAGTTAATACAGATCGCCGCCAGCGCTCTGGGGTTTAAACAAGGAATGGACAGCGACAGCACATTCGGAGCGTGATTTTTTGATGAATATGAAGCTAGCCGTTCGCTCTGGCCATTCGTTGTCAGGCGCTCACATACAGCGCTGGACCTGTGAAACAGCGACCCCCCAGCCCGTATTCAACATTACCGCACACCGACTGAGTCGCTGTCATCAAGCTTAATGCCGGCCAAGCACAGCGAATACTGGCTGGCGCTGAAAAAATCACGCTACAGTCGCTCATCTGTCGCTACCTGGCGCTATTGATGAATCGGCCTCTCAGCTGAGTGTTAGCTCCGTCCCTCCCCCCCCCCTCCCCTCCCGGGGTCTGCTGGGGGTTGCTAGGGGGGACGGGAGCCCAACACAATCCCAGCGCCGCACCTCCCCCGACGGGCGGGGCTCATACCAGCCTCCGTCAGCCAGTAAGGTGACCGGCGCTAGAGCTCCCACACGGCGCCGTCACGTGTCTCCTGCGAGGCGCCATTTTGGTGAAGACAAGTGCAGGGATTTAGACTTAATTCATAAGAGCAAGGTAAAATAGCGATCTCAGTCGCACAGATATATTAATTAATGACCTCTAGCAAAGTATAAGCCTAGCTGGCAGTATTTGTAAGTGGCCTTAGACTACGGGATATGCCATGATACTTATGATGTCTTGCTGATAGTTCTAAAGTGCCTTCAGGCAGTTGTCCACATTGTAGGGGGAATTTGTGCCCCCCAGAGCACAGTATATCTACATATGGCGTTTAAAAAGTGTAACTGGCCGTTGTTGTACGTATGGATGGCCTCCCTTATAGCCATATACATATATGCCTGCTAAACTCCATTACTGACGCTATGTCATATGGGCAAAAATGCCGCCTCACCATACGCCTAGGACATGTTGAAGCATGTTTTTTGAAAAAGTCTTTGAATGGTTACTTTGATACTATGATATATATACATGTCTTTATAGGATTGATGTTAAGGGCACTGACAAAGCCTACAGACAGGCGAAACTAGTTTGCCCCCTTTTGAGACACGCAAGCAACATTTTTTACATTTGTGTTGGAATATCTTGTAAAATTGTTATACTGGTTGCCTGGCTATCCAGTTGAAAAAACAGGCATTATCTTGTGTACAAGTAGTTGTGATGTGGTTATCAACCATTGTGTTTTTATATGTATATGTACTAATAAAATGAACTTGTTTTTAATATAATATCTTATCAATTCCATGGGCGAGGTCATAGGATGTGGAGCCCTGGGTTTTCAAGGAAACCTAACTAGGGGAAGCCCAGGTAATCCCCACCCCAAACCAGTGTATTAGCTTTAGTATTGGGGCCCGCTCCCCACACCAGCCTCCAATTGCTGCAAGTGTGCTTCTGATGTGCAGGGAACTCCCTTTCATCAGTAGCCCATTGACCTAACCTTCCTTTTTTTTTTTTTTTTTTTTTTTTTTTTCTTCTCTCTTTTGTCCCCAGGATTTCTCACAATTTGGGAGGGTCGTCTCCATTAGTGGGTTGCTAGTCACCCACATCACGTTTTTGTCAGAAGCAGGACAATCTTTTATAGGAGCCATAGTACTGGGACCTTGAGTGACTGCTGCAGTAATGGAAGTATTCAAGGTCCCAGCATTTCTTTCTTTTTTGGACATAGATGGCCATTGTGTGCTTGCGTACACATAGGATTTTTTCTTCTGCAAATCCTGGAGCACTACCAAAAAGTTCTTGTACTCGACCAACCCACAAAATGTCGCCTTCTTAACCCTCAAGTTATTTGATTTGTTCCTACATTAAGGGAGTTATTCATCAAGGGATAATGGCAGGTAGTGCCTCGTAGCAGCAGGCAGCGTCTGGTGAACGCGGGGCATGGACGCAATACCACATTTATGAAAGCGAATCTGGGGAGCGATTCTAACAGCGCCATGTAGGGTATGATTCATCATTACAGGCGGCTCAGCGTATAGCGCCGACGCTCTAGCTTCCAGAGCGCCAGGTATTACCTGTCGCTCTCCCATACATTTCAATGGAAGTTCCCTTTCTTCTGTTTAAACAGGTTTTTTTTTTTTTTTATTTATTTTTTCTCTCATATCATTGTGTCACCTCTCCTGGCCTAGAAAAAGTCATCTTTGAAAACTTTTTTGATTTTTTTTTTTATATTTTTATGCAGAATTGTCATTACAGGTCTGGTATTAAAAGTATTAATGTCACAATGTTACAACAATGTAATTCCATGTGTTTTCCTTTGTTACTGGTGGATATGTGTTTAAAAACAGACTTTAATAACACAGTGTCTGCCGCACTATGCTATAGTGACCAGATCCAGAGCGCCGACGCTGTGTGTGTCTTTTTTTGTTGAATATGGTGTGAGTCGCTGAGAGTCGATCGCAATGAGCTGGCGCTACCTTTCGCTCCCTGCAACACTGTACTGGTGTTTAGAGATGAGCGAACTTTTGAAAAATTCGATTCGACTGATTCGCCGAATTTTCCGACAAAAATCGTTTCGACCCGAATAAATTCGCGACGAATCGCTATTAAAAACGGCTATTTCTGAGCCTCCTACAGCCTCAATAGGGTTGTAAACCATTCAGCCTTGCTGTAACACGCACAGGATGCGTGCTGGGTTTGTTAAATAATACTTTGAAGAAATATCACATGCAGATCAGAGGCATCGCTAATAGAATCGCAGAGCGGCACAATTGCAGAGAGTTGAAGTGGCATCACTATGAGGGGCAGAAGGAGCCCAAATATACACTGGAGTTGGCCTCAGGAGCCCAAAAATTGGATGAATCACACCCTGGAGTTGGCAGAAGTTGGCAGCAGCAGCAGGAGCCCAAATATACACTGGAGTTGGCTTCAGGAGCCCAAAAATTGGATGAATCACACCCTGGAGTTGGCAGAAGTTGGCAGCAGCAGGAGCAGGAGCCCAAATATACACTGGAGTTGGCCTCAGGAGCCCAAAAATTGGATGAATCACACCCTGGAGTTGGCAGAAGTTGGCAGCAGCAGCAGCAGGAGCCCAAATATACACTGGAGTTGGCCTCAGGAGCCCAAAAATTGGATGAATCACACCCTGGAGTTGGCAGGAGTTGACAGTAGTAGCAGCAGGAGCCCAAATATACACTGGAGTTGGCTTCAGGAGCCCAAAAATTGGATGAATCACACCCTGGAGTTGGCAGAAGTTGGCAGCAGCAGCAGCAGGAGCCCAAATATACACTGGAGTTGGCCTCAGGAGCCCAAAAATTGGATGAATCACACCCTGGAGTTGGCAGAAGTTGGCAGTAGTAGCAGCAGGAGCCCAAATATACACTGGAGTTGGCTTCAGGAGCCCAAAAATTGGATGAATCACACCCTGGAGTTGGCAGAAGTTGGCAGCAGCAGCAGCAGCAGGAGCCCAAATATACACTGGAGTTGGCTTCAGGAGCCCAAAAATTGGATGAATCACACCCTGGAGTTGGCAGAAGTTGGCAGCAGCAGGAGCAGGAGCCCAAATATACACTGGAGTTGGCCTCAGGAGCCCAAAAATTGGATGAATCACACCCTGGAGTTGGCAGAAGTTGGCAGCAGCAGCAGCAGGAGCCCAAATATACACTGGAGTTGGCCTCAGGAGCCCAAAAATTGGATGAATCACACCCTGGAGTTGGCAGGAGTTGACAGTAGTAGCAGCAGGAGCCCAAATATACACTGGAGTTGGCTTCAGGAGCCCAAAAATTGGATGAATCACACCCTGGAGTTGGCAGAAGTTGGCAGCAGCAGCAGCAGGAGCCCAAATATACACTGGAGTTGGCCTCAGGAGCCCAAAAATTGGATGAATCACACCCTGGAGTTGGCAGAAGTTGGCAGTAGTAGCAGCAGGAGCCCAAATATACACTGGAGTTGGCTTCAGGAGCCCAAAAATTGGATGAATCACACCCTGGAGTTGGCAGAAGTTGGCAGTAGCAGCAGCAGGAGCCCAAATATACACTGGAGTTGGCTTCAGGAGCCCAAAAATTGGATGAATCACACCCTGGAGTTGGCAGGAGTTGACAGTAGCAGCAGCAGGAGCCCAAATATACACTGGAGTTGGCCTCAGGAGCCCAAAAATTGGATGAATCACACCCTGGAGTTGGCAGGAGTTGACAGTAGCAGCAGCAGGAGCCCAAATATACACTGGAGTTGGCTTCAGGAGCCCAAAAATTGGATGAATCACACCCTGGAGTTGGCAGAAGTTGGCAGCAGCAGCAGCAGCAGGAGCCCAAATATACACTGGAGTTGGCTTCAGGAGCCCAAAAATTGGATGAATCACACCCTGGAGTTGGCAGGAGTTGACAGTAGCAGCAGCAGGAGCCCAAATATACACTGGAGTTGGCCTCAGGAGCCCAAAAATTGGATGAATCACACCCTGGAGTTGGCAGGAGTTGACAGTAGCAGCAGCAGGAGCCCAAATATACACTGGAGTTGGCTTCAGGAGCCCAAAAATTGGATGAATCACACCCTGGAGTTGGCAGGAGTTGACAGTAGCAGCAGCAGGAGCCCAAATATACACTGGAGTTGGCTTCAGGAGCCCAAAAATTGGATGAATCACACCCTGGAGTTGGCAGAAGTTGGCAGTAGTAGCAGCAGGAGCCCAAATATACACTGGAGTTGGCTTCAGGAGCCCAAAAATTGGATGAATCACACCCTGGAGTTGGCAGAAGTTGGCAGCAGCAGCAGCAGGAGCCCAAATATACACTGGAGTTGGCCTCAGGAGCCCAAAAATTGGATGAATCACACCCTGGAGTTGGCAGAAGTTGGCAGTAGTAGCAGCAGGAGCCCAAATATACACTGGAGTTGGCTTCAGGAGCCCAAAAATTGGATGAATCACACCCTGGAGTTGGCAGAAGTTGGCAGCAGCAGCAGCAGCAGGAGCCCAAATATACACTGGAGTTGGCTTCAGGAGCCCAAAAATTGGATGAATCACACCCTGGAGTTGGCAGAAGTTGGCAGCAGCAGGAGCAGGAGCCCAAATATACACTGGAGTTGGCCTCAGGAGCCCAAAAATTGGATGAATCACACCCTGGAGTTTGCAGAAGTTGGCAGCAGCAGCAGCAGGAGCCCAAATATACACTGGAGTTGGCCTCAGGAGCCCAAAAATTGGATGAATCACACCCTGGAGTTGGCAGGAGTTGACAGTAGTAGCAGCAGGAGCCCAAATATACACTGGAGTTGGCTTCAGGAGCCCAAAAATTGGATGAATCACACCCTGGAGTTGGCAGAAGTTGGCAGCAGCAGCAGCAGGAGCCCAAATATACACTGGAGTTGGCCTCAGGAGCCCAAAAATTGGATGAATCACACCCTGGAGTTGGCAGAAGTTGGCAGTAGTAGCAGCAGGAGCCCAAATATACACTGGAGTTGGCTTCAGGAGCCCAAAAATTGGATGAATCACACCCTGGAGTTGGCAGAAGTTGGCAGTAGCAGCAGCAGGAGCCCAAATATACACTGGAGTTGGCTTCAGGAGCCCAAAAATTGGATGAATCACACCCTGGAGTTGGCAGGAGTTGACAGTAGCAGCAGCAGGAGCCCAAATATACACTGGAGTTGGCCTCAGGAGCCCAAAAATTGGATGAATCACACCCTGGAGTTGGCAGGAGTTGACAGTAGCAGCAGCAGGAGCCCAAATATACACTGGAGTTGGCTTCAGGAGCCCAAAAATTGGATGAATCACACCCTGGAGTTGGCAGAAGTTGGCAGCAGCAGCAGCAGCAGGAGCCCAAATATACACTGGAGTTGGCTTCAGGAGCCCAAAAATTGGATGAATCACACCCTGGAGTTGGCAGGAGTTGACAGTAGCAGCAGCAGGAGCCCAAATATACACTGGAGTTGGCCTCAGGAGCCCAAAAATTGGATGAATCACACCCTGGAGTTGGCAGGAGTTGACAGTAGCAGCAGCAGGAGCCCAAATATACACTGGAGTTGGCTTCAGGAGCCCAAAAATTGGATGAATCACACCCTGGAGTTGGCAGGAGTTGACAGTAGCAACAGCAGGAGCCCAAATATACACTGGAGTTGGCTTCAGGAGCCCAAAAATTGGATGAATCACACCCTGGAGTTGGCAGAAGTTGGCAGTAGTAGCAGCAGGAGCCCAAATATACACTGGAGTTGGCTTCAGGAGCCCAAAAATTGGATGAATCACACCCTGGAGTTGGCAGAAGTTGGCAGCAGCAGCAGCAGGAGCCCAAATATACACTGGAGTTGGCCTCAGGAGCCCAAAAATTGGATGAATCACACCCTGGAGTTGGCAGGAGTTGACAGTAGTAGCAGCAGGAGCCCAAATATACACTGGAGTTGGCTTCAGGAGCCCAAAAATTGGATGAATCACACCCTGGAGTTGGCAGAAGTTGGCAGTAGCAGCAGCAGGAGCCCAAAAAATGGCCTAAAGACATAAATATGTTTTGCACCATTTGTAAAGTGTAAAACGTGGCACCATGCTGAATCTAGTCGCATGCATCAGGCATTGGTGGGTGGAAATCCTGGCTGATCCATCCCTGATTCATTTTGACAAAGGTGAGTCTCTCCACATTTTTAGTTGACAGACGAGTTCTCCTCGCCGTAACTATGGCCCCCGCCGCACTAAACACCCGCTCAGATGGCACGCTACTTGCCGGGCAGGACAGCTTTTCCAGGGCAAACTCTGCTAGTTGCGGCCACAAATCAAGTTTGGCTGCCCAGAAGTCCAGCGGATCCTCAAGGTGTGTTGGCATGGTCATGTCAAAGTATGACATGACCTGCTGGTTCAGGTCCTGCTCCAGGTCTTCCTGCTGCTCATGAGTAGCCTCACTATGCGGGTGTAGAAAGCTACTCATTAGCGACTGAAGACTGAGGCTGCTGCTGCTGATGGAGCTTCTGCTGCTGCTGCTGCCAACCCCCCCAGCGGCCATGGCAGTGGAAGGTGAGCGCAGAGGTCCCCTCGAGTCAGACCTGCGAGAGTATGGACCATGGCGCAGATAGGCATCGGCCAACTGCCTACGTAGAATGTCTTTGTAGTAGTTGAGTTTGTCCTCCCTCTCGGTGGGTTTAAAAAATGCCCCCATTTTGTGCCGGAAGCGAGGGTCCAATAAGGTGGACAGCCAGAAGTCATCCCGCCGACAGATGGAAACAATTCTGGGGTCACTACGCAAGCATGTGAGCATGCTTCGTGCCATTTGCGCAAGTGACTCGGATGGACTACCTGTCTCCATCTCCACTGCATACTGCCACGGTGTGCCCGGGTCCTCTGTCTCTCCTTCCTCAAAAACCTCTAGCTCCTCTGGCTGCTCCTGCTCCTCCTCTCCTGTCCGCTGACTAGATAAACCAGCCATTTCGCCAAGCCTAAACTGTGTTTCGCTGGGCAACTCCTCCTCCTCCTCTTCCTCCTCCTCCTCCTCCAGTTCAGCTCCAACGGGGTTCATGTGGCCGTAAGATGTAAACGCCATGTCTCCAGTGCCCTGACCAGCCATGGTTTCCAACATGTGCTGTAGTACATGAAGCAGTGGAATCACGTCGTTCATCCCGTAATCCTGCCGACTGACAAATAAAGTGGCTTCCTCAAAGGGCCTGAGCAAACGGCAGGTGTCACGTATGAGCTGCCACTGGTTGACATTGAAGTTACACAGGGGAGTCCCCCTATCTGCTTGGATCATCAGGAAATCCGTGATGGCTTTTCTCTGTTCATATAATCGGTCCAACATGTGAAGGGTGGAATTCCAACGGGTGGAAACATCGCAAATCAGACTATGTTGGGGGATACCATTCTGACGCTGTAGCTCAAGAAGGGTGTGTTTGGCGGTGTAGGAGTGGCTGAAGTGCATGCAAAGTTTCCGTGAAGTTGTTAGGATGTCCTGCAGATGGGGGGAACACTTCAGAAACCGCTTGACAACCAGATTGAAGACGTGAGCCATGCAGGGGGCATGGGTCAGGCTTCCTTGGCGCAGCGCAGACAAAATGTTCTTCCCATTGTCGGTAACCATGATTCCCATTTTAAGTTTTCTCGGAGTAAGCCATGTTTGGATTTCCTGATGAATACATTTAAGCAGTTCCTCCCCTGTGTGACTCCGTTCGCCAAGACAAACCATGTGAAGCACTGCGTGACACCTCCGTGCCCTGCACACATGGTAGACTGGAGGGGCACTGAGACTTGAGCCTACAGTGGAGGGTGAGGAGATGGCGGAGGATGAGGAGGCCGAGTCGCACGGTGTCACAGGCCCAATGGGCAGAGAGCGCGGAGGCCGAAGCGGCGTGACCTGTCCAAGTTGCTGCTGCAAAGGGACCACATTCACCCAGTGGGCCGTAAACGACATGTACTGCCCCTGACCGTAGTTACAGCTCCAGATGTCGGCGCTGCCATGTATTTTGCTACACACCGACAGGCTCAAGGACTGGCCCACCTTCTGTTCAACAAAAGTGTGCAGCGCTGGTACTGCCTTCTTGGCAAAGAAATGACGGCTTGGGACTCTCCACCTCGGCTCGGCACAAGCCATCAGTTCTCTGAAAGGTGCAGATTCCACCACCTGAAAAGGGAGCGACTGCAGCACCAGCAACTTGGACAGGAGCACATTCAGCTTCTGCGCCGTAGGATGAGTGGGCGCATACTGCTGTCTCTTGGACATGGCTTCGCTGATGGATTGCTGGCGGGATGCATGACTTGGAGGAGGAGGAGGAGGAGCAGGAGCGACAGAGGATGGGTGTGACGCACAGCTGCCTTCGGCTGAGGTGCTGGAGCCTTGGCTGGCAGAAATTGGGAGCTCACTTGGTGAGGAAGCAGACTGGACCACCCCTTGGGAGCCTCGGTTCTCCCAGGTCGTTTTATGGTGACGCATCATATGTTGACGCAGGGCCGTGGTGCCAACATTTGGACCCTGGCCACGCTTCACCTTTTGCCTACATATCTTGCATGTGGCCATGTTACCCTCCTGCGGATGCCTCAGGAAAAACTGCCACACTGCCGAGTAGCTACTTTTCCCACCCCCTGGCCTCACTGATTCACTGCTGCTGTTGCCAACTCCAGGAACCCCTGCTCCACTACCTCCCGATAAGGTAGACTGCCGCACAGCAGGTGCTCTACCCCGGCCCCGGCCGGCTCCAGCCTTTGGAATTGTGCCCCCATGCTGACTGCTACCACCTTGCTGCCTCAGCTGCTGACTCCGGGGCAACCTGCGCCCCTCTTCTCCTGATGATGACGATGAAGCCCCTTCATCACCCGGCTCCCAAGTGCGATCGGCTTCATCGTCATCATCATCATCATCACCGGGTTGTGGCTGTACGTCACTGATGTTCGTGGATTCGTCAACAGTGTCTGGCGCAGGAGCTGGAACGCTCGCAGCACCCACGACACTGTCCACATCACTATTTGTCTGCCTAGCTAAAGAAGCCACCTCCATTTCTTGGCTGGGCAGTAGCTGCTGACTGTCCTCCTGTATCTGATCGTCCTCCTCACTAAAGAGTGGAGCTGAACCCAAAGCATAGGATACGTCGCTGGGGGAGGGAACGGCGTAGGACAGAGGCAATGGGAGGACAGGGACTGCTCTCGGGGCATGCCAACTCAGGGTTGTGTCAGAGGAACCTACCGACCCTAGACTGGGGGTCTCAGATGTAAGTTGTGATGATGTTGTTGATGAGCGCGTCAGCCAATCTACCACGGCAGATGCGTTACTGGTGGAGACCCGACCGCTAGCAGATACTGGCAGATTAGGTCTCTCAGCGTGACTCCTGCTGCTACTGGCCCCCAGTCGGATGCGAGCTCTGCCTGCGGAATCTTGGCCTCTGCCACTCCTCTTTTCACTTCCAGGCACTTGTCTGCCCGACATAGTCTAACTGGCGTGGTAGTAGGTGATATTTTAAGAACCCCCAGGCAGCAGTGGGTCTATATAAAACAGAATATAATGCACACCAAAAGTGAGCAGTAACACTCAGCCTCCAACAGGCCTGCTTAGTGTAAATAAGAGAGCTGCTTAGTGTAAATAAAGAGGGGTATGCTATGTTACAGAATGGGATGCCTCAACAGAAGTGCACCTGGCAGGCAGCAGTAAGCCTATGCCCAGCAAAAGTGTCTTATAATATAAATATAATAAGAGCAAATGCTTATATGGTCTTAAACAAAGGCTGCTTTAGTCACAGAATGGGATGCCCTGGGCAGGAATGGACCTGGCAGGGTCCAGTAGGGCTTTGGCCAGCAAAAGTGTCTTTATCAGGCTAATTTCAAATATGATAAGAGCAAATGCTTATATGGTCTTAAACAGAGGCTGCTGTAGTCACAGAATGGGATGCCAGTGCCACAAAAACCAGAGAGCATGCACAGCAAAAGTGTCTTTATCAGGCCTGATTTCTATGAGAATAAGTGCAAATGTTTATTATGCTATTAAATAGAGGCTGCTTTAGTCACAGAATGGGATGCCAGTGCCACAAAAACCAGAGAGCATGCACAGCAAAAGTGTCTTTATCAGGCCTGATTTCTATGAGAATAAGTGCAAATGTTTATTATGCTATTAAATAGAGGCTGCTTTAGTCACAGAATGGGATGCCAGTGCCACAAAAACCAGAGAGCATGCACAGCAAAAGTGTCTTTATCAGGCCTGATTTCTATGAGAATAAGTGCAAATGTTTATTATGCTATTAAATAGAGGCTGCTTTAGTCACAGAATGGGATGCCAGTGCCACAAAAACCAGAGAGCATGCACAGCAAAAGTGTCTTTATCAGGCCTGATTTCTATGAGAATAAGTGCAAATGTTTATTATGCTATTAAATAGAGGCTGCTTTAGTCACAGAATGGGATGCCAGTGCCACAAAAACCAGAGAGCATGCACAGCAAAAGTGTCTTTATCAGGCCTGATTTCTATGAGAATAAGTGCAAATGTTTATTATGCTATTAAATAGAGGCTGCTTTAGTCACAGAATGGGATGCCAGTGCCACAAAAACCAGAGAGCATGCACAGCAAAAGTGTCTTTATCAGGCCTGATTTCTATGAGAATAAGTGCAAATGTTTATTATGCTATTAAATAGAGGCTGCTTTAGTCACAGAATGGGATGCCAGTGCCACAAAAACCAGAGAGCATGCACAGCAAAAGTGTCTTTATCAGGCCTGATTTCTATGAGAATAAGTGCAAATGTTTATTATGCTATTAAATAGAGGCTGCTTTAGTCACAGAATGGGATGCCAGTGCCACAAAAACCAGAGAGCATGCACAGCAAAAGTGTCTTTATCAGGCCTGATTTCTATGAGAATAAGTGCAAATGTTTATTATGCTATTAAATAGAGGCTGCTTTAGTCACAGAATGGGATGCCAGTGCCACAAAAACCAGAGAGCATGCACAGCAAAAGTGTCTTTATCAGGCCTGATTTCTATGAGAATAAGTGCAAATGTTTATTATGCTATTAAATAGAGGCTGCTTTAGTCACAGAATGGGATGCCAGTGCCACAAAAACCAGAGAGCATGCACAGCAAAAGTGTCTTTATCAGGCCTGATTTCTATGAGAATAAGTGCAAATGTTTATTATGCTATTAAATAGAGGCTGCTTTAGTCACAGAATGGGATGCCAGTGCCACAAAAACCAGAGAGCATGCACAGCAAAAGTGTCTTTATCAGGCCTGATTTCTATGAGAATAAGTGCAAATGTTTATTATGCTATTAAATAGAGGCTGCTTTAGTCACAGAATGGGATGCCAGTGCCACAAAAACCAGAGAGCATGCACAGCAAAAGTGTCTTTATCAGGCCTGATTTCTATGAGAATAAGTGCAAATGTTTATTATGCTATTAAATAGAGGCTGCTTTAGTCACAGAATGGGATGCCAGTGCCACAAAAACCAGAGAGCATGCACAGCAAAAGTGTCTTTATCAGGCCTGATTTCTATGAGAATAAGTGCAAATGTTTATTATGCTATTAAATAGAGGCTGCTTTAGTCACAGAATGGGATGCCAGTGCCACAAAAACCAGAGAGCATGCACAGCAAAAGTGTCTTTATCAGGCCTGATTTCTATGAGAATAAGTGCAAATGTTTATTATGCTATTAAATAGAGGCTGCTTTAGTCACAGAATGGGATGCCAGTGCCACAAAAACCAGAGAGCATGCACAGCAAAAGTGTCTTTATCAGGCCTGATTTCTATGAGAATAAGTGCAAATGTTTATTATGCTATTAAATAGAGGCTGCTTTAGTCACAGAATGGGATGCCAGTGCCACAAAAACCAGAGAGCATGCACAGCAAAAGTGTCTTTATCAGGCCTGATTTCTATGAGAATAAGTGCAAATGTTTATTATGCTATTAAATAGAGGCTGCTTTAGTCACAGAATGGGATGCCAGTGCCACAAAAACCAGAGAGCATGCACAGCAAAAGTGTCTTTATCAGGCCTGATTTCTATGAGAATAAGTGCAAATGTTTATTATGCTATTAAATAGAGGCTGCTTTAGTCACAGAATGGGATGCCAGTGCCACAAAAACCAGAGAGCATGCACAGCAAAAGTGTCTTTATCAGGCCTGATTTCTATGAGAATAAGTGCAAATGTTTATTATGCTATTAAATAGAGGCTGCTTTAGTCACAGAATGGGATGCCAGTGCCACAAAAACCAGAGAGCATGCACAGCAAAAGTGTCTTTATCAGGCCTGATTTCTATGAGAATAAGTGCAAATGTTTATTATGCTATTAAATAGAGGCTGCTTTAGTCACAGAATGGGATGCCAGTGCCACAAAAACCAGAGAGCATGCACAGCAAAAGTGTCTTTATCAGGCCTGATTTCTATGAGAATAAGTGCAAATGTTTATTATGCTATTAAATAGAGGCTGCTTTAGTCACAGAATGGGATGCCAGTGCCACAAAAACCAGAGAGCATGCACAGCAAAAGTGTCTTTATCAGGCCTGATTTCTATGAGAATAAGTGCAAATGTTTATTATGCTATTAAATAGAGGCTGCTTTAGTCACAGAATGGGATGCCAGTGCCACAAAAACCAGAGAGCATGCACAGCAAAAGTGTCTTTATCAGGCCTGATTTCTATGAGAATAAGTGCAAATGTTTATTATGCTATTAAATAGAGGCTGCTTTAGTCACAGAATGGGATGCCAGTGCCACAAAAACCAGAGAGCATGCACAGCAAAAGTGTCTTTATCAGGCCTGATTTCTATGAGAATAAGTGCAAATGTTTATTATGCTATTAAATAGAGGCTGCTTTAGTCACAGAATGGGATGCCAGTGCCACAAAAACCAGAGAGCATGCACAGCAAAAGTGTCTTTATCAGGCCTGATTTCTATGAGAATAAGTGCAAATGTTTATTATGCTATTAAATAGAGGCTGCTTTAGTCACAGAATGGGATGCCAGTGCCACAAAAACCAGAGAGCATGCACAGCAAAAGTGTCTTTATCAGGCCTGATTTCTATGAGAATAAGTGCAAATGTTTATTATGCTATTAAATAGAGGCTGCTTTAGTCACAGAATGGGATGCCAGTGCCACAAAAACCAGAGAGCATGCACAGCAAAAGTGTCTTTATCAGGCCTGATTTCTATGAGAATAAGTGCAAATGTTTATTATGCTATTAAATAGAGGCTGCTTTAGTCACAGAATGGGATGCCAGTGCCACAAAAACCAGAGAGCATGCACAGCAAAAGTGTCTTTATCAGGCCTGATTTCTATGAGAATAAGTGCAAATGTTTATTATGCTATTAAATAGAGGCTGCTTTAGTCACAGAATGGGATGCCAGTGCCACAAAAACCAGAGAGCATGCACAGCAAAAGTGTCTTTATCAGGCCTGATTTCTATGAGAATAAGTGCAAATGTTTATTATGCTATTAAATAGAGGCTGCTTTAGTCACAGAATGGGATGCCAGTGCCACAAAAACCAGAGAGCATGCACAGCAAAAGTGTCTTTATCAGGCCTGATTTCTATGAGAATAAGTGCAAATGTTTATTATGCTATTAAATAGAGGCTGCTTTAGTCACAGAATGGGATGCCAGTGCCACAAAAACCAGAGAGCATGCACAGCAAAAGTGTCTTTATCAGGCCTGATTTCTATGAGAATAAGTGCAAATGTTTATTATGCTATTAAATAGAGGCTGCTTTAGTCACAGAATGGGATGCCAGTGCCACAAAAACCAGAGAGCATGCACAGCAAAAGTGTCTTTATCAGGCCTGATTTCTATGAGAATAAGTGCAAATGTTTATTATGCTATTAAATAGAGGCTGCTTTAGTCACAGAATGGGATGCCAGTGCCACAAAAACCAGAGAGCATGCACAGCAAAAGTGTCTTTATCAGGCCTGATTTCTATGAGAATAAGTGCAAATGTTTATTATGCTATTAAATAGAGGCTGCTTTAGTCACAGAATGGGATGCCAGTGCCACAAAAACCAGAGAGCATGCACAGCAAAAGTGTCTTTATCAGGCCTGATTTCTATGAGAATAAGTGCAAATGTTTATTATGCTATTAAATAGAGGCTGCTTTAGTCACAGAATGGGATGCCAGTGCCACAAAAACCAGAGAGCATGCACAGCAAAAGTGTCTTTATCAGGCCTGATTTCTATGAGAATAAGTGCAAATGTTTATTATGCTATTAAATAGAGGCTGCTTTAGTCACAGAATGGGATGCCAGTGCCACAAAAACCAGAGAGCATGCACAGCAAAAGTGTCTTTATCAGGCCTGATTTCTATGAGAATAAGTGCAAATGTTTATTATGCTATTAAATAGAGGCTGCTTTAGTCACAGAATGGGATGCCAGTGCCACAAAAACCAGAGAGCATGCACAGCAAAAGTGTCTTTATCAGGCCTGATTTCTATGAGAATAAGTGCAAATGTTTATTATGCTATTAAATAGAGGCTGCTTTAGTCACAGAATGGGATGCCAGTGCCACAAAAACCAGAGAGCATGCACAGCAAAAGTGTCTTTATCAGGCCTGATTTCTATGAGAATAAGTGCAAATGTTTATTATGCTATTAAATAGAGGCTGCTTTAGTCACAGAATGGGATGCCAGTGCCACAAAAACCAGAGAGCATGCACAGCAAAAGTGTCTTTATCAGGCCTGATTTCTATGAGAATAAGTGCAAATGTTTATTATGCTATTAAATAGAGGCTGCTTTAGTCACAGAATGGGATGCCAGTGCCACAAAAACCAGAGAGCATGCACAGCAAAAGTGTCTTTATCAGGCCTGATTTCTATGAGAATAAGTGCAAATGTTTATTATGCTATTAAATAGAGGCTGCTTTAGTCACAGAATGGGATGCCAGTGCCACAAAAACCAGAGAGCATGCACAGCAAAAGTGTCTTTATCAGGCCTGATTTCTATGAGAATAAGTGCAAATGTTTATTATGCTATTAAATAGAGGCTGCTTTAGTCACAGAATGGGATGCCAGTGCCACAAAAACCAGAGAGCATGCACAGCAAAAGTGTCTTTATCAGGCCTGATTTCTATGAGAATAAGTGCAAATGTTTATTATGCTATTAAATAGAGGCTGCTTTAGTCACAGAATGGGATGCCAGTGCCACAAAAACCAGAGAGCATGCACAGCAAAAGTGTCTTTATCAGGCCTGATTTCTATGAGAATAAGTGCAAATGTTTATTATGCTATTAAATAGAGGCTGCTTTAGTCACAGAATGGGATGCCAGTGCCACAAAAACCAGAGAGCATGCACAGCAAAAGTGTCTTTATCAGGCCTGATTTCTATGAGAATAAGTGCAAATGTTTATTATGCTATTAAATAGAGGCTGCTTTAGTCACAGAATGGGATGCCAGTGCCACAAAAACCAGAGAGCATGCACAGCAAAAGTGTCTTTATCAGGCCTGATTTCTATGAGAATAAGTGCAAATGTTTATTATGCTATTAAATAGAGGCTGCTTTAGTCACAGAATGGGATGCCAGTGCCACAAAAACCAGAGAGCATGCACAGCAAAAGTGTCTTTATCAGGCCTGATTTCTATGAGAATAAGTGCAAATGTTTATTATGCTATTAAATAGAGGCTGCTTTAGTCACAGAATGGGATGCCAGTGCCACAAAAACCAGAGAGCATGCACAGCAAAAGTGTCTTTATCAGGCCTGATTTCTATGAGAATAAGTGCAAATGTTTATTATGCTATTAAATAGAGGCTGCTTTAGTCACAGAATGGGATGCCAGTGCCACAAAAACCAGAGAGCATGCACAGCAAAAGTGTCTTTATCAGGCCTGATTTCTATGAGAATAAGTGCAAATGTTTATTATGCTATTAAATAGAGGCTGCTTTAGTCACAGAATGGGATGCCAGTGCCACAAAAACCAGAGAGCATGCACAGCAAAAGTGTCTTTATCAGGCCTGATTTCTATGAGAATAAGTGCAAATGTTTATTATGCTATTAAATAGAGGCTGCTTTAGTCACAGAATGGGATGCCAGTGCCACAAAAACCAGAGAGCATGCACAGCAAAAGTGTCTTTATCAGGCCTGATTTCTATGAGAATAAGTGCAAATGTTTATTATGCTATTAAATAGAGGCTGCTTTAGTCACAGAATGGGATGCCAGTGCCACAAAAACCAGAGAGCATGCACAGCAAAAGTGTCTTTATCAGGCCTGATTTCTATGAGAATAAGTGCAAATGTTTATTATGCTATTAAATAGAGGCTGCTTTAGTCACAGAATGGGATGCCAGTGCCACAAAAACCAGAGAGCATGCACAGCAAAAGTGTCTTTATCAGGCCTGATTTCTATGAGAATAAGTGCAAATGTTTATTATGCTATTAAATAGAGGCTGCTTTAGTCACAGAATGGGATGCCAGTGCCACAAAAACCAGAGAGCATGCACAGCAAAAGTGTCTTTATCAGGCCTGATTTCTATGAGAATAAGTGCAAATGTTTATTATGCTATTAAATAGAGGCTGCTTTAGTCACAGAATGGGATGCCAGTGCCACAAAAACCAGAGAGCATGCACAGCAAAAGTGTCTTTATCAGGCCTGATTTCTATGAGAATAAGTGCAAATGTTTATTATGCTATTAAATAGAGGCTGCTTTAGTCACAGAATGGGATGCCTCACAGCAGACTTAAGATCAGTTCAGTATATATGCACAGTTAGTTACTATAAGCAGCCTGAAAACGCTAACAAAGGCTGGATGAAAAAAAAAAAATCTCCCTGTCAGCCAGCTCCGTTTTTCCTACCTTTCCCTGGCTTTCTGTCTGTCTCCTGTCTGTCTCCTGCCTGTCTCCTGCCTGTCTCCAGCCTGTCCCTGTCTGTCCCTGTCTCCAGCCTGTCTCCAGCCTGTCTAACTGCCTCAGCTACACAGCGTTCTGTCTGTCTGTCACGAATGCAATAGAGAAATGAGGAAAAGCAAGATGGCCGCCGTTAAATACCGCTGTGTGACGTCACCGGGCTTGCTGGCTGCTGATAGGCTGCATGTGACTGCCCCAGCTTGCACTGGCGCGGGATACATGTCCAGACATGTCCCGCCCGCCATCTTAGAATGCCTGTAATGTAAATGAATGGATGTTAAAGGAAAACTTCGAGTGATCGAATCGCGGGGAAATTCGGATTCGATCCGAATCGAATTTTTCCTGAAATTCGGATCGAATCCGGGTTCGTCCGGATCGATTCGCTCATCCCTACTGGTGTTACAACGCCCAACATACATCTCATTCATCAATGCCGGCCAGGTTACTACAGCGTCTGAGGCCCTCTGTTACAGCGCCCGATACACGCACACAAGCGTCTACTAGTGGTTGCTCTAAGCGCCGCTATACAGGCGCTCATCTGCCAATACCTGGCGCTAGTAATGAATTGGCCTCCCTGTGGACCTCCCTGTGTGTTGCAATCACATGCACTTGTACTTAACTGGTGCTAGTACATATAAAATATATAAATATATACATCTATAAACTTATATGTAAATAAATACCAACAGAACCAGGTAATGAGACCCTTCTTTTATCCTACTTACTTCTGATCTATCCTATCGTGAACGTGACACTTTTTTAATATACTTCAAAAAGCTAATTTAATAAGTTGTTTTTTTCTGCTGATCAAAGTTGCATGGTGTCTATTCCCTCTGGGGGTATAACAGAAAAACATACTAACATTAATTCCCCCGCTGCACCCGGTCCAGATATGTAATATTTACCCATTCAGGAAACCTGTTTCAAACTTCTTTTTTTTTTTAAAGATGGATTAAAACCATCAAAGCAACCTGGACATCCAGATTGAAATCCTTTATATGTTTGGGGTAATACTGCCATCTACTGGCAATGTTTCAGTCTTGGTTTTATTATTCATAATACAGAGCTATACATTTTACATATGGCACATGAGTTGTGTGTTCTGTTCATGTTTAGGTGTCTGTCAGCTGTACAATATTAAAATAATAACCAGGGTGACTAGGGGTGTTATAAAACAACATTCAAAAAGCAATGAGGAGTATTCTGATGATATACACCAAAGGCTTTTGATACAGCTAATTTGCCCCTATGTTGTCTGATTTTTATCCAGATTTGGGATGCCCCTGTGTGTTAAACCCCCTGGTATCGTCAATATACTCATCTTGCCAACTATCCCAAGTCACATGCGCGCGCTTGCGCCTGATTTTGGCTGTTTTTAGATATTTGAATAAAATCTGTGGGTGTGCGTGTTATTCTTACTTTAAAGCAGAACAAAGCCCAAGAATTCGACTATCCAGGGTTTTGTTCCCTGCTCTGGGGGCATCCCGAATTAGGATTCCCCACTGTGTTAAACCCCACATAACAACCCAGAATAACTTGCCTCTTCCCAGTCCTATGGCCATTGCGAGGGCTCTCGTCCGATCAGAGACGTTTGCCATCCATAGGCAATGCTTCAGAAATCTGGTACGCAGCGGGTGTATCCCCAGCAGCGTGCGTTCTCCAGCCTATCTAAATGGTTAGGAACGATAGCGCACATACAGCCCGAAGATGCAGCAAAGCAAGCCTGAAGCAGGTGAGTGTTGCGGTGCCCCGAGGGGGGTTTCCCACAGAAGAGCATCCTGATCTGGGATGCCCCTGGAGAAGCCAGCCCTGCAACCCTTCAGATTCCAGAGCCATGCCTCAAGGATTTTGTTCCACTTTAAATTGAGAAAAGTAGGAACGAGAAATCGCCAGTCCAAAAATAAAAATGAGGATTAATCTAACGGTTTGAAAGAAGCATGTTGCAGAGCAGAAAAAACAAGATTGGGAGGCTGATTCATTACTAGCGCCAGGTACCAGCAGATGAGCGTCAGTAGCAAGGCGCTTAGAGTGACCGCTAGTAGTCGCTGTGATGAACTATGGGCCGCTGTTATAGAGCGCCCCAGTCGCTGGCCGACATAAATGAATATGTTGTATGTGAGTCGCTATAACACCAGTACAGCGCTGTGTAGGAGCGAATGGTAGCGCCAGCTCAGTGTGACCGACTCACACCATATTCATCAAAAAAAACAGCCACACATAGCGCCGGCGCTCAAAATTGGGTCGTTGTATCCCAGAGTGTGATTAAAGTCTGTTTTTGAACACATATCCACTAGTAAAAAAGGATTATATGGAATCACATTATTACATTGTGACGTTAACACTTTAATACCAGACCTGTAATGACAATTCTGCATTAAAATATTAAAAATCAAAAAGGTTTTCAAAAATTACTTTTTATAGGCCAGGTGAGATTAAATAATTTGATTGAATTTTAAAACATTAAAAGAAAATAAAACCCTGTTTAAAGAGAAGAAAAGGAACGTCCATTGAAATGTATGGGGTAGCGACAGGTAATACCAAGCGCCGGTGGTATACGCTGAGCTGCCTGTAATGATGAATCGGACGCTACATGGCGCTGTAAGAGTCGCTCACCAAAATCGCTTTGATAAATGTGGCATTGTGTACAGCGTCCGGCGATCACCGTTCTTTACCTGGCTTGATAATTAACCCCCTAAGATTCCATGGCTCATCCAGTCAGCATTCTAGCAGAATAGCTGGGTGCAGAACACGCATCAGCCACTAGATGCTGGGAATGTGGCCATGGCCCATGCAGTGGGGTCATCAGCTATGGGAGTACAATCAAGCTCCAAATGTGCTGCCACCCCGTCACTCAGGACTGAATGAATTATTTTTTAGTTCTCAATCTTTTTTTGATGCAGATGCCCCGCTGAGTCCAGTCAGAATGACCGAGTTCCTCTTTAGAACTACAATGGGTTTCACATCATTCCACATGATGGCTTGTGACTGTTTTCTGTTTGCCTAGGTGTGTGCTCATGTCCCCTCTGTATCTTCTTGCCAGCAATATGGAGCCTGGCACAGAGGTGAGAGGTCTGCCAGGGAAGATACCATGATCATGACAGTGGTTCTCCCAGGGTGAGGTTCAGCCACTTAAAGGGATTCTATACCCAGAAAGGAAGTTTATGTCATCACCTTCTATCCCCAGCCCAGTGCCCCAAAACAGCCTGTGTTTCTTTTTATTATTTACTAAAGCCTTTGCCCAATATTCATAACAACACGAACTGGATGTGTCTGCCATATTGCTCCAATACAGCCTGACCCCTGGTGCTTTCCAGTGATGATACATTCAGTTACAGTACGCACAGCTCAGCAATGAGGAGCGCGTCAACCTAAATGCCATTATCTGACAGTTTGGTTGTAGCTGAATGAATTAGCATATGGCTGCCTTTCGGACATCATACTACATCCAGTTTATGTTGCTATGAATATTGGGCAAAGGCTTTAGCAACAAAAAACACACAGACTGTTTCGAGCCACTGGGCTGAGCATAGAAGGTGATTATATAAACTTCCTTTTTGGGTTTAGCATCATATTAAGGAGGTTCCTGTTTTTTTTTTCAGAGCACGCCTTCTTTGTGTCGGTCAGACTCGCTGTAGCGCCCAGGTGAGTGTGACTGAGCAAGAGGTTAAATTACTTTCTCTTTAATTGTACATTCTCTGTAAAATCCAACTTATGATAATATATATTATCATATATATAATATCACAGTATTTGGAAATACCAACCAAATACCAACCCTGCCACTGACCTGTGACCCAACATTATCCACTACAAACTGACCCGTGCCCCAATCTTATCCACTACCAACCAGCATGTGCCCCAACTTTATCCACTGCAAACTGACATGTGACCCAACCGTATCCACTACCGACTGACCTGTGTCCCAACCTTATCCACTATCCACTGACCTGTGACCCAACCTTATCCACTACAAACTAACCCGTGCCCCAATCTTATCCACTACCAACCAGCATGTGCCCCAACTTTATCCACTACAAACTGACATGTGACCCAACCGTATCCACTACCGACTGACCTGTGTCCCAACCTTATCCACTATCCACTGACCTGTGACCCAACCTTATCCACTACAAACTAACCCGTGCCCCAATCTTATCCACTACCAACCAGCATGTGCCCCAACTTTATCCACTACAAACTGACATGTGACCCAACCTTATCCACTACCGACTGACCCCTGCCCCAATCTTATCCACTACCCACTGACATGTGACCCAACCTTATCCACTACAAACTAACCCGTGCCCCAATCTTATCCACTACCAACTGACAAGTGACCCAACCTTATCCACTGACCTGTGCCCCAACTTTGTCCACTAGTAACTGACCTGTTCCATAACCTTAACCACTAATGACCTGTACCCCAACCTTATTCACCACCAACTGACCTGTGCCCCAAACTTTCAATTACGACCTGGCTTGTCCCATAACCTTATCCATTATTAACTGACCTGTTCTATAACCTTACCTATTACTAACTGAGCTGTACCCCAACCTTATCCACTACCAACTGATCTGTGTCTCAACCTTATCAACTACTAATTGATCTGTCTATAACCTTATCCACTACTAACTGAGCAGTATCCCAACCTAATCCACTACCAACTGACCTGTACCCCAACCTTATCCACTACCAACTGAGCTGCACCCTAACCTTATCCATTACCAACTGGCCTGTGCCCCAATATTATCCACTACCAACTGACCTGTGTCCCAACCTCATCCACTACTGACTGACCTGTGCCTCAACCTTATCCACTACTAACTGACCTGTACCCGAACCTTATCCACTACCAACTGAGCTGTACCCTAACCTTATCAATTACCAACTGGCCTGTACCCCATTATTATCCACTACCAACTGGCCTGTGCCCCATTATTATCCACTACCAACTGGCCTGTGCCCCATTATTATCCACTACCAACTGACCTGTGTCCCAACCTCATCCACTACCGACTGACCTGTGCCCCAACCTTATCCACTACTAACTGAGCTGTACCCAAACCTTATCCACTACCTACTGACATGTGTCCCAACTTTATTCACTAGTTACTGACCTGTTCCATAACCTTAACCACTAATGACCTGTACCCCAACCTTATCCACTACCAACTGATCTGTGCCCCAACCTTATCCACTATTATTGACCTGTTTTATAACTTTATCCACTACTAACTGAGCTGTATCCCAACCTAATCCTCTACCAACTGACCTGTGCCCCAAACTTATACACTACTAACTGACCTGTACCTCAGCCTTATCCACTACCAACTGACCTGTGCCCCAACCTTACCATTACCAACTGACTTGTTCCATAATCTTATCCACTATTAATTGAGCTGTACCCCAGACTTATCCACTACCAACTGACCTATACCCCAAACTTATTCACTACCAACTGACCTGTTCCATAACCTTATCCATTACTGAGCTGTACCCCAACCTTATCCACTACCAACCGACCTGTGCCCCAATCTTATCCACTACCAACTGACCTGTGCCCCAACCTTTTCTACTACCAACTGACCTGTGCACCAATCTTATCCACTACAAACTGACCTGTGCCCCAATATTATCCACTATCAACTGACCTGTGCCCCAACCTTTTCTACTACCAACTGACCTGTGCCCCAATCTTATCCACTACTAACTGACCTGTGCCTCAACCTTATCCACTACCAACTGACCTGTGCCTCAACCTTATCCACTACCAACTGACCTGTGCCTCAACCTTATCCACTGCTAACTGACCGGTGCCCCAACCTTATCCACTACTAACTGACCTGTGCCTCAACCTTATCCACTGCTAACTGACCTGTACCCCAACCTTTTCTACTAACACCTGACCTGTGCCCCAACCTTATCTACTACCAACTGACCTGTGCCTCAACCTTATCCACTACCAACTGACCTGTGCCTCAACCTTATCCACTGCTAACTGACCTCTGCCCCAATCTTATCCACTACTAACTGACCTGTGCCTCAACCTTATCCACTACCAACTGACCTGTGCCTCAACCTTATCCACTGCTAACTGACCGGTGCCCCAACCTTATCCACTACTAACTGACCTGTGCCTCAACCTTATCCACTACCAACTGACCTGTGCCTCAACCTTATCCACTGCTAACTGACCTGTGCCCCAACCTTTTCTACTAACAACTGACCTGTGCCCCAATCTTATCCACTACCAACTGACCTCTGCCCCAACCTTATCTACTACCAACTGACCTGTGCCTCAACCTTATCCACTACTAACTGACCTGTGCCTCAACCTTATCCACTGCTAACTGACCGGTTCTGAAACCTTATCCACTACTAACTGAGCTGTACCCCAACTTTATCCACTATTAACTGACCTGTGTCCCAACCTTATATACTACCAACTGACCTATACGCCAATGTTACCACCCGAGTTGTCCCCGAACCTTATCCAATACCATATGACCTGTACCCCAACCCTATCTACTGCCAACTGACCTGTACCTCGTTCTGCTACCAATGACCTATACTACAAACCTTATCCAATTATGATAAAAAATGGATGATGAGGGATTAAGAGGGATGATTTAATGTTGTTGCACAGGATTATCACAAGAAACAAGCATAATGTAATGTTTCTGGAGGCGAGACACTTAAAGAGGAACAAATTTACTTTCATGATGCCATTGGATTGATGAACAAGGTGGGAAATACTCACATGGATGTCAGGAACACCCATCAGTTTCAGAGGGGCTCTGCTAGGGCATTTGTGTGGCTCCCTTGACTATGGTTTGTTTGGTAGTGATCTTCATTTTATCAGGAAACACGCTCAGTTTGAATTGTGCAATTAATTGTTTGATACTGGTGTAAAGCATACTCATTGACATAAGATATATATATACAATTTTGGGCAAGGGAAGGGGAAAATGGGCGACACCAACGGTAACAATCCTATATGTGGTGCACTGCCCTGTGGCACTACCCAAACCAAAGTATATACAAAATGGGGGTTACCGCTTACACCCCACAGAAAATGCCCACAGGGTCTAACAATTGCACTCACTCAGTATTTCATATCAAAACAAAATTTTTTATTATAATTATCACATGATTAAAACCTACTAAAAGCACAAACATGCCATAGGCGTTTATATCCTCCAGGGGGAGCTGCTGCTCACATAAGTGCATATGCTCATATATAATACAATAAATTAATCCTAGCCTAATATACAAAATTAAAAAATATTCAGAAAAGTGCAAGTGCCAAATAAAGTGCATCCATTTCAATTATCACATGTGCTAAGCATAGCATTCAACCCAGTACAGAAATCGAGTAAGTCAAAAGGAAACATACAGTACATGAATTACTGACCAATCACCATTGTGCATAGTCCAGAGCAAAGCAGCGCCCCCCCCCCCCCAGTGCACCAACGCGTTTCGAGACCTGCCAGGTCTCTTTCTCAAGGCAAGGTAAGAGGTAACCCCCATTTTGTATATACATTGACATAAGATATACACTGTTAGTCTTTACAAAATTAAGTGCTGATGCATTATTGATGTGAAGGCATCCAATTTATTATTGATACATGCAATTGTAGTGTGACAATGGTCTACTTGATCCAGTGCAAAATGAGTTGAAAAAATAATTATACAGTCAAGTCCTTGCAGAATGAATGGAGATAACCAGGGTAGGTAAAGCCGGTGGGGTTTTCCTACTGTCTGGCCTGTTTGTGCCTTTTAACATTATAAATGAAGGTTACCCCTTCATTGCTTACAAGGGCAGTGTTCATTCATTTCAACCTGCCAACCTGGGCCATAAGAATTAATTGTAAATTACCGTATTTGCCGGCGTATAAGACAACTGGGCGTATAAGACGACGCCCCAACATTTCCACTCAAAATATAGAGCTTGTTATATACTCACCGTATAAGACTACTCCCTCTTCCGCACACCTTCCACACACCAAATAAACAACAAACCAAATAAACAACAACCAAAAAAACAACCTGAGCATGTTAGCAGGGCTCACCTGAGTAAAGTGTCATGGCGACATCCATTCCTCTCCTCTGTGCTGGAAGCAGAAAGCCATTTAGCTGTCCCTGTGTCATCTCCACTCAAATCCCGTCTACCAATAGGAAGAGGCAACAGCCCGGCCGTGCTGTCTGCTGGGATAGGGAGTGGGGTTGGCGAGAGCAACCCCTGCGGAGGATGCATAGCTGCATAGCTGGGACCTGCAAGCAACCCCCTGACCAGTGGTCTACTGCATCATGGCGGACGCTTCCCTCTGGCCATGCCAGAGCCGAGCCACAAGAAAATATCCTCCACTCATTAATAATAAACGGGCACAGGAAGAGGCGGCCATGCCCTCAACCCACAAACCATACCCACATGTTGCTCCATCGTCACATCCTCACTACCGACGGCGACAATGCGCGGACGGCAGGCGCCGCTGCGCAGCTTACAGGGAACAGTGCCATGCACCATACCTCCCAACTTTTGAAAGTCGTAAAGAGGGACACAAGAAGCCACACCCAGCCACGCCCCCAGCTACACCCTTAAAGGGAAACGCCACCTAAGAACATACCTCCCAATTTTTCAAGGTGAAAAAGAGGGACATTTGTTAAATTAGGCCATGCCCCCTCATTGGGGGATGGATAGGTTAACAGTTAAAACAATAGAAACACTTTGAATAGACAAATGAATCATTTATTGCTGCAGATCTGCATGTTACACCCCAAAGAGGGACAAATAAGAACAAGGGACAGGGGGACACAGACTCCAAAGAGGGACAGTCCCTCCAAATCAGGGACACTTGGCAGGTATGTGATTAGTGTGTCCAGAACATGATGTAGGGGGAGGGGGCAGCAAGTTCAGCACAGCACCCAGCCAATACAGTGGAGAACAAAATCCAACAGGGGTGGGAGAGAGGGGAACAGGGAGTCACAATAGGGTCGATTCAGAGAAACACCAAAAACGTTAGTATTTTTTCCGATCTGTGTTTTTTTGTGTAAATTTTCCGATTTCGTATGAACATTCGAGCGATTCTATAATGCATTTCAAACCGTGTGTAAGTTTTCCGTCCGTTCGTATGGCAGTTAGTGAATCAGTTGAATGTCGGTTTCCATCCTGACTTTTCCGTTTCATTTCTCAGGTTTCAAAGTCGGTTTTGGATTTTGCCCTTTTTCCTTTTTTGTCCGGACGAAAATCCTTATGATCTTGCGCCTGCACACTACAAACTTAACTCATTAAAGTGCTGCCTACATATTTGGCTCACTCACTTCTTCTACAATGCTTAGCTAAATCACTTTGGACTTTCTTACATCTTCCATGTCTCACCCCTAAAACTGACCCAAACCACTGTGCGCTCAGGTGAATCTTCATTTCTGCTTTTTCTTTATTTCATTCGTTTTGTGGTAACCAACCATTAATGAATGTATTTCTAAAAGTAAATCATACATTTTTTTTTTTTTTTTTTTTGAACTGGCATTTTTTACTTGCGTTTTTTAATTAAAATTTTTGGTTTCAAATGGTACAACTTTAAATTTTTTGTGTTGTTACCCACACCCTGTACATACAGATGGCTCTCCAAATTTTTAAAACACCCAGCATCTTCTGCATGTTATGAGCCTTGAAACAGCCAAGATGGCGGGTCAGGTAATATAAGGCAGCCTTGTGACTGTGTTGCTCTGCATTCTGGGATTTCTGACCTTTCAAGGCCCCCAGCTCTGCTGTCTCTGAGCAAAACACAGCTGTAACCCGCACCCTGCACTTTATCCCACTCTCCTCTCCTCAGTAAGTGTGATGCATCTGACCAAAGATAAGATAAAATAATTACACAAAGCAAAGGTTGCCAACTACAACAATAAATCCGAAAACAAATTAAGATTCAAGTACAACAACAATCCAAAAAAAAAATAACAAAGGACATAAGTTTAAAAATAAATCGCAATTATATGGATGTGTGGCAAAATAAAGGTTTACATGCAAAGGACTAATTAAGGTCCACATTAAAATGCTTCTATAGGGCATACATGAAAAGTATTGATTCAGGTATGCATTGCTATACAATTTATGGCCTCGGCCATGCTGATACATGCAGTTCATTGGAGCTGAAGGCGCGCAGACTCCTCCACATAGCCACAAAACATGTTCTACAATAGCAAATCCGAGTCCTCAAAGGTGTCGGAAGTGGATTTTCAATTAAACGGATTTTTAGGGTGGGAATCAGCTCTCTGAATCACATGGAAACACATCCAATTAACGGAAGTTTTAGGAACGAACGGAAAAATTACAATTTGGTTGGGAACATTTCCGATTTGGTTGTAAAACTTCCGATTTTGTTAGTAAAACTTCCGATGATCGTAAGAGCATATACGAATTCGTTCGAACGTTCGCGCGAGTCGGAAATGGCCAAAAAAAAAGGAAAAAATGACTAACACCCACCCAAACTTCCGATTCCCGATCCGAAATCAATTAACTTTTGCATTTAGAATCGACCCTAATGGCAAGTGAATGACAGCATGTGGGAAGGGCTGGAGTTTGCTGTACTCACACAATGTGATTCTGGTAACGAGCTCTGTGCTGTGCCTCCTCATGTCACTGCACCTCACACTGATGGAGGGAGGGGAGGGGAGAGAGGTGGGAACCTGTCACGCTGTGTGCTCTCTATACCGGCACCAGCAGCATTCATTACAGTAACTTCCTGACTACACACAAACACTCACCACGCCGATGCTTGAACTTCCGTGCTCGTGCTCATCTCTTCCCCTCCCTGTCACATGACTAGATTGTCTCAACAGGGGGGCGACTGAGAGGGAGAGCTGATGTACAGAAGCAGGAACTGCTCTTAATTCATGCTGCTTATATGATGCTTCATCTTGCACACCACATCGGCTGTGCATTCCGCACCTGGCGCTGTCCCAACGGCCGGCCACAAAGTTTACAAATTTTTTTTTTAATGAAAGCTTTTACCCAGCTCAGTTAGCGCCCCCCTGAGGCATGGCGCCTGGGGCAAGTGCCCCCCTAGCTACGTCCCTGCACACAACAATCCCGGCGGTGGCCACGCCCACCCGGCTCCCCGTCCAATTCCAGCTGTGGCCACACTGGAGAGCTGAAGCCGATTGGCTAACAAGCTCTTATTGCAGGCATCACTAGCGGAGAAGTCTGTCTGCACTGAGAAGGGAAGGGGGCTGTGGGTGGGGGTAGAGAACACAGCGTCTTGCTGGGGATGAAGGCTCCATGCCTGACATAAGCCCTGAACGTCCCGCGGTAAGAGGGCAACTGGGCGGGACGCGGGAATCATATTGCGATCCCGGGACAGTCCCGCCCAATCTGTGACGGTTGGGGGGTATGCGTGCACCCGGCGTATAAGACGACCCCCCCACATTGAAGCATGTTCTTCAGGGGCAGAATGTCGTCTTATACGCCGGCAAATACGGTATATCTATCATTTTAATAACACAGTGCAATTGCATGTGCTCATATTCCATATCCAGGGATAAGATTGAATAACATACGGGACTGTTAATTTTTCTAAAAACATATAGTCTATTCTCTCTTTTAAATCCATGAACGCCATAGGCAAAATCAAATGCAAAAATGAGATTATTACTTGACCATGGACCACATAGGTAACTTGAAAGCAGCAATGGTGTTGATTGTTTCCTTTTACTCTGACTCCACCAGTTATCCCACCAGGAATGTCAAACTGCTTACCAGATCTTGACCAATATTATAACCAGGGCGGTATTTGTCACAAGGCAACACTAGGCCCGTGCCTAGGGTGCCTATGTGGCTGGGGCGCATTGTTCTGACATTTATTATATTTTTGAATTTTTTATTTTGCGATTCAGTGGCAAATGACCCGCTGGCCGCCAACCAAAGTTGTTGAACGGCTCAGCTGCAGGCGCTGCATCACAGCACTACAAGTTTTCCGCCCCCCCCCCATAACGCTTGTACTCTCCTTCTGCTTTGAGCAGCCCTGCTGATGCTGCTGCTGACATAACACATATCGGTAGCAGACAAAGATGCGGGAAGATGCAGCTGCTACTGTCGAGGAATCAATGACCATGTGAGTCCAAGCAAAGGTGCGTGCAAGCTGCCGAGCCGGCTGGGAGTTTGTTTACTCCACATTCAGGAGAACACTCAACATCAGCAGTGAAGGATGGATCTAAAGGGCTGCTCAGTGTGGTCCCGGGGGGAGAACATCACTTGCTACTGAGCTGGAACAGGAGGCAGCCCATAACGGCATCATCACCAGAAGGAAGCTTTCTGTGATCGCCCCCCTGTCTTCTAGCTAAGGAGAAGAGGAGAGCGACATGAGAGCAAAGCTGTGCTGCCGATTGCCATGAGCTCTCCTGGCTCTGCGTAATTTGCTGGGCAGAGTTCATGCCCTGTTAGAACCCCCCTCCCCCCCCCCACATCATCATCATCGTTCCTCTGCTGTTGTTTCCTGACTTTGAATTTATCAGAATTGCAGCACATGTGATGGAGCTGGAGTAGTGGATAGCAGACATGTAAGTTTTTTCAAAGGTGTGCAGCCTGCTGCTGCTTGTGCTGACCAGGTTTGAATTGTGTGATACTCCAGCAGTCTGCTTTTTCTACCTCCAGTCCACTGTGCTTCTTTCTAGCTGTAAATTTTATCTTACAGCCCCTTTATATTGCCCATTCTGTCTCTTCCTGCTGCCCTCTGTGCCTATTCCTATTGCCCAGCATGCTCTCTTCCTGCTGCCCTCTGTGCCCATTCCTATTGCCCATTCTGTCTTTTCCTTCCTCTGTACTCCTACTGCTTCCCAGCATGCTTTCTTGCTGCCCTCTGTGCCCATTCCTATTGCCCATTCTGTCTTTTCCTTCCTCTGTATTCCTACTGCTTCCCAGCATGCTCTCTCCCTGCTGCCCTTTGTGCCTATTCCTATTGCCCAGCATGCTCTCTCCCTGCTGCCCTCTGTGCCCATTCCTATTGCCCACCATGTGCTCTCCCTGCTGCCCTTTGTGCCTATTCCTATTGCCCACCATGTTCTCTCCCTGCTGCCCTCTGTGCCCATTCCTATTGCCCACCATGTGCTCTCCCTGCTGCCCTCTGTGCCATTCCTATTGCCCACCGTGTTCTCTCCCTGCTGCCCTCTGTGCCCATTCCTATTGCCCACCATGTTCTCTCCCTGCTACCCTCTGTGCCCGTTCCTATTGCCCACCATGTGCTCTCCCTGTTGCCCTCTGTGCCATTCCTCTTTCTCTTTTCTACCCTCTTCTTGATACCCACTTTTCTCTATTCTGCCCTGGCCTGCTGCCCAATGTGCCCCCTTTCTGCTGCCTCCCTCCCCCTAATACTTACCACTTACAGCTGCCATATATGTGCTAGTCAGGAAACTATCAAGTTCCAAGTCCACTGGGCAACCCCTTTAGTCTGCTGGCAGTCTTGGGCTGGCAGGGGAATATGCAGCAATGTGCTTTGAGAGTGAGCAGGCCCCTATTCTTTTTTGACTAGAGGTCCCCTTTAAAGCAGCACAAAAGATGTATGGTACAGTTCTGAAGTCTAAAAGACTCCAGGGTCTTGCACTAGCCTGGCCCCGGGGCATCCGAAATCAGCATCTGCATTCCTGGCTTCCCTGTAGCTGTGGCGCACTCCTGCGCCCAACCATTCCAATAGACAGGGGGTGGGAGCGTTCCCCAGTCTACAGGTAAACCAGAGCTGTTGCCAGTTCCCATTAACCAGCAATATTGAGATCAGCCTATTTCAAAACAATTAAGTGGGTGTGACCTCTGACGTGCCAGCCACAACGGGGTGGGGGGGGGGTGCATGCCCAAAAAGTGCCTAGGGCAGCATGAACCCTAAATACAGCCCTGATTATAACATAACTATACTTTTTCTCTCTTCTTATAAATTATCTTCCTATCACTTCTCGGTCTTTTAGCTGTAAACAAAACTCACCAGATGTGTCTTGGCAAGGTGTAAGGTTATTGCAGCTTTGGCCTATAAGGCATATAAGGATAGAGCCTCTTAAGTATAAATATATTTATTCATATTTATAAAATTAAACACTGCAATAATATGCAAGCTGCAAAAAATACCAATATTAATTAATATAGTTCTGGTAGACATCCCGTTAGAGATGCTTTAAAACATCTTCAACCATTTCTCCAATGCCGTCAAAGATTTCATGTAGGGGGCTGTTGGACATAAAAGCGCACGTAGTCACCAGTTTGTTTTTCACATCCACATGGGTCTCATTGACCTGCTTGTTCACATGCGTGCAGCCAAGTTGCTTAATAGCGCCTGCTGTTCCGGCGTGTGGCCATCTGTGAAAAAGAATTGACATGCATTTTAGTTGTTGTGGTCCAAAGTACACATTGGTAAGAAAACTAAGCCTTGAAACAGGCTACAATGTTACAAGCTACAATGTTACAAGAGGACATTTCGTATCATCCAAGTCCTGCATTTATATTGACAAGTCACCAATGCAAGTTCTGTACAAATTGTGTTTAATATTATTTACATTTATTATTTCTGCTCATTGGGAGCATCACTAAAACTGGCGCAGCTTTGAGAAGAGCGTTGGTCACCACAAACTATAACTGCTCTTCTCAGCTAGACTAGCCTCTTAGACGGATATTAGATGGTTTAATGTGCATGCAGTTGAGCGCGCCGAATGGACGAAAGGCTGAGCATGCGCCATAGGACAGTGGAAAGGTGAGTTTCCTGGTCAACCTGGGGGAATTTCCCGAAAGATCCCGAATCTGGGTGCCCTGGGGGCAAGGACCAAAATCCTGGGTTTTGGTCCACCTGGATAGTTCAGTGGATTTCCAGCTGGCTGAAGGATAGGCATCAGAGTGTTGTTAATGGTGTGCGATCTGAAGAAAGGTGAGTTACAAGTGGTGTGCCACAAGGCTCTGTTCTGAGCCCCATTCTTTGTATGTGACATAGGAGTAGGCCTGGTGGGAAATGTTAGTTTGCTGATACCGTATGGGCAGTACCGTGTTAGCCAGGAATTTGGGGGAGAGATATTTAGGGATACTAATTACTGAAAGCTGCAAGATGAGTGGACAGTGTAGCCAGGCAGTAGGAAAAGCAAGCAGGATGCTCGACTGCATAGCTCGAGGCATCACCAGTAGGAAGAGGGAGGTTGTGATGCCGCTGTATAGAGCCCTGGTGAGGCTACGGCTAGAATACTGTGTGCAGTTCTGGGGACCTTTCCTTCAAAAACACATTATCCAAATAGAACAGATCCAAAGGTGGGCAACAAAAATGGTAGAAGGGCTTAAACTTAAAGACCTTAATCTGTACAGTCTAGAGCAGACCTGGGCATTGAACGGCCCGGGGGCCAGATACGGCCCTTTAATTGGCTCTGACCGGCCCTGGCTGAGCTGGCTGGTGGAGTCCCTCCCCTTGTGATTCGGCGTCCCCCCACTCGTGTTGCCTGCAAGGCGCCCGTCCCTCTTCGCAGCGGGTTGGCGCCTCCCGCCTAGGCCCCGACCCGCTGTAAAGAGGGACAGACGGGCGCGCGACAGTGAAGATGAGCCCAACCAGGGGAGAAGAAACAGGTAGGCTCCGGCGCCATCTTGCCTGGGTGGAGGGGCGGGACTCATAAGTGCCCTGACTGGAAGCCATCCTCGGGCTGCTGCTAAGCTTAAGAGGAAGGAGAGTAAGGGAAGTGGGGCTGCATTTGCTCTGCCCAGTGTGGTGGAAGAGTGAGCTACTGACATCTGTGGGGCGATATCCCCCCTTTCTGTGGATCCTACCAACCGGTATCACCCTCCCCTCCAGTTGTCAGCTAAGTGCACATGATCCTTGTCACAAAAAGACTTTAGCCCTCAAAATGCCAGCTGAAAAAAAAAAAGGTAGATGCTGAATGCAGGGTTTTCCAAAAGAATTTACTGCTTTTTATTAAGAAATACAATTAATATTATGCAGAATTGAGTTCAACCTTTTGGCCCGGCCCTCCACAATATTTTTAGTTTCTCATGTGGCCCCATGGAAAAAATAATTGCCCACCCCTGGTCTAGAGGAAAGAAGGGATTGAATACGTTAGTAGTTAGTAGTAGTAGTTGAAAAATCAACAGTAAGTGAGCCTGGGATAAGCACACATCTATCCTAAGATAAAGAGAAATAACAGTATATACATAAGGGCAGACTAGATGGATCATATGGTCCCCTCCTGCCTTCAACCTTCTAGGTTTCTAGGTTTTCTATGTTCTATTTTAAGTTTGGCTTTAAATTGAACTTTGTAACCTAGCCATTATATACAGGAAAGTGGACGTGATAAAATTTAATGTCATGACACAATAAAAGTATTCATCTTACTTTTCACACTCTGTGTCACAGCCGACCGTGACCTCACACCCAGGAATGAGCTTTGCGGCCAGTACTGGTGAGATGCAGCACAGGCCAATGGGTTTCTTCGCAGCATGGAAAGCTTTAATAGCCTCTTCTACGGCCTTTACTACCGAGCAGTCCTTTCCTTGCACAGCCCAGCTAGACAGATTTTTAGCAACTCCAAAACCACCTGAAAAACAAAAAGCAAAAAGGCTACTGACCACACAGTGATTTGTTTCTTTTCATCATTATTTTAGACCTGATATGCTCAATACCCATTGTATTAATATATCATATTACCTGGGATGATGAGGGCATCACATTCACTGACTTTCAGCTCTTTAAGCTCTTTGATGTTTCCTCTTGCAATGCGAGCGCTCTCTGTAAGCACGTTGCGTTTCTCCTCGGTGGGTTGGCCTTTCACATGGTCCACCACATGCATCTGCTCTATATCTGGGGCAAAGATGACACTCTGTGGAGGGAAAACATATCCATGTTATAGAAAGATATTTGCTGGACACATAAATGCAGGTATAAGCACAAAGCTCAAATTAACATAATCATTACCAGCATTGCTATATGGATCTGAGTTCAAATTATCAGTGAAATGTTGCTGATTCAGGTTAAGTCAATGTAAACTATTCTGGAGGAATGTGTTTAGCTAATGAATGTATTTTTAGAGTGAAAACAGGTAGAACTTCTATCTATAGTAATACGTTTGTATATAAAGCTAGAGTTTAACTCGAATTAAAATCTTTTTCTCTGTATACATTAAGGGACTGATTTATACACCCTTAAGCCAGCATCCGCCACAGCTGAAAAAAATTAAATGATGTATCTAAAAATGTGTCATTTTATGGGTGTTATTTAAATGAACATATTGAGCTCCTCCTTCATTACACTATCTGCAAATGCTATTTCTCCAGTTTTCACCAGAAAAAAAAGTGGAAACTGTCAGTCAGCGTCAGTCAGGCCCAAGTTTGTTTTTAAAGTTTAGCGATTTTCTTATGCAATTTGGGATCTTTATTTGCTGTCCAGAGACCAGAATCTTTTCCCAATTTCCCCCAAATTAGTTCAGTGAGAACAAAGATGATTTCCAGCAACCCTGCCCATCAAAAAATATAGGGCTGCATGCACCGAAGTCTCCCCATAGGTTTCCTAACTCTATGATCTCTAAGCACCCCTTGAGTTAAGAAAACAGGGTTTGCAAGAACCATTACGAATCAAGCCCATAGTAACAGGCAGTGGTGGACTGGAACCAAAAATCAGCCGACGATTTTACCAGCAAGGCCCAGTCTGAGCGCCCCCCCCCCCATGTGATCCCTGGCTTTATTACTAGCAACTGAAATGTGACCTCCCCCCACCAGCAGAGATGTCCTCCAACTTTCCAAAAGTTTTACATACACAGAGCTTTTATGCCAAACTGTATTGTGTGCACGTGCCTGTGATGCCATGAGTAAGCTATACATAGGGCAGGGACAAAATGGACAATCTAATTAGAAGCACAACGTACCCCCACTTACCATTTACTGTGCATTATCAGATGAGCGCTGGGACTAATCACAAGGTAATAGACAACTGATGTTGTTTCCATGGGGGAAATAGAGCACAAGAGCTGACAGCACAATGTGAACTGGGGGTATCAAGAGCAGGGGCCCATCGGGGAATATCCACATTGCTCCCTTTTTTACCCTCTGTCTCTAGATATATCACAAGACTAGTGATTGGTCCCCTACTGTTCACTATTTGAAACCCAGGGTTTCCTAACATTTTTTAATGGAGTACCAGTTTCCTATTTTGCAGGTTTCTCAAGTATGCTGCCACCATTGTATGTCATATTAATTCTATGGCAATAATCTCGGCCAAAATCAAGCCTTTCTCTGAGCCAGACGCCTGTCCCCTTCACTGCTGTCATCACTACAACACATGCACGAGCTGGGTTGCGGTGCCACAATAAATGCACAATTATGCGCTGACGGGCTCATTCATTTTTTGTGGCACTACGACTCGGCTCCTGCACGCACAGTTGTGCTGACAGCAGTGAAAGGGGGCAGGTGGACGACTCGGGCTTCGGCTCAGAATGAAGTATTAGGATAGGCGACATTCTGGCCTGAGCTGAGTCAAGATGCTTTGCCTGCGTGTGCCGCAAGGGCATATGGGAAGAAGAAAACATGGTGGCGCCCATTCTGGATAAAGAAAGGACCCCGGGAGCCGTTTAGACAGAAGAGCCGGTCAAAAAAAGTGGGTGGTTTTTATTTACAAGAGGTTCTGTGCTTGTCTGATTTACTTAAATCAGAGCCTATCCCCACTGAAGAGGCAGACTTTCTCTTAGATGTTGCCTAATTTTATCTTATATTTCCTTGTACTTCACATACTACATACAATGTATAAGTGGTATTAAAGTCCATGGCACTATATGAACAATAAATATGCACTGACCAGCTACAGACAAGAAAACGCAGCAAACAGCAGGTTGACCCGTCTTTCTTTATAACTACTGTACAGGTTCTCTGCAACCAGGTGCGTAAACTGAGATGGAGGGACTGACCTCACCTAGAGCAAACAGGTTTACATTACAGAGGATCACAGCTAAATGAGGAGGAATAAATCTATATTGGGAACTATCGGGAACTCTGCAAACTGTGTTTTTTCTGTAATCTAAATTATTTAAATGTTTTAGGGATCAGTTATCCCCCCCATTGATAAAAAGGAATATTAGAGAAATGTAAGCTCACATACTTGATCAGATCAGAAAATCATTATGTATGTTGCCACCTTTAAACAAAGCGAGCCTAGGGAAGCCCTGTAATCATAATAGAACTATATTGTGGCTTTGAAAAGTTGCAGCTGGTAATATTTGGCTGTCTTTTTCTTACCTGAACTCCAGCTCTGCTGAGATGCACCAACACAGCAGAAGCTTCATGGATTTCGCTGCCATCATAGACGCCACAGCCGGAGAGGATCACCGCCACGTTCTTGGACATGATGAAGGACGAGTAATAGCGTGACTCACACAATGAAAGGAAGGCCTCTGCTGCATGCTCAGGCTGTCACGCTGCCTCTTATATATGCAGAAGATAGGCTGAGCCTGGGGGCCGAGCCTGACACCAACAAGGAACAGGAAGACAGCTGCCACTGGATTTAACTGCTTCAGGGACTCCTGGGACTTTCCCCATGCTGACTAATGGAGGAAGTGCTTTCCTTTTAAACAAGGCTGAAAGAAGGTTCTTAATTTCCGATGTATGTATGTGTCACAATTAATGTATTGTAATTGTGACATGCATGCAGGAAGCTAGTGTAAAATATGAAGCACAGACCCCATTCACTCGGCTCTCACATATTGTATCTGTACATAAGGGTTGATTCAGAGCCCCTTTCTCACCTTTTTTTTGCGTGAATATTTCCATTCTCGTTCATTTTTTCCCCTCATCTGATTCAGCAAAGCCTTTTTTCTGCGAGAACTTTAGTGTGAAATGTTTTCTTTTTGCATGATTTTTCGTTTGGTAGCAAGACCTCCATAAAAATGATGATAAAGGGGCTCTGAATCAACCCTATAGAGCAAAACCCCACTTTCTAGGCTACTCATATTCAAAGGCCTTGATGCCAGACATTGTTCTCAAATAACATTTTGGTTATATACACCAAAAATATTTACTATGGACAGGTATAAGGATAAAGGGAATTTTACACTTCCAATTTATTTCAAAAATCTAACTTAACAAGTTGTTATATTACCTATTATATTAAATGTTGGTAAAACACTTCTATGAGGATAAAGGAAAATGTACTCATTGCACTTAGTCCAGATATTTTAAATGAAAGCCTACATTTGCTATACACTGATGGCACTTATACCTATGATGGGAGACAATTCTACAGTATATACAGTACTACATCTCAATATAGGCCGACCGAGGGTAATTCACTTCTGTCACAATAAAGTAAAATAAAATTCTATGAATCTATATTTAATTAAAATGATGTAGATATTTTATTTTAGAAGTTACAAAATAGCAGCCTATGGAGAATCCAAACTAATTTGGAGAGGTTTGGTTTCTATAGGATGCTGTTATTTTTTAACTAAAATCAAATATCTAACCTATTATTCATTCATACATAGGTTTGCCTGCACAGCATTTTGTTTTTAAGATGGAAGAAAAATATTTTTTTAATTTTAGTTTATGTTGTGAGTGAGAAAAGCTCTCACTGCCTCTCCAGGAAAATCTCAAATAATTTGGATAATTCTCCCCAAGACATACAGGGCCTCCATTAGAAATTTTTGAGCACCGTACAGCCACATATTTAAACACAAACAAATAAACGGCCATTGAAATGTATGGGAGAGTGACACTGAGCAAAAGGTAATACTTGGCGCTCTTGAACCTAGAGCGCCGGCGCTATACGCTGAGCCCCCTCTAGTAATATGTGACGCTACGTGGCTGTTAGAGGCGCTCACCAGATTCGCTTTCTTAAATGTGTTTCGCGTACAGCGCCCAACGTTCACCAGACTCTGCCTGCCGTTACGAAGCCCTACCTGGCACTATCCCTTATTAAATAACCCCCTTCATCAACCCCCCACCACCAGCAGCATTAAATAGCCACTCCGCCTAAAGCATTAAATAAATTACACCCCCTGCATTAAAAATTGGACCTTCCCACCAGCATTACATATATAACCCCAAAATAAATGAGTTAGCTGCATACCACCAAACACAGACAGGATGACCTGCTGTGTGAAGCCTTCCCAGAATGCCCCTACACTCACCTTTCTGGGTGGCTCCCCATGGTGCTAGAAATGACGGAGCAGCCTATCTGAATGGCTGAAATCCGGGGATGCAGCCAGTCGGTGTTTGTGCATCACCCGCCACCTTTGAGATTAGCCAATCAGCAATCTCAAAAGAGCTGGGTGGGCGTGGTCTCGATGATGGAAAACCCTGCAGCATTGCCCGGATGCTAGGGCTGGGGGGGGGGGGAGGAACATAAGGGGAGCACTCAGAAATGGGTTTTGCTCCCCTTTAGGGCCAAATTAATTGATTGTTGCAGTAAGGCAAACTGAATTTGCAGTACAATGAACTTACAATGAACATTTACATACCTGTTCTTTTTTGTGTGGTGGGGAGGTTGAAATGGGTCCCTGTGAAACCTATGTCGGGCCCTTATGTCCTACCTGGGGTTTTAGGGCTGTATTTGTGTTCGCCAGCAGGTGGCCTTCTCTCTCTCTCTATGGCCGGAATATACACAGCAATGTAATACATTGAGAGTTAGCTCATCTGAGGTAAAAGTGGTCACATTTCGATTGTTACCAGTCTCTTTCTTCCTCTGTACTTTCTGTCCTTACATCTTTGTTTTCTTCCCCCCTTCCTGTTTCTTTCATCCTTTCTTTCTTGCTTGCTTCCCTTTTTCTTCTTTTTTTTCTCCCGGCCTTCCTTCTTCATTCTTTTCTTCTTTCTTTTCTTCATTTTTCCATCCCTTCTATTTTTATTTCATTTCCATTCTTCTTCTTTTATTCCTGATTTAATTATAGTGTCTTTGTTTCCTTCCTCCCTGTTTCCTTGCTTTCCTTGCTTCTTTTTTTTACTTTTTCTGTTCCTTACTTCCAACCATCCTTCTCTTTCATTCCCTTTTTCATTTTACTTTCTTCCTTCACACTTTCCTTTGCTTTCTTTCCTACCTTCCCTTTGCTTCTTTTAATTCCATCCTTCCTTTTCTTAATTTTTTTCTTGCTTTCCTTTCTCCCTTTTTTCTCTCTCTCTTTTTTTCTTTCTTTCATTTACTCCTTCTTCCTTTTTTATTTTCTTCCTTTCCTTCTTACCTTCCATTTTCTTCCTTCCTTCTTTATATCAATCCTTTCCACCTTCCTTTGCTTTCTTTCCTTCCTTCTACCCTTCAGTCCTTCCTACCTTCATTTTTTATTTTTGTCTTTCATTCCCTCTTTCTTTCCTTCTTTTCTCCCTTAATTCCCCATTTCTTCCTTTTCCCTCTCTTCCTTATTTTTTTCTGTTCTTCCATTTATTTATTTATTTGCTTCCTTCTTCTATCATTTTTCCTTATTTTTATCCTTCCTCCTTCTTTTCTTTTTTTCCATACTTCCTTTTTTTACTTCCTGCTTTTATCTGCTTTCTTTATGCCCCTTCCCCCCCCCCTTTTCCTTTTTCATTTGTTCTTACTTTATTGTAGTTTTTTCTTTCTTTCTGTCTACCCTACCTACCCTCTCTTGTCTTTTCCTTTCCTCTCTCCTCCCCTTTTCTCTTCCTTTACTTTCTTCTTCCTTCTTTCTCAGCTGATGTGTCATAATCCTTTAGGTTTAAGTGTGGTGGGGGTTCTCTCCCTGCCCTGAAGATATAAACTGAAAAAATATTTGGCCAATTTGTTGGAGATACTGTACAGCAGCTTACAGCTTGTTTCTGTATGTGTTCTGCATCTATACTTCTAGGTTAATGCAATCTATATTTATGACAGTAGGTGGCGTTGTTACATATATCTATGTGTAGTCTTTGTTGTTCATTCTCTACTGCATGTTGTGTTTCCTGTACATTAAGCAGCTTGCTATGACTTCTTTCTCCTGTCTATGTTATGCACAATGTAGGGTGACCTTCTATTACTGTACCTATGTTCCAGTAAAGCCAGTTCCTGTTACACAAAAAATGTCTATCTGGATTTGACTACGCTGCAACCGGCACTCAGCTCTGCAACTGGTTATGGGCCCAGTGACTGAATGTAGCCACAGAGACCGGATAAAGCCCAGTGACCAGACGCGGACCAGGCACAGTCTCTCCAAATGGGAGACAGCGTGGCCAATGTGGAGATCGATATAAAGAAGTTTCCACAGAGACATCTCCTGTATACAAGTTAGGCTGTTCTTATATATAAAGGGAGAATGTGAGAGGGGGAGAAAAAGCTTAAACTCTTAGTGGCAAAGCTGATCAATGACAATTATCAGCTATGGAAGTTTAAAGTGGAAATGCTATTATGCAGAGATGACTTGTGGGAGGTTATCACTACAGAGAGGGCACAGGATAATAATCAGGACTAGGACAGGAAAAACAGACAGGCACCGGCCACCATAAGCTTACTAGTAGAAGACGATGAGCTTATTCACATACGCAGTGAGAATACAGTGAAAGACATGCGGGATGTACTGAAAAGACTGCGTGAGAGTTTCAGTTTAAACAGCAAATTGTTTCTGCTGAGAAAACTTTCCAAAAGCTGGAATACCCTGGGATCCACTGCAGTCACCTCCCTAACCTCAGAGAGGCCCTCAGCAGGCACCGCTGATGGTGGTGGAGATTCTGCAATTACCAGGCTGAATATACAGGTACATGACAGTATCTGCTGGCCATGACAAATCTTGGTAGCAAATCTCCCACCATGGACCAAAGCAGTCCGGGAGCTTCACAGCTGGTTTCTTCAACCGAAGTCCTGAATAGGCACCATGCATAATCCTTCCTCTGTGGCTTCCCCACACACACCTGCCCAGGGCTCTTCTGTAGCCACTACTAGCAGTTCCAGAATCGAAGCCAATCTTGAACCTTGGGCCCACTCCCAGGCGTATTTCAGGGGACTTGTTGGGCATTCAAAAACAGTTGTAACCTGTTCTTTACCTTGCAACCTGAAGTTACACCACTAGTCCATATCAAGTTCATCATTCCTTTGCTTCAGAGGGATCTGCAATTCTGGGCTCATCACCTTCTCGAACAACAGGACCCCACTTTAATGATGGACTCGTGTAGGTATACCAGACATATTCTCCCAAGATGTGTGGCTCCAGCAATCACAAAACAGCAGCACACTACATTGGCACCATTCACCCCAATAACTCAATCACCTTGATCCATCCATCAAAATATGTTTATTATATTAACATCATATAACATCCATTAAAAGTAAATCCATAGCTAGGGCATCCAATCTGAGCAAAAATACAAACACTATAAAATCGCATAAATTACTAAAGACTTAAGACTAGAAATCTATCCGTTCAATTCATTCCATCATCAGTGTGCTAAATAGTGGTAAAGGGCTGTATATAGTGCAAAATAAAGAAATAAATAATCTAATAAATAATTAATGTAGAAAAACTCAGGCAGTGTGCAAACAAAAGCAACATGGAAAAGTTCACCTAAAAAGTGTAGCTCAGAAATAGTGTCCCCGCTGCTCTTATCTAGGAGGTAAGTAACCCATGCGTTCCGGACCACTTTCTCAGGGTGCAGACAGATCACAGCCCTCAGTGCTGTCTTTTATACCGACGGCAGCCAATCTTCACGCAGGGTTCCCGCGCGCCCCGACACGTGCGATGCCCCCGGACGGATGCTGCCCACACGTGCAGGGGACATGTCATTGGGTCCCATCCAATCTGTGCGCTCAACGTTCTGCTGCTCGACCTGCTGGCTGTCCCCCAGACCACCACACACATCAACACCGCATAGCGGCATGTGTCTATGGTAATGGGTGCTGGGCAGGGAGGGCAGCCAGTAGCGGCTGTCTCTGTAAAGTCAGAGCTGGTTCACCTTAGACCGTGCATACTGACAAACCTCAATCTCCTATCACATTATGTATTAACTAAATACTTTGCATACAATAACATTATTAAAAATGTATATACAACAAATTGTTTGTTTTAATCTAATATTAGTTATACATATTAATCAGTATTCAACAATAAGATAACTATAATAACCCAGAGCTAATATGGCTACACAGTATGAGGGAGAAAGTTCTATATGTCTTGATTACAATCCTAATCACCTAAGGACAAGCGACGACAATATAAGAATAACAATAAATTACCAATAAAAATGTAACATTTGATATATAAGAGATAATGACACAATTCATAGACTAAAGACATTTACAAAAAAAAAAGATTTTCTTCTGTATAATAGATGGGGGGAGGGGTTTGGACTTAATAATAGTCTACTTCTTCTTGTTTATATACAGCGCAGAATAGGAAATGGGCGGGATAGTAGTTGCGGGCCTACCGAACAATAGGGTTGATTCAGAGCCCCTTTCTCAACATTTTTTTGGAGGTATTACTACCAAACTAAAATTCACACATAAAAGAAAACATTTCACATAATAATTCAGAGGTGCTCAGCTCACGAAACCAACTCCAAACCACCAGTGCACTTTATATTGTCACCTTTTCGTCCTTCCTTATTGCTTTCTCCCTGCCTTTTTCTCTCTCTTTCTTTCTTTCTCTCCCTCTCCCTCACTCTTCTAGTGCCTCCTTCCTTCCTTTTTTTCTTTCACTCCCCTTTTCTGTCTTAGTACTTCTCTATTTTCTTTCTTCAGTCACCACTTTCTTATCTGCCTTCTTGCTTTTCCGCCTCATTTCTCTTCTAACTCCATTCTATTTTTTCTCTCTCTTTTTATTTCTTTATTATTTGCTCCCCATCTCCCCACCTTCTTTCTTTGATTCATCCATTCCTTTCTTTCTCTTTTCTTTCACTCTCTATCTGCGACTCCTACAGTAGGATACAGTGTACAGCTGTTTCCTGTCCACTATATTGCATTACAGACATACTCAGCTCCATTTGCTAGGAACAGGTCTGCTTTAATATAGGTCAACTCATATATATATATATATATATATATATATATATATATATATATATAAAATTATTTTTTTTACTCTATGAAATGATAATAAATTATACTATATTACTAAGGTCAGGCCAGCCAATAATTGCCCCTTTGATTTATAAGTGAGGGAATTTACATCTGTTTTAATGTATAAAAAGTCAGTGTTTAAAGTGGACTTACACCAGGGGTGTCAAACTCATATTCACAGAGGGAATTCTGGTTGCCTTCAAAGGACCACAAAAAATAAAGTGAAACAAAATGCAAACATGACTTTAAATGTATGTCTGCAGACACAGAAGTATTTTGTCCGGGACAGATACAGGCACTGAAGTATTTTGCCCAGGACAGATACAGGCACTGAGGTATTTTGCCCGGGACAGATACAGGCACTGAGGTATTTTGCCCAGGACAGATACAGGCACCAAAGTATTTTGCCCAGGAGAGATACAGGCTCTGAAGTATTTTGCCCAGGACAGATACAGGCTCTGAAGTATCTTGCCCAGGACAGATACATGCACTGAAGTATTTGGCCAGGACAGATACAGGCTCTGAAGTATTTTGCCCAGGACAGATACAGGCTCTGAAGTATCTTGCCCAGGAAAGATACATGCACTGAAGTATTTTGCCCAGGACAGATACATGCACTGAAGTATTTTGCCCAGGACAGATACAGGCTCTGAAGTATTTTGCCCCTTTTCTTTTTCCACACTGACCTGGCAGTGGCTAGCAATAACCCCTTTAGCACCCTCTGCTGTGGCAGTAAGTTGGGTGGGTTTGTCGGCTTCCCCTTGTGTGGTGAGAGTTAGTTGCACAGATACACAGAACATTTGCAGACACTACTCTCTTCTCCCTCAGAACATTAAAAAGGTCTGCACCAGCTGGTTTTATAGGCACCCAGTCTAGGGGCAAATTTAGAGGCAATACTGAACTCCACAGTGGAGTGGAGTGTACCACCAGATCATTAGTAGCGCTATATGCAGGCACCAAGATGTGCTGCCGGTGTCGGCACCTTTGGAAAGACCGGGCCGACTAGAAGGGGCACCACCGCCAGCTGTCAGAGGGCCATATAAAAAGGCTTGGAGGGCCACACCCGGCCCCTGGGCCTTGAGTTTGACATATGTGACTTACACTATCCTGGTGATAGATCAATTTTCCTGGGACTACCCATGTGAAACATCCCAGACTGGCCACACAACTCACCTTTCTGTGTTTCCCATGGAGCATGCCCGGGCTCTTGTCCAGTCAGTGCTTTATGGTCAATCTAATTCACGGCATAAAGTGTTGTTTTGAACAGTGCAGTGTTGTACACTGTACCCACAGATCACTGCTGCTGACATGTGTTAGGTCGAGTGAGCTCCCTCACCTCTGCAGCGGCCATAGCAGCAGTGTTCTGTGTGTACAGGGCTCACTTTTCTCTTCTTGTAGACCTTGGTGTACAGTTGCCAATAGCAATATATTGCATGTAGAGAAAACTGCTTCTTTCAAAAAACACACATTTTCTAGCATAAGAATAAAAAAATTAAAAATTAAAGAAATGCTATATCAGCACATTGAGGACATCATTTTGGCACACAAAAATATACACTTTCAAAGATTCTATCAAAAGTGATGCTTCCCTTTAAAGATATACAAAACCTGGTTTTCTTCCTCTAAGGTGGGGCATCCTGATTTGGGATGCACCACTGTGGGTATTCTACAGGATAGCCTATAAACCCACCACTTTTATATTAATGCACAGAATAAAGGGGGACTTGAAGGTGGTGTTTCTCCTATTTATATTGGACCAAAAACCCCAAATAACTCAAATTCTTCCAGTGCCACAGTGTATGCATTGTCCAGTGAGCACTGTATGCCATGCATGAACTCAGCTCTGTTTATAACAGAGCCTGGAATAGTAAAAAGAGAGCTGCCTGGCCTCCCTGTAGTCTGCACCACAGTCCCATCCCAACTTATCTAAGTGATTTTGGGTGATCTAGGGTTTTCAGAAATTGGAATGCCCAAGGAAAGGGGATCAAAATTAGAGATTGTCACAATCACGGGTTTTGGTCCACTTGAAAGGAACAAAACCCCCATAGCGGCTTACAAAGAAGGGCATCCACTTTAAAGAGGAGCAACACCCTCCTTTAGTCTATATGACTCTTGAGCGGGGTTTACCTCGTTGGAATGTCTCACTGTGTGACCCCCGAATGACCTGTTTTCACTTATCTCTTCCCTTGCTGCATCCCAGTAATGTGGCTGGATCCCCAGCTCACCTCTATTATAGATGCATACCTGTGCCAGAGTTTGGGGTGAATACATACAGTGGGACATCACAAATCAGTATTCCCCACCATAGAGGGAGAAAGTGAAATTTGGGGGTTTTGTTCCTCTTTCAAGTGGACCAATACCCGTGATTTTGAACATTGCTAATTTGGTCCACTTTCCTGGGGCATCCCAGTTTCTGAAACCCCTAGATTACCCCAAAACCACTGAGATAGGCGGAGGATGGAAGTGTGGTGCAGACTGCAGGGAGGCAGAGGATGCGGCCGTTCCCTCTTCACTATGCAGGGCTCTTTTATAAACAGAACTGAATGCATGCAAAGCATACAGCGCTCGGTGGATGAGAGCCCATGCATGCATGCGCTGTGAGACTGGAAGAAATTGTCGTTTTTTGGGGTGTTTTGGGTCCACTTTAAGTAGGAGAAACATACCCTAGTCCATAAGACTTTCAAGGAGGTAGTTTACCTCTTTATGGGACATCCTGAATTATGCCGTCCTGTGGAATACTCACAGTGGGGCATCCCAAATCAGGATGCCCCACCACAAAGGTTTTGTACATCTTTAAAGGGAAAGTTCACTTGTAATGGCATTTTTTTAACTGTATATGTTTGGTGTGCCAAAATGATGTCCTCAAGGTGCTGATCTAGTATTTCTTTAATTTTTTAATTTTTTATGTCTATGTTAGCAAATCTGTGTTTTATGAAAGAAGCAGTTTTCTCTACCTGCAATCTGTTGCTATTGGCAACTGTACACCAAGGTCTACAAGAAGAGAGAAGCACACCCTGTACACACAAAACAGTGTTTTTTTTGTGTATGATTTCCAATAGCAACTGATTTTAGTAGTGACAACTGCTTCCATAAAACACATTTATTTACATAATAAAAGGGGAAAAAACACTAGATAGGCTCAGCACCTTGAGGACATGCTTTTTAGCACAACAAAAATGACACTTTCAAGAACCCCTGGGGTATCCTGAATCATGATACCCAACTGTGTGGGCCTAACAGAAATGTCATAGGTGTCGCTAATCAATTCTAATCATTAATATTGGCATAATATTATATGCATACGAAGAGTTTACACTTTGTTTATTTTTTAAAGAATTGATAATGAATGTGATACATTTTACCAGATACAGTGTGGCGAGGTTAGATACAGAGTCATTCTAAAAATTAAAATTTGGGACAAGACTAATCCCATATTTAATGCAATGAGATTTATCGATAACCTGCTTATTATATGGAAAGTTGAGATCAATTAACTGAAGTCTGTCATCATTTATTATTAATTTCATTCACACTTTTGTCTTGCTCTGATGAGATCTCCTGCATGGGTTTAAAACAGTTGTGGGCGATAGAGTGGTTACAGAAAACTATAAACTATAAAGGGAATTCCCTGCTGCATGTCGGAAGTGTCCGCCCACAAACCACTATTCCGGTGGGCGAACTACTCAGAATGCGACTGTTCTGAATATACAGATTTCAGCTGGTCACAAAACATGTGACAGAACGAATGAAGGTTAGACGATACCCAGGGCGGATGGTGAATAGAGCTCAAAGTATAGCTAAAAACAAAGATAGGTCAGACCTATTGAGTGAGAATTCTAGAGATCTCCTTAGAAGGAAGAAATAGAGTGATAAAGTCACACGCGTCACAAGTTAGAGTAAAGATAATAACAAAGTGGTTTATGTTGTAAGACCTAAAATAACAACAGCAGCTTAAGATGCTCCACTTGCAGCTATATTAAACAGGTAAAAAATTTATTTTCCAATTGTAAGAAATACAAAATCAGTGGATTCATCAGTTACATATAAAGTAGTGTTGTTTATTCTGTGTCATATTCACAATTCAGTATATAATATATAGGTTGTATAACCAATAAACTGAAGAAGAGATTTTCCGAGCATTTGGGAGATCTAATATCCTGGTATATCGCAAGTGGCCAGACACTGTATTTATGAACACCAAGGTAATACAGCTTCCCTATATATACTTTGCAATGGATACAATTAGGAATAAGGAGAGGGGCTTCAAGAGACTTGTATTATATAGAGAGCGTTTAAATGGATCTTCATAATAGGCTCAAGATTTCCCCTATGTTTAAATTATAGATTGGCTTGAATTTTGTGCACGTTAATGACTAATATCGTATAATACTTACTGTATTTTTTGCCCTATAAGGCACACCTACACATAGGATGCACTTAGAATTTGCAGGAGGAAAATAAATAAATAAATATTCTGAAACAAATTTTGTGCTAAAACACCATCCCTCCATGAACCAAATAATAGGTAAGGTGCAGAATCCCCCCATTATAGGCAGATTGGCATTCTCTCCTCCATTCCCCATGGACAGTGTGGCTTCCCCCCCTCTCATTCTCATACGCAGTGTGGCAATCCCATGTTTAGTATAAGGGGTCATACATAGGTTTTACAGGCTGCCAAAGCAAAAGTCAGAGTGGACCACCTTCCCAAAAAAAGACTTAACCCGCAGCAGTAAATTACCTGCAGTAAAGCAGTAGTGATGAGTAGACCAATCAGTCAGTGGCCAAGCACGGAAAGAGCCCATCGGGTTATCAGGGATTTCCCCCGGAGGGCCCCTGAACTGAGCAGCCTTTGGGTGCATTATGTGATAGTAAATTCTGTGCTGTCAAGTTTTCTATGGAAGAAAGTAATAGGTAATGCTGGATGTCACTGTTCGATGGCAGGAGAGCCCAGGATATCCACTCATGTACAATACAGTTGAGTTTAATATCTGTGTGCATGAGCCCTTAAAATAAGCCATTAATATATGCATGTAACTGTAAGGTGGGCCCCAGACCCCCTGCCCCAGTGCAACACTGTCAGCGACTGTGGTCTTAGGTAGACATTATTTTTGGTTTGGGGGCACTTTTTAGAAGCATAGAGTAGCAATGGGTGCCAAGTTTGCACTAGTTTGGCTAATTTGTTTATGGGGTGGTGGGTAACACAATATATTTATGTTCATTTGGAATTTCAGCCTTTACTTTGGAAGAGTTTTATCGATCATGTGCTTATAATTTGGGGTGAAACTATACAAACGTTATGGTTAGTTTTGGAATATTGTAACTGTAATAACTGGCTTATGGTGTTTTCATCTGAGATTAATGAAAAAGAAAAATCCAGCTTTTAGATTTGACTATTACGAAGGATGGAGGAGATTTAACAACATCTACCTTTTTCAAACGGCAGAATGTCACTTCAGATAGCTGTCACCACCCCAATTGGGCGAGGGCTATTTCAAAGGAATAATTTATGGGACTCTGTAGAAACTGTTTCCATAAAAAAGATTTCATGGAACAAGCAAAAAAAAGGCGCGACATGGTGCTAGTTACAGTACAGCATGATTGTATTAGGGATCTTGATAGGGAAGAGCTCATCCAAGAGAAACTACTAACAAAATATGACAAAAAAATGAGTTCATGTTCACTACAAACTGGACTTGAATACAAGGAAATTCTTGTTCCATATTCTTAATAAGCACTGGGTGAAATTTATGAAACGCTAACACCACCTAGTGTCAGGTGAATGTCAGATTCCAGTGCAAAATGTTTAGTTATCAAGTAAAAAAGGCAGAGCGCCTCTGATAGTGCCAGGAAGTGTCCCATCTATCATATATCATATATGTATATATAACGCTGGCGCTGTGGGCTGAGGCTGGAATAATGATGAATGAGTGGCTATCTGGCGCTATCTCAGTCGCTAAGCAGGATTGGCTTGATAAATGTGTGTTTGTGGTGGGGAGCCGGCGTTTTCGTGGCGGGGCCCGTCATTACCGGCCGCTCACCAGTCGCTAGCTGTCGCTATCCCATGTTAAATAAGGGCCTAAGTTCCATACAGCCCCAGATAAGACCAGGCGCTCACCCTGCACTGTGTGGCATACATTTCAATGGGCTTGGATGGTTACAATTATTTAGGCCACTTTTGTTTTTTTTGGCTGGAACAAAACCTGGGAAAGGGAAAATCCTAGGTTTTGGTCCGCTTTAAGAATGTATGTTATTGTAAGTTGTACACAGTTTCTGAATGCTTCACTGCATTGATATACTGTATAACAACATACAATATTGTTCAAAACTGCATAAGTTAGTCACTATATTGGATGTTTGATGGGTCATCTGTAAAAATGTAGGAAAAGAAGCCAATTCTTTCTGTTCCACCTAGAAAATAAACAGCACCTTGGTTGATGAATCCAGTTAATTTTCAGTGTTTCACAACCTTTCACCAGTCTTGTTTTCCAGACAGGCAGCTCCATATTTCTGTGGAGATTTTCAAAATATTATAACATTGCCTTTGGTAAAGGCTTTGGTTGTATCCAATATACTAGATTGACAGTGAATTGTGTTCAATGCAGGTCTTGGGTCATATGTTTTATATTGAATCTGATGACATCCACAGTCAATGCAATGTATTGCATTGATTCAAAGTACATGACATACATCTACAACACCCTCCCCCCCAGGCTCATATTTGTTAGTACAGCAGACTTAAGATAGAAGCCAAAAAAATATTTAAAAAATAAAAATATAAAAAAAAATAAAAAATGCAAAAAAATAAAAAGAACTTCTTCTCTAAAAAAAACTGAACAACAGACTGATTAACAGCAAATATAAAAAATACAAGCCATGAGACATGATATTTCTAGTGTCCACCTTTCAGCTAAAACACAATAAGATTGTTGCATAATCAAAACTGCAATATTTATTACACAAATGCAATATAACACACTCACAGAACACTCCAGGTAAACCAGAAATACTGTTTTGGTCTTGCATCTCCTGCACTGCCCTGATAGTGGCCTTGTGCCAGTATCTGGGGCCAACACTGAAGGTATTAGGGGCATTGGAGTAACTACAGGGCTGGGGAGACAAAGCATTATGCCCGTGAGGTCAATTGTGGTACAATTGTTGCACTATTTGTATTTTCTGTTTTAGTCTTTAGTAATATAGTTTTATCCAATTACGATACAAACAACAAGAAAAAGATTATTGTATGAGCCATGACAGGGCCCCATGTAATGTCTTCAGCAGCATTCTGGGGAGGTCGATAACTGTAATTGTACTTGATGTTATTGAAATACGCTAAAATGGTGCAACGTTTTTTCATACTTGAGATGCTTGAGATTTGTGATATTTTCATGATAAATATATATAAGAGGAACAACACAACCAATTAAGACATTTTGAGGTGTTGTTTGGATGCCCCGTTGTGTGTATCTCCCACAGGTCACCCCATACACTTACCTTCCTGTCACTCCCACTGCGCAGACTTGGGCAAGGACAAGCAATCGCTTTCACGCGGCTCCCTTCAGATCCGTTTATGGCTAAGCAGCCGAGTGACGCTGAAGGGAACCAAGTTCACCACCAGCTGCATCCCCTGCTCAGCTTCTAGCCATGGTGTATCCGCGACACCCATTCAGAGAGGCCGGGTGTGTGAGTGTGCGCGGCTAGAGGTGAGCGGGAATGCAGCTGCGGCAAAGAGACGCGACAAGGGCTCCAGGAGAAGATGAGTGTATTGGGGCTTCCGCGGGGTTCACACAGCAAGGATTTCCAAATCGTGCCCCAAGGAGTGGAACTCAAACAGCCCTGGAGTCTAAAAGAGTCTAAACTCCTGTAAAGTTCCTCTTTAAAGAAACTCAGCTACTCGTTCATTATCATGTCGCTTCAGATGTTAAGAAAGCTATTTCATTTGTGTAATTCATTAAAAGCATTATATATATTCACTTTTTTATTTAGATTTTATTCCTGGACAGTTAGAGCCAGGCTTTAGAAAAGGGAGGATATCATTGATGATGTAAGAGTGATGATGGAAAAGATTTCCCTTGTACAGTAAATTACTGTAAAGAGTTTACGTGTAGAGCATAGAAGAATCAGCTGTCATGTTTTAAGATAAACAGGGGAATCTGATTTAGATTACAGCTCAAAGTTCAAGTTTATTCAGAAAAAAAGTCACCTACTGTAGCAGGGTTATCTGTTATGTACTGCCTGTTAACTAAACCAACATTTTTCCTAGTTTGCGTAATTTAGTTGTATACATTTTTTTTCTTAGAAAAAAAACAATCCTTCTTTGGTCTACGGTCTATGCAAAAAAGACATAAATAGCCAGTTTCTGCAAAGCCCTATAGCTATGGCTTCGGTCATTGACCTTTAGAAGGGAAAGTGAGTTTTACATGATATTTTTAGATTCTAAATGGTCAGGAATTGCAGCACAAATTATAAAGATGTCATTGTAAAGTTCTATGGGATCTGATGTCAGCTTCTATAGGAATTTGATCCAAATGTTTCACCACTCTATATATCTATGGGGGTTATTTAAGAAACGCTAACGCCGCATAGTGCCACGTAGCGTCGGATGAACACCGGGAGCAGTATGTGAAAACCATATATATGAAAGTCAGTGCGTAAAGCGCCGGTGCTGTATGTAGCACCTGTCGCTCAGTAGCGCTCTCCAATACATTTCAATGGTGTTTCATTTGGATATAAATAGCATTTGCCTAAAGTAATGTTCTACATTTTTGGTTCAAAAAACAATGTCATTCCATATGTATTCGCTCTGGTGCTGGTGTATACGTGTTGAGAAACAGACTTTTATCACATAACTTTTGGCGCTCGGTGCTAGAGCGCCCAGTTTTAGAGTGCCGGCGCTGATTCTGTGTAGTTCTTTCTTAAATATGGGCTTCAGCACCTAGTGCCGGACGCACTTAGCTGGCGCTACCTATCATTCACTGGAGTGTTGTCCTACTGTTAGATTTAGCGTCGCCTTGGGCGCTTTGACCACAGAACACCACTTAGCATTCTCAGTTGGCTCTGCAGTGAATATGGGAGATTGCTTCTACAGCGCTCTGCAGACATCACATTCATCAGGCATCACAGACATCACATTCGACAGGATACTACAGCGTCACTTGACTGGCTGCTAAGCTAGGTTATAGCGCCAGACACGCGCTTGCAGCGGATGCTAGTCTTAAATTAGCCTCATAATGTAGTCTTGAGGTGTTGCACGGGTTACTATATCTCATAGCTGGTGTTATTGACACCCTTTCTGTAACAAATTACTTTAAAACTATGTGAAAGCTATGGACCAAGAAATAATCTTTACCCCTGTTAATACCTATTGGTGCCCTGGAAGACAGCAAGCCTGAGACCATGCCAAGCTACAGTACTTACCTGCTTCTGGATTCTCTTGCTGTTGGTGACATGCGTTTTTAACATGTTCCACAACTATTTACATATAGATTTCTGTACTGCTTTTCAACATTTGTTCATTGTAAAACACTTCATATAATTTCATTGTAAAACACTTCAATACATTTCTGCCCCTTGTGATCTATGGCATCTTAACTCTTTCGCTGCCAGCCTACCTGATGTTTTTGTCACCCTTTGTTACCAGACCATTTTGCACTATTTTGCGCTCTCCATGATCAAATGTGATTTTTGAAGGGATTTGCCAGGAAAATAATATATTGTTTTTTTCAGCATAGTCTTGGCTTTAACATGACATGTCTTGTTTGTCATTTTTTAGGTGTATTAATAAATATTTTTGGGTGAAATATGTGAAAAAAATAAAAAAAATCTATTTTTTACAATTCGTAGTGTTTTTTTGTAATAAAAAATTTAACTTTGTCAAAACATCTTATTGCGTGTGAAATCCCAATTTCTCCCGGTTACAGCGATACCACATATGTATAGGTAGACACTTTTTCCTGCCCAGGAGACTCCCCCAAACTGAAACAGCGCTTTAGGGGATTTTCAGATAAAATACAACTGCGATATGCGCTATGCACACCTTGCAGTTTTTCCAGAAAAACAATCCTTTACATTTGAAGTACCCCCAACAAACTATATATATTCTCTGGAAGTACACACCTCAAGCTTTCTAGGTGTACCAGGCTTGTTGATGTGGCCACAGTTTTCTGGAAGTAATCCCACAATGTAATCTTTGGTTGCAACGAGTTTCCCTAAAAAAAAGGATAAAAAAGCTGAATCAAAGCCACATTTTCCTAAAAACAAGAAAAAACAAGCTTAATCTGAAAAAGCAACATCCCCCGAACAGAACGATACCCAACATGCATAGCTACTGTCAAGGGAAGAGTTGCCAAACACCCCAATGTAAAGCATGAGCATAACAGCAATTTTACGTGAAAATTTCAGCTCTGCAGACAAAGTGCGCACCTTGCGATTTTTCAACCAAAACAACCTTTTATATTTGAAATATCCCCCATAAACCATATATTCCCTGAAAATACACATGTTTAGCTTTCTAAGCGTACCCAGCTTGTTGTAGTGGGCTCATCTTTCTGGAATTAATCCCTCAAAGAATTCTTTGGTTGCGCAGGGTTTCCCAAAAAAAATGTATAAAAAAGCTGAATAAAAAACTTTTCCTAAAATATAAATATGCAAACAAGAAAAACAAGCTAAGTCTGAAAGCGCAAGGTCCCCCAAACAGAACAATACCCAACATGCATAGGTACTTGTAACCCTTTCAATTGCCAGCCCACTTGAGATTTTGTCACCCTCTGTTGACAGGTCATTTTTCCCCATTTTGCTCCATTTACGCCATTTATGCTGGAATTTTCAGGAAAATTATATATATTTTTTTGTGCAGCAGAGTTTAGGGTTTAACATAAAATGTCTTGTTTGTAAATTTTATTCTGTTTTTTGCAATATTATTAAGTAAAAAAATAAAAAAATAAATAAACATTTTTTTAGAAAATTGTCTCCTTTTATTTTAAATAAAAAATGTATTTTATTAAAGAAAACCATATTGCATGTGAAAGCCCCATTTCTACCGATTAGAACGGTACCACATATTTATTGGTAGCCCCCCGTTCCTGCCCAAGAGACCCCCCAAACTGAAACAAGTACTTTATAACATTTACAAATAAAATACAACTACCATCCACACTACAAAAGGTTAAATCGAGAAAAAGAATGACATAGAGTCCCCCCATTTTTGGGGGGGATTTTTAAGGGTTAAAAACCCTTAAAACCAAAAAAAAATGACATGGGCTTCCCCTTACCCGATGTAACCAGCCTGGGACCAGCTTGTAGGAACAGGGCGCAGGGGCCAGCTTTTGTGGCCCCTTGCCCTGCAGGCTACAAGTCCACATAGCCCATGGCCACGGGCTCTTCTGCCCCCCCCTGGGCTTTGGAGAGGCAGGCAATGAGGGTGCCAGGGGTTAATGGCAAGTCAGCCACTAGCCGCAGGTGACTTGCCTGCCCCCAGCCTTGTGAACTGTTATAGGGATCTCATGGAGCCCTTACCAGTTCACAAGGGGTTAAGTGTAAAAAAAAAACACACCACACACACAGAGAAAAAAATATATTTATTTTTTTTTTTAATACTTACCTCCCATCCTTCTTGCACTGTGTCCCTTCCCAATCACTGGCTTCTGCTCACCTGCTGGAAGCCTTTTATAGCTGCTGGGTGACAGAACATAAGGGGTTAATTTAAAAAAAAAATGACATAGTGTCCCCCCTCCCAGGAGGGGACCCCATTTTTCTTGAATTTTTAAGGGTTAAAAACCCTTAAATGTAGTGACAAAGTAGTGAGTGACATGTAGTGACAAAGTAACCAGCCCGGGGCCAGCTATGCAGGGCTTGTAGAAACAGGGCGCAGGGGCCAGCTTTTGTGGCCCCTGGCCCTGCAGGCTACAAGCCCGCATAGCCCATGGCCACGGGCTCTTCTGCCTCCCTGGGCTTTGGGGAGGCAGCTAATGGGGGTGCTGGGGGTTAATGGCAAGTCACCCGCTAGCCGCAGGTGACTTGCCATCCCCCAGCCTTGTGAACTGGTATAGGGGTCACATGGACCCCTTACCAGTTCACAAGGGGTTAAATGTGAAAAAAATAAACACACTGACACAAACACAGAGAAAATAATGACATTCTTTTTTTTTTTACTTTACTCTCCTCCGTTCCTCTGTCCCCCGCGATCCAGGAAGTGGGGAGAGGGCGATTTCTGCCCTCTCTTCGCCACGGAAGAGCCTGTGGGGGGCCTCCCCCCAACCCTTAAAAATCCAAAAATAAAATGACATGTAGTGACAAAGTAACCAGCCCGGGACCAGCTATGCAGGGCTTGTAGAAACAGGGCGCAGGGGCCAGCTTTTGTGGCCCCTGGCCCTGCAGGCTTCAAGCCCGCATAGCCCGTGGCCACGGGCTCTTCTGCCTCCCTGGGCTTTGGGGAGGCAGCTAATGGGGGTGCTGGGGGTTAATGGCAAGTCACCTGCTAGCCACAGGTGACTTGCCATCCCCCAGCCTTGTGAACTGGTAAAGGGGTCACATGGACCCCTTACCAGTTCACAAGGGGTTGAATGTAAAAAAATAAACACACTGACACAAACACAGAGAAAATAATGACATTTATTTATTTTTTTACTTTACTCTCCTCCGTTCCTCTGTCCCCCGCGATCCAGGAAGTGGGGGGGAGGGCGATTTCTGCCCTCTCCTCGCCACGGAAGAGCCTGGGGTGGGCAATCGGAGGCCCCCCCAGTGAAGAGGAGACCTGTCGGGAGGCAGCGCGACCGCAGGTAAGTAAATGTCATTTTTAATTTTTTTCTTTTTTTTACAGTTAGCAGCTGCTGCTGCAGAAGCGGGGGGGGGGGGGGTCGCTATTCCGCGGGCTCTCCTGGAGCCATCTGAGCCCTCACGGGGGATCGGATGGCACTAAATTAAAGAGGAGACCCGGGCAGATCCAACGAGGGGTCAGGTGAGTATTTTTTATTTTTATTTTTTTGACTTGCAGGGGGGAAAGTCAGGCACGTAGATTCTACGTGCTTGGCACTTAAGTGGAGTAGAAGCGAGCACGTAGAATCTACGCCCTTGGCACTGAAAGGGTTAAAGTGATCCTATACCCAAAAAGGGAGTTTATGTCATCACCTTCTATCCACAGCCCAGTGCCCCAAACCAACCTGTGTTTCTTTTTTCCTAAAGCTTTTGCCAATTATTCTTGATATGAACCATAACATGAACATTAACAGGTGCAGTCTGCTATATTCAAATAGTCATCTATATTGTTCCCTGGTGCTTTCCAGCAAAGATGCATTCAGTTAAACACAGCTCAGCATTAGTGGTCAGCCTTATCAGTTATAATAACTGCAATACATCTGAAAGCACATTATGTGGCAGTTCATCTTGGAACTGCATAAATTAGCAGCAGCAGTATTAGGAGCCTATATATTGCCTGAAAAACACATTGGAGTTGGCAGCAGCATAGGGAGCTCATATATTGCTTGAAAGACACACCCAGGAGTTGGCAGCAGCATTAGGAGCCCATATATTGCCTGAAAAACACATTGAAGTTGGCAGCAGCATTAGAAGCTCATATATTGCCTGAAAAACACACCCAGGAGTTGGCAGCAGCATAGGGAGCTCATATATTGCCTGAAAAACACATTGGAGTTGGCAGCAGCATAGGGAGCTCATATATTGCCTGAAAGACACACCCAGGAGTTGGCAGCAGCAGAAGGAGCCCACATACTGCCTGACAAACACATTGGAGTTGGCAGCAGCATAGGGAGCCCATATATTGCCTGAAAGGCACACCCAGGACTTGGCAGCAGCATAGAGAGCCCATATATTGCCCGAAAAAAACATTGGAGTTGGCAGCAGCATAGGGAGCCCATATATTGCCTGAAAAACACATTGGAGTTGGCAGCAGCATAGGGAGCTCATATATGGCCTGAAAGACACACCCATGAGTTGGCAGCAGAATAGGGAGCTTATATATGTCCTGAAAAACACATTGGAGTTGGCAGCAGCATTGGGAGACCATATATTGCCTGAAACACACCCAGGAGTTGGCAGCAGCATAGGGAGCTCATGAATTGCCTGAAAGACACACCCAGGAGTTGGCAGCAGCATAGGGAGCTCATATATTGCCTGAAAAACACATTGGAGTTGAGAGCAGCATAGGGAGCTCACATATTGCCTGAAAGACACACCCAGGAGTTGGCAGCAGCATTAGGAGCCCATATATTGCCTGAAAAATGCATTGGAGTTGGCAGCAGCATAGGAAGCTTATATATTGCCTGAAAAACACACCCAAGAGTTGGCAGCAGCATAGGGAGCTCATATATTGCCTGAAAAACACATTGGAGTTGGCAGAAGCATAGGGAGCCCATATATTGCCTGAAAGACACACCCAGGACTTTGCAGCAGCATAAGGAGCCCATATATTGCCTGAAAAACACATTGGAGTTGGCAGCAGCATTAGGATCCCATATATTGCCTGAAAAACACATTGGAGTTGGCAGCAGCAGCATAGGGAGCTCATATATTGCCTGAAAGACACACCCAGGAGATGGCAGCAGCATTAGGAGCCCATATATTGCCTGAAAGACACACCCAGGAGATGGCAGCAGCATTAGGAGCCCATATATTGCCTGAAAAACACATTGGAGTTGGCAGCATCATTAGGAGCCCATATATTGCCTGAAAGACACACCCAGCAGTTGGCAGCAGCAGCAGCAGCATTAGGAGCCCATATATTGCCTGAAAGACACACTCCGGACTTGGCAGCAGCATAGGGAGCACATATATTGCCTGAAAAACGCACCCAGGAGTTGGCAGCAGCATAGGGAGCTCATATATTGCCTGAAAAACGCATTGGAGTTGGCAGCAGCATAGGAAGCTTATATATTGCCTGAAAAACACATCCAAGAGTTGGCAGCAGCATAGGGAGCCCATATATTGCCTGAAAGACACACCCAGGACTTTGCAGCAGCATAAGGAGCCCATATATTGCCTGAAAAACACATTGGAGTTGGCAGCAGCATAGGAGCCAATATATTGCCTGAAAAACACATTGGAGATGGCAGCAGCATAGGGAGCTCATATATTGCCTGAAAGACACAACCAGGAGTTGGCAGCAGCATAGGGAGCCCATATATTGCCTGAAAAACACATTGGAGTTGGCAGCAGCATTAGGAGCCCATATATTGCCTGAAAGACACACCCAGGAGTTGGCAGCAGCAGCATTAGGAGCCCATAAATTGCCTGAAAGACACACTCTGGACTTGGCAGCAGTATAGGGAGCACATATATTGCCTAAAAAAAGCACTCTGGACTTGGCAGCAGCATAGGGAGCCCATATATTGCCTGAAAGACACATTGGAGTTGGCAGCAGCATAGGGAGCTCATATATTGCCTGAAAAACACATTGAAGTTGGCAGCAGCATAGGGAGCTCATATATTGCCTGAAAGACACACCCAGGAGTTGGCTGCAGCATTAGGAGCCCATATATTGCCTGAAAGACACACCCAGGAGATTGCAGCAGCATTAGGAGCCCATATTTTGCCTGAAAAACACATTGGAGTTGGCAGCATCATTAGGAGCCCATATATTGCCTGAAAAACACACCCAGGAGTTGGCAGCAGCATAGGGAGCTCATATATTGCCTGAAAAACACATTGGAGTTGGCAGCAGCATTAGGAGCCCATATATTGCCTGAAAAACGCATTGGAGTTGGCAGCAGCATAGGAAGCTTATATATTGCCTGAAAAACACACCCAAGAGTTGGCAGTAGCATAGGAAGCTTATATATTGCCTGAAAAACACATCCAAGAGTTGGCAGCAGCATAGGGAGCCCATATATTGCCTGAAAGACACACCCAGGACTTTGCAGCAGCATAAGGAGCCCATATATTGCCTGAAAAACACATTGGAGTTGGCAGCAGCATAGGAGCCAATATATTGCCTGAAAAACACATTGGAGATGGCAGCAGCATAGGGAGCTCATATATTGCCTGAAAGACACACCCAGGAGTTGGCAGCAGCATAGGGAGCCCATATATTGCCTGAAAAACACATTGGAGTTGGCAGCAGCATTAGGAGCCCATATATTGCCTGAAAGACACACCCAGGAGTTGGCAGCAGCAGCATTAGGAGCCCATAAATTGCCTGAAAGACACACTCTGGACTTGGCAGCAGTATAGGGAGCACATATATTGCCTAAAAAAAGCACTCTGGACTTGGCAGCAGCATAGGGAGCCCATATATTGCCTGAAAGACACATTGGAGTTGGCAGCAGCATAGGGAGCTCATATATTGCCTGAAAAACACATTGAAGTTGGCAGCAGCATAGGGAGCTCATATATTGCCTGAAAGACACACCCAGGAATTGGCTGCAGCATTAGGAGCCCATATATTGCCTGAAAGACACACCCAGGAGATTGCAGCAGCATTAGGAGCCCATATATTGCCTGAAAAACACATTGGAGTTGGCAGCATCATTAGGAGCCCATATATTGCCTGAAAAACACACCCAGGAGTTGGCAGCAGCATAGGGAGCTTATATATTGCCTGAAAAACACATTGGAGTTGGCAGCAGCATTAGGAGCCCATATATTGCCTGAAAAACGCATTGGAGTTAGCAGCAGCATAGGAAGCTTATATCTTGCCTGAAAAACACACCCAAGAGTTGGCAGCAGCATAGGGAGCTCATATATTGCCTGAAAAACACATTGGAGTTGGCAGCAACATAGGGAGCCCATATATTGCCTGAAAGACACACCCAGGACTTTGCAGCAGCTTAAGGAGCCCATATATTGCCTGAAAAACACATTGGAGTTGGCAGCAGCATTAGGAGCCCATATATTGCCTGAAAAACACATTGGAGTTGGCAGCAGCATAGGGAGCTCATATATTGCCTGAAAGACACACCCCGGAGTTGGCAGCAGCATAGGGAGCCCATATATTGCCTGAAAAACACATTGGAGTTGGCAGCAGCATTAGGAGCCCATATATTGCCTGAAAGACACACCCAGGAGTTGGCAGCAGCAGCATTAGGAGCCCATAAATTGCCTGAAAGACACACTCTGGACTTGGCAGCAGTATAGGGAGCACATATATTGCCTGATAAAAGCACTCTGGACTTGGCAGCAGCATAGGGAGCCCATATATTGCCTGAAAGACACATTGGATTTGGCAGCAGCATAGGGAGCTCATATATTGCCTGAAAAACACATTGAAGTTGGCAGCAGCATAGGGAGCTCATATATTGCCTGAAAGACACACCCAGGAGTTGGCAGCAGCATTAGGAGCCCATATATTGCCTGAAAGACACACCCAGGAGATGGCAGCAGCATTTGGAGCCCATATATTGCCTGAAAAACACATTGGAGTTGGCAGCAGCATAGGGAGCTCATATATTGCCTGAAAAACACATTGAAGTTGGCAGCAGCATAGGGAGCTCATATATTGCCTGAAAGACACACCCAGGAGTTGGTAGCAGCATTAGAAGCCCATATATTGCCTGAAAGACACACCCAGCAGTTGGCAGCAGCAGCAGCAGCATTAGGAGCCCATATATTGCTTGAAAGACACACTCCGGACTTGGCAGCAGCATAGGGAGCACATATATTGCCTGAAAAACACACCCAGGAGTTGGCAGCAGCATAGGGAGCTCATATATTGCCTGAAAAACACATTGGAGTTGGCAGCAGCATTAGGAGCCCATATATTGCCTGAAAGACACACTCTGGACTTGGCAGCAGCATAGGGAGCACATATATTGCCTGAAAAACACATCCAGGAGTTGGCAGCAGCATAGGGAGCTCATATATTGCCTGAAAGACACACTCCGGACTTGGCAGCAGCATAGGGAGCACATATATTGCCTGAAAAACACACCCAGGAGTTGGCAGCAGCATAGGGAGCTCATATATTGCCTGAAAAACACATTGGAGTTGGCAGCAGCATTAGGAGCCCATATATTACCTGAAAGACACACTCTGGACTTGGCAGCAGCATAGGGAGCACATATATTGCCTGAAAAACACATCCAGGAGTTGGCAGCAGCATAGGGAGCTCATATATTGCCTAAAAAAACACATTGGAGTTGGCAGCAGCATTAGGAGCCCATATATAACCTGTAAGACACACCCAGGAGTTAGCAGCAGCATTAGGAGACCATATATTGCCTGAAATACACAACCTGGAGTTGGCAGCAGCATAGGGAGCCCATATATTGCCTGAAAGACACACCCAGGAGTTGGCAGCAGCATAGGAGCCAATATATTGCCTGAAAAACACATTGGAGTTGGCAGCAGCATTAGGAGCCCATATATTGCCTGAAAGACACACTCTGGACTTGACAGCAGTATTAGGAGCTCATATATTGCATGAGAAACACACCCAGGAGTTGGCAGCAGCATAGGGAGCTCATATATTGCTGAAAAACACATTGGAGTTGGCAGCAGCATAGAGAGCTTATATATTGCCTGAAAGACACACCCAGGAGTTGGCAGCAGCATAGGGAGCTCATATATTGCCTGAAAGACACACCCAGGAGTTGGCAGCAGCAGCAGCATTAGGAGCCCATATAGTGCATGAAAGACACACCCAGGAGTTGACAGCAGCAGCATTAGGAGCTCATATATTGCCTGAAAGACACACCCAGGAGTTGGCAGCAGCAGCAGCATTAGGAGCTCATATATTGCCTGAAAGACACACCCAGGACTTGGCAGCAGCAGAAGGAGCTCATATGTTGCCTGAAAGACACACCCAGGGGTTGGCGGCAGCAGCAGCAGCATTAGGAGTCCATATATTGCCTGAAAGACACACCCAGGAGTTGGCAGCAGCATAGGGAGCCCATATATTGCCTGAACGACACACTCTGGACTTGGCAGCAGCATAGGGAGCCCATATATTGCCTGAAAGACACACCCAGGAGTTGGCAGCAGCATTAGGAGCCCATATATTGCCTGAAAGACACACTCTGGACTTGGCAGTAGCATAGGGAGCACATATATTGCCTGAAAGACACACCCAGGGGTTGGCAGCAGCTGCAGCATAGGGAGCTCATATATTGCCTGAAAGACACACCCAGGAGTTGGCAGCAGCAGAAGGAGCTCATATATTGCCTGAAAGACACACCCAGGAGTTGGCAGCAGCAGCAGCAGCATTAGGATATTGCCTGAAAAACACACCCAGGAGTTGGCAGCAGCATAGGGAGCCCATATATTGCCTGAAAGACACATTGGAGTTGGCAGCAGCATTAGGAGCCCATATATTGCCTGAATGACCCACTCTGGACTTGGCAGCAGTATTAGGAGCCCATATATTGTCTGAAAAACACATTGGAGTTGGCAGCAGCATAGGGAACTCATATATTGCCTGAAAGACACACCCAGGAGTTGGCAGCAGCAGCAGCATTAGGGGCTCATATATTGCCTGAAAGACACACCCAGGAGTTGGCAGTAGCAGAAGGAGCTCATATATTGCCTGAAAGACACACCCAGGAGTTGGCAGCAGCAGCAGCAGCATTAGAAGGTCATATATTGCCTGAAAGACACACCCAGGAGATGGCAATAGCAGCAGCAGCAGGATAGGGAGCCCATATATTGCCTTAAAAACACATTGGAGTTGGCAGCGGCATAGGGAGCTCAAATATTGCCTGAAAGACACACCCAGGAGCTGGCTGCAGCAGAAGGAGCTAATATATTGCCTGAAATACACACCCAGAAGATGGCAGCAGCAGAAGAAGCTACCGTGCATCAGCTACTCGCATGCATCAGCTATTGGTGGGTGGAAAACCTGGCTGATCCATGCCTGATTCATCTTCACAAAGGTAAGTCTCTCCACATTTTTCGTGGACAGACGAGTTCTCCTTGGCGTTACTATGGCCCCCGCATCACTAAAGACCCGCTCAGATGGCACACTACTGGCCGGGCAGGACAGCTTTCCCAGGGCAAACTCTGCCAGTTGCGGCCACAGTTTGGCTGCCCAGAAGTCCAGTGGACCCTCAAGGTGCGTTGGCATGGTCATTTCAAGGTATGATACGACCTGCTGGTTCAGGCCCTGCTCCAGGTCTTCCTGCTGCTCATGAGTAGCCTCACTATGCGGGTGCAGAAAGCTACTTATTAGCGACTGAAGACTGAGGCTGCTGCTGATGGAGCTGCTGCTCCTGCCACTCCCCCCCCCCCCCCGGCAGCCATGGCAGTGGAAGGTGAGCGCAGAGGTCCCCCCGAGTCAGACCTGCAAGAGTATGGACCATGGCGCAGATAGGCATTGACCAACTGACTACGTAGAATGTCTTTGTAGTAGGTCAGTTTGTCCTACCTCTAAGCGGGTGTAAAAATTGCCCCCATTTTGTGCCAGAAGCGAGGGTCCAATAAGGTGGAGAGCCAGTAGTCATCCCGCAGAAAAATAGAGACAATTCTGCGGTCACTACGCAAGCACGTGAGAATGCATCGTGCTATTTGTGCAAGTGACTCGGAGAGACTACCTGTCTCCATCTCCACTGCATACTGCCACGGTGTGTCTGAGTCCTCTGTCCCACCTTCCTCACAACCCTCTAGCTCCACTGGCTGCTCCTGCTCCTCCTCTCCTGTCAGATGACTAGATAAACCGCCCATTTCGCCAAAACTATACTGCGCTTCACTGTGCTGCTCCTCCTCCTCCTCAGCTCCCACGGGGTTTATGTGGCAGTGAAATGTATGCGCCATGTCTCCAGTGCCCTGACCAGACATGGTTTCCAACATGTGTTGTATTACATGAAGCAGCAGAATCAAGTCGTTCATGCCGTAATCCTGGCGACTGACAAATATAGTGGCTTCCTCAAAGGGCCTGAGCAAACGCCAGGTGTCATGTATGAGCTGCCACTGGTTCACATTAAAGTTACACAGGGGAGTCCCCCTACCTGCTTGGATCATCAAGAAATCAGTGATGGCTTTTCTCTGTTCGTATAGTCGATCTAACATATGTAGGGGGGAATTCCAATGGGTGGGAACATCGCAAATCAGATGGGATACCGTTCTGACGCTGTAGCTCAAGAACGGTGTGCTTGGCGGTGTTGGAGTGGCTGAAGTGTATACAAAGTTTCCTTCCCATTGTTAGGATGTCTTGCAGATGGGGGGAAGACTTCAGAAAATGCTTGACAACTAGGTTGACAGGTGTGCCATACAGGGCGCATGGCTCAGGCTTCCTTGTCGCAGCGCAGACAAGATGTTACTCCCATTGTCAGTCACCATGGTACCCATTTCCAATTTTCGTGGAGTAAGCCATGTTTTGATTTCTTGATGAATGAATTTCAGGAGCTCCTCCCCTGTGTGACTCCGTTAGCCAAGGCAAACCATGTGAAGCACAGCGTGACACTGCCGTGCCCTGCACACATGGTAGGCTGGAGGGGCACCGAGACTTGACCGAACAGTGGAGGCTGAGGAGACGGCGGAGGATGAGGAGGAAGAGTCGCACACTGTGACAGGCAAAATGGCCTGGGAGCATGGAGGCCGAAGCGGTCTGACCCGTCCAAGTTGCTGTGCAGGAACCACATTCACCCAGTGGGCCGTAAAGGACATGTATTGTCCCTGACCGTAGTTACAGCTCCAGATGTCGGCACTGCCGTGCATTTTGGTGCACACCAACAGGCTCAAGGACTGGCCCAACTTCTGCTCAACAAATTTGGGCAGGGCTGGTACTACCTTCTTTGCAAAGAAAATGTAAATTGGAAGCTGTGTGGCACTGGCTGATGCAGCAGGCTGGACCCCCACATTTCGGAGCCTCGGTTCTCCCAGGCCGCTTTATGGTGACGCTGCATGTGTTGCCGCAGGGCCGCGGTACCAACATTGGGGCCCTGGCCAAGCTTGACCTTCTGTCTACACATCTTGCATGTGGCCATGGTTACCCTCCTGCGAATGCTTGATGAAAAAGTGCCACACTGCCGAGTAGCTAATTTTCCCTCCAACAGTCTGCACTAATTCACTGCTACTACTGCCAACTCCAGGAACCCCTGCTCCACTACCTCCCGGGAAGGCAGCCTGCTGCGCAGCAGGTGGTCTACCCTGCCCCCAGCCACATGTGGCTCCAGACATCCGAATTCTGCCACCATGCTGACTGCCAACCCTACTGCCACCTTGCTGCCTCAGCTGCTGACTCTGGGGCAACCTGGGACCCTCTTCTGCTGATGATGATGAAGCACCTTCTTCACCGGCCTCCCAAGTGCGATCGGCTTCATCATCATCATCATCATCGAGTTGTGTCTGCAAGTCACTGATGTCCTCCTCGATTTACACAAGAGCGTGTGCTGCAGGAGACAGAACACTCGCCACACCACCTCCCACGCCACTCTCCTCCTCAGTGTTTGTCTGCCTAGCGGAAGAAGCGGCGGATGTCTCCTCCATTTCTTGGCTGGGCAGTAGCTGCTGACTGTCCTCTAACACATCGTCCTCACTGAATAGTGGAGCTGAACCCAAAGCATAAGATACAGCGGCTGGAGGGGGGGGGCGTAGGACAGAGGCAATGGAAGGACAGGGGCTGCTCCCGGGCCATGCCAACTCAGGGTTGTGTCCGAGGAACCTACGGACTTTTGATTGGGGGTGTCAGATGTCACTTGTGATGAGGTCAATGACCGCGTTAACCAATCGATGACAGTAGATGCGTTGCTGGTCGAGACACGACCGCTAGCAGATATCGGGAGATCAGGCCTCTCACCGCGACTCTTGCTGCCACTCACCCCTAGTCTGCTGTGACCTCTGCATGATGAATCTAGGCCTCTCCTCGGTGAACATCCTGCCTCATCTCTGCCTGACATTTTTACTGCATTTAGGAGGGGAAAACAATATACTACACTACACCTACAACAGTATTTTTGTGACAGCAGGTGTGTAGAAAAGTTAGAGCAAAATAGGCAGACACTGTAGCTAAAAGCTAATGCAAAAAGACACTGTCAGATGGTCTTACACAGGATGCCCCTGGTCAGAGTTGAATTCACCACAGGCAGTTTTGAAACATGTTTTTTGTTCAAAATGTAAAAAAGGTAAAGATGCAGGTACTATTAAAAGATAAGTGTTAGTATTCGGGATGCCCCCCCCCCCCCCCCCCCCCCGGTGAAAGGCAATGGGTGCTTTAAATTTGAAAACCAGACTTTTTTATACAAAAGGCAAAAGGTGAGTAGGCAGGTACTCTTAAAAGATAAAGATAAGTGCTAGCACTGACAATGGCCCCCGGTGAAAGGCAATGGGTGTTTTTAACTTGTAAACCAGACTTTTTTTATACTAAAGGCAAAAGGTTAGTAGGCAGGTACTCTTAAAGATAAGTGGTAGCACTGACAATGGCCCCGCGTGAAAGGCAATGGGTGCTTTAAACTTGAAAACCAGAGGTTTTTTTATACAAAAGGCATAAGGTTAGTAGGCAGGTACTCTTAAAAGACACGTGCTAGTATTTGGGATGCCCCCTGCTCACATACAGAGGTGGCCTCCTTTGATTGTGGAAAAGTGACTTTGCTTACAAAATGCAACAAGTTATTAGACAGGTAGTCTTGAAATATTAATGCTAGTGTTTGGGATGCCCCCTGCTCACATACAGAGATGGCCTCCTTTGATTGTGGAAAAGTGACGTTGATTATAAAATGCAAGCAGTTAGTACACAGGTAGTTTTGAAATATTTATGCTAGTGTTTGGGATGCCCCCTGCTCACATACAGAGGTTGCCTCCTTTGATTGTGGAAAAGTGACTTTGCTTCTAAAATGCAACCAGTTATTCGACAGGTAGTCTTGAAATATTAATGCTAGTGTTTGGGATGCCCCCTGCTCACATACAGAGGTGGCCTCCTTTGATTGTGGAAAAGTGACGTTGATTATAAAATGCAAGCAGTTAGTACACAGGTAGTCTTGAAATATTTATGCTAGTGTTTGGGATGCCCTCTGCTCACATACAGAGGTGGCATCCTTTGATTGTGGAAAAGTGACTTTGCTTATAAAATGCAAGCAGTTATTCGACAGGTAGTCTTGAAATATTAATGCTAGTGTTTGGGATGCCCCCTGCTCACATACAGAGGTGGCGTCCTTTGATTGTGGAAAAGTGATGTTGATTATAAAATGCAAACAGTTAGTACACAGATAGTCTTGAAATATTTATGCTAGTGTTTGGGATGCCCCCTGCTCACATACAGAGGTGGCCTCCTTTGATTGTGGAAAAGTGACTTTGCTTACAAAATGCAACCAGTTATTAGACAGGTACTCTTGAAACATTAATGCTAGTGTTTGGGATTCCCCCTGCTCACATACAGAGATGGCCTACTTTGAATGTGGAAAAGTGACGTTGATTATAAAATGCAAGCAGTTAGTAAACAGGTAGTCTTGAAATATGTATGCTAGTGTTTGGGATGCCCCCTGCTCACATACAGAGGTGGCCTCCTTTGGTTGTGGAAAAGTGACTTTGACAGGTAGTCTTGAAATAGTAATGCTAGTGTTTGGGATGCCCCCTGCTCACATACAGAGGTGGCCTCCTTTGATTGTGGAAAAGTGACTTTGCTTACAAAATGCAACCAGTTAGTATACAGGTAGTCTTGAAATATTTATGCTAGTGTTTGGGATGCCCCCTGCTCACATACAGAGGTGGCCTCCTTTGATTGTGGAAAAGTGACGTTGATTATAAAATGCAACCAGTTATTAGACAGGTAGTTGTGAAATATTTATGCTAGTGTTTGGGATGCCCCCTGCTCACATACAGAGGTGGCCTCCTTTGATTGTGGAAAAGTGATGTTGATTAATATTATAAAATGCAAGCAGTTATTACACAGGTAGTCTTGAAATATTAATGCTAGCACGCTTTTTAAAGAATGATACCAGGCAAAGGAAAAGCTAAATGGGCAGCTGTGTTATTAACACTAAATAGACTTGGAAGCTAAAGCAAACACTTTAAACTGTCCCTGTCATTCTCTGTCACTGTCACAGGCTCTCTCCTTCTCTATCTGCCCCTCGCTCTGCTTCTTCTGTTCTTTGTTCTATCTATCTCTCCCTTGCTGTGTCTATCTACCTATCTGTCTGTCCATCTGTCTGTCTATCTGTCCCTCGCTCTATCCCTGCCTGATCTGCTCTGGCCGCAATACAGGGTCAGAATGATCTTCCGCAAGATGGCCGCCGTTTATATGGGGCTGTGACATCATCGGTAAGCCTGTCTGCTGATAGGTAGCATGTGACACCTACCCAGCATTCCTTGCCCCATGGGACATGTCCTGACACGTGGATCCGCCATTTTAGATGGGCTGTATAGCAGTAAATGGAGTTTTAAGGAAGCGATTTGAGCGATCGAATCGTGGCGATATTCGGAATGAATCGAATATTTCATGAAATTCGTAACGAATTTGGGTTCGTCAGAATCGATTTGCTCATCTCTAGAAATAACAGCACACTGTGGGCTATGCTAAAGCATTCACCAAATTGTTCTGCATACCCCATAAGGTGCAGGTGTTTTTTCAATCTTAAAAAAACAAATCTTTATCTCATTGGAAAAATAATGGCAACTTTTTTGTGTATAAATGCTAAAAAGCTCACCAATCCACATTGCAAGTCACCCTGGCTTCACCAAATAGCATGACCCCCTGTGTTAATTTCTGTAGTGCACTGGTGGAGGCTTTGGGTCAGTGGCTGGTGTGGACCAGACCAACACTGGATGAAAGTATAGGGGGCTAGGGCGTGACTACAGGAGGTGGGTGGCTGCCCTGTTATTGGGGGTCATGCTAAATATTTGGTAAAGCCAGTGTGACTTCCGGTGTGCATTGCAGTGTGGATTGCAACCTAAATGCAGTCTGCAACCTGCTGATCTTTGTAGTGATAACACAAAAAAATGCAAAAAAAGGCTTTGGCCTACATTTTTCCCCCAAAAATCACCTGTACATGTGATGGGGCATTTTAAATCATTTTTCCAGTGATGTAAGGATATATTTTTAAAGTTTTGAAATAAGAGCACCCTACGGGCTATGCTAAAGATTTCACAATTTTTTCTACATATTGATGTGTCTAACCTGTAAAAATCTAATTGTTTGGGAAAAAAAGGCACTTTTTTGTTTTTAAACCCTAAGAAGCTCATTGGGATGCAGGTTGCTATCCACACCGCAATGCACACTGCAAGTCACACTGGCTTCATCAAATATTTGGCATGACCCCCAATGTTGCTCATTTCACATATATATCAAAATTGCGTTTACTTCGAGGTGCATGCTAAATATTTGGTGAAGCCAGTGTGACTTCCGGTGTGCATTGCAGTGTGGATTGCAACCTAAATGCTGGCAATCCACGCGGCAATGCACACCAGAAGTCACACTTCTGGTGGCTTCACACTTCTGGTGGCTTCACCAAATATTTAGCATGATCCCCATGGTATCATTTACAAAAGCACCATTTGTCTCAGACGAATTGTATCCAATTCAGTTCATACAGGAAAAGGGTTACTGTATGAGCCTTTATGGGGTACCATTCAAGGTAAGCAACATGGTTACATTTCCAATGCCTCTGGCTGTTGAATGTAATCAAATATGAGGTAAATTAGTGAAATAAAATGGGGGAGAGATTTTTTTCAAAATTCAAGATGCCCAAACTTTGAATTTGTGATCTTCTTGTGCTTAATATATTTTTAAAAAGTCTTTTTGTTTTCTGTTAGGAAAGCTATTACATTTGTGTAATTCATTTCTTAAATATCTTTGCTTAGATTATATTCCTGAAGAGTTAGAGCTTGGCTTAAAAAAAAAAAAGGCCATAGTTATGTAAAACTTGTAAATCATCTTCTCATCACACAAGGAAAGATTTTTCTTGTAAATTAATGGTAATGGGTAGCTTACGGGTAGACCACAGAGTCAACCGCCAGCATGATATAAAGATAAAATTGGGAATCTGATTCAGATTACAGCCCACAGTATTCAAATGTCTGTTCTGAACCCACTGAAGCAGGGTTATCTGTTATGTACAGCCTGTTAAATAAAACCAACAATTTTCCTAGTTTGCGTAATTCAGTCAAAGATTCTCTAGTGCTAAAGAAAATCCCTTTTTGGATTACAGTCTGTACAAATAAGAAATTGATAGTGACGCTACAGTTTCCCCCTTTGCAGAATTTTCCATAGGAGAGTATAGGGTCGCTTTAAAGCAGAGCAAAACCATAGACGGACAATTTTAAGTTCAATGTTCATAAAACCCTGTATCATTTCAAACATGGGAAGACAAAACAACACTTCAGACAACAGTAGCCAGTTTTGCCTGATGGAGGGAAACACATGGCTGAGTTCTGAGAGGTAGTAAGAGCTTTTCATGCTTAGCACACAATAAAATTAAATAAATATTTTCAATCTGGTTTAATAGGTTGTATATTAGAAGTTACAAACAACAAGAGCCTATGGAGAATCTGAACAAATTAAAAATATGTTCGGCCTGGCCAATAGGGGAAATGCTGCACAGCCCAGATAATGTGTCCAAGACAATCCTGTCTTGCAGTGTGCTACACAATCTCTGCTTACCACAGCAGATGGAAGAGCACAAGGAAACACTAATGATGGCAAAAAGCACAGACATGTCCGCAGACAATGCACAACAAACACAGACTGGTTCAGCCTGGGGTACAACAAGAGTGGGCACTTCCCACAAACACACACACACACACACACACACACACACACACACACACACACACACTGCCACTGCAAACGCAATTGCAAAATAAGCCACTTTCAACACCCCAAAGGGTTTCTTTTATACTTAGATGATAATATGCTTGGATAGCAGCTATTCCACATGTTCACCATCTTCCTCCTCCACGCTAGCTCAACTAGGAAAAACGCTACACAGGCTTTTGGGTGTTTCCTGATCAGAGCACACATGACACCTCCATGATTTCAGCCAAACAAAAGCGCTAAACATTTTTTGAAAAACTGTTACATGCTGCTTTGCACTAGTGAGCGTTATCTGTTGTTTAATCAGAGCTTGCGCCTTAAAATTATGTAAGATTAATAAACACTGTCATTAGCATTTAAAAAAAAAACCATTACAGCATGCATCTGTTACCTATTGGTCATTTGCAGGGTCACCATCATCCAGATAACCGCTTAGCGTTTCGTTGGTCATGATCTCAGCCAACACCCTGCATCAGGAGTGCTTAGAGTGAGTGCACTTTTTCTTTTTTTTTTTGCTCTTGCGTCCATTTCTTGGAACAATGGCATGTACTAGGTCCACTCGCTCATTTCTCTGTGGGGCATAGCCCCAAAATTTTGCCTTGTGGCCGTGGGCTAGGTAATACTCGTGCTCATGCTGCGGTTGTTGGCAACAACAACAGGGCTTTAGTGAGCTCAGTGGCTGCTGTTGCTAAGCATGAGCCACATGGCATTTCTGGGCTGGAATAGCTGAGACCCTCAGTAGCGTTAGCTACTGTAGGGCCTTGTCTGGTCCCCTCACATGCATCTGGCCAAAACCTAACAACACACGGCAAACAATATGCATTCACATAAGCCTTAATAAGAATCCATATTTTGGTGTAATCATTGTCTCATTTTCAGGCTCCATTGGTGCTAGTTGCAGAGGCAGAAAGGCAACCTGATAGTGTCCAACTATATGAGCTGGGTACCCAAAAGCTGAACGCATACAATAGGCAACAACTTCATGGCCAACTGGCCCGAAGAGTAGGAGGCATTCAACGACAATTCAATAAAATTCAAGCAGCAATAAGTCCTTTGGTCCCACAGACAGCACGTACACAGGAACAACATGTAGAAATAATAGCAGCCATCCAGGAGAGTCAGAGGGAAATGGCAGAATTGCTGCAGGCACTCAACCAGGAGGTGCAGTAGCAAAACATATTTTGTCCAGCCACTGTCTGGATCGGTGGCAGGGCCTGGCCACAACCCACCAGCTCACAATGCCCAAATAACACTTGTTCCTCCAGGCTGCCATCTGTGGATGTCCCAAACCGTGGTGATCCAATAACATATGGGCATGATGGGATATGGTAATGTTGTAAGTTTATATATTTCACCTTTGTGGGCATAGTTTTCCAATAAAGTCTTAGTTTTCACAAGCAATATTGTTTAGGGTGTTTATGGTAAATGTATATGGGAATATTGTGTTGGTCGTTTGACACAAAACTCACACAACACCATAAAGGTAGGTCACAGAAAAACACATAAGGCCAAAGTGTATCAAATAGGCTATACATTTTTATTAAAAGATTAACTAAACAGCCAACATAGCCAAAAGCTAAGAACAGTGCTGGAAACATTACATAGACAACTGCTTAGTCCTATGGGAGGAAGATAGAGGTTCCCTCGACCCGTTTTTCATTTTTATTAATAATAATGATTGGGGGTTAACTTTCACTATGGAGCAAATGATAATATAATCCACTTTTTAGACCTTTAGATAGAAAAGAAGGAAAGAGGATTGCTAACCTTTTTTAAAATTATTGACCGTAATTCTTATGTACCAATGGTAAGCTGGCATCACCCTAATTGCCTCATTATTATACTAAAGGGCCAATTTCTATATATTAGACGAAATTGTATGAGATTACATTTTATAGAACAGGCTGAAGTCTCTGGGAAATGTTTTGTGATGCAATGATAACCCAATATGTACATAATCAAAGTAAGTTAAAACCGATTTGGCATATATTAAAGAATAATGATTTATTTGGACCCCATGTACCGGATAGTCCAAATATAATTTTTCAGAAACCCTCCACTTTAGCTACAGAGCTAATAAAAGGGTTTAATTTTAATGCATAGATGGCCATTGTATGCTTGCGCACACATAGGAATTTGTCCTCCGCATATAACCCATCAGTGCAGTGAGTGTACACGTGCCTGGAGTGGTGGGCTGCCCTAATTACGGCGCCCGGGGAGGTGCCTTGCTCAAGAGCACTTCAGTCATGTCCCAGGACCGGGATTCGAACCTGCAACCTTCCAGGCACAAGTCCGCTCCCCTTACCTCTAGGCCACAACTGCCCCTTATAGATCCCCCCCCCCTATATGTTATGTCAAAAATATATGGGTTGTAAAACATGTACTAACACTCACATAAGGAATACTAAAACAGTAAAGTCAAGATCTGCAAATGAATGGCAAAAAATTTAGAAATGTATTACATGTAATAGCATAATTGTGTCTATTTATTAGAATGCCCCCATGGGAAACAATACATTGGACGGACAAGTAAAAGCCTAAAAATCTCCCGTAGAGAGCATATTTATAATATAAAGAGGGATTATGATTCATATAGCCTCTCTGCTCAATTTAAATACATACATGATAGTAATTCAGAGAGGCTAAGATTATTTGGCATAGACTAATTAGCATACAATTGAAGAAGGGATAATATTATAGGAGCCTTTCACAGATGAAATATGATGGATATTCACTATGCAGACATTATATCCCTTGGGTTTAAATGTGGAATTTGATCTCAAATGCTATATTAGTAATAGTTGATATACTTTTGTCATTATAAAAATATTTTTTGTTGATCTATACTATTACATATTAATTGCAATTCTTTTTTTTTTGTTTTTGTTTTTGGTATGAGATGGGTCTTTAGCCTTTATATATATTTTGTTATAATTATTATTTTTGTAAGTTTAGTTTTTAATGTACCAAACAGGTTTTAAATTATACGTTGATTTTATGTAAAGTGTATACATAGAATAAGTTGCTTATTGTTGCATATTGTTACATTGTCTTTGGTAGGTATTGTTAAAGCATCAGTTGTGAAAGGAGATGCAGGCATATCACCTCCCAGACACCAGCTTTATGACTTGGCTAAGCCGAGGATATTAAGTAGTAGTGAGGGAGTTAAATAATTTAGCACGTGTTCCCCAGTGACTACAGTGACTTCTGTTTTCCCTGCCAGCTCCGGTAACACGGGTAAATCCCTGAGACAAAATGCGTTGGGTGGAGTCACCTTGCAGAATTCGAAAATGTACCAGTGCTGTCGGACCCCACGGCTGGGGAAGGGGGGAGACAAGCGCGCTTATTGTGTTTACAGTTGATACGCTCACCGCAGTGGACGGGTGAGAGAGTTACTGTTGTATGCATTGGCATCTCCTACACAGCTGAGGCTAATACATTTGTGGCTTTGTTTATAATCGCTATTTTATAACTTTTAAGCTGGTAAGCGCAATTAAAGGAATAAGGGGCTTATACCCTCTATACGAAATGAACATTCAATTAAGTTTTTGACACTGGAAGTTATGAAGTATGATGGATAAAAGCAATAGCAGTATTTGTTGAGATACCCTGAATCCATATTAAAGAGGAGCTAAATTGGAGCCTATTTGATGTGAGATTAATCTATGTGGTACGTGCATATATATGGTGATCGGTTTTACACTTAATTATAAGAAGGTTGATCACTTTTGGGTGGAAAGTAAAGAAGGATTGCATACAGTATATCAAGCAGCTAAACTATTTCTTGCCCCCATCCAGCATCTTCCCCTGCATGTCGTGACTCAAGCACGTATTGCCAGAGTATGTGATGCTCCTATATGCAAGCTGTTGGGAAGAGAAATAATCAGCATTACTCAAAAATCACAATTAACAAATCATAATTTAAACAACTGTCAATTCAAAAATTTGAGCAACAACATGTCCATACTAACAGGTAATGTATTGAGCTAACATTAGGTAAGCAGGGGCAAGTGGGCAACAATAAACAGATTCAAACATAACAATCAAAATAAATAGTTCTTTCAGGGTCAAAGTGTCGGCAGTTACAATACACAACAATAATGTTTCTGGCAAAGGGTCAGCACACAATGGTGCTCAGGCAAAATATGAATTCAAAGCATTGTTAGTTTATTCATGCAGTGCTGTGTGGACTTCCACATGCATCCTGGTTTGACTACAACATTCAGGGCCAGATTATGAGGGGGGCCAAGGGGCACATGCCCCGTGGCCTCCACCTCTTGCCTGAAAAGGGGGGCTCCACCAACCTTTGGGTTGTGGTCTGGTACAGGAGGCTTTTCAGTCTTTGGTCTAACGGGCCCTAGGCCAGTAACAAAGCTATTGGCGGCAGTGGCCCCCTGCCCCCGCGCTTGGGCAAACCTTTTTTTGTTTTTGCAAACCTGCAGCCAAAGTCACCACAGGGCGGGACTGGGTGTCTAGAGCAGCAAAGCCGATGTCAGCAACGCTGCAGTGATGGGTGCGTGCAGAGCTGTCATTCAGTGGCAGCTCACTGCACATAAGCCACCAAGCACAGTCGCTGGCAGCTCAATCATCAATGCTGGGAACAGTTTTCTGCTGGACCAGCTGGGTAACTACACTACCCCCCACACAGAATGCCAAAGCAGGAGTTCCCGAGCAGCACTCACCCACACAAGGGTGGCACAAGCGACTCGATCTGACTTTCCAGTAACCACCAATCAGTTACTTGGCTGGACTATTAATTTATAATATGCGAGGGGCGGAAATGTGGGCTTCGCTCCCCCAATTTGGATTGCCAGAGCCCAACTCCGAGGGGCCAGACTCCACCACTCCCCCTACTGCACCTAAATGGAGTGGTGGGGAGTCCACCACTTCCTCCACCCAACCTTCCACCTAGGACTGGCCCAAATGGCAGCCAGGCTCCAGCGTATCCTCATCAGAGGAGTTGATGACCCACATAGCCTCCACCTCACAGACGACTCCTCTGGGATGTCCTCATCCTCGTCCCCTTCCTCTACTTCGCCATGGTGAGAAGTACCCTCCCCTGCAGATTGTTGGGATCAGGGTTAGGGGGCAGGGGAAAACCTCCTTGCCATGCTTGTGGAGGGGAGGCCGCTTATCTGTGAAGACCAGAGGCATTAAGGACAAGTCATTGATTGAGCTCCAATGATGTCCGACAATCTTCATTTACCAGAGGCTTTATAGAGCTGGTAGAACAATGCCAGGTCCTGGTGCTTGTAGTCTGACCACCTTTGGGGGACGGACTTGAGCCAAGGCTTCACTTGAAAGTGTCAGGACAGGGTGGCCCTTATCTCCTCCACAATGATCTCCTTAAGGCCTGAGGGTTGGGCATAGCCATATTCCCTCTGGCACATGTCCTACATGACAATAAACATAGACAGAAAAAAAGAAAAAAATTAATACAGATCATAACATCAATGTGTTATTATTTAAATAACACATTTCTGCAGGCTAAGTGATGATAATGGTAAAAGATGCATATCAAAATAGGAGGAATGCATGTTAAAATGCTCGTCTTTATTTACCAAAAGTTTTTATTTAGCAAAAAAACTTTAAAGTAGCCACAAGAGGCTGAGTCAGGAATAAAGGAAAAAAAAAGGAAAAAAAAAAAAGGAACAACATGTCCAAAAACGCACAGAGCAAGATTGCGTGTGGAAGAAACTATGACAAAAAGGCATAAGGAAGCACAGAAAATAGAGGAAAGGAAACACGCCCACAGAAAAATGACAGGCACAGCAGACACACAAAATACACTTACCTTAATAATATGGCCATTGGCCCGAGGGTCCACATGCTGGCAAGACTTCTTGTTGGGTGGCGAATTTTCCTTCGAACCCGCTGGAAGTGCTGCTGGGGCTGCAGAAGTGCACAAAGCAAAACCGAAAGCAGAAGAGTCATATAGGAGCATCAATGGCAGCGTTCACACCAATGAAAGCACCTCTATTAGGCTGTATTTAGGAGAACGCTAGGTTGCACTAGGTGTGAACACTAGAAAGTGACGCCGCTAAATTTAACACAGAAAGAACGCTGTAACCACAGAGCTAGTGGGAACGCTGTAGAACTGGGTGCTAAGGTGCACAGCACCTGCTTAAAGTGGACCAAAACCTAGGATAGTCAAATGTTTTGACTGGTGTGAGCATGCACACTGCTAGAGGGAAGCGGAGGATGTGGCCGTCTAAGCCGCTCGTCTAAGCCGCACTGTGGGACCAGAAAAAGGTGAGTTGGCTGCGGCGATCTGGGGGGTTTCACACAGCGGGGTACCCCTGATCAGGGTGCCCCCAGGGAAAGGACCTAAACCCAGGATAGTCAAAATCCTGGGTTTTGGTCTACTTTAAGTTTCGACACAAAAGCACCGTATGGGCTATGCTAGAGAATGTTAATCTTTTTTGCCTAACCCATAGAGTGCTGTTGTTTCCAAACTTTTAAACATGTATATCTTGCCTGTACAAATGCCCCATCACAGGTACAGGTGATTTATGGTGAAAAAGTGGTGAAAACATTTCACCAACATTTTCTTTAGCAATTTTTATGTGTTAAGATTAAAAAGCTCACTGAGATGCGGGCTTCAATTCATACCCAAATATGCCCCATGAGTTGAACTTGCGTCACTAAATCCTTAGCTAGACCCCCAATGAGGGTCATGCAAATTACTTGGTAAAGCAAGGTGCAATTTTAGCAAACAAGAAAGTGCAACATGTTTTTGTTCCATTTTATCACAATATATCACCTGTACTTGCAATAGGGTATTTTTAATGTAAGGAAAATCATTTTTCCGATGAGTTAAAAGTATTTTTTTTAAGCTTCGAAATAAAAGCACCACATTGGCCTTGCAAAATTAGTTGACTTTTGTTCTGCATAGTAATGTGAAGAACCCGCGCTGCTATCTTAAGGCTTGAATTTAGAAAACACTATGGTTACTTAAATTGAGAACTGCTCGACGTGTTAGAACCTCTTATCCCAAATAGAGAGTGTATAACAAGTATAAATATATAAACACAGAGCAGAAAGAATGCCTCTATTAGGTCTAATTAGGAGGTATTGGCTCCTTGGTTGGCTCCTATTCTTAGAGACACTACTCCTTTAACACTTCTAGTGTCAAAATTCAAATTAGGAATACAGAGCTCATTCTTAGAACGCTGCACCTTTAGCACCTCAGGTATCAAAGTTCAAATTGTAAATATAAAACTACAGAGAAATGCTGCTAGCAGTTTTCTTAACAGGTGACACTGGCTCTTTAAATAGTCCTTGTTTATATAGTGGTAGAGTTATAATTCTTCCTCTTCCATTCAAAGTGATATCTGGCTGTAGTTCTTCCTTATACAGTATTTTCAGTGCCCATAAACTTATAAAGTCACCACTGTGCCCGTCACCGTTGCTAGGTACTCTTACCGGCTGGTGAATGAATATAGAGCTGTATATATTAACTCCTCTTAGATCTTTCTCCTCTGTGTAGATATCCAATTAGGGGCTATAGGTGCTGGTTGCACTAGATTTCAGCTCACCAGGGTAGTACAGGTGTAGGATAAAACAAAAGAGAGAAAATCTAGTGTATTCCCGCTTTTTAATGTTAAAAATTATAAAATGCAACCTACAAGTGCGCACTCACATTTAAAAAGTGACAAATCGCTTGTTTTAAGGATAGGCGAGGCTCTCACCCGACTCCAGTCACCACGGCCGTTGGTGTTACTGTTTAGAAGGGCGGGTCTTGATAAGTCTTGATAAAGCTGCCGCCGGCAGTGAAACGCGTTGACGGCGACAGGCATATGAAACCAAAGAGGATCCACTTGCGATAGCTATCCCGCCCTTCTAAACAGTAACACCAACGGCCGTGGTGACTGGAGTCGGGTGAGAGCCTCGCCTATCCTTAAAACAAGCGATTTGTCACTTTTTAAATGTGAGTGCGCACTTGTAGGTTGCATTTTATAATTTTTAACATTAAAAAGCGGGAATACACTAGATTTTCTCTCTTTTGTTTTATCCTACACCTGTACTACCCTGGTGAGCTGAAATCTAGTGCAACCAGCACCTATAGCCCCTAATTGGATATCTACACAGAGGAGAAAGATCTAAGAGGAGTTAATATATACAGCTCTATATTCATTCACCAGCCGGTAAGAGTACCTAGCAACGGTGACGGGCACAGTGGTGACTTTATAAGTTTATGGGCACTGAAAATACTGTATAAGGAAGAACTACAGCCAGATATCACTTTGAATGGAAGAGGAAGAATTATAACTCTACCACTATATAAACAAGGACTATTTAAAGAGCCAGTGTCACCTGTTAAGAAAACTGCTAGCAGCATTTCTCTGTAGTTTTATATTTACAATTTGAACTTTGATACCTGAGGTGCTAAAGGTGCAGCGTTCTAAGAATGAGTTTTGTTCTGCATGTCTCATAGGGCTGCGACTGGGGTGACACTCTGTGACTTTGATGCACAGCACAGGGAGAGTGTCCTGCAATCTTCTCCATCTCTGACATTTGGCACCGGGCACCCAGGGATAAAAGGGCTTCTATGACTAAGGTAACATTCGTTACCTTTCTCAATAAGATATACTGGGCAGGAAAAAATAGTGGGCAGTAATAGATACTGTGGAGGCTGATTTAAGACTAGCGCTACGTATTGCCATTTGTGTGTCTATGTAGTGGCGATTAGAGCGTCCACAAGAGGACGCTGCATACGGGTGTCTGACGCTATAACGTAGCTTTGGCACTGGACACTGTAGTATCCTGTCCAGCAGTGAAAAATGTGATGTCTGGAGGGCGCTGTAGAAGCGCTCCCCCTGAGTCAATTCATATGTAGGGCCCCGAGGTAAAGACACCCAAGGCGGCGGTACATATAACAACAGGACAACGTTGCAGCAAACGATAGGTAGCGCCAGTTAAGTACATCCGACGGTCGGCGCTGAAGCCTATATTTAAGAAAAAAAATACACAAAGCCAGAGTCTCCTCTCTAAAACTGGGTGCTCTAGCGTTGAGTGCCGGATGCTATGTGAAAAGAGATTCTCAACACATATCCACCAGCACCAGAGCGAAAACATGTGGAATGACATTGCAATGGCAGATTTGCACATACAATTCTGTATACAAAATAATCAAAATATAACAATATAAGTGTTTGGTTGCTGGGCAGGAGAGGCACAATAACTTGAGCCTAAAATTGAGAAAACTAATTAATTAAAATGCTATTTATACACAACCAAATAAAACGCCATTGAAATGTATGGGGTAACGCTACAGAGCGACAGATGCTACACTGAGCTTTACACTGAGCTGCCGCTCAGTAATGCATTCAACGCTACATGACACTACTAGAGGCGCTCACCAGATTGACTTTCATATATATGGTGTTCACATAATGCGCCCGGCGTTCATCTGACGCTACATGGTACTACGTGGCATTAGCGTTTCTTAAATAAGGCCCTATATCTTATATGAGTTATGTTACAGCAGGGGACTGCTCCAAACTTTAAGAGACATGACAGGTGCTACACTGTAACTTGCCATATGCAGGGGGACCTGTCGTCTACTGCAGTCATGTAAGTGATAAATGATACCTTATGGAAAATAGGAGTAATGTTATTAGATAAAAAGATAAGTATATATTGTATTTTATTATATATCTACCTACATGGTGATCAAGGCGTTCTTGCAAGCCTAAACGTGCGATCATGTGGTGGACATGTGAATATGAATTACACAGTAAACTAAAAAGTTTTTAGAGCTGCAACAATAAAGCTGGAATGCATTTTAAAGTGAATCTTTTGAACTGTAATCAGTTGAGTCATACTGTCCAGTGGCCCATTTTATGCTTTATTATGTATATGTGATACCTAGGCAGGAATAGAAGGGCACCTTTTCTGACTGGAAAGCCCAGTCTGTTTAAATATCTACATATTTACTGAAGACCGGAACCCTGCTTTAAGGATAATTTGATTTTGGTATATGGTTGTCTTCCTTTTTATTTACATTTCAGTGGCATGGAACAAAGTCCTTCAATGTAGACTCGTAACTGTGAAAATGCTCATTGTACAGCATTATTAAGCAATCCTGATAAATTGGCACTTCAGTTTGACGAAACTGACAGGCAAAAAACGTTATACTCACCTTTCCCCCACAGGTGATGGGTGATAGTCCGGCCCTACCACATTGTCTGATTCGTTCATCACAGGAACCATGGCATGGCCCTGCTCCATTTATGGCAATAGAGGGGGGTGTGCCATAGTTCCTGTTATGAATACCACAAAGGTGGTCCATAGGCTGTGGCACACAGGATTGGCAATGAGGCGGTGATGCCGGCAGGTAGGACGCTGCTTAGGGCTGGATGTCACAATCCGGTAAGTGTTTGAGAGCCGGACTAGCAGCAATCACTTGCGGGGGATGGAAGGTGAATATATAATTTAGTTTTTTCCCTGCAGAATGTCATAGAGGCCGATTCATTAATTTTCTCAGCGCCAGCTAGTATTCGCTGTGCTTGGCCGGGGTTTGCTTGTTGACAGTGACTCAGTCGGTGTGCGGTAATGTTGAATACGGGCTGGGGGGTCGCTGTTTCACAGGTTCAGCGTTGTATGGGTACGCCTGACAACGAATGGCCAGAGCGAACGGCTTGCTGCAGATTCATTAACAAATCACGCTCCGAATTTTTTCGCGCTGTGAATTCCTTGTTTAAACCCCAGAGCGCTGGCGGCGATGGATTTAAATTAGTTTTTAACCCCCAAACAACCATATTTTTTGATTGTAAAATTATACAAGTTTTTCTAAACATTTTGTAATATGAATACATTAATATCAGACCTGTAATATCAATTCTGCACCAAATAATTTTTTTTTTTTTACCTTCAAAAAAAATCCTAACATTGCAGAAGGGGTCACAGAATTTTTGACATTAAAAAAAAAAAAAAAAAAAAAACATTAATAGAAATTAATTAAGATTAATTAAAGATTGCTCCATTGAAATGCATTGGACATCGCCAGGGAGCGACAGGTCATACCATATCGCTTGATGAATAAGGGCAAAAGTTAAGTAAACCATCATTCTCATGTATCAAGTGTCAGTACCTGTAAATTCCACTCAGTGACAATGTTTCAGCTTCAGCAGCACCTAATGCTCAATTTAAGAAGCCAAAAACATGCTGCACCCATGAGTCCTCCTGTAAATAATCCTGCCAGCATCTAATTTAACACGTGTGCCTTGTATGCAGTGACTGGTGCTCTGGTATAAGCTGCGCCAGTTTACAGTGGTGCTGTAGGTTAAGATCCCATAGACCACAATAAGCAGAACTGCATTGAATCAAACACATGTGTTTATACAGACCTGCACATACAACTCTGCATAAAAAAATTAAAAAAATAAAATCACAGTAAGTGTTTGGTTGCTGGGCAGGAGAGGACACACAATGATTTGAAACAAAAATTTAAAAAAATACTTTAGCTAAACGCTATTTATATACAACCAAATACAACACCATTAAAATGTATGGGAGAGCGCTACTGAGCAACAGGTACTACATGGCACTGCTGTACCTAGAGCGCCGGCGCTATACACTGAGCCACTGCTAGTGATACATGTGATTCTACATGGCGCTTTTAGAGGCGCTCACCAGATTGACTTTCTTGTGGTTTACACATACAGCACCCAGCATTCACCTGCCACTACGTGGCGCTACGTGGCACTAACTGGCATTAGTGTTTCTTAAATAACCCCCTTAGTCACATAAAACATAAGATGGAAAAAAGCATTTCTACAAAGAGGTTATCAGTTACTAAGTTTATTCCCTATAAATGTAGTTTCCTTTCCATCGTCCCCCGACCAATGTCTTATTTTGAGTCTTCGAATAAACACTGGTTTGCGATAAGCGTTATTTTACATTGACAGATTTGGGAATTTCATTATCAGATAATTTCTTATCAGATATAGTGCACTGAACAGTCAGCATAGGATGATTCTAGTGTAATATTTGTCATTTCCCTTTGAGGTTTTTAAAGTTGTCTATAAAAATCACAGCACCAAAATGACACTTTAGACAAGACAATTCATATCTACATCGTGATATACAAAGATTTTACTACTAGTGCACTAACAGAAGAACATGACAAAATTCTGGACCTTTGCCTGTGGTGCCCTTCTACTCATTGCTGCAGCTTCTGCAGCGAGTAGCAGTAAGGAGATCAAGTTAGCGCTGGACGAGATAATACATATTCTAAATATGACCAAATGGGTAAGATTAATGGTTTCCTTCTAATTCATACATATCAACTATATCAGAATTAATTTATCACTGTAGGTAGTCTGTGTATTTTTATACATGCAATGTAAAGATTTGTGATTCCGTATATATTCTGTAACACCTTATATCAGTTGTTTTCTTTCCCCCCATTTAGACTCCAGATTTCCACAGCATTGATGTTCCAGATGTAAAGAATGGGACCATGGTAAGAAATATCACAAAATAAGTTAAACAGGAGCAAGTATTTTAGTGATCCTACTTTTATATAGCAAGTTGTGTTATTCAAATTAATAGAATAGTATAGAATCACTTTAATAGAATAGTAGGTGTTGTATTTTGTATGTAATAGATGTTTTCAAGAAAGTCTGGGGGTATCCAAATGATTTTGGGAGCCTCTGCAAATTCTGGAGAGACTCCCTTTTGAGAGACAACATATATTAGGGTTGATTCAGAGCCCCTTTCTCACAATTGTTTTGCGTAAAAATTTCCGTTCTCGTCCATTTTGCCTCCTCGTATGATTCAGCAGAGCCTTTTCTTAGCCAGAAGTTTTGTGTGAAATGTTTTCATTTTTGCATGATTTTTTGTTTGGAAGCAAGACCCCCAAAAAACAGCAAGAAAGGGGCTCTGAATCAACCTTAATGAAGTGAAAAATAAAACCCTTATATCTGTCCCCTGCAATAGGACAATTCTATGGGTGAGGGGAAGAATTTTTATGTTTAGAAAGATATTTTTATACATATATAAATAACTGCATCCTAAAAGTTAATTCAAACACATTTGGGGTTATGCTAAAGATCTGGTCAGGCAAGTTTCCCTTTGGGTGTGAGGCTTAAATGCTTTGACACAAAAATAAAAAAAATTCTGTTTTGATATTTCCCCCAAAAAAAAATTTACCCCTGTAATGGGGCATTTTAGCAGGTCAGGTACATTATTTTTCCAATTAATTAAGGAGTTTTTTTTTCAAGGTTTGGAAACAACAGCACCTTATGAGCTATGCAGAATGAATTAGTGAATTCTTTAGTGTAGCCCATAGGGTGCTGTTTTTTCCAAACTTCCATTGGAAAAATAAACCTTGTCTACAAATGCCAATAATAGGGGTACAGTAGGTGATTTTTAGGTGGAAAAAATGTAAAACGCTCACTCAGACCTTTGCTTTACCAAATCTTTAGCATGACCCACATCGGGAGAAACTATTTAATGTGTTCTCATATCTCATAGGTTGTTGTCTTTTTGTCCAAGTGTGTAGAATATATACCTTACATTTAACATTTAAAGAGGACTGCTGCCTGGTGGGTCCATTTGTCATTGATCTGACCCACAGCATTTTAAAGGCAAGCACTGTGAAGAAACACTGAGGGTCATGCTAAATATTTGGAGAAGCCTGTGTGACATTTAGGCCCTTATTTATGAGGGATTAGCGACAGGTAGCGACTGGTGAGCGGCCGGTAATGACGGTCCCCGCCACGAGAACGCCGGCTCCCCACCACAATCACACATTTATCAAGCCAATCCTGCTTAGCGACTGAGATAGCGCCATATAGCCACTCATTCATCATTATTCCAGCCTCAGCCCACAGCGCCAGCGTCCGACCTTGAACAGCGACAGCTATGACCTCTCGCTACCTGGCGCTCTCCAATGCATTTCAATGGAACAATCTTTAAATATTCATAATTAATTGTTATTATTATTATTTTTTTTTAAATGTGAAAAATTCTGTGACCACTTCTGCCATTTTAGATAATTTTTTTAAGGTAAAAAAAAATATTGAAAAAAAAATTGTACAGAACTGATATTACAGGTCTGATATTATGTATTCATATTACAAAATTATTTTAAAAACTTTGGGGGTTAAAAAAACTACTTTTAACCCATCGCCGCCAGCGCTCTGGGGTTTAAACATGCATTTCACAGCGCGAGAATTTTTTGAGCATGATTTTTTAATGAATATGGTGGGAGCCGGTCGCTATGGCCAGTCACTATCATGCGCTCCCATACAGCGCGGAACCTGTCAAATAGCGACTCCTCACCCAATATTCAACATCACGGCAAACCGACTGAGTCGCTAGCAACTACCGAACAACGGCCAAGCACAGCGACTACTAGCGGGCGCTCTGAAAATGCCGCTACAGTCGCTCAACTGTCGCTACCTGCCGCTATTAATGAATCGGCCTCCCCGTGTGCATTGCGGTGTGGATTACAACTTGCATCCCATTGAGCTTTTTAGCGTTTAGACACAAAAAGGTGCAAAAAAAGTTTTTTCGACTTTTTTTCCCCAAAAATAACATGTACCTGTGATTGGGCTATTTTTCTTTCCTGATGGAAGGATGTTTTTTTTTAAAGTTTGGAAACAACATCGTCCTAGGGGTTTGGCAAAAACATTGGCAAATTCTTTAGCATAGCCCACAGGGTGTTATTATTTACAAACTTAAAAACACATATGCTTATATCACAGGAAAATGATGCACCTCACCTGTAAAAATGTCCCATCACAGGTACAGGTCATTTTTTGGGGAAACAGGTAGAAAGCTCACTGAGATGATAGTTGAAATCCACACGGCAATGCACACTGCAAGTCACAATGGCTTTACCAAATTATTAGCATGAACCCCTATGCTGCTGGAGAGGGGTGTTAGGTGAGTAAAGCTATTTTTCTAGCCCACAGATGGAATCATACAGAGAAAATGCAAACCATATTTCAAATTCTTATGGGCTGTGCATCTATTTGATTTCCCAGTGATAAAATTAGGGAGCTCTTCCCAAATGATTTTTCGGCAATTTTTGAAACATGCCACATTTAAATCTACTTTTTAGATAAGCCAAAACAATTATTTTCATTGTTTGGGACCACGCACTATTTTTCTTGATAGTGCCTAAATTCTATAATGCCTCTCCCCTATAAAAGGCTTTGAAGGGCAGGTGATGTAAATATGTAATATTAGGCAAAAATATTTACTCATTTAAAAATAAAACTGCCATACCATAAATACATGTTACATAGCAATATGTGCAAATCTAGAAGAGAAGTGTTTCTTGGTACATAGTAATGCAACTCATGATCAAAATATGATCCTTTTTAGACACTGAAATCCGAAAATCTCTCCATTGAAGCACTAGCCTGCCGAGGATGGAACTCTTTCTCAAATTTCAGTGCCAGAAAGGACAATCCAAGGCACTTACATTATAGACAACTAGCAAAAATGTTTTATAATATTAAAACAAATGTAAGTATTTCATTAAAAAACACTTGCCACACTGTCTCTGAAATGACCAAATTCCACATAAAAACAAGAGCCTTATCTAAGAAGCATCAGCGCCACACAGCAACACTTTTTTGGCTTCAGCAGCACTCAGCGCTTGATTTAAGAAATAACAACGCAGCGGCGCCAATGCGGCCACCAGCTAGCGGCTTATTTAAAGTCTTTGGAGGTTTCATTTACAGGCTAAAGGACTATCAGCCCAGGATTAAATGTCCATGGCCAGCCATAATGTGATGAAGCTCCCAGCTAGTGACAAAGTGGATTTGTCAGATGAGGCTTAAGGATTGCAGGGACAGATGATTGACATGTTGGGTATGGCCACTCTTAAAATACTGAAGCTTTAGTATTGTAGGGGTGGCTTGGTTAAGGCCATGATGCTGAGGCTATAGCATTGTTGGCTCAGAACATGGGCCTTGGCGTCGTTGCTTGGAGGTACAATGGGGCCAGGGAGAGTGGTTGGGTGGAGAATTGGAAGGCATGGAGTGGAGGGCGAATCTCAGTTTCTGCACAGGGTCTGAGTAAGGTGGGCTGGGTGCTGGGGCCTACACCCAACCCAGTTGTTCCCAAGGCAAAGGACTAAAACCCAGGATCAGCACCTTCCTGGATTTTGATCCAGTTTATAGGGGCATTCCAATCTGGCCACAAATCATACCTTGCTCCAGGCTCCAACAACACATGGGCATGCTTCTCCTCCAATCAGAATCGATTGCTGTGCATATTAATGCCTGGCAATATATTGTGAATTCATGTTTTGTCAGGGTGTCTCCTGCTGGCTGCTCCCTCCACCGGCACACACCCACTGCCAGAAATGTCATGCTCATCGGAAGCCCATGAATTCACCATGGAACGAGGTCAAATTGCTGCAGCCCCAGGGTTTCATACAGCAGGGCAGCCCAAGTTGGGATGCCCATGGGTAGGACATTCAAATGGCCCTGAAGTCTTTTAGACTTTAAAAAAGATGAGGTTTTTAAAAATGTTACGTAAGATATATATATATATATATATATATATATATATTCTCTCTCTCTATATATATATATATATATTGTGATGCAATGCAACATTTTTTTCTAATGTTTCAAATGTTTTTGTATTTTGTAGAACTGTAATTTAAATGCTGTGAAAAGGATAACCAAACTATCATCAGTTGTTGCCGATCTTCTTCAAGCCATCACATGGTGCCGCTTTAGACTTAACTTTGGGTCAAAGTGTTAGATCTTTTTTTACTATTTATTTATTTATTTATTTATTTTAAAGGAATGTTAATAATATTGCATTATTCTTATTTAAAACATCAATAAATTATTTAGCAATATGGACTCTAGTAATTTGTAAAATTACTATAGAGGGGCATCTCAATTAATTAGTATATCATTAAAAAGTTGAGTTGTGTGTCAGTGAGTGATTCAACTTAAAATGTGAAATGTATATATATTTTATAGATTCAATACAAACAGATTAATCTTCATCTATATATTCCTTCCTGCTGATGAAAAATGATTATCCAAAAAGAAATGTAATGAGAGGGTTAAACTGGGCTGTTACTTGGTTCCCAGACCCTAGGTTGTATAAATAGTAGTGTTGGAGCTGGAAAAGGATATTTCTTAGGTTTGAAACTGTATGCCTTCCACCACTCCTCTGCAAAAGCGCAAGGGGCAACTCACAGCAGCTAATAGTGAGAATTAAAACATTTACATAATATTGAGAACACTCATTTGGGTAAGGGGCAGCATAATGTCTAAAGCATAATATTGTAAATGCCCAAAGAACAAGGCAAGGCAGTCCACCCAGCTGCTTAATATCAGCTTAAAATGGACCTCCAGTCAAAAATCACTTTAGGTCACCTAACAATTGCCCCTGGGGATCCTACAGTTAAAGGACTTTCGGAAGCCAAAATCAGACATGGTACCCTGTTTGATGAAGGGCTGATAATAATTGCACTGCAATGAAGCATATCTTAATACAGGAGGTGTGGCTGATGCATGTGTGAGTAGCTATTTCTGTCCCCTATTTTATGGCGCTCTGTATGTAGCGCTCTAATGTGGGGCTCATAACATGTGGGTGTAGGCTAGGCTAGTTGAGTGTCTCCCAGAAACCAGAACCCTCCTTGGCACAAAGTTGCTAGGGAAGGTCCACTTTAAACACATAAGAAAGGAAGCAACATATCAAATAAAACTAATTTAGTTTTATTTCAACACGTTTTAATTTAAGTCTTAAAGATCCTATAGAAAGACAAGAATTCAAACACCTCTAAAATAGCGGTAAGCAAAAATAGACACAAATCAACACACGACTGAGGTGAATCTCCCAGACGGTTCCATGAGAAAGAGCAATATAAACAAACACAAAATATTACTAAAGAAAATATAATGCAAATCAAAGAGAAAATGTAGAGTAGTTAAAGGGGAGTAGGATTAGGAGGAATACATCCCTGAATGTCTGGGGAAAATTGCTAAGGCCTCTTTCCCTCACTTTTCATTTGTTTAAAACTGATGATGTAGGTTGCTCTTTGCTGCCCCATAGTGTCACAAGCTTTTGGTCTTTCATTTGCTACATTAGGGTCAATTCAGCAACGGTTGCCATGGCATTTGCACACGTTTTTCTGTGAGTAAAACCTGTTTCCACACTGGCAGACCCCGAGAATACCTGGCCTAGTTGTGAACTCCATTTACCGGGACTCTATATACGCCTCGCCGCACACGGTTGCCCCCAGGACTACACTACAAGTCCCAGCATGGCTCTGTCTTCTAACAGAAGCAGTAGGAAATGTTTAGGAGCATGGCTTTTCCAGTAATGGTAGGGGGAGGTTTGTATTATTTTCTTGTAACTGTGAAGTGGATTTGTGTAAGGTCAGAATTACTTTGCAAATGTTATGTATTTTAATACCTTTATATATCTGTAAATCCAGTTTCCATGTCCCTCAAATGCCTGTAAGTAAGCCATGACCTTTAACCACACCCCGCCACACCCTCAAAAGTCTCTCTTAGTTCCACTATCCCATGAAGAGTCCCAAAATATTGGTCAGTTTATACAGAGAGGTTAATTTAAGCGGACCAACAGCTGTTTACCCGCTAACGGGTCCGAGTGTGAGTCTTGCCGCAGTAATACAGACTGGAGGTGCATTCAGAATGCTGGAGTCCTCTTTGCCCCACAGAACGCCCACAATTCTTACCTCCTTATCTTCGATCATTGGCTGGGAATGAACCCCTGCGATTGGCGGCCAGAACCAAGAAAACGACTCCAACCCACTTCTCTGGCGGCTAATCGCAGGGCTGCATTATCAGCCGAGGATTGAGGATCCGCTTTAAGTATGGATAATGTTCCACATAAGATGGAGAGGTACTTCAATGTATTGAGTAAGTAATCCCCTTGGAACAACATTTACTAATATGAGTTCTGTTTCCCTTTAAGTACTGTGTAATATGGTTTATTTTTAATCAAGTTTTGGGGGGTGTAACCATATATGAGACATTTTAAAGCAACAGGCCTTTTCTTCATGTGATTTTATGGAAAGAAGACATTTCTAGTGGCTACACGCCTCTTTGTTTTGATGTTGCAAGAGCGGACCTTTCCTATAAAAATCACATACTTGTCCCGGAAGCAATTCACATGATGATGCAACTTCTAAAGCTGCAGCTAGTTTCTAAAAATGGCATTCATCTTTGGTATGGTATTCATGAGCTCATATGACTCAAAACATGACATAGGATTGACACGAAAAAGATTAATATTTATATTTTCAGTTACTCCCTCTGACCCAAACCATGAGATGTATTACAATAATGTATTACAATTAAAGATAAAAGAATCAATTCAGCCCAAACTAAATTCTGTTCTGATTTTCTTTGTAACTTTTTTAGATGAAACTAAATATAAAACTTTTTTGCTCTTTTTTTTACCTTTTTTATTCATTTTATTAGACGTCCTCTCAGCCCTCCTCTCCTCTGTTGCCATATTTTTGATAGATTCCCGGGCAGAGGTTCAAGGGATGGGTAAGATGTATGGGCATTGGGGGGGTTATGTACAGGGGGCTCCAGCTTTCTGGATGCCCCCCTCCCAGCCTTTGACCAACACCCACTTTAAGTTATGGTGGATTATTCAGCTAATTATCCCCCTTTTGGCAAAAATGAAAAAACTTGTCCAGGCAAAGTAAATAAGCACACATCCTCACCTTTAGCCCCATACAGCTGATCTGCCCTAGTCACATATTTTACAATTTACCCCCACCCAAGATCCAGCTAACGTTCCTCCCCTCTCCGTCACACGAACAGGCTGATTCATTACTAGCGCCAGGTAACAGCAGTTGAGCGTCAGTATAGCAGCACTTAGAGCGACCGCTAGTAGATGCTGTAAGCGGCTATCGGGCACTGTAACAGAGCGCCTCAGTTGCTGTAGTAACTTGCGGTACTTTTCCCAGGGCTAGGCTCTACCTGGGTTTTTTGTAATGAGCTTTGTTTATTAAATATGACCATACCTTGTGGTACAATAGGTTAAAATATCAGTTTATTGAATCTGTTAAATTCATAAAAAGGAGTCAATTGCTCTTATTCAGTGCAAGGTATGCAATATATGCGTGTCAATTAACATGAATTTGTCATACAAAGGTGCATACATTTCAAGTTTATAGAACATAGATAAAAAATGTTGATTACTTCATTCCTTAGATCTATCATATTTCGATATTCAGGCATACATGTTTCGCCCTTCTCGGGCTTTCTCAATGCCCTAGATCAAGGAAAGATATGTATACAATGAATATACATTGTAAGCGTCAGTACATTATGTCACAAACATGATTTCACAGTAAAGGCATAGTACCTTAGATCTGCTGCTATATAGGAAGAGTATTTCTTTGTAGTTCATCATTTGGTATATACATCAAAAGTACATCAAGAGACCTGACCGTGTGCTGCACTGTCCCCTATGAGCATCATTTATTAGGGATAATTGTTGAGGGCATACCTTATTTGTGGACCATTTGTAGCCCGGTAGGGAGAAACCCAGTGTTTTTATGGTCCAGGTTTTTTTGGCCCCTTGTAAGGATCTGTGTGAAAACAGTAGTATATGTGAGTTTGAGCCATATAGCCCTATTTATCAGTATCTGTGTGGGGGCTAATCGGCATTGCTCAAAGCATACCTGAGTTTCAGAGGCTGCAGCCGTGGCTAGGGAGGTTAGCGGAGACCCTGCGTGCTGCTGCGTGCTGCTGTATGATCCTTTGCTGCTCGTGTCAGTAGTAACCTGGCCAGCATTGATGAATGAGATGTATGTTGGGCGTTCTAACACCAGTACAGCGTTGCAGGGAGCGAAAGGTAGCGCCAGCTCAGTGCAACCGACTCTATTTCTAGGCCAGTAGAGGTGACACAATTATTTGAGAGAAAAAGAATGAAAAACAAAAGTTTAAACAGAAGAAAAGGAACGTCTATTGAAATGTATGGGAGAGCAACAGGTCGCTGCAGTTAATACCTGGCGCTCTGGAAGCTAAAGCTCCGGCGCTATACACTGAGCCGCCTGTAATAATACATTGGAAGCTACATGGCGCTGTTAGAGTCACTCACCAGAATTACCTTCATAAATGTGGTTTTGCGTACAGCGCTCAGCGTTCACCAGACGCTGCCTGTCGCTCTAAAACTTCAGGGATTCATTTCAGATACTGTATATTTTTTGCTCTTTTTTACCTTTTTTTATTCATTTTATTAGATGTCTCTCAGTGTTCTTCTCCTCTGTTGCTATATTTTTGATAGATCCCAGACAGAGGACCGAGGGAAAGGTAAGATTTACAGGCGTTCAGGGGGGGGTTATGTACGGGTTATTCAGCTTTTTGGATGCCCCCCTGCCAGCCTTTAACCAACACCCGTTTTAAGTTATGGAGGATTATTCTGCTAATTATCCCCCTTTTGGCAAAAATGAAAAAACTTGTCCAGGCAAAACAAAAAAGCACACATCCTCACCTTTAGCCCCAAACAGCTGATCTGTCCAAGTCACAAAGTTTAAAATTTACCCCCACCCAAGATACAGCCAATGCCCCTCCCCTCTCCGTCATACTTAGTGGCCATGCTTGCTCCATTCAGGACGATAGAGGACCATGTCAGTCCTTACTATGCCCTATTACTATTACTGTGCCCTTTCTATTAAAATGAATGGAGAAGGCGTGGCTAGCCACTGTGACTGATGTGTGAGCTGTGGCGTCTGTGGAGCAGTCCGGACATTCACTTTAAATAAAGTAATGACCAAATGGACACAGTATTTTCTGTTAACGGTTATACCCATGATGTCAGGATGACATTGCTGATGTTTTTCGGAGTCAGTTTTTTTGATCCCGTACCAAGGCAATGTAGTGTTCACTGGGAAACGCACCAAAGTGTTAAGAGAAATAGAAAATGGTTCAAAAACAAGGCCTCATTCCCCAGGGATGAAAGGGTAGTATAAGGTCACATTCTTTTCCTTAGAAATTATACAGTGGCTGTGTGAATTAATCATGTTTTTACTATATATAAGGTTGTTTCATACAAAGAAATAATCTATAGCAAGTCAGAAGTACAGAATAAAAATATTATTCACATATATTTGTCACCACAGTACCACAGTCCAGGTTGAAATAGGTTGTGGTTCAGTTAATGTCACTGAAAATCTTTTTATTGTTAACAATGCCACTGTGAAAAAGTCCCTGACGGGTTTCGCTGAGCTGCGTCCTCAGAGGGCTTTGTGATTCGTCTTGCTGTGCTGAATATTAAGTATAACTGTATGATGGCAGTCTCCTATTGGAAGTTTTTTGATAGTTGATTGTATACATAGATCAATAGTGGTCATTTTACCTTAATGGTTATTGTAAGGGCATTCCCAGATTGGGATCCCCAGAATGGGAAAATGGAAACTGAAGGACCAAGAAACTAAGACCAACCCATACTGTGAGGAAACTGTTAAATGAATAATGACTGTTGACTGTAATAATCATAATAAAATACAGGCACAGGAGAATCGAATGGGCGGGGCTAGGACAGGACAGGACAGAATAGATAAGTTGCCAGGGGTGCAGGTGCTTAGCCAAATTCAGGGATGATATACACAGCAACAGGTCCAAGGTGTCATTCCAAAACCACATTTATGAAGGCGATTCTGGTGAGCGGCTCAGTGTATAGCGCCGCCGCTCTAGCTTCCAGAGCGCCAGGTATTACCTGTCGCTCTCCTATACATTTCAATTGATGTTCCTCCTCTCTAAACAGTTTTTTTAGTTTTTTTCTTAAAATCATTGTGTGATCTCTCCTGGCCTAGAAAAGCTTTTTTGAATTTATTTTTTTATGCAGAATTGTCATTACAGGTCTGTCACTAAAGTGTTATTGTCACAGTGTTCCAACAATGTAATTCCATGTGTTTTCGCTTTGTTACTGGTGGATATGTGTTCCAAAACAGACTATAATCACTTAGCGTCTCCTGCTCTATGCTATAGCGACCAGATCCAGAGCGCTGACGCTGTGTGTGTCTGTTTTTTTGTTGAATATGGTATTCAGAATATGGTATTCAGGAGTCGCTGAGAGTCGGTTGCAATGAGCTGGCGCTACATTTCACTCCCTGCAACGCTGTACTAGTGTTATAACGCCCAACGTACATCTCATTCATCAATTCCGGCTAGGTTACTACAGCGACTGAGGTGCTCTGTTACAGCGCCTGATACCCGCTTTTTCAATGGTAAACACGGTACAACACCAAATATCTTCAATTGCATCATTGGTTATACTCCTTATAGTGGACCAAAACCCACCCTGGAGTCTATGAGACTCCAGGACAGTCTCGTCACTTCCACGGGGGCATCCTGAACTGGGATGCCCTGCTCTGTGAAACCCCCTGACGGCACCTGATATTCTTACCTTTCCACTTGAGCTCACGAGACATGTGCATCACTCGCCTCCCTCCTCGCCTGTGTGCGACCCCGTCCACTGCAACTGAATGTAGTGCGGCGTGCTATAGCATAAAATACCTCCCCTCACTAAAAATTCTAAGTCCTAACACATATTCTAAACACAAATGAAAATGTAGTAAACATCACTAAAAAAAACTTTTTTAGCCCTTTTTTGTACTGTATGGTTTTCTTACACTGGACAAAATGACATACTGAGATGTTGTGGCTATCAGCCATTATCTAAAGATGAATTACTGGCAATACATTTTTTCATTAAAAATAGAGCTGGACAAACGTCACCCCAATATTGTCTGTCTGCTCTTTTCTCATCTAACTAAACTGAAGCAGCAAAATTCTGCTGAAATGTAATTTTGACCTGAATCTGAACAGCAACCCTACTTACATAGGAATATGTAACTATGTAATATGTAACATGTAGCCTGAACAGTGACAAGGGCAAAAAATTCTTGTTGATTATAGTACTGTTCACAAGAGATAAATCTCCTTGATTGATGAAAGGCTTGCCACAATCTAAATACTGTAATGTAAATGTGTCTGCAGAAAAGGTAGCCTGCTCTGCAGAGGAGGACTATCACAAGTGAGATCAAGTTAGTGATTGCGTGTTTCAAGCAGGAGGTTTCAGACATCTACATAGGCAACAAAGCTCAGAAAGCCATGTATTGGGATGGGGTGTTAAAACCTTGGGATGGGATATCTCTCTTTCCTGCTGGGTTTATTAAAAACAAAATGAGTCATTCTAAAAAGCCTGCCAGCTCTCTGTGTTACATTATTTAAGCCAAATAGAAATTCATTTATTTTTATTGTTTCTATTGTAATCAGCAGCCATGGGTCTAATATTGGAATTTAGATAGCTTACAGTACAATGTGATATGTGCATCTCAATGTTGGATGGAAAACACTCTGCAGAAACTCCTGTGTAAACATTGGTAGCGGTACCTTTCTATTTAACTCATGAGCTCCAACGCCTTAGTGGTGGTACAGCTTGAATGAGATATCTGTTTAATATTCTAAATGTATTTCTGCTCAAAATGTTTTTCAACTCTTATTTCCAATGTTTTTCTCTCTTTTTTTTATTTCAGATATTTCTTTTTAATAGACTTATGCCAGTTTTGAGCCAGCATAGCACTTGTACTTACCATAACACTTTCTTATATCTACAAAGAATCTCTATGTAACATAAAAGTATAGTTTGAATTTCCGGTTTTGATTAATTGTTATTTGCAGAGCCAGTGATAAAAGGAATGAAGCCAGTGTTGACTTTTTGGGGATATCTTTAGAATATATGACATGTGTGAAGAGTTACTTTTAGATATTTAACAATTCAGTTGAGAGATATGAGCATGCTTGTACGTGGTGCTATCTGCGTGTCTGTAGAGGTTCTACAGACCTTTTATGCCATGGTCCTTTTATAAAGGTCCATTTATGCCATGATCATATAACTGAAATATACTAAAGAATACTAAACTAGTTTTTTTCCTGTAATATATGAGACAGCATCCACTGTCTGCATTGTTTCCATCCAAGGTGCAGTACAGCTGTGCTTTCCTCAATTGAAAACATTTGTTAAGTATCGTACAACTTAATTGGCTGCAGGCTACAGACGGAGAAAGCACTAAAAAACAATGCCCCAGGGTTGACTTTTGCCATAGCTACCTGGAAAATCCTGAACCATATTACCATTCGTTGAAATATCATAATCTGGATTTCCTGTTTTGATATGATGATATGATACTATAATTACTACATTGTTTATTGCACTCAGAAGAACCAAAAATAGAAGGGATGATAACAAATGGGACTTTCTTAGCTATATTTAGAATGGCTGACATAAGCTGAGAGTGCCTTGTTACCATAACATACAGCTGAGCAATATGCACAGATATCTCATGCCTGGGACTTGCTATTTGCATATCTATGAGGGATCATATAGACCCAAGTCATCATATTCATGGAGTAACAAAACACAGCTATTGACCCTGCTGTTTTTTTTGTTTTTTGGAGAAGCATCTCTGGTTATCCAACTGGCTTCCTTTAATTTACTATGATTTGGGAAAGCCATTAGGAATGATGACAGAATGGGCTCAATTCAACAAAGGGAGAAAATTGATTTTTTCGTGTGTTTTGTGCTTAAAAAGTTGCGATAGTTATTTTTTCGAGTGATTAAGCAACCTGGAACAATTGTAAAACACGAGTCACTTGAATTAAATTTGATTGCGATTGTAAAAGTGCGAAATAAATTAGTAGATTTTACTACTGATTCAGGTGGACTTGATGAGCCACACACATGATATAAATTAGAGTGTTTCACACTAGTTTTTTGATGCAGCTTTCAGCAGGAGAAAACTCATTTTGCTATTTCTCACAATAGAGCCCTTCTACTTTCTTTGTAATGGTAGTAAACTCTAATGGTAGTAAAAAAATCAATTCATAAGAAAAAAGCCTGAGAATTCCACTGTTTGTGAATCACTAGTTTCAAGACAATGAAAGTCAATGGCACTTTTTTCCTCCTGAAAAAAATATTGAACATTTTACCCCTTTTTACTAGTAGTAAAAAGTTCCATAAGAACAGGGGAAGGTACATGGGAGTGGTTGACCTTTGGGTTTTTACACTGCGGGGCACCAAAACCCAGAATAGTCAAAATCCTGGGTTTTGGTCCACGTTATAGTATAAGCATAAGAATGGCGTACCATGAGGTTAAATCTAGCAAAGAGCTGCACCCTGCACCCAAGGACACGTGGTACTATGTGAGCAAGCTTTGTATAGAGAACAATGGCCACATTTCTACATTAAAGGAAACATTTTTAATACAGGTCCTTAGCAATCCAACCAAACCCCCCAAAAAAACAGCATACATGCCTCTTACAAATATTACTGTTTAATTAGTACTTCAACTACAGCATACCTTGCCTCTTTATTACATGTATCCACAATGTTAGCCATGTACATACAGCTACACAGGCAACTTAAAAAGTTGAAAAAAATTATGCATTTACATTTACCCATTAAAAAACCTTACAACACCATGCAACAGTCAGAAAACAATACTAAACAATAGAAAAAAAAACGAGTACATTTTCCCATAATTTTCGTTTGCGACAGCCTTTTTACGAGCATTTCGAAAATTTTACGATTGCATTTTTGAGTGCACGTATTTAATTCAACCCCTTTTCTGAATCACTCGAAAAAAATTAAAAATTTACTCAAGCGATCCGATTTTTTGAGCGACACAAATTTATTTCTACCTTTGTTGAATCGAGCCCTAAACAATAGAAAAACAGCCTATTTACGAGCATTTTGTAAATTTTACGAGTGATTCGAAAATGTTACGATTGCATATTCGAGTGCACGTATTTAATTCAACCCCTTTTCTGAATCACTCGAAAAAGTTAAAAATGTATGCATGCGATGTGATTTTTTGAGCGACACGAATTTATTTCTACCTTTGTTGAATCGAGCCCAATAAATAAGTCATGAAAATGCAGATACTATTACTTTTTACTACAGATATGTTGTTCAGATGCATTGCATTTGTATTTTACGGCCTTATTTATGATGTGCGCCATTAAGCATCTGTTTTGTGGCTATAACGCCAGTACTGGAGGCTCCAGGATTTTGGTTTTATCTGGCACTGTGTTGTAGGCTACATTGGCACTAGCAGGTGCTACACAGAACTCTAACTAATTAGCTTTGATAATTGCACTAGGTGTTGGTTGGCCTATGTCAACGCCTGTTTTGACCGAACTGCCGATTATGCCAGCGCCAGTGAGCGTCACTTTGGACCACTGTTTTTCCAGCACTCAACAGCATACTTATGATTTTTTTCCTCCTTGAAATCTTTGGCACTGTATTTTTCTGGCACTGATTAGTGCTGATCAGCGTTTCATCATCATCAGGTACAAGAATTCACTGCTGGGGACAAGGGGGACAAACTTTACAGTGCATTTAGGCTGCGTTTTAGTTACAAAAAGAAACCACCAATATACTTTATTAAAAAAAAATCTTTCCTTCTGTACTTTTTCCCCACAGAAATCACTGAATATGTTATGCACAGAATTGTGATGTGTGTGTCTGAATATACAGCACGGTGCTTAAAAACTTTGAGTGGGCACTTACTGCCCATGCTGGAGGATTGTGCACAATATGTGTATGCTCACAAAGATTTCAAGCACAGTGCTGTATCATCAGACACACACATCATAATCCCTCACCCCTCATAAGTGCCAGTTCTGTGAATATCCTTTATTGTAATTTCTGCTGACTGCATTTTGTGACTTTCAAGTGGGAAAAGGTACAGATGGGGAGCCGCATCTGGCGACTGTTGGAGGTGCAATAGTGCCACAGGATCTATGTCCCATATTTGCTGGGAGTGCCTGGAGGCACCTCCTTACAGCCACTAGATAGGTGATCGCTCATCACTGGCATACTGGGGATACCCCTTCCATCTGGGAATGGCTTCACGAAGTGGAGAACATCAGGCCCCTCAGATCTTGTGCATGCGCAGGGTCACTGCATAGGCTACAATGACACTCGGTGCAGAATAGCGTGAGATCTGAGGAGCGGCACACAAGTTTTGAAGAGAGGATGGCTAGAGGTAAGTACTGCGATCAGTCAGCGACAGCTAAAGGGAGGTGCAAAGGGACCAGGAATGCTGCCGGATGTCTGTGTTTTAGATAAAGCCGACATCCAAAAGGCAGTGGGGGGAGATGTTCCTCTTTAAAGCAACAGACATTTACTATGCATGCAATTTCATGGTGTCTGTAAACATGTCATCTCATTATTCATGAAAATAGACCTAGCCAATAGAATGCAAAGCTGACCCCTACCCCCTGGCGTGCGCGCACACACACACAGCGTGCTTACGTACTGGCTACGTACTTCTCTGTCTTGATGTTGCAAGAGTGGAGCTTTTCTATAGAAATGTCATAACTGAAACTACTGTGAAATCTAAGAATGGCATTTATTCTCTGCATGGTCTCATGATGTATCTCATGAGTTCATGTGCCGGACATTTAAAGTAATTTAGTCAGTCGCTTAATATTATTAATTCTAGTTATTTTCTTCTACGCAGATCATGAGAATCTATTAGTATCCTTCATTCTAAATTGAATTTGTTAACTTTTTTTTTCCATTTGCCATTTTGCCATTTTTTTTTTTGCCATTTGTCTCCATTCAAAACAGTTAAAGAGCAGAGAGGGTTCGGATACAGTCCGTGAAGACCTTTTTCCGGCCAGTTAAAGTGGACCAAAACCAACATCGATCGAGTCGATCAATTCCCCCCCCCCCGGGTCATCCACAATTGGGATGTCCCGCTGTTATCTTGCTTCCCGGTCCAACAGCGCATGCGAGAGCCGCAGCCACATCCCTGCTATCCCTCTAACAGGGCACGTGCCCGCGCCAGGCATTAGTGAATGGCCGACACGGGCACGCTCCCTGTTAGAGGGCAGCGGGGGATGCGGCTGCCAGCACGCTTAGAGCCACTGGCCTTAGAGGTTGATTTGAGGTCAGCGGCTCTGAGTGCGCTGATTGGATGAGCGGTGGCACATGCACAGTAAGACCAGGGAGAGGTGAGTTAACTTCGTCGATCTGGGAGGTTTTACACAGTGGGCCACCCCCGATCGGGGTGCCCCGGGGGAAAGGACTAAAACCCAGGATACTCAAAATCCTGGGTTTTGGTCCACTTTAAACATTTGAACAAGGTTAGATTGTACATTTAACACATCTGTAGATTTTAGATCTAAGACATATGTAAATTATACTGGGCTTCCTCTTTAACAAAGTCATGTATATTTACAATTACAGAGTAATTTTTCATGTTTTTTTTTTTAATATTTGTTTTACTTTAAAGTATGACTCTCAAAATAACTAGCCTAATAAAATTACTTTCATGTTTCATGGATGCTAATTAAATAATAATATATGGAGATACATTTGGAGGGAAACAGGAAGTAAACTGGAAATATGTTCTTAAATAAGAGACCTATTTTGAAAGGACCTCTTACTTTAAACACCCAATTATATTAAGTATGTCAGGATTTCTTCTGCACAAAGCTAAGGGGGCTTTACATGTGGTTCTAGTCGTGTACAAAAAGGTTTAGTATATTGTTTTCTTAGAATTGATTTCCACTTATGGCTCTATCTCTTTTAGTTACTAGACGTATAAAAGACAGCTCAGGCCAAAATTGTTAATTGTTTTTTGTGTCTGCGGGACCACTGTGGTTTGCCATGCTCTCCTGCACCAAGGGCCAGAATGTCAACTTTTTAAAATGGTCCATAAGGAATTAAAATGAAAGAAGGGGCTCACTTTGGTGCCCTACTATGGCCTCTAGGCAGTGCTGCTAGAAATTAAGGATAGGCACGTGGGACATGCATCCAGTGAGCTGCTTGCTGCCTTATTACTGTTGTTGAGTTTACAGTCCATTAAATCAACAGCCAAGGAAAAGACTTTTGTGGGTGTTGTTGCTCTCTGGTGAGGCCTCCCAATATGGGATATACGATGTATGTATCCCTGGATCACCTGAAAACTCACATCTTCTTGGTTCTCACATGGGTTGCTTAGCTAACATGCAGAGCTCGTTCCATTCAGAATTCCAGTGCTGTTCAGGGAATTTGAATGGAGTTGGCCGCATGAGTGTAATCACTCCCCATTCTGAAAGGCCTTAGGAAAAGGATTATAGTGGGCACAATTAAATGCAATAAAGACTAATGACCCAAATAGCCAGGAACTCACTATAGCTAGACAGGGTAAAATCCAGCCTCTGCTGATGCCCCCTGTATGTTTCCTGGCCAGGAGTGCTTAGCCATCCAATTAGTATACAGCAGCCCCCCTGCTGCGGCACTGATTGGCTCCCCAGACACTTTGTCAGGGTGGACAGTCTCCTTGTGGTGGCTTTTTATTTTTAACCCCCTATTCACCTCAGCACAGGGGGCATCAGCAGTGGAGTCCAGCAGACAATGCACTTCCATTTAGTTCAAGCCAATTTAGGAAGTACATGCTAGTCAGGGCCATTTCACCTCCTTCCGAACACCCGTAACATCCCTAACCCATCGACACCTGCAAGTATGCAATGGCACTGACAGCATTTTAGGGCAGCTAAATTGGTGTTGTACCTTGTGAGCACTGAATGATAAATGGATGTTGCAGGAGTTGGTTTGAGGAAAGCGCAATTAGATAATTGGAGCAGCTCCTACTTGAGGGAAAAACCTGTATTCCCTGGGAGAAATGTAGATGGGTTAATCTGTTCTAACTTAGGTGTGGGCCTAGGTGGAAAAAAGATTAGTGTAGGTGCGCTGTGGATAAAAAGGCAGGTTAAAAGGGAGAGTAAGTAAAGGGTTAATGTTCTCCACGATCCTGTGTGGGAAAATAGGTTAGTATACATACATTAAAATATGAATAAATAGATGCAATAGTATTACCAAAGAGAGGTTTTGTTTGAGGGGGTGTTTCCACCTTTTAAATAAATCAGAAACAACTGGGTATCATTGCCTCTGACTAATTAGGTCTCAAAAATTGTTGGAATTTTTAATCTTGCTGTCTGAGGGATTTCTCCTCTCAGGTAGCGTTATACAGATTGCTCAGTGTTAATTACACTATTGGCCTTGTATTCTGAGTTCTTTGAGCTGGTTTGTGGTGGATGATTCCTTGTTCAGGATGAGGTGAGTTTCTAGCGGGTTGGAGCAATGTGGTTGATGGATCCTAGATGGTTTAGAGGTTGTGGGTCGGCATTGAAATGAAATAAGCGGTGTTCCTGAGGTCCAGGAAGGCGGTGTGGGTTGAGGTAGATGATTGTTCTGGATGGATGGGGATGATTGTGTCATCAGAGAAGGTTCTACTGGTTAGTGCAGATTAATTAGTTGAGGCCTGCTTTAATGTTCTGATTTTAGATGTATTGTGAGGCTTGTAATCGTTGTGGGGGAAATGTGAAAAATTTGAAATTAAAGGTAAAACGAATATAAGGAGATTGTATGACTTGCAGTTTCGGTAAGTTGATTAAAATTGATGCAACAATTAATACAGTATATGCTCGGTGCTTTTTATTCACCGCCACAGCCTGGATTTGCTGTGGTTTTACTTGTATCCTTTTAATTAATGGTAAACGAATTCAAGGAAATTGTATGACTTACAGTTTCGGTAAGTTGATCAAGGTTGCTGGGAAAATTAGTACAGTTGATGCTCGGTGCTAGTTACTCACCACCACAGCCTGGATGGGCTGTGGTATTAATTGTAGTGCAGAGGGTGCAGGTGAAAAACGGAAAAGACAATTATTGCAGAGGACGCAGGCAGGAGCAGCGCTGAGGTTTCCTCTGGGCTGGAGAATGGATGTTACCTGGTGAGCTAGAACAGGCGTGTTCAACAACGTGCGCTGAGTAGTGACAATGCGATATGCAAACACAGAGGTATGTTTCCATGCAATTTTACATTTGTGTATCTAAACACCATCCCCCGTTAGGCATTACAACAAAAGCAAATCCAAAAGACGCTTTGGGTGTCCAAAATGTTTTGGTGCTTTGGTGGCCAACAAACACAACTGTGTCACATTCTAATATGAAGATCCATCAGAAAAAGAATTATTTAAAGGTAATTGGAACAAAGAAAACAATTTAACAATGCCACTCTATTGAAGATATGGTATGAGCAGCAGTATAAGGCAGTATAATTTGTTTGTGAAGAGTGCGGGGCTCTACGTCCTACATGGCACTGATGATGCATTTGGTGCACACTGGTTTTTGCTTCTAAAATCGACAATTGAATGGCGCTCTTGCAAAATATTGACGCTGAGTGGCATTGTGTGGTGCACACTCTTGATAAATAAGGCCACTAGTTTCCTAGAATATATCTCAGCTTCCATTCCAAAGAAACATTTGCATATTTGTGTATATTTCTATGTGTACTGCCTGTGTACAGCCTCATTCATCATGTGAAGGCTTCAGTCTTTAGGCAAAGACCAAGCAAAGGTGCACAATGACAATTATTCCCGAGCTTTAACATGTGAAATATCATGTTTGACATTTCCTTCTTTGAAAGCTAGCTTTTCAAGATGGCCACAATAGTGACTCCTGACTTTCAGGCCATTACTGAGATGAAGATACTATGTTGGTGTTTCCAGTGTACAGCAGATATGAGAATTACAGACAATACCTGAACAGGAAACATTTGTAATATTTATTATAGAATGTTTTTTATGTGACCATGGACAGCGCACCAACTGCCTATTTTACAGCTTTGTTATATTTGCTCTGTAAACTGTTTTTACTGCAAGTTAAATCGGATCAACACCGCTGTTAATATCCTCTGGTGCCGCTACTATCTGACAGTCTGGGGGGGGGGCATCCAGAATGAATGCCAATCACTTTCATTGTCTAACTTGGCTAACTTGGGGTGATTCTGCATCATGTGAAGAAAAAGTTTTATTTACATCCGGTTGCTGAATCACCCCCCCCCCCCCCCCCGAAAGTAGACAATGATTTACCTCTGTGTCTCCTTGAAGCATGGACATTTATTCACCTTTGTGGTTAACTTGAGGGTTAGGGGACACTGCTTTAGGGGAAGATCTGAATAAAAGGGAGAATTGCTCTCACATTGGAAAGACATTATAAAAGCTGCCTTATTATTTCCACATCAGCTTGAACATGAAGCCCCGAATAACCGAAAATTCCAAACAACTGTTCTTACTTGTAGGGCAGCCAGTATTTGCACGATCGTGCAAGTACTAGGAAATCATGGAAATAGGGATACGATTTGAGAAAATGCAGGTAAGTCTGTTGCAAACATTGATAAAAGAGAAACCTTCAGCAGTACTAAATTATTTTGGCCTCTCTTCCCTTGGCACCTGTGGTATCTCCCCATTGGCCAGTTAGATAGCTTGTATGGTATTGGCCATGACCTCTCTTTCTCCCCCCATTCTTCTTTTTGTTTTCCATTCTTCTTTGATTTATTGTTTTTTACTTCTCTTTTTTCTCCCCTTCAGTTTGGATTAAAGTAATGTATGATATGGCATAACAATTTATTAATGTATGATTTATGTCTAATTTAATATGTTGAAATATATGAATAAGCGATGATCACATTTGATGTCTTTTGCCAGGCATATGTCTATTTGATGACAGTGAGCCAAACAATTTTCCTAATGTGTTTTAAGTAAATACAAAAGCATCAGTGTGTGATGCTTCTGTAAGTACCATATTTTTGCCATATAAGGTGCACCTGGGATTTGGAGGAGGAAAATATGAAAAAAAAATTCTGAACCAAATGTTATGCATTGTGGCATTCCCTCATCCTATTGCCATAAGCAGTGTGGCATTCCCTCCATCCCAAAGGCAGTGTGGCATTTCCCCCTCCCATTCCCATAGGCAATGTGGCATTCCCCCTCCCATTCCCATAGGCAGTGTGGCATTCCCTCCATCCCAAAGGCAGTGTGGCATTTCCACCTCCTATTCCCATAGGCAGTGTGGCATTCCCCCTCCCATTCCAATAGGCAATGTAGCATCCCACCATCTTATTCCCCATAGGCAATGTGGCATCCCCCCTCCCATTTCAATAAGCAATGTGGCATCCCCCCTCCCATTCCAATAGGCAGTGTGTCATCCCCCCTCCCATTCCCATAGGCAGTGTGGCATTCCCCCTCCCATTCCAATAGGCAATGTAGCATCCCACCATCATATTCCCCATAGGCAGCATGGCATTCCCTCCTCCCATTCCCATAGGTAGTGTGGCATTCCCCCCTCCCATTTCCATAGGCAGTGTGGCATTCCCCCCTCCCATTCCCATAGGCAATGTGGCATCCCCCCCATTCCCATAGGCAGTGTGGCATTCCCATAGGCAGTGTGGCATTCCCCCCCCATTCCCATAGGCAATGTGGCATCCCACCATCTTATTCCCCATAGGCAGCGTGGCATTCCCTCCTCCCATTCCCATAGGCAGTGTGGCATTCCCCCTCCCATTCCAATAGGCAATGTGGCATCCAACCATCTTATTCCCATTGGCAGCGTGGCATTCCCTCCTCCCATTCCCATAGGCAATGTGGCATCCCCACATCTTATTCCCATAGGCAGTGTGGCATCCCCACATCTTATTCCCATAGGCAGTGTGGCATCCCCACATCTTATTCCCATAGGCAGTGTGGCATCCCCACATCTTATTCCCATAGGCAGTGTGGCATTCCCCCCTCCCATTCTCATATGCAGTGTGGCACCCCCATCCCATTCCCCATATGCACTGTGGCATCCCCCCCATCCTATTCCCATAGGCAGTGTGGCTGAATCCCCCCATGCCCCCCTTCACACCCCGACGCTGGAGATAGAGAAAAATATATATATTTACAGCCTCACTGGAGCCGCACGCTGCGGCCATGTTTTTTCTACCTTTTTCTCCCAAAATTACCTGTACCTGTGATGGGGCATTTTTACAGGTTAGGCACATCATGTAAGGATACAGAACCCTATGGGCTATGCAGAAAAACATGGTGAAATCTTCGGCATAGAACATATGGTGCTGTTATTTCCAAACCTTAAAAATGTAACCTTATATCACTAGAAAAATGATGCACCTAAACTATAAAATCGTGCCATCACATGTACAGGTGATTGTTTTGGGGGAATGTAGGACAAATACTTCTTCACACTTTTTTGTGTGTTATCGCTTAGTAGCTCAGCGGGATGCTGCTTGCAATCCTCCCCGCAATGCACGCCGGAAGTCACACTGAACGCTAAGAAAAGGTGCACAATGACAATGGCAATTCTACCCGAGCTTAAAAATTTGCAAACTCTGAGTAATATAAACATAAAGAGAAATATTTCCTTTTTCGAAAGCTAGTTTTTTAAGACGGCCACAATAGTAACTCCTGACCTTCAGGCCATTACTGAGATGAAAATACAATGTTGATCTAGGAGGAGAATTGCAGAAAATTACCTGAACAGGAAACATGTTGTATTCTTAATTATAAAACAGGTCAGAAAAGGGTGTGGAATGAAAATATTCGCCTTGGAGTTTGAAACATGAGATCACTTGGCCACTTGAGACATGTTGCAACGTCAAATATTTTTTATTTCCTTGTGTATGAAATAATTGTGATGGTTGCTGTAGAGCTAATTGCAGATCCAAGAATAGGAATATGGCAGCTCACCAATGAAATTAGAAAGCAGTGTTTTTTCCATGATTGTTAGCACCATACTTAAAGTAAACCAACAGTCAAAAATGACTTCAACCAGACCAACACAACAAACAGTGCTCATATGCATCCCTCCCCAGGGCAATTTAGATTGCTGCACATAGAAATTCATTTACCTTTTTCTAACTCCTGCCGTGGTAAATTTTAAAAACAAAATGGCAGCGTCTGAACCTGCGGGCCATCTGCAAACAGGATGTGCTGTTGGGTTTCCTGTTACTGTGCATTGTCAGTTATGTCAGTTGACTCTAGGCAGTTCTTCCTCTCTCAGTGGCCCCAGGAAGTAGAATTGTATCTTTCTTCTAGCACCTTCCAGCACCTGACCATGAAGTGAATACATTGAAAAGAGCCAGGATGATGCCCCCTCCAAGTGCAGTAGGCTTAAATGGTGCTCTCAAACCTGCCACTGCATCCCTGTACACCCCTCCCTCTTCCCTTTCCCATTCATTCCTAGGAACACGCACTGATCTGCTAGGATGCCATGACCAGAGAGGGCCACTGTGTTCACAATCCTTCCTGCCTTAGACTGGGCATATATTACAGGCCTCTGATGTCACCTAGAAACAGGGAGAGTGGCAATAAGAGCACCAGGGATGCTTTGAATGCACAGCAGGAGCGCAACCCTGTAAACATGCTTCAGATTAGCATTATCCTGATGTTAAACTGGACCAACAGCCTGGCATAGTTGGAAAAGAAAGGCAGCGGCCATTTTGAAGCTTCCTCTCGCAACTGACATAACTGAAATGCACAGTAACAGGAAGCCCAGCTAGACGTCCTGTTGGCAGGTGGCCTGCAAGCCCATGAGCGGCCATCTTGTTTTTAAAAATGATCCCAGTAGGCGTTAGAAAAAGGTAAATTCATTTTTATGTGCTGCAATCTAAATTGCCCTGGGGAGGGATTCATAGGAGCACTGCTAGTTGTGTTAGTCGGGTTTAAGTCATTTTTGACTGTTGGTCTGCTTTAAACATGCAGCGTGCTTGCATCATGGGACACTCCTATTTGAGCCGCAGGTTGGGAAGGAAGGCAAAACATTCATATCTTCAGCATTAAGGCTTGGATTTTAAATCAGAGGGTAGTTTAGGACATTGCCAAGTGTAGCCCTAAACAATGGCTATATCTGGTCAATGACTTTAAGACATAAAAAAGAAACACAAGCACATATCTAAATAAAAAAAAATAACCGAACCCCTAATTTCAAGACAATTATTCAGGGAAGATTTCACTTTAAATAATCATCACAGCCACCATGTTTGCATACAAAGAAATTGGCGTGTCATCTGCATATGTAGTATCTACTAATGTAGAGTCATTGTGACTGTTGCTTCCTAATTCCTATGTGCCTCATTTCTGTTCTGGTACATTTCAACCAAATTGGAAGGAGTATTTTGGTTAGGTAGCACTCAAACTGAAATATTATTCAAGTCTATAGGAAGAAGATTCCAGTGGTGTGTTCTGGTCTCTGATATGAAAATAAAAGCCAAAAAAGGCATTCAAATTGCATGGAAGGACCGGCAAATACCCAAGAAACATTTTACCAGATACAGCCTTCCCTGTACAGAATAGACAGTTGGACTAGTAGATTATGCTTTCGGAGATTGTTTAGGAACTAGAGTTGAAATCCCACCTTGCGATGCCCCATAAACCATTAGTTTGTCATGTTGAGTATCATATATATATATATATATATATATATATATATATATATATATTACTGGAAAAACAACTAAAATATAAAATTTCTTATTAAAAATGAAATTCAAACTAAATTTCTACTGCTGCGAGTGTGTTTCTTAAATGAGAAATGAAGAAAAGTATGTATGCACAGGATTCTGCCAGATAGTTACCCGACAATGATCCAGGTTGCATTTAGATAACTAGGTAAAAAAGAGTGATCCATGCATTAAAAAATAATGATGGAAAGGATAGGCTCAAAGTAGCCTTAGCTGTGCTAGAGCTTCTGGTCCACCAGCTAAGGGGAAATACAAAACTGGAGGTAAAATTGTGAGGGAAAGGGGAATATAGCAGCAATTGGGAAGCCTGTGCCACAGCGCCAAGCCCCCCTCAAGGTGTAGATTGGGGGTGACTTTCTTTTTAACATTTAACTAGAACCTATTGCATCATCCTGATGAGCATTCAAGGTAATAAATGCTTTTTTTCCATATTGTGACCTGGTATGAGATGGACCATTCATAGGATCACTGTCACGGACCGGGTGGAGCGGACTCAGGTGTGGATCCGCTTTAACCGTGGAACCGATGGCGGGTACCGTGTCAGGGGAGCGGAGTCTAAGGGGCCACCGGTATTCACCAGAGCCCACTGCAAGGCAGGTTGGTCTTCTGCAGCGAGTGACCCCCAGGTCGCTACCCCCCAACAGCGGCCCAGTCCCACAGTCAGCCGAGGTTCAGCGAGGTACACAAGTGGCAGGCAAAAGGCGTAGTAAGTACTACGTAGGTGAGTAATAAAGGTGAGGTCGGGGCAGGCAGCAAAGGTTCAGAATCGGGGACAGGCAGAGGTCGGTACACGTGTGAGCAATCCAAGAATATCTGACTTTCAACAAGCATGGAGAGACCAAGATCCGGCACTGAAGGAAGGAAGTGCCTCTTTAAATAGGGGAAGAGGATGCAGGATTGGATGACCAAACACCAATCAGTGCTGTACAGGCCTTTTAAATCTCAGGAATCCAGTGCGCTCGCCCTCTAGTGGACGGAGACGTGCGCACACCTGAGCATGTGAGGAGGAAGCATGGGGGGAAGGGCAGCAGCTGGATGCAGCTATGAGGGAAGTGCTGCAAGATGGATGACGGCTGCATGCAGCCATGGTGGTAATTGACTTGCTGTGAGATCAGAACAGAACAGATCACCTTATATTTGCTTCTTTACAGGGATGGAGGTGACTACATTGGATGTTTTATAGTGTTGTGAATTATGTGACTTGGTATACTCACCCATGATAGGATGAGACACACAAATAATAGCCAGTGTAGAAATAATGTCATAAGACAGTACAGCCTGTAACTTAACATGAGCACAATATCCTAAGTAATAAATAATATCTCTCTTTTTTGCAGCAATTGCAGTTGTTATTGGCTATAATTGGTTGTTTAGGGCTAGAAATAGATTTATTTGCTGGTGATATGACCCCAAATCTGACTTTTTATAAGATTGATAAGAGACTTTTTATAAGATTGATAAGGTGTTGTGATTACTCATGCTCCGTGCTAGTATATTTATTGTTTTTTTTTGCTAGCCCTATTTGGGATATTTGAGGTTTTTGTAGCTTGGGCTGTATTTATAGTCGATAGTATTATTGCACTTTAGCTTGCTACATTTATTTATTTGGATGCACTTTGGATACGATGCTGCTTACATCTGTGGAAGTTACATCTGTGGCAGTGGGTGGGCTAGTGTGGATCTCCGCTAGATTTTATTTCTACGTAGTATGTGATATGTGATATGCGTTGGCAATATATTTGTTATATTTATTTCTATGTATTGAGTAGTGCAACTTTGCTTTTTTTTTGGGGGGGGGGGGGGGTTGCATTATTGTTTGTAATAATGGGCCTTATTCATGAAGGGATAGCGTCAGGTAGTGGCTGGTTAATGAGAGGTAGCGACAGGTAGCGACTGTTGAACGCCGGACACGGCACGCAATTACACATTTATCAAGCAGAATCTGTTTAGCGACTGGGATAGCGCCATGTAGTGTCTGATTCATCATTTTCACAGCCTCAGCAAACAGCGCCAGCGTTCAGCCTTGCACAGCGCCAGGTATGACCTCTCGCTACCTGACGCTCTCCCATACATTTCAATGGACGATCCTTTTCTTCTCTTTAAATGGTGTTTTTTTTTTCAAAAAATCTTAATTTATGATGTGACCTCTTCTGGCATTGAAAAAGCAGTTTATTCACAATGTTTTCATTTTTTATATATTTCTTCAGAAATGACATTACAGGTCTGGCATTAAAGTGTTCATGTTACAATGTTGCTACAATGTAATTCCATATGTTTTTGCTTTGTTACTAGTGGATACATGCTGAAAAACAGACTTTAAACACACCGCCTCCTGCACTCTGGGCTTCAAACAAGCATTTTTCAGCGCCTGAGTTTTGTGAGGCTTTTTTTTTGCTGAATATGGTGTGAGTCGGTCGCTATGACCAGTCGCTAACATGCGCTCCCATACAGCGCTGTGCTGGTCACATAGTGACTCCTGAGGTTGAGCACAGTGACTACTAGCGGGCGCTCTCAAAATACCTGCTACAGACGCTCATCTGTCGCTACCTGGCGTTAGTGATGAATCAGCCTGCCCGGCTGCTGAAAGGAATATGTTAGCTCTTATACGTGTCTACTCGTAAGTGCATGCATTCGTATAAACTCCTCTTTATAGGTGTTCATGAAGACTTATTCAGAGCCTTTTTAATTTTTTCTCTCCCCCCCTTCCCCCTTAATTCCCCCCCCCCTCATTTTTAACTAGTCCTCCGTGCAGATCTCTCTTACTTATTTCCTGCTTCCATCATGGGATCTAGTTTGCTCCTCCCTTATTCAGATGTAAATGTGTTATCTTATATTTGGTTATCTTTATTACACTTTAGCTTCTTGAATTATTTTCAGTCCTTCTGATAGTATGTTTCTATAGCTGATTTCTGTTGCTAAGGTAGCCTCGATATTTATTTGTTGGATCATGTGACTTTTCCACCTTTTAAGGTCTAAAGGTTGAGTTTTCCCCCATGTAATTATTATATTCTTCCTCGTTATCCATGTAATTAGAGAGATTAGTCTTTCTTCTACTTGGATAGATGTGTTAATATTGTTTGTTTGGAGGTATAAAGGGATAAAAAGGGCCTCTTTACTGGTGATGGTTTTGGCTACTTTTTTATTCTTTGTATGATTTGGCTGGTGATATTCCAGAGAAGTTTTATGTATCTGCACTCCCACCATAGATGTTTGACCTTTGTCTGAGATTCTTTACTCCACCATCATAACATTTAAAGATTTTTATTGTAATCTAAGATGTAGTAATGTCTAGACAAAAATTTTAAGCTGAACATTTTAAGAGCTGGGGATTTTATGTTATTGATAGTCCTAAGTAGATTTCCCTCGGTCAAAGGCTTTCTGGGCATCCAAGGCTAACATTATCTAGACCTGGTCAAAGGCTTTCTGGGCATCCAAGGCTAACATTATAGCTTTGGTTTTATTTTGGTTTATTGATTTGATTGTGGTTATCGCCATGGAGATATTTTGGTTTATCCCTCTTTTTGGGATAAACCCTGCCTGAAAAGGTGATATAATATCTGGCATCACTTTGATTAGTCTGTTAGCTATTATGGAAGCATAGATTTTCAGGTCACTGTTTATTAAAGAGATAGGGCGCTAATCATTATATTGTGTGATGTCTTCTCCCAGTTTAGGTATGACTTTTGTAATTGCGGTATTCAGTGTAGGGTTTGAAGGGTGTCGATATTATTTAGCCTTCTAAGCAGAAATGCTGATAGTTGGGATCCAAACGTCTTGTAGTATTCTTCAGGAATCCCATCCTCACCAGCTGATTTATTTTCTTTTAGTTTGATAATTGCCTCTGTTAATTATTTTAATGTGAAGGATTTGTCCAGGTTTATTGCTAAGTCTCTATTTATTTTTATGGGTTTATTTTCCTGGAGATATCTTGTGTCTTGATCTATTTTTTCACCATTGTCTGTTAGTATCTCTTTAATAAAGTTAGCTGCCCATCTTTTCCACCCAATTTTAATTTTTGCTCACAATGCCTCCTTATTTTATGATTTGCGGTGGCATTAATTCTTATCTTCAGTTCAAGTCCTGCTTTAGTTATGCCCTTATTCATCAAGCCAGGTAGTGTCTGACGAGTGCCAGGTCCCGCCAGCTAACGGCGGCTACCGACTCAAGTACGCCCGGCGTCGGCCACAATGACGCATTTATCAAGCTAAATGAGGCTAGCGCCGGCGAGAGCGACAGCTAGCGCGGGATTCATCATGTAGCCGACTGCAACGAACAGCGCCGCTGATAATCCCATCACAGCGCCAGGTATGACCTGTCGCTCCCTGGCGATGTTCAATGCATTTCAATGGAGCAATCTTTAATTAATCATAATTACTTGCTATTAATGTTTTTTTTTTTTTTTTTTTTTTTTAATTTCAAAAATTCTGTGACCACTTCTGCAATGTTAGGATTTTTTTTTAAGGTAAAAAAAAAAAAAAATGATTTTGTGCAGAATTGATATTACAGGTCTGATATTAATGTATTCATATTACAAAATGTTTATAAAAACTTGTATAATTTTACAATCAAAAATTATGGTTGTTTGGGGGTTAAAAACTATTTTAAATCCATCGCCGTCAGCGCTCTGGGGTTTAAACAAGGAATTCACAGCGCGAAAAAATTCGGAGCGTGATTTGTTAATGAATCTGCAGCAAGCCGTTCGCTCTGGCCATTCGTTGTCAGGCGCACCCATACAACGCTGAACCTGTGAAACAGCGACCCCTAAGCCCATATTCAACATTACCGCACACCGACTGAGTCGCTGTCAACAAGCAAACCCCGGCCAAGCACAGCGAATACTAGCTGGCGCTGTGAAAATCACGCTACTGGCGCTCATCTGTCGCTACCTGGCGCTATTAATGAATCGGCCTCCCTGTTCGTTATATGTTATGTCTGCAAGTGTTTGTTTATGTAGCTGCTCTAGTTTAGAGATTTGTTCAATGATAGACTTTGCTTTTTGTTGTTTCCTCATTTTTATTGCAGCGACTTGCATCATTCCTCTAAAAAGCATTTATGACATTCCCAGATAGTAGTGAGATCGACATCTGGAGTGTCATTCTTGAATAGAGTTTTTCAGGTTATCCGCTATTTGTTTTTGTTTTAAGATCAGTGTCTAATGAACAATGGTTATTTCGTTGGTTTCTTTGTCCCCATGAGATGGTTAAAATGACCAGGGCATGGTCACTACAAGTTATTCTTCCAATTTCGCACAGTTGGACTCTAGAGATTGATTTATTTCTCCTTCTACACTTTTTCTGAGGAGCAAACTGCACCAACTCTAACTCCAAATTAACTGTAACTCACATCTGAACAGCAACACAAAAAGACAAAGATAGAGAGAGACATGTGTGAAACAGGTCAGACATTTTTTGTCCAAAATTCGGCCACATCAATCATCTAACATTTTATTGTATAATATTTGAAACACATATTAACATGACTACTACTATCACCAATCCCTAGTATTGTTTATTGTGTTAAGAAATATTAAGGGGGGAATGACAATTCATATTTCCTATTATTGACATGCATTTGTATATTTTGGTCTTCCTCCTCTGCCTTTTGGTCTTGCTTTGTATTATCTGACAAAAAATAACAATTTATCATTTTACACTTTTGGTATTAAATCAAAAGTATAGTAAACAAGTGCTTGAACACAGATGACGTGCGAAAGCTGCCAAATCACAGTCTATTGCCAATTTACCTGTGTTGTGTTTTGCAAAGTTTATGGCAAAATGCAAAAAGGAAGCAATGATGCACCTCATAAAAATGCAGAACAAAAAGATCCTAAACCTTACGAAAAGCAATGGCAAGATCATAACACATAAATATTGCGATAACAATGGCAAGATCATAACACATATGAGAAATATTGCAATGGCTGATGACATAATAAAGAGCTTACTATGACGTATAAAAGAACATTTGTTCCTATAGTTTCTCTCAGTTTTCTTTCTTCCAAAGAAATATTTGCATGTGTTTATATTTCTATGTGAGCCTGCGTACTGCTTCATTCATCACATGCAGACATCAGTCTTAGACAAGAAAAGGTGCACAAAGACTATATATATTAAACATATAGAGAAATATTACGTAATATCATATTGGCATTTCCTTCCTTCATTGAAAGCTAGTTATTCAAGATGGCCGCAATATTTATCCCTGACCTTCAAAACGTTACTGAGATGGAAATACAATGTTTATATTTCCTGGTAAAATAATGGTGAATAGAGATTAAAGTAAAATAATATAATGTTTCTTTGTGTGACAAAGGATGCCACACTTACCCCCTGTTTTACATATACATTGTGTAGAGCTTTGTTCTCTAAGCTGTATTTCTAACTGCTAGTTAGTTGTGCAGAATAAAGGCTCATACATCATACAGAATCTATAGCATGACATCTGTTGGAATAACTGTGTTAGTCTTATCAATCATTAGCTTTAAAGGGAAATTCTTATGTGTCTCACCTTCTGGTGGCTGCCATGTTTCCACCCATTCCCACCCCTTTTACCTAGGGAGATGTTTTCCCAGGGGTGAAAGGTCTGTTATACACAGGGGATGGCTCAGGTCAATATGGGGGGGTGGGCCAGGCTTAAGCGGGTACGCATTTCAAATTCCTATCGTTGATATACATGAAAAAGGGACAGGATAGTCCCAGCAATGTGTTGCGCTCTTATTTATCTTATGGACATTTTAAAAATGTGAGTTTCCTGTTAAATTTTTTAAATGCAGATTTAAAATAATCGTTTATTCAAAGAGTTGAAGCTGACGCCAATTGCATTATATTTAAAGAAACACTTCCTTCTTGTCTCAGGTTTTTTGTGCGCTGCTTTATTGTTACTTATGCTTTTGTTGTTTATGCTGTTTCCAAGTTTCCTGTATTCTTATGGCTCTGTGTTGCTAAAGAGGGAGCATCTTTCCTGGCCTTTAGTATATACTCTGACTACAAATGCCAGAATACTGTAGCAGGTGAGCTCATCAGCTGCTTTGGCTAAATCGAGGAGCAGTAATGATCTCAGGTGAGAGCGCTGCCAGTAACCCTTTAGCTACTGTAATGCATGATGGTGATCTCATGTAATCTGAAGAAGCTGAATTAGAGCAGGATGGTTAAAAACCTGTGAGCTCAGGAATATGGATTTTTTTAAAATGACACAGAGTTGCAAACAAATAAAAAAGCTAGATGTGCTCAGCACCTTGAGGAGATCTTTTTGTCACACAATAATGGAAACTTTTAAAAATACCATTGAAAGTGGATAGACTACAGGGACAACCACCTGTCCCTGGGGGCACAGTAGGCAGCAGTTTGCCCATGCGCTCCTACTCCTATTCCCCCCTACTCCTACCCCTAATTTTCTCCCCTCGCGGACCTTCCCATTCCATCCCTTGTTATAATGTGTTCCATATCCACTATACCCCCTGACTCCATTACCACTCTTACCCTGACTACCTCCCTCTCCCCTTTCTGGAGGTCTTCGGCCGGGCTTCGGCATCTTCCGCCCCCTACCGTATGCCCTGTCTTTCCCCGAAATTGAACCTCAGCTAATGTTATACTGTACATCCAGTAGCCTCATTTAGCGTGATAAATGCGTGATTGTGTTCGCAGCCTGGCGTTCTGGAGTCGGTAGCCGCCGATAGTTGGCGCTACCTGGCGCTAGTGAGACACTACCTGGCGCTATCCCTTGATAAATAAGGGCCTAAGCCTTTATGTTAAAGATGATGACACCACATGGCGTTACTATTCCCTTCATGCATACAAAGGACGGTCCAGCTTCTTACACACCACACATTCTGTTTACCAAACCAATAACACGTTTGTGTAACTGTGTTGGGTTGGAGGACTTAATGTGTGGTCCTACTCAGCTGACCACCCCTGGCGGCATCCACACTAGGGGGTGAAAGAAATAGCCTGACAAGCTTTCCATAGAAAGACGATATGAAAATAAGTATCACCTCAGTGCTTTTGGGGATATTCTTAAAGTGGACCAAAACCAGGGATTTTCACTATCCAGCGTTTCGGTCCTTCCCCCTGGTGATGTCGGTGTAGGTCGCACAGTGGGCTTGGGGGAAAGGTGTGTTTTGTGGGCGACTCAGGGGTTTCACATAGCGGGGCATCCCAGTTCAGGATGCCCCTGGGGAAGGGAGTAATTCTGCCCTGGAGTCTCATAGACTCCAAGATGGGTTTTGGTCCACTTTAATTATGCTTGTTCCGTATACGGTGGATTGCTCTAAAGTCAGATCCCCGCATACAAGAGCCTATACAATGATTTACTCCACCACTGGAAGTACATTTTGAAGGCTGCCTTATGATATTTAGATCAGCTTGAACCTGTCCTAAATAACTCATTATTCTAAATAGGGATGAGCGAATCGATCCGGACGAACCCGGATTCGATCCGAATTTCATGAAAAATTCGATTCGGATCGAATCCGAATTTCCCCGCGATTCGATCGCTCGAAGTTTTCCTTTAACATCCATTCATTTACATTTACAGGCATTCTAAGATGGCGGACGGGACATGTCCAGACATGTAAGGTGGGGCAGTGTATGCTGGGACAGTCACATGCAGCCTATCAGCAGCCAGCAAGCCCGGTGACGGCGCAGTGCTATTAAAGGCGGCCATCTTGCTTTTCCTTCCTCAGGTCTCTATTGCATTCGTGAGAGACAGAACGCTGTGTAGCTGAGGGAGAGAGGCAGTTAGACAGGCAGGGACAGACAGGGACAGGCTGGAGACAGGCAGGAGACAGGCAGGAGACAGACAGAAAGTCAGCGAAAAAAAGAGAAAGTTAGGAAAAATCGGAGGCAGTCACAGGGAGATTTTTTTTTTTTTCATCCAGCCTTAGTGTTTGTTACTGGCTGGCTGACAGGCTTTGTTAGCGTTTTCAGGCTGCTTATACTAACTAACTGTGCATATATACTGAACTGATCTTAAGTCTGCTGTGAGGCATCCCATTCTGTGACTACACCAGCCTCTATTTAAGACCATATAACCATTTGCACTTATTCTAATTGAAATTAGGCCTGATAAAGACACTTTTGCTGTGCATAGCACTACTGGACCCTGCCAGGTGCACTTCTTTTTTGGGGCATCCCATTCTGTGACTACACCAGCCTCTATTTAAGACCATATAACCATTTGCACTTATTCTAATTGAAATTAGGCCTGATAAAGACACTTTTGCTGTGCATAGCACTACTTGTCCCTGCCAGGTGCACTGCTGGTTTTTGGGGCATCCCATTCTGTGACTACAGCAGCCTCTGTTTAAGACCATATAACCATTTGCACTTATTCTAATTGAAATTAGGCCTGATAAAGACACTTTTGCTGTGCATATTCTTACTGCTGCCTGCCAGGTGCACTTCTTTTTTGGGGCATCCCATTCTGTGACTACACCAGCCTCTATTTAAGACCATATAACCATTTGCACTTATTCTAATTGAAATTAGGCCTGCTAAAGACACTTTTGCTGTGCATATTCTTACTGCTGCCTGCCAGGTGCACTCCTGTTGGGGCATCCTATCTATTATAATTGAAATTAGGCCTGATAAAGACACTTTTGCTGTGCATAGCACTACTTGTCCCTGCCAGGTGCACTGCTGGTTTTTGGGGCATCCCATTCTGTGACTACAGCAGCCTCTGTTTAAGACCATATAACCATTTGCACTTATTCTAATTGCAATTAGGCCTGATAAAGACACTTTTGCTGTGCATAGCACTACTTGTCCCTGCCAGGTGCACTGCTGGTTTTTGGGGCATCCCATTCTGTGACTACAGCAGCCTCTGTTTAAGACCATATAACCATTTGCACTTATTCTAATTGAAATTAGGCCTGATAAAGACACTTTTGCTGTGCATATTCTTACTGCTGCCTGTCAGGTGCACTCCTGTTGGGGCATCCCATTCTGTGACTACAGCAGCCTCTATTTAAGACCATATAACCATTTGCACCTATTATAATTGAAATTACGCCTGATAAAGACACTTTTGCTGTGCATAGCACTACTTGTCCCTGCCAGGTGCACTGCTGGTTTTTGGGGCATCCCATTCTGTGACTACAGCAGCCTCTGTTTAAGACCATATAACCATTTGCACTTATTCTAATTGAAATTAGGCCTGATAAAGAGACTTTTGCTGTGCATATTCTTACTGCTGCCTGCCAGGTGCACTTCTTTTTTGGGGCATCCCATTCTGTGACTACACCAGCCTCTATTTAAGACCATATAACCATTTGCACTTATTCTAATTGAAATTAGGCCTGATAAAGACACTTTTGCTGTGCATAGCACTACTGGACCCTGCCAGGTGCACTTCTTTTTTGGGGCATCCCATTCTGTGACTACACCAGCCTCTATTTAAGACCATATAACCATTTGCACTTATTCTAATTGAAATTAGGCCTGATAAAGACACTTTTGCTGTGCATAGCACTACTTGTCCCTGCCAGGTGCACTGCTGGTTTTTGGGGCATCCCATTCTGTGACTACAGCAGCCTCTGTTTAAGACCATATAACCATTTGCACTTATTCTAATTGAAATTAGGCCTGATAAAGACACTTTTGCTGTGCATAGCACTACTTGTCCCTGCCAGGTGCACTGCTGGTTTTTGGGGCATCCCATTCTGTGACTACAGCAGCCTCTGTTTAAGACCATATAACCATTTGCACTTATTCTAATTGAAATTAGGCCTGATAAAGACACTTTTGCTGTGCATATTCTTACTGCTGCCTGTCAGGTGCACTCCTGTTGGGGCATCCCATTCTGTGACTACAGCAGCCTCTATTTAAGACCATATAACCATTTGCACCTATTATAATTGAAATTACGCCTGATAAAGACACTTTTGCTGTGCATAGCACTACTTGTCCCTGCCAGGGGCACTGCTGGTTTTTGGGGCATCCCATTCTGTGACTACAGCAGCCTCTGTTTAAGACCATATAACCATTTGCACTTATTCTAATTGAAATTAGGCCTGATAAAGAGACTTTTGCTGTGCATATTCTTACTGCTGCCTGCCAGGTGCACTTCTTTTTTGGGGCATCCCATTCTGTGACTACACCAGCCTCTATTTAAGACCATATAACCATTTGCACTTATTCTAATTGAAATTAGGCCTGATAAAGACACTTTTGCTGTGCATAGCACTACTGGACCCTGCCAGGTGCACTTATTTTTTGGGGCATCCCATTCTGTGACTACACCAGCCTCTATTTAAGACCATATAACCATTTGCACTTATTCTAATTGAAATTAGGCCTGATAAAGACACTTTTGCTGTGCATAGCACTACTTGTCCCTGCCAGGTGCACTGCTGGTTTTTGGGGCATCCCATTCTGTGACTACAGCAGCCTCTGTTTAAGACCATATAACCATTTGCACTTATTCTAATTGAAATTAGGCCTGATAAAGACACTTTTGCTGTGCATATTCTTACTGCTGCCTGCCAGGTGCACTCCTGTTGGGGCATCCCATTCTGTGACTACAGCAGCCTCTATTTAAGACCATATAACCATTTGCACCTATTATAATTGAAATTAGGCCTGATAAAGACACTTTTGCTGTGCATAGCACTACTTGTCCCTGCCAGGTGCACTGCTGTTTTTTGGGGACCCCATTCTGTGACTACAGCAGCCTCTATTTAAGACCATATAACCATTTGCACTTATTCTAATTGAAATTAGGCCTGATAAAGACACTTTTGCTGTGCATAGCACTACTTGTCCCTGCCAGGTGCACTGCTGGTTTTTGGGGCATCCCATTCTGTGACTACAGCAGCCTCTCTGTTTAAGACCATATAACCATTTGCACTTATTCTAATTGAAATTAGGCCTGATAAAGACACTTTTGCTGTGTATATTCTTACTGCTGCCTGCCAGGTGCACTCCTGTTGGGGCATCGCATTCGGTGACTACAGCAGCCTCTATTTAAGACCATATAACCATTTGCACTTATTCAAATTGAAATTAGGCCTGATAAAGACACTTTTGCTGTGCATATTCTTACTGCTGCCTGCCAGGTGCACTCCTGTTGGGGCATCCCATTCTGTGACTACAGCAGCCTCTATTTAAGACCATATAACCATTTGCACCTATTATAATTGAAATTAGGCCTGATAAAGACACTTTTGCTGTGCATAGCACTACTTGTCCCTGCCAGGTGCACTGCTGGTTTTTGGGGCATCCCATTCTGTGACTACATCAGCCTCTGTTTAAGACCATATAACCATTTGCACTTATTCTAATTGAAATTAGGCCTGATAAAGACACTTTTGCTGTGCATATTCTTACTGCTGCCTGCCAGGTGCACTCCTGTTGGGGCATCCCATTCTGTGACTACAGCAGCCTCTATTTAAGACCATATAACCATTTGCACTTATTCTAATTGAAATTAGGCCTGATAAAGACACTTTTGCTGTGCATATTCTTACTGCTGCCTGCCAGGTGCACTCCTGTTAAGGCATCCCATTCTGTGACTACAGCAGCCTCTATTTAAGACCATATAACCATTTGCACCTATTATAATTGAAATTAGGCCTGATAAAGACACTTTTGCTGTGCATAGCACTACTTGTCCCTGCCAGGTGCACTGCTGGTTTTTGGGGCATCCCATTCTGTGACTACAGCAGCCTCTGTTTAAGACCATATAACCATTTGCACTTATTCTAATTGAAATTAGGCCTGATAAAGACACTTTTGCTGTGCATAGCACTACTTGTCCCTGCCAGGTGCACTGCTGGTTTTTGGGGCATCCCATTCTGTGACTACAGCAGCCTCTGTTTAAGACCATATAACCATTTGCACTTATTCTAATTGAAATTAGGCCTGATAAAGACACTTTTGCTGTGCATATTCTTACTGCTGCCTGCCAGGTGCACTCCTGTTGGGGCATCCCATTCTGTGACTACAGCAGCCTCTATTTAAGACCATATAACCATTTGCACCTATCATAATTGAAATTAGGCCTGATAAAGACACTTTTGCTGTGCATAGCACTACTTGTCCCTGCCAGGTGCACTGCTGCTTTTTGGGGCATCCCATTCTGTGACTACAGCAGCCTCTGTTTAAGACCATATAACCATTTGCACTTTTTCTAATTGAAATTAGGCCTGATAAAGACACTTTTGCTGTGCATAGCACTACTTGTCCCTGCCAGGTGCACTGCTGGTTTTTGGGGCATCCCATTCTGTGACTACAGCAGCCTCTGTTTAAGACCATATAACCATTTGCACTTATTCTAATTGAAATTAGGCCTGATAAAGACACTTTTGCTGTGCATATTCTTACTGCTGCCTGCCAGGTGCACTCCTGTTGGGGCATCCCATTCTGTGACTACAGCAGCCTCTATTTAAGACCATATAACCATTTGCACCTATTATAATTGAAATTAGGCCTGATAAAGACACTTTTGCTGTGCATAGCACTACTTGTCCCTGCCAGGTGCACTGCTGTTTTTTGGGGACCCCATTCTGTGACTACAGCAGCCTCTATTTAAGACCATATAACCATTTGCACTTATTCTAATTGAAATTAGGCCTGATAAAGACACTTTTGCTGTGCATAGCACTACTTGTCCCTGCCAGGTGCACTGCTGGTTTTTGGGGCATCCCATTCTGTGACTACAGCAGCCTCTCTGTTTAAGACCATATAACCATTTGCACTTATTCTAATTGAAATTAGGCCTGATAAAGACACTTTTGCTGTGTATATAATTACTGCTGCCTGCCAGGTGCACTCCTGTTGGGGCATCCCATTCTGTGTCTACAGCAGCCTCTATTTAAGACCATATAACCATTTGCACTTATTCAAATTGAAATTAGGCCTGATAAAGACACTTTTGCTGTGCATATTCTTACTGTTGCCTGCCAGGTGCACTCCTGTTGGGGCATCCCATTCTGTGACTACAGCAGCCTCTATTTAAGACCATATAACCATTTGCACCTATTATAATTGAAATTAGGCCTGATAAAGACACTTTTGCTGTGCATAGCACTACTTGTCCCTGCCAGGTGCACTGCTGGTTTTTGGGGCATCCCATTCTGTGACTACATCAGCCTCTGTTTAAGACCATATAACCATTTGCACTTATTCTAATTGAAATTAGGCCTGATAAAGACACTTTTGCTGTGCATAGCACTACTTGTCCCTGCCAGGTGCACTGCTGGTTTTTGGGGCATCCCATTCTGTGACTACATCAGCCTCTGTTTAAGACCATATAACCATTTGCACTTATTCTAATTGAAATTAGGCCTGATAAAGACACTTTTGCTGTGCATATTCTTACTGCTGCCTGCCAGGTGCACTCCTGTTGGGGCATCCCATTCTGTGACTACAGCAGCCTCTATTTAAGACCATATAACCATTTGCACTTATTCTAATTGAAATAAGGCCTGATAAAGACACTTTTGCTGTGCATATTCTTACTGCTGCCTGCCAGGTGCACTCCTGTTGGGGCATCCCATTCTGTGACTACAGCAGCCTCTATTTAAGACCATATAACCATTTGCACCTATTATAATTGAAATTAGGCCTGATAAAGACACTTTTGCTGTGCATATTCTTACTGCTGCCTGCCAGGTGCACTCCTGTTGGGGCATTCCATTCTGTGACTACAGCAGCCTCTATTTAAGACCATATAACCATTTGCACCTATTATAATTGAAATTAGGCCTGATAAAGACACTTTTGCTGTGCATAGCACTACTTGTCCCTGCCAGGTGCACTGCTGGTTTTTGGGGCATCCCATTCTGTGACTACAGCAGCCTCTGTTTAAGACCATATAACCATTTGCACTTATTCTAATTGAAATTAGGCCTCATAAAGACACTTTTGCTGTGCATAGCACTACTTGTCCCTTCCAGGTGCACTGCTGGTTTTTGGGGCATCCCATTCTGTGACTACAGCAGCCTCTGTTTAAGACCATATAACCATTTGCACTTATTCTAATTGAAATTAGGCCTGATAAAGACACTTTTGCTGTGCATATTCTTACTGCTGCCTGCCAGGTGCACTCCTGTTGGGGCATCCCATTCTGTGACTACAGCAGCCTCTATTTAAGACCATATAACCATTTGCACCTATTATAATTGAAATTAGGCCTGATAAAGACACTTTTGCTGTGCATAGCACTACTTGTCCCTGCCAGGTGCACTGCTGTTTTTTGGGGACCCCATTCTGTGACTACAGCAGCCTCTATTTAAGACCATATAACCATTTGCACTTATTCTAATTGAAATTAGGCCTGATAAAGACACTTTTGCTGTGCATAGCACTACTTGTCCCTGCCAGGTGCACTGCTGGTTTTTGGGGCATCCCATTCTGTGACTACAGCAGCCTCTCTGTTTAAGACCATATAACCATTTGCACTTATTCTAATTGAAATTAGGCCTGATAAAGACACTTTTGCTGTGTATATTCTTACTGCTGCCTGCCAGGTGCACTCCTGTTGGGGCATCCCATTCTGTGTCTACAGCAGCCTCTATTTAAGACCATATAACCATTTGCACTTTGTTCAAATTGAAATTAGGCCTGATAAAGACACTTTTGCTGTGCATATTCTTACTGTTGCCTGCCAGGTGCACTCCTGTTGGGGCATCCCATTCTGTGACTACAGCAGCCTCTATTTAAGACCATATAACCATTTGCACCTATTATAATTGAAATTAGGCCTGATAAAGACACTTTTGCTGTGCATAGCACTACTTGTCCCTGCCAGGTGCACTGCTGGTTTTTGGGGCATCCCATTCTGTGACTACATCAGCCTCTGTTTAAGACCATATAACCATTTGCACTTATTCTAATTGAAATTAGGCCTGATAAAGACACGTTTGCTGTGCATATTCTTACTGCTGCCTGCCAGGTGCACTCCTGTTGGGGCATCCCATTCTGTGACTACAGCAGCCTCTATTTAAGACCATATAACCATTTGCACCTATTATAATTGAAATTAGGCCTGATAAAGACACTTTTGCTGTGCATAGCACTACTTGTCCCTGCCAGGTGCACTGCTGGTTTTTGGGGCATCCCATTCTGTGACTACATCAGCCTCTGTTTAAGACCATATAACCATTTGCACTTATTCTAATTGAAATTAGGCCTGATAAAGACACTTTTGCTGTGCATATTCTTACTGCTGCCTGCCAGGTGCACTCCTGTTGGGGCATCCCATTCTGTGACTACAGCAGCCTCTATTTAAGACCATATAACCATTTGCACCTATTATAATTGAAATTAGGCCTGATAAAGACACTTTTGCTGTGCATAGCACTACTTGTCCCTGCCAGGTGCACTGCTGGTTTTTGGGGCATCCCATTCTGTGACTACATCAGCCTCTGTTTAAGACCATATAACCATTTGCACTTATTCTAATTGAAATTAGGCCTGATAAAGACACTTTTGCTGTGCATATTCTTACTGCTGCCTGCCAGGTGCACTCCTGTTGGGGCATCCCATTCTGTGACTACAGCAGCCTCTATTTAAGACCATATAACCATTTGCACCTATTATAATTGAAATTAGGCCTGATAAAGACACTTTTGCTGTGCATAGCACTACTTGTCCCTGCCAGGTGCACTGCTGTTTTTTGGGGACCCCATTCTGTGACTACAGCAGCCTCTATTTAAGACCATATAACCATTTGCACTTATTCTAATTGAAATTAGGCCTGATAAAGACACTTTTGCTGTGCATAGCACTACTTGTCCCTGCCAGGTGCACTGCTGGTTTTTGGGGCATCCCATTCTGTGACTACAGCAGCCTCTCTGTTTAAGACCATATAACCATTTGCACTTATTCTAATTGAAATTAGGCCTGATAAAGACACTTTTGCTGTGTATATTCTTACTGCTGCCTGCCAGGTGCACTCCTGTTGGGGCATCCCATTCTGTGTCTACAGCAGCCTCTATTTAAGACCATATAACCATTTGCACTTTGTTCAAATTGAAATTAGGCCTGATAAAGACACTTTTGCTGTGCATATTCTTACTGTTGCCTGCCAGGTGCACTCCTGTTGGGGCATCCCATTCTGTGACTACAGCAGCCTCTATTTAAGACCATATAACCATTTGCACCTATTATAATTGAAATTAGGCCTGATAAAGACACTTTTGCTGTGCATAGCACTACTTGTCCCTGCCAGGTGCACTGCTGGTTTTTGGGGCATCCCATTCTGTGACTACATCAGCCTCTGTTTAAGACCATATAACCATTTGCACTTATTCTAATTGAAATTAGGCCTGATAAAGACACGTTTGCTGTGCATATTCTTACTGCTGCCTGCCAGGTGCACTCCTGTTGGGGCATCCCATTCTGTGACTACAGCAGCCTCTATTTAAGACCATATAACCATTTGCACCTATTATAATTGAAATTAGGCCTGATAAAGACACTTTTGCTGTGCATAGCACTACTTGTCCCTGCCAGGTGCACTGCTGGTTTTTGGGGCATCCCATTCTGTGACTACATCAGCCTCTGTTTAAGACCATATAACCATTTGCACTTATTCTAATTGAAATTAGGCCTGATAAAGACACTTTTGCTGTGCATATTCTTACTGCTGCCTGCCAGGTGCACTCCTGTTGGGGCATCCCATTCTGTGACTACAGCAGCCTCTATTTAAGACCATATAACCATTTGCACTTATTCTAATTGAAATAAGGCCTGATAAAGACAATTTTGCTGTGCATATTCTTACTGCTGCCTGCCAGGTGCACTCCTGTTGGGGCATCCCATTCTGTGTCTACAGCAGCCTCTATTTAAGACCATATAACCATTTGCACTTATTCAAATTGAAATTAGGCCTGATAAAGACACTTTTGCTGTGCATATTCTTACTGTTGCCTGCCAGGTGCACTCCTGTTGGGGCATCCCATTCTGTGACTACAGCAGCCTCTATTTAAGACCATATAACCATTTGCACCTATTATAATTGAAATTAGGCCTGATAAAGACACTTTTGCTGTGCATAGCACTACTTGTCCCTGCCAGGTGCACTGCTGGTTTTTGGGGCATCCCATTCTGTGACTACATCAGCCTCTGTTTAAGACCATATAACCATTTGCACTTATTCTAATTGAAATTAGGCCTGATAAAGACACTTTTGCTGTGCATATTCTTACTGCTGCCTGCCAGGTGCACTCCTGTTGGGGCATCCCATTCTGTGACTACAGCAGCCTCTATTTAAGACCATATAACCATTTGCACTTATTCTAATTGAAATAAGGCCTGATAAAGACACTTTTGCTGTGCATATTCTTACTGCTGCCTGCCAGGTGCACTCCTGTTGGGGCATCCCATTCTGTGACTACAGCAGCCTCTATTTAAGACCATATAACCATTTGCACCTATTATAATTGAAATTAGGCCTGATAAAGACACTTTTGCTGTGCATATTCTTACTGCTGCCTGCCAGGTGCACTCCTGTTGGGGCATTCCATTCTGTGACTACAGCAGCCTCTATTTAAGACCATATAACCATTTGCACCTATTATAATTGAAATTTGGCCTGATAAAGACACTTTTGCTGTGCATAGCACTACTTGTCCCTGCCAGGTGCACTGCTGGTTTTTGGGGCATCCCATTCTGTGACTACAGCAGCCTCTGTTTAAGACCATATAACCATTTGCACTTATTCTAATTGAAATTAGGCCTGATAAAGACACTTTTGCTGTGCATAGCACTACTTGTCCCTGCCAGGTGCACTGCTGGTTTTTGGGGCATCCCATTCTGTGACTACAGCAGCCTCTGTTTAAGACCATATAACCATTTGCACTTATTCTAATTGAAATTAGGCCTGATAAAGACACTTTTGCTGTGCATATTCTTACTGCTGCCTGCCAGGTGCACTCCTGTTGGGGCATCCCATTCTGTGACTACAGCAGCCTCTATTTAAGACCATATAACCATTTGCACCTATTATAATTGAAATTAGGCCTGATAAAGACACTTTTGCTGTGCATAGCACTACTTGTCCCTGCCAGGTGCACTGCTGTTTTTTGGGGACCCCATTCTGTGACTACAGCAGCCTCTATTTAAGACCATATAACCATTTGCACTTATTCTAATTGAAATTAGGCCTGATAAAGACACTTTTGCTGTGCATAGCACTACTTGTCCCTGCCAGGTGCACTGCTGGTTTTTGGGGCATCCCATTCTGTGACTACAGCAGCCTCTCTGTTTAAGACCATATAACCATTTGCACTTATTCTAATTGAAATTAGGCCTGATAAAGACACTTTTGCTGTGTATATTCTTACTGCTGCCTGCCAGGTGCACTCCTGTTGGGGCATCGCATTCGGTGACTACAGCAGCCTCTATTTAAGACCATATAACCATTTGCACTTATTCAAATTGAAATTAGGCCTGATAAAGACACTTTTGCTGTGCATATTCTTACTGCTGCCTGCCAGGTGCACTCCTGTTGGGGCATCCCATTCTGTGACTACAGCAGCCTCTATTTAAGACCATATAACCATTTGCACCTATTATAATTGAAATTAGGCCTGATAAAGACACTTTTGCTGTGCATAGCACTACTTGTCCCTGCCAGGTGCACTGCTGGTTTTTGGGGCATCCCATTCTGTGACTACATCAGCCTCTGTTTAAGACCATATAACCATTTGCACTTATTCTAATTGAAATTAGGCCTGATAAAGACACTTTTGCTGTGCATATTCTTACTGCTGCCTGCCAGGTGCACTCCTGTTGGGGCATCCCATTCTGTGACTACAGCAGCCTCTATTTAAGACCATATAACCATTTGCACTTATTCTAATTGAAATTAGGCCTGATAAAGACACTTTTGCTGTGCATATTCTTACTGCTGCCTGCCAGGTGCACTCCTGTTAAGGCATCCCATTCTGTGACTACAGCAGCCTCTATTTAAGACCATATAACCATTTGCACCTATTATAATTGAAATTAGGCCTGATAAAGACACTTTTGCTGTGCATAGCACTACTTGTCCCTGCCAGGTGCACTGCTGGTTTTTGGGGCATCCCATTCTGTGACTACAGCAGCCTCTGTTTAAGACCATATAACCATTTGCACTTATTCTAATTGAAATTAGGCCTGATAAAGACACTTTTGCTGTGCATAGCACTACTTGTCCCTGCCAGGTGCACTGCTGGTTTTTGGGGCATCCCATTCTGTGACTACAGCAGCCTCTGTTTAAGACCATATAACCATTTGCACTTATTCTAATTGAAATTAGGCCTGATAAAGACACTTTTGCTGTGCATATTCTTACTGCTGCCTGCCAGGTGCACTCCTGTTGGGGCATCCCATTCTGTGACTACAGCAGCCTCTATTTAAGACCATATAACCATTTGCACCTATCATAATTGAAATTAGGCCTGATAAAGACACTTTTGCTGTGCATAGCACTACTTGTCCCTGCCAGGTGCACTGCTGCTTTTTGGGGCATCCCATTCTGTGACTACAGCAGCCTCTGTTTAAGACCATATAACCATTTGCACTTTTTCTAATTGAAATTAGGCCTGATAAAGACACTTTTGCTGTGCATAGCACTACTTGTCCCTGCCAGGTGCACTGCTGGTTTTTGGGGCATCCCATTCTGTGACTACAGCAGCCTCTGTTTAAGACCATATAACCATTTGCACTTATTCTAATTGAAATTAGGCCTGATAAAGACACTTTTGCTGTGCATATTCTTACTGCTGCCTGCCAGGTGCACTCCTGTTGGGGCATCCCATTCTGTGACTACAGCAGCCTCTATTTAAGACCATATAACCATTTGCACCTATTATAATTGAAATTAGGCCTGATAAAGACACTTTTGCTGTGCATAGCACTACTTGTCCCTGCCAGGTGCACTGCTGTTTTTTGGGGACCCCATTCTGTGACTACAGCAGCCTCTATTTAAGACCATATAACCATTTGCACTTATTCTAATTGAAATTAGGCCTGATAAAGACACTTTTGCTGTGCATAGCACTACTTGTCCCTGCCAGGTGCACTGCTGGTTTTTGGGGCATCCCATTCTGTGACTACAGCAGCCTCTCTGTTTAAGACCATATAACCATTTGCACTTATTCTAATTGAAATTAGGCCTGATAAAGACACTTTTGCTGTGTATATTCTTACTGCTGCCTGCCAGGTGCACTCCTGTTGGGGCATCCCATTCTGTGTCTACAGCAGCCTCTATTTAAGACCATATAACCATTTGCACTTATTCAAATTGAAATTAGGCCTGATAAAGACACTTTTGCTGTGCATATTCTTACTGTTGCCTGCCAGGTGCACTCCTGTTGGGGCATCCCATTCTGTGACTACAGCAGCCTCTATTTAAGACCATATAACCATTTGCACCTATTATAATTGAAATTAGGCCTGATAAAGACACTTTTGCTGTGCATAGCACTACTTGTCCCTGCCAGGTGCACTGCTGGTTTTTGGGGCATCCCATTCTGTGACTACATCAGCCTCTGTTTAAGACCATATAACCATTTGCACTTATTCTAATTGAAATTAGGCCTGATAAAGACACTTTTGCTGTGCATATTCTTACTGCTGCCTGCCAGGTGCACTCCTGTTGGGGCATCCCATTCTGTGACTACAGCAGCCTCTATTTAAGACCATATAACCATTTGCACTTATTCTAATTGAAATAAGGCCTGATAAAGACACTTTTGCTGTGCATATTCTTACTGCTGCCTGCCAGGTGCACTCCTGTTGGGGCATCCCATTCTGTGACTACAGCAGCCTCTATTTAAGACCATATAACCATTTGCACCTATTATAATTGAAATTAGGCCTGATAAAGACACTTTTGCTGTGCATATTCTTACTGCTGCCTGCCAGGTGCACTCCTGTTGGGGCATTCCATTCTGTGACTACAGCAGCCTCTATTTAAGACCATATAACCATTTGCACCTATTATAATTGAAATTAGGCCTGATAAAGACACTTTTGCTGTGCATAGCACTACTTGTCCCTGCCAGGTGCACTGCTGGTTTTTGGGGCATCCCATTCTGTGACTACAGCAGCCTCTGTTTAAGACCATATAACCATTTGCACTTATTCTAATTGAAATTAGGCCTCATAAAGACACTTTTGCTGTGCATAGCACTACTTGTCCCTTCCAGGTGCACTGCTGGTTTTTGGGGCATCCCATTCTGTGACTACAGCAGCCTCTGTTTAAGACCATATAACCATTTGCACTTATTCTAATTGAAATTAGGCCTGATAAAGACACTTTTGCTGTGCATATTCTTACTGCTGCCTGCCAGGTGCACTCCTGTTGGGGCATCCCATTCTGTGACTACAGCAGCCTCTATTTAAGACCATATAACCATTTGCACCTATTATAATTGAAATTAGGCCTGATAAAGACACTTTTGCTGTGCATAGCACTACTTGTCCCTGCCAGGTGCACTGCTGTTTTTTGGGGACCCCATTCTGTGACTACAGCAGCCTCTATTTAAGACCATATAACCATTTGCACTTATTCTAATTGAAATTAGGCCTGATAAAGACACTTTTGCTGTGCATAGCACTACTTGTCCCTGCCAGGTGCACTGCTGGTTTTTGGGGCATCCCATTCTGTGACTACAGCAGCCTCTCTGTTTAAGACCATATAACCATTTGCACTTATTCTAATTGAAATTAGGCCTGATAAAGACACTTTTGCTGTGTATATTCTTACTGCTGCCTGCCAGGTGCACTCCTGTTGGGGCATCCCATTCTGTGTCTACAGCAGCCTCTATTTAAGACCATATAACCATTTGCACTTTGTTCAAATTGAAATTAGGCCTGATAAAGACACTTTTGCTGTGCATATTCTTACTGTTGCCTGCCAGGTGCACTCCTGTTGGGGCATCCCATTCTGTGACTACAGCAGCCTCTATTTAAGACCATATAACCATTTGCACCTATTATAATTGAAATTAGGCCTGATAAAGACACTTTTGCTGTGCATAGCACTACTTGTCCCTGCCAGGTGCACTGCTGGTTTTTGGGGCATCCCATTCTGTGACTACATCAGCCTCTGTTTAAGACCATATAACCATTTGCACTTATTCTAATTGAAATTAGGCCTGATAAAGACACGTTTGCTGTGCATATTCTTACTGCTGCCTGCCAGGTGCACTCCTGTTGGGGCATCCCATTCTGTGACTACAGCAGCCTCTATTTAAGACCATATAACCATTTGCACCTATTATAATTGAAATTAGGCCTGATAAAGACACTTTTGCTGTGCATAGCACTACTTGTCCCTGCCAGGTGCACTGCTGGTTTTTGGGGCATCCCATTCTGTGACTACATCAGCCTCTGTTTAAGACCATATAACCATTTGCACTTATTCTAATTGAAATTAGGCCTGATAAAGACACTTTTGCTGTGCATATTCTTACTGCTGCCTGCCAGGTGCACTCCTGTTGGGGCATCCCATTCTGTGACTACAGCAGCCTCTATTTAAGACCATATAACCATTTGCACCTATTATAATTGAAATTAGGCCTGTTAAAGACACTTTTGCTGTGCATAGCACTACTTGTCCCTGCCAGGTGCACTGCTGGTTTTTGGGGCATCCCATTCTGTGACTACATCAGCCTCTGTTTAAGACCATATAACCATTTGCACTTATTCTAATTGAAATTAGGCCTGATAAAGACACTTTTGCTGTGCATATTCTTACTGCTGCCTGCCAGGTGCACTCCTGTTGGGGCATCCCATTCTGTGACTACAGCAGCCTCTATTTAAGACCATATAACCATTTGCACCTATTATAATTGAAATTAGGCCTGATAAAGACACTTTTGCTGTGCATAGCACTACTTGTCCCTGCCAGGTGCACTGCTGTTTTTTGGGGACCCCATTCTGTGACTACAGCAGCCTCTATTTAAGACCATATAACCATTTGCACTTATTCTAATTGAAATTAGGCCTGATAAAGACACTTTTGCTGTGCATAGCACTACTTGTCCCTGCCAGGTGCACTGCTGGTTTTTGGGGCATCCCATTCTGTGACTACAGCAGCCTCTCTGTTTAAGACCATATAACCATTTGCACTTATTCTAATTGAAATTAGGCCTGATAAAGACACTTTTGCTGTGTATATTCTTACTGCTGCCTGCCAGGTGCACTCCTGTTGGGGCATCCCATTCTGTGTCTACAGCAGCCTCTATTTAAGACCATATAACCATTTGCACTTTGTTCAAATTGAAATTAGGCCTGATAAAGACACTTTTGCTGTGCATATTCTTACTGTTGCCTGCCAGGTGCACTCCTGTTGGGGCATCCCATTCTGTGACTACAGCAGCCTCTATTTAAGACCATATAACCATTTGCACCTATTATAATTGAAATTAGGCCTGATAAAGACACTTTTGCTGTGCATAGCACTACTTGTCCCTGCCAGGTGCACTGCTGGTTTTTGGGGCATCCCATTCTGTGACTACATCAGCCTCTGTTTAAGACCATATAACCATTTGCACTTATTCTAATTGAAATTAGGCCTGATAAAGACACGTTTGCTGTGCATATTCTTACTGCTGCCTGCCAGGTGCACTCCTGTTGGGGCATCCCATTCTGTGACTACAGCAGCCTCTATTTAAGACCATATAACCATTTGCACCTATTATAATTGAAATTAGGCCTGATAAAGACACTTTTGCTGTGCATAGCACTACTTGTCCCTGCCAGGTGCACTGCTGGTTTTTGGGGCATCCCATTCTGTGACTACATCAGCCTCTGTTTAAGACCATATAACCATTTGCACTTATTCTAATTGAAATTAGGCCTGATAAAGACACTTTTGCTGTGCATATTCTTACTGCTGCCTGCCAGGTGCACTCCTGTTGGGGCATCCCATTCTGTGACTACAGCAGCCTCTATTTAAGACCATATAACCATTTGCACTTATTCTAATTGAAATAAGGCCTGATAAAGACACTTTTGCTGTGCATATTCTTACTGCTGCCTGCCAGGTGCACTCCTGTTGGGGCATCCCATTCTGTGTCTACAGCAGCCTCTATTTAAGACCATATAACCATTTGCACTTATTCAAATTGAAATTAGGCCTGATAAAGACACTTTTGCTGTGCATATTCTTACTGTTGCCTGCCAGGTGCACTCCTGTTGGGGCATCCCATTCTGTGACTACAGCAGCCTCTATTTAAGACCATATAACCATTTGCACCTATTATAATTGAAATTAGGCCTGATAAAGACACTTTTGCTGTGCATAGCACTACTTGTCCCTGCCAGGTGCACTGCTGGTTTTTGGGGCATCCCATTCTGTGACTACATCAGCCTCTGTTTAAGACCATATAACCATTTGCACTTATTCTAATTGAAATTAGGCCTGATAAAGACACTTTTGCTGTGCATATTCTTACTGCTGCCTGCCAGGTGCACTCCTGTTGGGGCATCCCATTCTGTGACTACAGCAGCCTCTATTTAAGACCATATAACCATTTGCACTTATTCTAATTGAAATAAGGCCTGATAAAGACACTTTTGCTGTGCATATTCTTACTGCTGCCTGCCAGGTGCACTCCTGTTGGGGCATCCCATTCTGTGACTACAGCAGCCTCTATTTAAGACCATATAACCATTTGCACCTATTATAATTGAAATTAGGCCTGATAAAGACACTTTTGCTGTGCATATTCTTACTGCTGCCTGCCAGGTGCACTCCTGTTGGGGCATTCCATTCTGTGACTACAGCAGCCTCTATTTAAGACCATATAACCATTTGCACCTATTATAATTGAAATTTGGCCTGATAAAGACACTTTTGCTGTGCATAGCACTACTTGTCCCTGCCAGGTGCACTGCTGGTTTTTGGGGCATCCCATTCTGTGACTACAGCAGCCTCTGTTTAAGACCATATAACCATTTGCACTTATTCTAATTGAAATTAGGCCTGATAAAGACACTTTTGCTGTGCATAGCACTACTTGTCCCTGCCAGGTGCACTGCTGGTTTTTGGGGCATCCCATTCTGTGACTACAGCAGCCTCTGTTTAAGACCATATAACCATTTGCACTTATTCTAATTGAAATTAGGCCTGATAAAGACACTTTTGCTGTGCATAGCACTACTTGTCCCTGCCAGGTGCACTGCTGGTTTTTGGGGCATCCCATTCTGTGACTACAGCAGCCTCTGTTTAAGACCATATAACCATTTGCACTTATTCTAATTGAAATTAGGCCTGATAAAGACACTTTTGCTGTGCATATTCTTACTGCTGCCTGCCAGGTGCACTTCTTTTTTGGGGCATCCCATTCTGTGACTACACCAGCCTCTATTTAAAGTGGACCAACACCGATAGGTGATCGGCCCGGAAATCTATAAGATTCCCGGGCCGATCACCTCCCACCCCGCGGGACATCCGAGATCGGGATGTCCCGCGGGGTGAAACCCCCCGAAACACCCCAAATCACCTACCTTATCTTCCGCCGCTGCCGCCTCCCTCGCGCCCCTCTAGGCGTGCGCGCCCCCGCGCCGCCCGTCTGTGAATGGCCGGCACGGGCGCGCGCGTGCCGAAAGTGACGCGAGGGAGGCGGCGACGGCGGAAGCCGCTTGGACGTTCCTGTTCCCCGCCTGGACGTTGGCGGGGATTGGACCGGGCAGTCACGTGGGAGCGGGGAGAGGTGAGTTTATTGGGGTTTCTGGGGGGTTTCACACAGCGGGGCACCCTCGATCGGGGTGCCCCACCGAAGTGGACCAAAACCCAGGATAGTCAAAATCCTGGGTGTTGGTCCACTTTAAGACCATATAACCATTTGCACTTATTCTAATTGAAATTAGGCCTGATAAAGACACTTTTGCTGTGCATATTCTTACTGCTGCCTGCCAGGTGCACTCCTGTTGGGGCATCCCATTCTGTGACTACAGCAGCCTCTATTTAAGACCATATAACCATTTGCACCTATTATAATTGAAATTAGGCCTGATAAAGACACTTTTGCTGTGCATAGCACTACTTGTCCCTACCAGGTGCACTGCTGGTTTTTGGGGCATCCCATTCTGTGACTACAGCAGCCTCTATTTAAGACCATATAACCATTTGCACTTATTCTAATTGAAATTAGGCCTGATAAAGACACTTTTGCTGTGCATAGCACTACTTGTCCCTGCCAGGTGCACTGCTGGTTTTTGGGGCATCCCATTCTGTGACTACAGCAGCCTCTATTTAAGACCATATAACCATTTGCACTTATTCTAATTGAAATTAGGCCTGATAAAGACACTTTTGCTGTGCATAGCACTACTGGACCCTGCCAGGTGCACTCCTTTTTGGGGCATCCCATTCTGTGACTACACCAGCCTCTATTTAAGACCATATAACCATTTGCACTTTTTGTAATTGAAATTAGGCCTGATAAAGACACTTTTGCTGTGCATAGCACTACTGGACCCTGCCAGGTGCACTTCTTTTTTGGGGCATCCCATTCTGTGACTACACCAGCCTCTATTTAAGACCATATAACCATTTGCACTTATTCTAATTGAAATTAGGCCTGATAAAGACCCTTTTGCTGTGCATATTCTTACTGCTGCCTGCCAGGTGCACTTCTTTTTTGGGGCATCCCATTCTGTGACTACACCAGCCTCTGTTTAAGACCATAACCATTTGCACTTATTCTAATTGAAATTAGGCCTGTTAAAGACACTTTTGCTGTGCATAGACTTACTGCTGCCTGCCAGGTGCACTTCTGTTGGGGCATCCCATTCTGTAACATACCATACCCCTCTTTATTTACACTAAGCAGCTCTCTTATTTACACTAAGCAGGCCTGTTGGATGCTGCTGTTACTGGTGTGCATTATATTCGGTTTCATATAGACCCACCGCTGCCTGGGGGTTCTTAAAATATCACCTACTACCACGCCAGTTAGACTATGTCGGGCAGACAAGTGCCTGGAAGTGAAAAGAGGAGTGGCAGAGGCCAAGATTCCGCAGGCAGAGCTCGCATCAGACTGGGGGCCAGTAGCAGCAGGAGTCACGCTGAGAGACCTAATCTGCCAGTATCTGCTAGCGGTCGGGTCTCCACCAGTAACGCATCTGCCGTGGTAGATTGGTTGACGCGCTCATCAACAACATCATCACAACTTACGTCTGAGACCCCCAGTCTAGGGTCGGTAGGTTCCTCTGACACAACCCTGAGTTGGCATGCCCCGAGAGCAGTCCCTGTCCTCCCATTGCCTCTGTCCTACGCCGTTCCCTCCCCCAGCGACGTATCCTATGCTTTGGGTTCAGCTCCACTCTTTAGTGAGGAGGACCATCAGATAGAGGACAGTCAGCAGCTACTGCCCAGCCAAGAAATGGAGGTGGCTTCTCTAGCTAGGCAGACAAATAGTGATGTGGACAGTGTCGTGGGTGCTGCGAGCATTCCAGCTCCTGCGCCAGACACTGTTGACGAATCCACGAACATCAGTGACGTACAGCCACAACTCGGTGATGATGATGATGACGATGAAGCTGATCGCACTTGGGAGCCGGGTTATGAAGGGGCTTCATCGTCATCATCAGGAGAAGAGGGGCGCAGGTTGCCCCGGAGTCAGCAGCTGAGGCAGCAAGGTGGTAGCAGTCAGCATGGGGGCACAATTCCAAAGGCTGGAGCCGGCCGGGGCCGGGGCCGGGGTAGAGCACCTGCTGTGCGGCAGTCTACCTTATCAGGAGGTAGTGGAGCAGGGGTTCCTGGAGTTGGCAACAGCAGCAGTGAATCAGTGAGGCCAGGGGGTGGGAAAAGTAGCTACTCGGCAGTGTGGCAGTTTTTCCTGAAGCATCCGCAGGAGGGTAACATGGCCACATGCAAGATATGTAGGCAGAAGGTGAAGCGTGGCCAGGGTCCAAATGTTGGCACCACGGCCCTGCGTCAACATATGATGCGTCACCATAAAGCGACCTGGGAGAACCGAGGCTCCCAAGGGGTGGTCCAGTCTGCTTCCTCACCAAGTGAGCTCCCAATTTCTGCCAGCCAAGGCTCCAGCACCTCAGCCGAAGGCCAAGAGACAGCAGTATGCGCCCACTCATCCTACGGCGCAGAAGCTGAATGTGCTCCTGTCCAAGTTGCTGGTGCTGCAGTCGCTCCCTTTTCAGGTGGTGGAATCTGCACCTTTCAGAGAACTGATGGCTTGTGCCGAGCCGAGGTGGAGAGTCCCAAGCCGTCATTTCTTTGCCAAGAAGGCAGTACCAGCGCTGCACACTTTTGTTGAACAGAAGGTGGGCCAGTCCTTGAGCCTGTCGGTGTGTAGCAAAGTGCATGGCAGCGCCGACATCTGGAGCTGTAACTACGGTCAGGGACAGTACATGTCGTTTACGGCCCACTGGGTGAATGTGGTCCCTTTGCAGCAGCAGCAGCAACTTGGACAGGTCACGCCGCTTCGGCCTCCGCGCTCCCTGCCCGTTGGGCCTGTGACACCGTGCGACTCGGCCTCCTCATCCTCCGCCATCTCCTCACCCTCCACTGTAGGCTCAAGTCTCAGTGCCCCTCCAGTCTACCATGTGTGCAGGGCACGGAGGTGTCACGCAGTGCTTCACATGGTTTGTCTTGGCGAACGGGGTCACACAGGGGAGGAACTGCTTAAATTTATTCATCAGGAAATCCAAACATGGCTTGCTCCAAGAAAACTTAAAATGGGAATCATGGTTACCGACAATGGGAAGAACATTTTGTCTGCGCTGCGCCAAGGAAGCCTGACCCATGCCCCCTGCATGGCTCACGTCTTCAATCTGGTTGTCAAGCGGTTTCTGAAGTGTTCCCCCCATCTGCAAGACATCCTAACAACTTCAAGGAAACTTTGCATGCACTTCAACCACTCCTACACCGCCAAACACACCCTTCTTGAGCTACAGCGTCAGAATGGTATCCCCCAACATAGTCTGATTTGCGATGTTTCCACCCGTTGAAATTCCACCCTTCACATGTTGGACCGATTATATGAACAGAGAAAAGCCATCACGGATTTCCTGATGATCCAAGCAGATAGGGGGACTCCCCTGTGTAACTTCAATGTCAACCAGTGGCAGCTCATACGTGACACCTGCCGTTTGCTCAGGCCCTTTGAGGAAGCCACTTTATTTGTCAGTCGGCAGGATTACGGGATGAACGACGTGATTCCACTGCTTCATGTACTACAGCACATGTTGGAAACCATGGCTGGTCAGGGCACTGGAGACATGGCGTTTACATCTTACGGCCACATGAACCCCGTTGGAGCTGAACTGGAGGAAGAGGAGGAAGAGGAGGAGGAGGAGTTGCCCAGCGAAACACAGTTTAGGCTTGGCGAAATGGCTGGTTTATCTAGTCAGCGGACAGGAGAGGAGGAGCAGGAGCAGCCAGAGGAGCTAGAGGTTTTTGAGGAAGGCGAGACAGAGGACCCGGGCACACCGTGGCAGTATGTAGTGGAGATGGAGACAGGTAGTCCATCCGAGTCACTTGCGCAAATGGCACGAAGCATGCTCACGTGCTTGCGTAGTGACCCCAGAATTGTTTCCATCTGTCGGCGGGATGACTTCTGGCTGTCCACCTTATTGGACCCTCGCTTCCGGCACAAAATGGGGGCATTTTTTAAACCCACCGAGAGGGAGGACAAACTCAACTACTACAAAGACATTCTACGTAGGCAGTTGGCCGATGCCTATCTGCGCCATGGTCCATACTCTCGCAGGTCTGACTCGAGGGGACCTCTGCGCTCACCTTCCACTGCCATGGCCGCTGGGGGGGTTGGCAGGAGCAGCAGCAGCAGCTCCATCAGCAGCAGCAGCCTCAGTCTTCAGTCGCTAATGAGTAGCTTTCTACACCCGCATAGTGAGGCTACTCATGAGCAGCAGGAAGACCTGGAGCAGGACCTGAACCAGCAGGTCATGTCATACTTTGACATGACCATGCCAACACACCTTGAGGATCCGCTGGACTTCTGGGCAGCCAAACTTGATTTGTGGCTGCAACTAGCAGAGTTTGCCCTGGAAAAGCTGTCCTGCCCGGCAAGTAGCGTGCCATCTGAGCGGGTGTTTAGTGCGGCGGGGGCCATAGTTACGGCGAGGAGAACTCGTCTGTCAACTAAAAATGTGGAGAGACTCACCTTTGTCAAAATGAATCAGGGATGGATCAGCCAGGATTTCCACCCACCAATGCCTGATGCATGCGACTAGATTCAGCATGGTGCCACGTTTTACACTTTCCAAATGGTGCAAAACATATTTATGTCTTTAGGCCAATTTTTGGGCTCCTGCTGCTGCTGCTGCCAACTTCTGCCAACTCCAGGGTGTGATTCATCCAATTTTTGGGCTCCTGAAGCCAACTCCAGTGTATATTTGGGCTCCTGCTGCTACCAACTCCAGGGTGTGAATCATCCAATTTTTGGGCTCCTGAAGCCAACCCCAGTGTCTCTTTAAAGTAATATTTGGGCTCCTGCTGCTGCTGCTGCCAACTCCAGGGTGTGATTCATCCAATTTTTGGGCTCCTGAAGCCAACTCCAGTGTATATTTGGGCTCCTGCTGCTGCTGCTGCTGCCAACTCCAGGGTGTGATTCATCCAATTTTTGGGCTCCTGAAGCCTACCCCAGTGTCTCTTTAAAGTAATGTTTGGGCTCCTGCTGCTGCAGCTGCAAACTTCTGCCAACTCCAGGGTGTGATTCATCCAATTTTTGGGCTCCTGAAGCCAACCCCAGGGTCTCTTTGAAGTAATGTTTGGGTTCCTGCTGCTGCTGCTGCCAACTTCTGCCAACTCCAGGGTGTGATTCATCCAATTTTTGGGCTCCTGAAGCCAACCCCAGGGTCTCTTTGAAGTAATGTTTGGGTTCCTGCTGCTGCCAACTTCTGCCAACTCCAGGGTGTGATTCATCCAATTTTTGGGCTCCTGAAGCCAACTCCAGTGTATATTTGGGCTCCTGCTGCTGCCAACTCCAGGGTGTGAATCATCCAATTTTTGGGCTCCTGAAGCCAACCCCAGTGTCTCTTTAAAGTAATATTTGGGTTCCTGCTGCTGCTGCTGCCAACTCCAGGGTGTGATTCATCCAATTTTTGGGCTCCTGAAGCCAACTCCAGTGTATATTTGGGCTCCTGCTGCTGCTGCTGCCAACTCCAGGGTGTGATTCATCCAATTTTTGGGCTCCTGAAGCCTACCCCAGTGTCTCTTTAAAGTAATGTTTGGGCTCCTGCTGCTGCAGCTGCAAACTTCTGCCAACTCCAGGGTGTGATTCATCCAATTTTTGGGCTCCTAAAGCCAACCCCAGGGTCTCTTTGAAATAATGTTTGGGTTCCTGCTGCTGCTGCTGCCAACTTCTGCCAACTCCAGGGTGTGATTCATCCAATTTTTGGGCTCCTGAAGCCAACTCCAGTGTATATTTGGGCTCCTGCTGCTGCTGCTGCCAACTCCAGGGTGTGATTCATCCAATTTTTGGGCTCCTGAAGCCAACCCCAGGGTCTCTTTAAAGTAATATTTGGGCTCCTGCTGCTGCTGCTGCCAACTCCAGGGTGTGATTCATCCAATTTCTGGGCTCCTGAAGCCAACCCCAGTGTCTCTTTAAAGTAATGTTTGGGCTCCTGCTGCTGCCAACTTCTGCCAACACCAGGGTGTGATTCATCCAATTCTTGGGCTCCTGAAGCCAACCCCAGTGTCTCTTTAAAGTAATGTTTGGGCTCCTGCTGCTGCTGCTGCCAACTTCTGCCAACTCCAGGGTGTGATTCATCCAATTTTTGGGCTCCTGAAGCCAACCCCAGTGTCTCTTTGAAGTAATGTTTGGGCTCCTGCTGCTGCCAACTTCTGCCAACTCCAGGGTGTGATTCATCCACTTTTTGGGCTCCTGAAGCCAACCCCAGGGTCTCTTTAAAGTAATGTTTGGGCTCCTGCTGCTGCTGCTGCCAACTTCTGCCAACTCCAGGGTGTGATTCATCCAATTTTTGGGCTCCTGAAGCCAACCCCAGTGTCTCTTTAAAGTAATGTTTGGGCTCCTGCTGCTGCTGCTGCTGCCAACTTCTGCCAACTCCAGGGTGTGATTCATCCAATTTTTGGGCTCCTGAAGCCAACCCCAGGGTCTCTTTAAAGTAATGTTTGGGCTCCTGCTGCTGCTGCTGCCAACTTCTGCCAACTCCAGGGTGTGATTCATCCAATTTTTGGGCTCCTGAAGCCAACCCCAGTGTCTCCTTAAAGTAATGTTTGGGCTCCTGCTGCTGCTGCTGCCAACTTCTGCCAACTCCAGGGTGTGATTCATCCAATTTTTGGGCTCCTGAAGCCAACCCCAGGGTCTCTTTAAAGTAATGTTTGGGCTCCTGCTGCTGCTGCTGCCAACTTCTGCCAACTCCAGGGTGTGATTCATCCAATTTTGGGGCTCCTGAAGCCTACCCCAGTGTCTCTTTAAAGTAATGTTTGGGCTCCTGCTGCTGCTGCTGCCAACTTCTGCCAACTCCAGGGTGTGATTCATCCAATTTTTGGGCTCCTGAAGCCAACTCCAGTGTATATTTGGGCTCCTGCTGCTGCTGCTGCCAACTCCAGGGTGTGATTCATCCAATTTTTGGGCTCCTGAAGCCAACCCCAGGGTCTCTTTAAAGTAATATTTGGGCTCCTGCTGCTGCTGCTGCCAACTCCAGGGTGTGATTCATCCAATTTTTGGGCTCCTGAAGCCAACCCCAGGGTCTCTTTAAAGTAATGTTTGGGCTCCTGCTGCTGCTGCTGCCAACTTCTGCCAACTCCAGGGTGTGACTCATCCAATTTTTGGGCTCCTGAAGCCAACCCCAGTGTCTCTTTAAAGTAATGTTTGGGCTCCTGCTGCTGCTGCTGCCAACTTCTGCCAACACCAGGGTGTGATTCATCCAATTTTTGGGCTCCTGAAGCCAACCCCAGTGTCTCTTTAAAGTAATGTTTGGGCTCCTGCTGCTGCTGCTGCTGCCAACTTCTGCCAACTCCAGGGTGTGATTCATCCAATTTTTGGGCTCCTGAAGCCAACCCCAGTGTCTCTTTGAAGTAATGTTTGGGCTCCTGCTGCTGCCAACTTCTGCCAACTCCAGGGTGTGATTCATCCAATTTTTGGGCTCCTGAAGCCAACCCCAGGGTCTCTTTAAAGTAATGTTTGGGCTCCTGCTGCTGCTGCTGCCAACTTCTGCCAACTCCAGGGTGTGATTCATCCAATTTTTGGGCTCCTGAAGCCAACCCCAGTGTCTCTTTAAAGTAATGTTTGGGCTCCTGCTGCTGCTGCTGCTGCTGCCAACTTCTGCCAACTCCAGGGTGTGATTCATCCAATTTTTGGGCTCCTGAAGCCAACCCCAGGGTCTCTTTAAAGTAATGTTTGGGCTCCTGCTGCTGCTGCTGCCAACTTCTGCCAACTCCAGGGTGTGATTCATCCAATTTTTGGGCTCCTGAAGCCAACCCCAGTGTCTCCTTAAAGTAATGTTTGGGCTCCTGCTGCTGCTGCTGCCAACTTCTGCCAACTCCAGGGTGTGATTCATCCAATTTTTGTGCTCCTGAAGCCAACTCCAGTGTATATTTGGGCTCCTGCTGCTGCTGCTGCCAACTCCAGGGTGTGATTCACCCAATTTTTGGGCTCCTGAAGCCAACTCCAGTGTCACTTTAAAGTAATGTTTGGGCTACTGCTGCTGCCAACTTCTGCCAACACCAGGGTGTGATTCATCCAATTTTTGGGCTCCTGAAGCCAACTCCAGTGTATACTTGGGCTCCTGCTGCTGCTGCTGCCAACTCCAGGGTGTGATTCATCCAATTTTTGGGCTCCTGAATCCAACCCCAGTGTCTCTTTAAAGTAATGTTTGGGCTCCTGCTGCTGCTGCAGCCAACTTCTGCCAACTCCAGGGTGTGATTCATCCAATTTTTGTGCTCCTGAAGTCAACCCCAGGGTCTCTTTGAAGTAATGTTTGGGTTCCTGCTGCTGCTGCTGCCAACTTCTGCCAACTCCAGGGTGTGATTCATCCAATTTTTGGGCTCCTGAAGCCAACTCCAGTGTATATTTGGGCTCCTGCTGCTGCTGCTGCCAACTCCAGGGTGTGATTCATCCAATTTTTGGCCTCCTGAAGCCAACCCCAGTGTCTCTTTAAAGTAATATTTGGGCTCCTGCTGCTGCCAACTCCAGGGCGTGATTCATCCAATTTTTGGGCTCCTGAAGCCAACCCCAGTGTCTCTATAAAGTAATCTTTGGGCTCCTGCTGCTGCTGCTGCTGCCAACTCCAGGGTGTGATTCATCCAATTTTTGGGCTCCTGAAGCCAACCCCAGTGTCTCTTTAAAGTAATATTTGGGCTCCTGTTGCTGCTTGCAACCCCAGGGTGTGATTCATCCAATTTTTGGGCTCCTGAAGCCAACCCCAGGGTCTCTTTAAAGTAATGTTTGGGCTCCTGCTGCTGCCAACTTCTGCCAACTCCAGGGTGTGATTCATCCAATTTTTGGGCTCCTGAAGCCTACCCCAGTGTCTCTTTAAAGTAATATTTGGGCTCCTGCTGCTGCCAACTTCTGCCAACTCCAGGGTGTGATTTATCCAATTTTTGGGCTCCTGAAGCCAATCCCAGTGTCTCTTTAAAGTAATGTTCGGGCTCCTGCTGCTGCTGCTGCCAACTTCTGCCAACTCCAGGGTGTGATTCATCCAATTTTTGGGCTCCTGAAGCCAACCCCAGTGTCTCTTTAAAGTAATGTTTGGGCTCCTGCTGCAGCTGCTGCCAACTTCTGCCAACTCCAGGGTGTGATTCATCCAATTTTGGGCTCCTGAAGCCAACCCCAGGGTCTCTTTGAAGTAATGTTTGGGCTCCTGCTGCTGCTGCTGCCAACTTCTGCCAACTCCAGGGTGTGATTCATCCAATTTTTGGGCTCCTGAAGCCAACCCCAGTGTCTCTTTAAAGTAATGTTTGGGCTCCTGCTGCTGCTGCTGCCAACTTCTGCCAACTCCAGGGTGTGATTCATCCAATTTTTGGGCTCCTGAAGCCAACCCCAGGGTCTCTTTAAAGTAATGTTTGGGCTCCTGCTGCTGCTGCTGCCAACTTCTGCCAACTCCAGGGTGTGATTCATCCAATTTGTGGGCTCCTGAAGCCAACCCCTGGGTCTCTTTAAAGTAATGTTTGGGCTCCTGCTGCTGCTGCTGCCAACTTCTGCCAACTCCAGGGTGTGATTCATCCAATTTTTGGGCTCCTGAAGCCAACTCCAGTGTATATTTGGGCTCCTGCTGCTGCTGCTGCCAACTCCAGGGTGTGATTCATCCAATTTTTGGGCTCCTGAAGCCAACCCCAGTGTCTCTTTAAAGTAATGTTTGGGCTGCTGCTGCTGCCAACTTCAGCCAACTCCAGGGTGTGATTCATCCAATTTTTGGGCTCCTGAAGCCAGCTCCAGTGTATATTTGGGCTCCTGCTGCTGCTGCTGCCAACTTCAGTGTGTGATTCATCCAATTTTTGGGCTCCTGAAGCCAACCCCAGTGTCTCTTTAAAGTAATGTTTGGGCTCCTGCTGCTGCCGCTGCAAACTTCTGCCAACTCCAGGGTGTGATTCATCCAATTTTTGGGCTCCTGAAGCCAACCCCAGTGTCTCTTTAAAGTAATGTTTGGGCTCCTGCTGCTGCTGCAAACTTCTGCCAAGTCCAGGGTGTGATTCATCCAATTTTTGTGCTCCTGAAGCCAACCCCAGGGTCTCTTTGAAGTAATGTTTGGGTTCCTGCTGCTGCTGCTGCCAACTTCTGCCAACTCCAGGGTGTGATTCATCCAATTTTTGGGCTCCTGAAGCCAACTCCAGTGTATATTTGGGCTCCTGCTGCTGCTGCTGCTGCCAACTCCAGGGTGTGATTCATCCCATTTTTGGCCTCCTGAAGCCAACCCCAGTGTCTCTTTAAAGTAATATTTGGGCTCCTGCTGCTCCCAACTCCAGGGCGTGATTCATCCAATTTTGGCCTCCTGAAGCCAACCCCAGTGTCTCTTTAAAGTAATATTTGGGCTCCTGCTGCTGCTGCTGCCAACTCCAGGGTGTGATTCATCCAATTTTTGGGCTCCTGAAGCCAACTCCAGTGTATACTTGGGCTCCTGCTGCTGCTGCTGCCAACTCCAGGGTGTGAATCATCCAATTTTTGGGCTCCTGAAGCCAACCCCAGTGTCTCTTTAAAGTAATATTTGGGCTCCTGCTGCTGCTGCTGCCAACTCCAGGGTGTGATTCATCCAATTTTTGGGCTCCTGAAGCCAACTCCAGTGTCTCTATAAAGTAATCTTTGGGCTCCTGCTGCTGCTGCTGCTGCCAACTCCAGGGTGTGATTCATCCAATTTTTGGGCTCCTGAAGCCAACTCCAGTGTCTCTTTAAAGTAATATTTGGGCTCCTGCTGCTGCTTGCAACTCCAGGGTGTGATTCATCCAATTTTTGGGCTCCTGAAGCCAACCCCAGGGTCTCTTTAAAGTAATATTTGGGCTCCTGCTGCTGCTGCCAACTTCTGCCAACTCCAGGGTGTGATTTATCCAATTTTTGGGCTCCGAAGCCAATCCCAGTGTCTCTTTAAAATAATGTTTGGGCTCCTGCTGCTGCTGCTGCCAACTTCTGCCAACTCCAGGGTGTGAATCATCCAATTTTTGGGCTCCTGAAGCCAACCCCAGTGTCTCTTTAAAGTAATATTTGGGCTCCTGCTGCTGCTGCTGCCAACTTCTGCCAACTCCAGGGTGTGATTCATCCAATTTTTGGGCTCCTGAAGCCAACTCCAGTGTATATTTGGGCTCCTGCTGCTGCTGCTGCTGCCAACTCCAGGGTGTGATTCATCCAATTTCTGGCCTCCTGAAGCCAACCCCAGTGTCTCTTTAAAGTAATATTTGGGCTCCTGCTGCTGCCAACTCCAGGGCGTGATTCATCCAATTTTTGGCTTCCTGAAGCCAACCCCAGTGTCTCTTTAAAGTAATATTTGGGCTCCTGCTGCTGCTGCTGCCAACTCCAGGGTGTGATTCATCCAATTTTTGGGCTCCTGAAGCCAACTCCAGTGTATATTTGGGCTCCTGCTGCTGCCAACTCCAGGGTGTGAATCATCCAATTTTTGGGCTCCTGAAGCCAACCCCAGTGTCTCTTTAAAGTAATATTTGGGCTCCTCCTGCTGCTGCTGCCAACTCCAGGGTGTGATTCATCCAATTTTTGGGCTCCTGAAGCCAACTCCAGTGTCTCTATAAAGTAATCTTTGGGCTCCTGCTGCTGCTGCTGCTGCCAACTCCAGGGTGTGATTCATTCAATTTTTGGGCTCCTGAAGCCAACTCCAGTGTCTCTTTAAAGTAATCTTTGGGCTCCTGCTGCTGCTTGCAACTCCAGGGTGTGATTCATCCAATTTTTGGGCTCCTGAAGCCAACCCCAGGGTCTCTTTAAAGTAATGTTTGGGCTCCTGCTGCTGCTGCTGCCAACTTCTGCCAACTCCAGGGTGTGATTCATCCAATTTTTGGGCTCCTGAAGCCAACCCCAGTGTCTCTTTAAAGTAATGTTTGGGCTCCTGCTGCTGCTGCTGCCAACTTCTGCCAAATCCAGGGTGTGAATCATCCAATTTTTGGGCTCCTGAAGCCAACCCCAGTGTCTCTTTAAAGTAATATTTGGGCTCCTGCTGCTGCTGCTGCCAACTCCAGGGTGTGATTCATCCAATTTTTGGGCTCCTGAAGCCAACCCCAGTGTCTCTATAAAGTAATCTTTGGGCTCCTGCTGCTGCTGCCAACTCCAGGGTGTGATTCATCCAATTTTTGGGCTCCTGAAGCCAACCCCAGTGTCTCTTTAAAGTAATGTTTGGGCTGCTGCTTCTGCCAACTTCAGCCAACTCCAGGGTGTGATTCATCCAATTTTTGGGCTCCTGAAGCCAGCTCCAGTGTCTCTTTAAAGTAATGTTTGGGCTCCTGTTGCTGCTGCTGCCAACTTCTGCCAACTCCAGGGTGTGATTCATCCAATTTGTGGGCTCCTGAAGCCAACCCCAGGGTCTCTTTAAAGTAATGTTTGGGCTCCTGCTGCTGCTGCTGCCAACTTCTGCCAACTCCAGGGTGTGAGTCATCCAATTTTTGGGCTCCTGAAGCCAACTCCAGTGTATATTTGGGCTCCTGCTGCTGCTGCTGCCAACTCCAGGGTGTGATTCATCCAATTTTTGGGCTCCTGAAGCCAACCCCAGTGTCTCTTTAAAGTAATGTTTGGGCTGCTGCTTCTGCCAACTTCAGCCAACTCCAGGGTGTGATTCATCCAATTTTTGGGCTCCTGAAGCCAGCTCCAGTGTATATTTGGGCTCCTGCTGCTGCTGCTGCTGCCAACTTCAGTGTGTGATTCATCCAATTTTTGGGCTCCTGAAGCCAACCCCAGGGTCTCTTTAAAGTAATGTTTGGGCTCCTGCTGCTGCTGCTGCCAACTTCTGCCAACTCCAGGGTGTGATTCATCCAATTTTTGGGCTCCTGAAGCCAACCCCAGTGTCTCCTTAAAGTAATGTTTGGGCTCCTGCTGCTGCTGCTGCCAACTTCTGCCAACTCCAGGGTGTGATTCATCCAATTTTTGGGCTCCTGAAGCCAACTCCAGTGTATATTTGGGCTCCTGCTGCTGCTGCTGCCAACTCCAGGGTGTGATTCACCCAATTTTTGGGCTCCTGAAGCCAACTCCAGTGTCACTTTAAAGTAATGTTTGGGCTACTGCTGCTGCCAACTTCTGCCAACACCAGGGTGTGATTCATCCAATTTTTGGGCTCCTGAAGTCAACTCCAGTGTATACTTGGGCTCCTGCTGCTGCTGCTGCCAACTCCAGGGTGTGATTCATCCAATTTTTGGGCTCCTGAAGCCAACCCCAGGGTCTCTTTAAAGTAATGTTTGGGCTCCTGCTGCTGCTGCTGCCAACTTCTGCCAACTCCAGGGTGTGATTCATCCAATTTGTGGGCTCCTGAAGCCAACCCCTGGGTCTCTTTAAAGTAATGTTTGGGCTCCTGCTGCTGCTGCTGCCAACTTCTGCCAACTCCAGGGTGTGATTCATCCAATTTTTGGGCTCCTGAAGCCAACTCCAGTGTATATTTGGGCTCCTGCTGCTGCTGCTGCCAACTCCAGGGTGTGATTCATCCAATTTTTGGGCTCCTGAAGCCAACCCCAGTGTCTCTTTAAAGTAATGTTTGGGCTGCTGCTGCTGCCAACTTCAGCCAACTCCAGGGTGTGATTCATCCAATTTTTGGGCTCCTGAAGCCAGCTCCAGTGTATATTTGGGCTCCTGCTGCTGCTGCTGCCAACTTCAGTGTGTGATTCATCCAATTTTTGGGCTCCTGAAGCCAACCCCAGTGTCTCTTTAAAGTAATGTTTGGGCTCCTGCTGCTGCCGCTGCAAACTTCTGCCAACTCCAGGGTGTGATTCATCCAATTTTTGGCTCCTGAAGCCAACCCCAGTGTCTCTTTAAAGTAATGTTTGGGCTCCTGCTGCTGCTGCAAACTTCTGCCAAGTCCAGGGTGTGATTCATCCAATTTTTGTGCTCCTGAAGCCAACCCCAGGGTCTCTTTGAAGTAATGTTTGGGTTCCTGCTGCTGCTGCTGCCAACTTCTGCCAACTCCAGGGTGTGATTCATCCAATTTTTGGGCTCCTGAAGCCAACTCCAGTGTATATTTGGGCTCCTGCTGCTGCTGCTGCTGCCAACTCCAGGGTGTGATTCATCCCATTTTTGGCCTCCTGAAGCCAACCCCAGTGTCTCTTTAAAGTAATATTTGGGCTCCTGCTGCTGCCAACTCCAGGGCGTGATTCATCCAATTTTGGCCTCCTGAAGCCAACCCCAGTGTCTCTTTAAAGTAATATTTGGGCTCCTGCTGCTGCTGCTGCCAACTCCAGGGTGTGATTCATCCAATTTTTGGGCTCCTGAAGCCAACTCCAGTGTATATTTGGGCTCCTGCTGCTGCTGCTGCCAACTCCAGGGTGTGAATCATCCAATTTTTGGGCTCCTGAAGCCAACCCCAGTGTCTCTTTAAAGTAATATTTGGGCTCCTGCTGCTGCTGCTGCCAACTCCAGGGTGTGATTCATCCAATTTTTGGGCTCCTGAAGCCAACTCCAGTGTCTCTATAAAGTAATCTTTGGGCTCCTGCTGCTGCTGCTGCTGCCAACTCCAGGGTGTGATTCATCCAATTTTTGGGCTCCTGAAGCCAACTCCAGTGTCTCTTTAAAGTAATATTTGGGCTCCTGCTGCTGCTTGCAACTCCAGGGTGTGATTCATCCAATTTTTGGGCTCCTGAAGCCAACCCCAGGGTCTCTTTAAAGTAATATTTGGGCTCCTGCTGCTGCTGCCAACTTCTGCCAACTCCAGGGTGTGATTTATCCAATTTTTGGGCTCCGAAGCCAATCCCAGTGTCTCTTTAAAGTAATGTTTGGGCTCCTGCTGCTGCTGCTGCCAACTTCTGCCAACTCCAGGGTGTGAATCATCCAATTTTTGGGCTCCTGAAGCCAACCCCAGTGTCTCTTTAAAGTAATATTTGGGCTCCTGCTGCTGCTGCTGCCAACTTCTGCCAACTCCAGGGTGTGATTCATCCAATTTTTGGGCTCCTGAAGCCAACTCCAGTGTATATTTGGGCTCCTGCTGCTGCTGCTGCTGCCAACTCCAGGGTGTGATTCATCCAATTTCTGGCCTCCTGAAGCCAACCCCAGTGTCTCTTTAAAGTAATATTTGGGCTCCTGCTGCTGCCAACTCCAGGGCGTGATTCATCCAATTTTTGGCTTCCTGAAGCCAACCCCAGTGTCTCTTTAAAGTAATATTTGGGCTCCTGCTGCTGCTGCTGCCAACTCCAGGGTGTGATTCATCCAATTTTTGGGCTCCTGAAGCCAACTCCAGTGTATATTTGGGCTCCTGCTGCTGCCAACTCCAGGGTGTGATTCATCCAATTTTTGGGCTCCTGAAGCCAACCCCAGGGTCTCTTTAAAGTAATATTTGGGCTCCTGCTGCTGCTGCCAACTTCTGCCAACTCCAGGGTGTGATTTATCCAATTTTTGGGCTCCGAAGCCAATCCCAGTGTCTCTTTAAAGTAATGTTTGGGCTCCTGCTGCTGCTGCTGCCAACTTCTGCCAACTCCAGGGTGTGAATCATCCAATTTTTGGGCTCCTGAAGCCAACCCCAGTGTCTCTTTAAAGTAATATTTGGGCTCCTGCTGCTGCTGCTGCCAACTTCTGCCAACTCCAGGGTGTGATTCATCCAATTTTTGGGCTCCTGAAGCCAACTCCAGTGTATATTTGGGCTCCTGCTGCTGCTGCTGCTGCCAACTCCAGGGTGTGATTCATCCAATTTCTGGCCTCCTGAAGCCAACCCCAGTGTCTCTTTAAAGTAATATTTGGGCTCCTGCTGCTGCCAACTCCAGGGCGTGATTCATCCAATTTTTGGCTTCCTGAAGCCAACCCCAGTGTCTCTTTAAAGTAATATTTGGGCTCCTGCTGCTGCTGCTGCCAACTCCAGGGTGTGATTCATCCAATTTTTGGGCTCCTGAAGCCAACTCCAGTGTATATTTGGGCTCCTGCTGCTGCCAACTCCAGGGTGTGAATCATCCAATTTTTGGGCTCCTGAAGCCAACCCCAGTGTCTCTTTAAAGTAATATTTGGGCTCCTCCTGCTGCTGCTGCCAACTCCAGGGTGTGATTCATCCAATTTTTGGGCTCCTGAAGCCAACTCCAGTGTCTCTATAAAGTAATCTTTGGGCTCCTGCTGCTGCTGCTGCTGCCAACTCCAGGGTGTGATTCATTCAATTTTTGGGCTCCTGAAGCCAACTCCAGTGTCTCTTTAAAGTAATATTTGGGCTCCTGCTGCTGCTTGCAACTCCAGGGTGTGATTCATCCAATTTTTGGGCTCCTGAAGCCAACCCCAGGGTCTCTTTAAAGTAATGTTTGGGCTCCTGCTGCTGCTGCTGCCAACTTCTGCCAACTCCAGGGTGTGATTCATCCAATTTTTGGGCTCCTGAAGCCAACCCCAGTGTCTCTTTAAAGTAATGTTTGGGCTCCTGCTGCTGCTGCTGCCAACTTCTGCCAAATCCAGGGTGTGAATCATCCAATTTTTGGGCTCCTGAAGCCAACCCCAGTGTCTCTTTAAAGTAATATTTGGGCTCCTGCTGCTGCTGCTGCCAACTCCAGGGTGTGATTCATCCAATTTTTGGGCTCCTGAAGCCAACCCCAGTGTCTCTATAAAGTAATCTTTGGGCTCCTGCTGCTGCTGCCAACTCCAGGGTGTGATTCATCCAATTTTTGGGCTCCTGAAGCCAACCCCAGTGTCTCTTTAAAGTAATGTTTGGGCTGCTGCTTCTGCCAACTTCAGCCAACTCCAGGGTGTGATTCATCCAATTTTTGGGCTCCTGAAGCCAGCTCCAGTGTATATTTGGGCTCCTGCTGCTGCTGCTGCCAACTTCAGTGTGTGATTCATCCAATTTTTGGGCTCCTGAAGCCAACCCCAGTGTCTCTTTAAAGTAATGTTTGGGCTCCTGTTGCTGCTGCTGCCAACTTCTGCCAACTCCAGGGTGTGATTCATCCAATTTTTAGGCTCCTGAAGCCAACCCCAGGGTCTCTTTAAAGTAATGTTTGGGCTCCTGCTGCTGCTGCTGCCAACTTCTGCCAACTCCAGGGTGTGATTCATCCAATTTGTGGGCTCCTGAAGCCAACCCCAGGGTCTCTTTAAAGTAATGTTTGGGCTCCTGCTGCTGCTGCTGCCAACTTCTGCCAACTCCAGGGTGTGATTCATCCAATTTTTGGGCTCCTGAAGCCAACTCCAGTGTATATTTGGGCTCCTGCTGCTGCTGCTGCCAACTCCAGGGTGTGATTCATCCAATTTTTGGGCTCCTGAAGCCAACCCCAGTGTCTCTTTAAAGTAATGTTTGGGCTGCTGCTTCTGCCAACTTCAGCCAACTCCAGGGTGTGATTCATCCAATTTTTGGGCTCCTGAAGCCAGCTCCAGTGTATATTTGGGCTCCTGCTGCTGCTGCTGCCAACTTCAGTGTGTGATTCATCCAATTTTTGGGCTCCTGAAGCCAACCCCAGGGTCTCTTTAAAGTAATGTTTGGGCTCCTGCTGCTGCTGCTGCCAACTTCTGCCAACTCCAGGGTGTGATTCATCCAATTTTTGGGCTCCTGAAGCCAACCCCAGTGTCTCCTTAAAGTAATGTTTGGGCTCCTGCTGCTGCTGCTGCCAACTTCTGCCAACTCCAGGGTGTGATTCATCCAATTTTTGGGCTCCTGAAGCCAACTCCAGTGTATATTTGGGCTCCTGCTGCTGCTGCTGCCAACTCCAGGGTGTGATTCACCCAATTTTTGGGCTCCTGAAGCCAACTCCAGTGTCACTTTAAAGTAATGTTTGGGCTACTGCTGCTGCCAACTTCTGCCAACACCAGGGTGTGATTCATCCAATTTTTGGGCTCCTGAAGTCAACTCCAGTGTATACTTGGGCTCCTGCTGCTGCTGCTGCCAACTCCAGGGTGTGATTCATCCAATTTTTGGGCTCCTGAAGCCAACCCCAGTGTCTCTTTAAAGTAATGTTTGGGCTCCTGCTGTTGCTGCAGCCAACTTCTGCCAACTCCAGGGTGTGATTCATCCAATTTTTGGGCTCCTGAAGCCAACTCCAGTGTCTCTTTAAAGTAATGTTTTGGCTCCTGCTGCTGCTGCTGCAAACTTCTGCCAACTCCAGGGTGTGATTCATCCAATTTTTGTGCTCCTGAAGCCAACCCCAGGGTCTCTTTGAAGTAATGTTTGGGTTCCTGCTGCTGCTGCTGCCAACTTCTGCCAACTCCAGGGTGTGATTCATCCAATTTTTGGGCTCCTGAAGCCAACTCCAGTGTATATTTGGGCTCCTGCTGCTGCTGCTGCCAACTCCAGGGTGTGATTCATCCAATTTTTGGGCTCCTGAAGCCAACCCCAGTGTCTCTTTAAAGTAATATTTGGGCTCCTGCTGCTGCCAACTCCAGGGCGTGATTCATCCAATTTTTGGCCTCCTGAAGCCAACCCCAGTGTCTCTTTAAAGTAATATTTGGGCTCCTGCTGCTGCTGCTGCCAACTCCAGGGTGTGATTCATCCAATTTTTGGGCTCCTGAAGCCAACTCCAGTGTCTCTATAAAGTAATCTTTGGGCTCCTGCTGCTGCTGCTGCTGCCAACTCCAGGGTGTGATTCATCCAATTTTTGGGCTCCTGAAGCCAACCCCAGTGTCTCTTTAAAGTAATATTTGGGCTCCTGTTGCTGCTTGCAACTCCAGGGTGTGATTCATCCAATTTTTGGGCTCCTGAAGCCAACCCCAGGGTCTCTTTAAAGTAATGTTTGGGCTCCTGCTGCTGCCAACTTCTGCCAACTCCAGGGTGTGATTCATCCAATTCTTGGGCTCCTGAAGCCTACCCCAGTGTCTCTTTAAAGTAATATTTGGGCTCCTGCTGCTGCTGCTGCCAACTTCTGCCAACTCCAGGGTGTGATTCATCCAATTTTTGGGCTCCTGAAGCCAACCCCAGTGTCTCTTTAAAGTAATGTTTGGGCTCCTGCTGCAGCTGCTGCCAACTTCTGCCAACTCCAGGGTGTGATTCATCCAATTTTGGGCGCCTGAAGCCAACCCCAGGGTCTCTTTGAAGTAATGTTTGGGCTCCTGCTGCTGCTGCTGCTGCCAACTTCTGCCAACTCCAGGGTGTGATTCATCCAATTTTTGGGCTCCTGAAGCCAACCCCAGTGTCTCTTTAAAGTAATGTTTGGGCTCCTGCTGCTGCTGCTGCCAACTTCTGCCAACTCCAGGGTGTGATTCATCCAATTTTTGGGCTCCTGAAGCCAACCCCAGGGTCTCTTTAAAGTAATGTTTGGGCTCCTGCTGCTGCTGCTGCCAACTTCTGCCAACTCCAGGGTGTGATTCATCCAATTTGTGGGCTCCTGAAGCCAACCCCAGGGTCTCTTTAAAGTAATGTTTGGGCTCCTGCTGCTGCTGCTGCCAACTTCTGCCAACTCCAGGGTGTGATTCATCCAATTTTTGGGCTCCTGAAGCCAACTCCAGTGTATATTTGGGCTCCTGCTGCTGCCAACTCCAGGGTGTGATTCATCCAATTTTTGGGCTCCTGAAGCCAACCCCAGTGTCTCTTTAAAGTAATGTTTGGGCTGCTGCTGCTGCCAACTTCAGCCAACTCCAGGGTGTGATTCATCCAATTTTTGGGCTCCTGAAGCCAGCTCCAGTGTATATTTGGGCTCCTGCTGCTGCTGCTGCCAACTTCAGTGTGTGATTCATCCGATTTTTGGGCTCCTGAAGCCAACCCCAGTGTCTCTTTAAAGTAATGTTTGGGCTCCTGCTGCTGCTGCTGCAAACTTCTGCCAACTCCAGGGTGTGATTCATCCAATTTTTGGGCTCCTGAAGCCAACCCCAGTGTCTCTTTAAAGTAATGTTTGGGCTCCTGCTGCTGCTGCAAACTTCTGCCAACTCCAGGGTGTGATTCATCCAATTTTTGTGCTCCTGAAGCCAACCCCAGGGTCTCTTTGAAGTAATGTTTGGGTTCCTGCTGCTGCTGCTGCCAACTTCTGCCAACTCCAGGGTGTGATTCATCCAATTTTTGGGCTCCTGAAGCCAACTCCAGTGTATATTTGGGCTCCTGCTGCTGCTGCTGCTGCCAACTCCAGGGTGTGATTCATCCCATTTTTGGCCTCCTGAAGCCAACCCCAGTGTCTCTTTAAAGTAATATTTGGGCTCCTGCTGCTGCCAACTCCAGGGCGTGATTCATCCAATTTTGGCCTCCTGAAGCCAACCCCAGTGTCTCTTTAAAGTAATATTTGGGCTCCTGCTGCTGCTGCTGCCAACTCCAGGGTGTGATTCATCCAATTTTTGGGCTCCTGAAGCCAACTCCAGTGTATATTTGGGCTCCTGCTGCTGCTGCTGCCAACTCCAGGGTGTGAATCATCCAATTTTTGGGCTCCTGAAGCCAACCCCAGTGTCTCTTTAAAGTAATATTTGGGCTCCTGCTGCTGCTGCTGCCAACTCCAGGGTGTGATTCATCCAATTTTTGGGCTCCTGAAGCCAACTCCAGTGTCTCTATAAAGTAATCTTTGGGCTCCTGCTGCTGCTGCTGCTGCCATCTCCAGGGTGTGATTCATCCAATTTTTGGGCTCCTGAAGCCAACTCCAGTGTCTCTTTAAAGTAATATTTGGGCTCCTGCTGCTGCTTGAAACTCCAGGGTGTGATTCATCCAATTTTTGGGCTCCTGAAGCCAACCCCAGGGTCTCTTTAAAGTAATATTTGGGCTCCTGCTGCTGCTGCTGCCAACTTCTGCCAACTCCAGGGTGTGATTTATCCAATTTTTGGGCTCCGAAGCCAATCCCAGTGTCTCTTTAAAGTAATGTTTGGGCTCCTGCTGCTGCTGCTGCCAACTTCTGCCAACTCCAGGGTGTGAATCATCCAATTTTTGGGCTCCTGAAGCCAACCCCAGTGTCTCTTTAAAGTAATATTTGGGCTCCTGCTGCTGCTGCTGCCAACTTCTGCCAACTCCAGGGTGTGATTCATCCAATTTTTGGGCTCCTGAAGCCAACTCCAGTGTATACTTGGGCTCCTGCTGCTGCTGCTGCCAACTCCAGGGTGTGATTCATCCAATTTCTGGCCTCCTGAAGCCAACCCCAGTGTCTCTTTAAAGTAATATTTGGGCTCCTGCTGCTGCCAACTCCAGGGCGTGATTCATCCAATTTTTGGCCTCCTGAAGCCAACCCCAGTGTCTCTTTAAAGTAATATTTGGGCTCCTGCTGCTGCTGCTGCCAACTCCAGGGTGTGATTCATCCAATTTTTGGGCTCCTGAAGCCAACTCCAGTGTATATTTGGGCTCCTGCTGCTGCCAACTCCAGGGTGTGAATCATCCAATTTTTGGGCTCCTGAAGCCAACCCCAGTGTCTCTTTAAAGTAATATTTGGGCTCCTCCTGCTGCTGCTGCCAACTCCAGGGTGTGATTCATCCAATTTTTGGGCTCCTGAAGCCAACTCCAGTGTCTCTATAAAGTAATCTTTGGGCTCCTGCTGCTGCTGCTGCTGCCAACTCCAGGGTGTGATTCATTCAATTTTTGGGCTCCTGAAGCCAACTCCAGTGTCTCTTTAAAGTAATATTTGGGCTCCTGCTGCTGCTTGCAACTCCAGGGTGTGATTCATCCAATTTTTGGGCTCCTGAAGCCAACCCCAGGGTCTCTTTAAAGTAATGTTTGGGCTCCTGCTGCTGCTGCCAACTTCTGCCAACTCCAGGGTGTGATTCATCCAATTTTTGGGCTCCTGAAGCCAACCCCAGTGTCTCTTTAAAGTAATGTTTGGGCTCCTGCTGCTGCTGCTGCCAACTTCTTCCAAATCCAGGGTGTGAATCATCCAATTTTTGGGCTCCTGAAGCCAACCCCAGTGTCTCTTTAAAGTAATATTTGGGCTCCTGCTGCTGCTGCTGCCAACTCCAGGGTGTGATTCATCCAATTTTTGGGCTCCTGAAGCCAACTCCAGTGTCTCTGTCATGAATGACTTGCCTTCAGTCCGTGCCCGTGGTGTCCCTAGGCAACTGGCCAGGGTTTCTCCTGCCCAGCAGCCGCCTCTGCCTCCGGTGCCATCCCCAGCGGCGCGTGTGTCGCCGAGTAAGTCCTCCCCCCTTGCCCATTGTCACTCAGTTTGTGCTTGCTGGCCTATACAATCAGCTCATGTCCTCCGGTGGTGCAATACTCAGAATGGCCACCGGAGGCTGTTTAAAAGAACGACGTCTAGAAGGTGCAGCTCTGAGCAGTTTGCCTGCGAAGCTCAGCTGGAGCAATCAGCCCAGAGCTCACCAATCAGACCACAGGGCCAGTGCTCCAATCTGCCGTCAGATCCTAAGTGCACCAATCCCAGCCACTGTCTCCCTGTCCAATCCTGCCGGTTTTCCCACTATAAAGGGATTTCCACTGCAGTGTGTCATTGCCTGTTATAGCGCCTAGTACTTAGTTGTCTAGCTTGTCTCTAGTGATTGAACCGACCTTTTGCCTGCCTGACCATGGTACCGCCTGACCCCTCTGATACCTCGCACTGTGACCTTCTGGATTTGACCTCGGCTTGTTTGACTACTCTTTGTACCTCCTATTGGATACCTCGCCCTGTGACCTCCCGGCTCCGACCTCGGCTTGTAATCGGATTTCTGCCATCCGGCATCCTCACTTGGGACTCCCTGCCGTTCATCAGTCTCCACCTTAAGCTGGTAATCTTTGCGCCCTATAAGTCCTGGGGGTAACCGAGTAGGAGAGGCATAACCCGCGTCTCCTACAAGCGGGGACTTGTCTATAGGCAGAAGAGGCGGTGGAGATTGGGGATTATCAGCTCAAGACAGACTGGTGTCTGGTACAGTCCTTACAGTCTCTATAAAGTAATCTTTGGGCTCCTGCTGCTGCCAACTTCTGCCAACTCCAGGGTGTGATTCATCCAATTTTTGGGCTCCTGAAGCCAACTCCAGTGTCTCTTTAAAGTAATATTTGGGCTCCTGCTGCTGCTTGCAACTCCAGGGTGTGATTCATCCAATTTTTGGGCTCCTGAAGCCAACCCCAGTGTCTCTTTAAAGTAATGTTTGGGCTCCTGCTGCTGCCAACTTCTGCCAACTCCAGGGTGTGATTCATCCAATTTTTGGGCTCCTGAAGCCAACCCCAGGGTCTCTTTAAAGTAATGTTTGGGCTCCTGCTGCTGCTGCTGCCAACTTCTGCCAACTCCAGGGTGTGATTCATCCAATTTGTGGGCTCCTGAAGCCAACCCCAGGGTCTCTTTAAAGTAATGTTTGGGCTCCTGCTGCTGCTGCTGCCAACTTCTGCCAACTCCAGGGTGTGATTCATCCAATTTTTGGGCTCCTGAAGCCAACTCCAGTGTATATTTGGGCTCCTGCTGCTGCCAACTCCAGGGTGTGATTCATCCAATTTTTGGGCTCCTGAAGCCAACCCCAGTGTCTCTTTAAAGTAATGTTTGGGCTGCTGCTGCTGCCAACTTCAGCCAACTCCAGGGTGTGATTCATCCAATTTTTGGGCTCCTGAAGCCAGCTCCAGTGTATATTTGGGCTCCTGCTGCTGCTGCTGCCAACTTCAGTGTGTGATTCATCCGATTTTTGGGCTCCTGAAGCCAACCCCAGTGTCTCTTTAAAGTAATGTTTGGGCTCCTGCTGCTGTTGCTGCAAACTTCTGCCAACTCCAGGGTGTGATTCATCCAATTTTTGGGCTCCTGAAGCCAACCCCAGTGTCTCTTTAAAGTAATGTTTGGGCTCCTGCTGCTGCTGCAAACTTCTGCCAACCCCAGGGTGTGATTCATCCAATTTTTGTGCTCCTGAAGCCAACCCCAGGGTCTCTTTGAAGTAATGTTTGGGTTCCTGCTGCTGCTGCTGCCAACTTCTGCCAACTCCAGGGTGTGATTCATCCAATTTTTGGGCTCCTGAAGCCAACTCCAGTGTATATTTGGGCTCCTGCTGCTGCTGCTGCTGCCAACTCCAGGGTGTGATTCATCCCATTTTTGGCCTCCTGAAGCCAACCCCAGTGTCTCTTTAAAGTAATATTTGGGCTCCTGCTGCTGCCAACTCCAGGGCGTGATTCATCCAATTTTGGCCTCCTGAAGCCAACCCCAGTGTCTCTTTAAAGTAATATTTGGGCTCCTGCTGCTGCTGCTGCCAACTCCAGGGTGTGATTCATCCAATTTTTGGGCTCCTGAAGCCAACTCCAGTGTATATTTGGGCTGCTGCTGCTGCCAACTCCAGGGTGTGAATCATCCAATTTTTGGGCTCCTGAAGCCAACCCCAGTGTCTCTTTAAAGTAATATTTGGGCTCCTGCTGCTGCTGCTGCCAACTCCAGGGTGTGATTCATCCAATTTTTGGGCTCCTGAAGCCAACTCCAGTGTCTCTATAAAGTAATCTTTGGGCTCCTGCTGCTGCTGCCATCTCCAGGGTGTGATTCATCCAATTTTTGGGCTCCTGAAGCCAACTCCAGTGTCTCTTTAAAGTAATATTTGGGCTCCTGCTGCTGCTTGAAACTCCAGGGTGTGATTCATCCAATTTTTGGGCTCCTGAAGCCAACCCCAGGGTCTCTTTAAAGTAATATTTGGGCTCCTGCTGCTGCTGCTGCCAACTTCTGCCAACTCCAGGGTGTGATTTATCCAATTTTTGGGCTCCGAAGCCAATCCCAGTGTCTCTTTAAAGTAATGTTTGGGCTCCTGCTGCTGCTGCTGCCAACTTCTGCCAACTCCAGGGTGTGAATCATCCAATTTTTGGGCTCCTGAAGCCAACCCCAGTGTCTCTTTAAAGTAATATTTGGGCTCCTGCTGCTGCCAACTTCTGCCAACTCCAGGGTGTGATTCATCCAATTTTTGGGCTCCTGAAGCCAACTCCAGTGTATACTTGGGCTCCTGCTGCTGCTGCTGCCAACTCCAGGGTGTGATTCATCCAATTTCTGGCCTCCTGAAGCCAACCCCAGTGTCTCTTTAAAGTAATATTTGGGCTCCTGCTGCTGCCAACTCCAGGGCGTGATTCATCCAATTTTTGGCCTCCTGAAGCCAACCCCAGTGTCTCTTTAAAGTAATATTTGGGCTCCTGCTGCTGCTGCTGCCAACTCCAGGATGTGATTCATCCAATTTTTGGGCTCCTGAAGCCAACTCCAGTGTATATTTGGGCTCCTGCTGCTGCCAACTCCAGGGCGTGATTCATCCAATTTTTGGCCTCCTGAAGCCAACCCCAGTGTCTCTTTAAAGTAATATTTGGGCTCCTCCTGCTGCTGCTGCCAACTCCAGGGTGTGATTCATCCAATTTTTGGGCTCCTGAAGCCAACTCCAGTGTCTCTATAAAGTAATCTTTGGGCTCCTGCTGCTGCTGCTGCTGCCAACTCCAGGGTGTGATTCATTCAATTTTTGGGCTCCTGAAGCCAACTCCAGTGTCTCTTTAAAGTAATATTTGGGCTCCTGCTGCTGCTTGCAACTCCAGGGTGTGATTCATCCAATTTTTGGGCTCCTGAAGCCAACCATAGGGTCTCTTTAAAGTAATGTTTGGGCTCCTGCTGCTGCTGCCAACTTCTGCCAACTCCAGGGTGTGATTCATCCAATTTTTGGGCTCCTGAAGCCAACCCCAGTGTCTCTTTAAAGTAATGTTTGGGCTCCTGCTGCTGCCAACTTCTGCCAAATCCAGGGTGTGAATCATCCAATTTTTGGGCTCCTGAAGCCAACCCCAGTGTCTCTTTAAAGTAATATTTGGGCTCCTGCTGCTGCTGCTGCCAACTCCAGGGTGTGATTCATCCAATTTTTGGGCTCCTGAAGCCAACTCCAGTGTATATTTGGGCTCCTGCTGCTGCTGCTGCTGCCAACTCCAGGGTGTGATTCATCCAATTTTTGGGCTCCTGAAGCCAACCCCAGTGTCTCTTTAAAGTAATGTTTGGGCTGCTGCTGCTGCCAACTTCAGCCAACTCCAGGGTGTGATTCATCCAATTTTTGGGCTCCTGAAGCCAGCTCCAGTGTATATTTGGGCTCCTGCTGCTGCTGCTGCCAACTTCAGTGTGTGATTCATCCAATTTTTGGGCTCCTGAAGCCAACCCCAGTGTCTCTTTAAAGTAATGTTTGGGCTCCTGCTGCTGCTGCTGCAAACTTCTGCCAACTCCAGGGTGTGATTCATCCAATTTTTGGGCTCCTGAAGCCAACCCCAGTGTCTCTTTAAAGTAATGTTTGGGCTCCTGCTGCTGCTGCAAACTTCTGCCAACTCCAGGGTGTGATTCATCCAATTTTTGGGCTCCTGAAGCCAACCCCAGTGTCTCTTTAAAGTAATGTTTGGGCTCCTGCTGCTGCTGCTGCCAACTTCTGCCAACTCCAGGGTGTGATTCATCCAATTTTTGGACTCCTGAAGCCAACTCCAGTGTATATTTGGGCTCCCGCTGCTGCTGCTGCTGCCAACTCCAGGGTGTGATTCATCCCATTTTTGGCCTCCTGAAGCCAACCCCAGTGTCTCTTTAAAGTAATATTTGGGCTCCTGCTGCTGCCAACTCCAGGGCGTGATTCATCCAATTTTGGCCTCCTGAAGCCAACCCCAGTGTCTCTTTAAAGTAATATTTGGGCTCCTGCTGCTGCTGCTGCCAACTCCAGGGTGTGATTCATCCAATTTTTGGGCTCCTGAAGCCAACTCCAGTGTATATTTGGGCTCCTGCTGCTGCTGCTGCCAACTCCAGGGTGTGAATCATCCAATTTTTGGGCTCCTGAAGCCAACCCCAGTGTCTCTTTAAAGTAATATTTGGGCTCCTGCTGCTGCCAACTCCAGGGTGTGATTCATCCAATTTTTGGGCTCCTGAAGGCAACTCCAGTGTCTCTATAAAGTAATCTTTGGGCTCCTGCTGCTGCTGCTGCTGCCAACTTCAGGGTGTGATTCATCCAATTTTTGGGCTCCTGAAGCCAACTCCAGTGTTTCTTTAAAGTAATATTTGGGCTCCTGCTGCTGCTTGAAACTCCAGGGTGTGATTCATCCAATTTTTGGGCTCCTGCTGCTGCTGCTGCCAACTCCAGGGTGTGATTCATCCAATTTTTGGGCTCCTGAAGCCAACCCCAGTGTCTCTTTAAAGTAATGTTTGGGCTGCTGCTGCTGCCAACTTCAGCCAACTCCAGGGTGTGATTCATCCAATTTTTGGGCTCCTGAAGCCAACCCCAGGGTCTCTTTAAAGTAATGTTTGGGCTCCTGCTGCTGCTGCTGCAAACTTCTGCCAACTCCAGGGTGTGATTCATCCAATTTTTGGGCTCCTGAAGCCAACCCCAGTGTCTCTTTAAAGTAATGTTTGGGCTCCTGCTGCTGCTGCTGCAAACTTCTGCCAACTCCAGGGTGTGATTCATCCAATTTTTGGGCTCCTGAAGCCAACCCCAGTGTCTCTTTAAAGTAATGTTTGGGCTCCTGCTGCTGCTGCTGCCAACTTCTGCCAACTCCAGGGTGTGATTCATCCAATTTTTGGACTCCTGAAGCCAACTCCAGTGTATATTTGGGCTCCTGCTGCTGCTGCTGCCAACTTCAGTGTGTGATTCATCCAATTTTTGGGCTCCTGAAGCCAACCCCAGTGTCTCTTTAAAGTAATGTTTGGGCTCCTGCTGCTGCTGCTGCAAACTTCTGCCAACTCCAGGGTGTGATTCATCCAATTTTTGGGCTCCTGAAGCCAACCCCAGTGTCTCTTTAAAGTAATGTTTGGGCTCCTGCTGCTGCTGCAAACTTCTGCCAACTCCAGGGTGTGATTCATCCAATTTTTGGGCTCCTGAAGCCAACCCCAGTGTCTCTTTAAAGTAATGTTTGGGCTCCTGCTGCTGCTGCTGCCAACTTCTGCCAACTCCAGGGTGTGATTCATCCAATTTTTGGACTCCTGAAGCCAACTCCAGTGTATATTTGGGCTCCCGCTGCTGCTGCTGCTGCCAACTCCAGGGTGTGATTCATCCCATTTTTGGCCTCCTGAAGCCAACCCCAGTGTCTCTTTAAAGTAATATTTGGGCTCCTGCTGCTGCCAACTCCAGGGCGTGATTCATCCAATTTTGGCCTCCTGAAGCCAACCCCAGTGTCTCTTTAAAGTAATATTTGGGCTCCTGCTGCTGCTGCTGCCAACTCCAGGGTGTGAATCATCCAATTTTTGGGCTCCTGAAGCCAACTCCAGTGTATATTTGGGCTCCTGCTGCTGCTGCTGCCAACTCCAGGGTGTGAATCATCCAATTTTTGGGCTCCTGAAGCCAACCCCAGTGTCTCTTTAAAGTAATATTTGGGCTCCTGCTGCTGCTGCTGCCAACTCCAGGGTGTGATTCATCCAATTTTTGGGCTCCTGAAGGCAACTCCAGTGTCTCTATAAAGTAATCTTTGGGCTCCTGCTGCTGCTGCTGCTGCCAACTTCAGGGTGTGATTCATCCAATTTTTGGGCTCCTGAAGCCAACTCCAGTGTTTCTTTAAAGTAATATTTGGGCTCCTGCTGCTGCTTGAAACTCCAGGGTGTGATTCATCCAATTTTTGGGCTCCTGAAGCCAACCCCAGGGTCTCTTTAAAGTAATATTTGGGCTGCTGCTGCTGCCAACTTCTGCCAACTCCAGGGTGTGATTTATCCAATTTTTGGGCTCCGAAGCCAATCCCAGTGTCTCTTTAAAGTAATGTTTGGGCTCCTGCTGCTGCTGCTGCCAACTTCTGCCAACTCCAGGGTGTGAATCATCCAATTTTTGGGCTCCTGAAGCCAACCCCAGTGTCTCTTTAAAGTAATATTTGGGCTCCTGCTGCTGCTGCTGCCAACTTCTGCCAACTCCAGGGTGTGATTCATCCAATTTTTGGGCTCCTGAAGCCAACTCCAGTGTATACTTGGGCTCCTGCTGCTGCTGCTGCCAACTCCAGGGCGTGATTCATCCAATTTTTGGCCTCCTGAAGCCAACCCCAGTGTCTCTTTAAAGTAATATTTGGGCTCCTGCTGCTGCTGCTGCCAACTCCAGGGTGTGATTCATCCAATTTTTGGGCTCCTGAAGCCAACTCCAGTGTATATTTGGGCTCCTGCTGCTGCCAACTCCAGGGTGTGATTCATCCAATTTTTGGGCTCCTGAAGCCAACCCCAGTGTCTCTTTAAAGTAATGTTTGGGCTGCTGCTGCTGCCAACTTCAGCCAACTCCAGGGTGTGATTCATCCAATTTTTGGGCTCCTGAAGCCAGCTCCAGTGTATATTTGGGCTCCTGCTGCTGCTGCTGCCAACTTCAGTGTGTGATTCATCCGATTTTTGGGCTCCTGAAGCCAACCCCAGTGTCTCTTTAAAGTAATGTTTGGGCTCCTGCTGCTGTTGCTGCAAACTTCTGCCAACTCCAGGGTGTGATTCATCCAATTTTTGGGCTCCTGAAGCCAACCCCAGTGTCTCTTTAAAGTAATGTTTGGGCTCCTGCTGCTGCTGCAAACTTCTGCCAACTCCAGGGTGTGATTCATCCAATTTTTGTGCTCCTGAAGCCAACCCCAGGGTCTCTTTGAAGTAATGTTTGGGTTCCTGCTGCTGCTGCTGCCAACTTCTGCCAACTCCAGGGTGTGATTCATCCAATTTTTGGGCTCCTGAAGCCAACTCCAGTGTATATTTGGGCTCCTGCTGCTGCTGCTGCCAACTCCAGGGTGTGATTCATCCCATTTTTGGCCTCCTGAAGCCAACCCCAGTGTCTCTTTAAAGTAATATTTGGGCTCCTGCTGCTGCCAACTCCAGGGCGTGATTCATCCAATTTTGGCCTCCTGAAGCCAACCCCAGTGTCTCTTTAAAGTAATATTTGGGCTCCTGCTGCTGCTGCTGCCAACTCCAGGGTGTGATTCATCCAATTTTTGGGCTCCTGAAGCCAACTCCAGTGTATATTTGGGCTGCTGCTGCTGCCAACTCCAGGGTGTGAATCATCCAATTTTTGGGCTCCTGAAGCCAACCCCAGTGTCTCTTTAAAGTAATATTTGGGCTCCTGCTGCTGCTGCTGCCAACTCCAGGGTGTGATTCATCCAATTTTTGGGCTCCTGAAGCCAACTCCAGTGTCTCTATAAAGTAATCTTTGGGCTCCTGCTGCTGCTGCTGCTGCCATCTCCAGGGTGTGATTCATCCAATTTTTGGGCTCCTGAAGCCAACTCCAGTGTCTCTTTAAAGTAATATTTGGGCTCCTGCTGCTGCTTGAAACTCCAGGGTGTGATTCATCCAATTTTTGGGCTCCTGAAGCCAACCCCAGGGTCTCTTTAAAGTAATATTTGGGCTCCTGCTGCTGCTGCTGCCAACTTCTGCCAACTCCAGGGTGTGATTTATCCAATTTTTGGGCTCCGAAGCCAATCCCAGTGTCTCTTTAAAGTAATGTTTGGGCTCCTGCTGCTGCTGCTGCCAACTTCTGCCAACTCCAGGGTGTGAATCATCCAATTTTTGGGCTCCTGAAGCCAACCCCAGTGTCTCTTTAAAGTAATATTTGGGCTCCTGCTGCTGCCAACTTCTGCCAACTCCAGGGTGTGATTCATCCAATTTTTGGGCTCCTGAAGCCAACTCCAGTGTATACTTGGGCTCCTGCTGCTGCTGCTGCCAACTCCAGGGTGTGATTCATCCAATTTCTGGCCTCCTGAAGCCAACCCCAGTGTCTCTTTAAAGTAATATTTGGGCTCCTGCTGCTGCCAACTCCAGGGCGTGATTCATCCAATTTTTGGCCTCCTGAAGCCAACCCCAGTGTCTCTTTAAAGTAATATTTGGGCTCCTGCTGCTGCTGCTGCCAACTCCAGGATGTGATTCATCCAATTTTTGGGCTCCTGAAGCCAACTCCAGTGTATATTTGGGCTCCTGCTGCTGCCAACTCCAGGGCGTGATTCATCCAATTTTTGGCCTCCTGAAGCCAACCCCAGTGTCTCTTTAAAGTAATATTTGGGCTCCTGCTGCTGCTGCTGCCAACTCCAGGGTGTGATTCATCCAATTTTTGGGCTCCTGAAGCCAACTCCAGTGTCTCTATAAAGTAATCTTTGGGCTCCTGCTGCTGCTGCTGCTGCCAACTCCAGGGTGTGATTCATTCAATTTTTGGGCTCCTGAAGCCAACTCCAGTGTCTCTTTAAAGTAATATTTGGGCTCCTGCTGCTGCTTGCACCTCCAGGGTGTGATTCATCCAATTTTTGGGCTCCTGAAGCCAACCATAGGGTCTCTTTAAAGTAATGTTTGGGCTCCTGCTGCTGCTGCCAACTTCTGCCAACTCCAGGGTGTGATTCATCCAATTTTTGGGCTCCTGAAGCCAACCCCAGTGTCTCTTTAAAGTAATGTTTGGGCTCCTGCTGCTGCTGCTGCCAACTTCTGCCAAATCCAGGGTGTGAATCATCCAATTTTTGGGCTCCTGAAGCCAACCCCAGTGTCTCTTTAAAGTAATATTTGGGCTCCTGCTGCTGCTGCTGCCAACTCCAGGGTGTGATTCATCCAATTTTTGGGCTCCTGAAGCCAACTCCAGTGTATATTTGGGCTCCTGCTGCTGCTGCTGCTGCCAACTCCAGGGTGTGATTCATCCAATTTTTGGGCTCCTGAAGCCAACCCCAGTGTCTCTTTAAAGTAATGTTTGGGCTGCTGCTGCTGCCAACTTCAGCCAACTCCAGGGTGTGATTCATCCAATTTTTGGGCTCCTGAAGCCAGCTCCAGTGTATATTTGGGCTCCTGCTGCTGCTGCTGCCAACTTCAGTGTGTGATTCATCCAATTTTTGGGCTCCTGAAGCCAACCCCAGTGTCTCTTTAAAGTAATGTTTGGGCTCCTGCTGCTGCTGCTGCAAACTTCTGCCAACTCCAGGGTGTGATTCATCCAATTTTTGGGCTCCTGAAGCCAACCCCAGTGTCTCTTTAAAGTAATGTTTGGGCTCCTGCTGCTGCTGCAAACTTCTGCCAACTCCAGGGTGTGATTCATCCAATTTTTGGGCTCCTGAAGCCAACCCCAGTGTCTCTTTAAAGTAATGTTTGGGCTCCTGCTGCTGCTGCTGCCAACTTCTGCCAACTCCAGGGTGTGATTCATCCAATTTTTGGACTCCTGAAGCCAACTCCAGTGTATATTTGGGCTCCCGCTGCTGCTGCTGCTGCCAACTCCAGGGTGTGATTCATCCCATTTTTGGCCTCCTGAAGCCAAACCCAGTGTCTCTTTAAAGTAATATTTGGGCTCCTGCTGCTGCCAACTCCAGGGCGTGATTCATCCAATTTTGGCCTCCTGAAGCCAACCCCAGTGTCTCTTTAAAGTAATATTTGGGCTCCTGCTGCTGCTGCTGCCAACTCCAGGGTGTGATTCATCCAATTTTTGGGCTCCTGAAGCCAACTCCAGTGTATATTTGGGCTCCTGCTGCTGCTGCTGCCAACTCCAGGGTGTGAATCATCCAATTTTTGGGCTCCTGAAGCCAACCCCAGTGTCTCTTTAAAGTAATATTTGGGCTCCTGCTGCTGCCAACTCCAGGGTGTGATTCATCCAATTTTTGGGCTCCTGAAGGCAACTCCAGTGTCTCTATAAAGTAATCTTTGGGCTCCTGCTGCTGCTGCTGCTGCCAACTTCAGGGTGTGATTCATCCAATTTTTGGGCTCCTGAAGCCAACTCCAGTGTTTCTTTAAAGTAATATTTGGGCTCCTGCTGCTGCTTGAAACTCCAGGGTGTGATTCATCCAATTTTTGGGCTCCTGCTGCTGCTTGCAACTCCAGGGTGTGATTCATCCAATTTTTGGGCTCCTGAAGCCAACCCCAGGGTCTCTTTAAAGTAATGTTTGGGCTCCTGCTGCTGCTGCCAACTTCTGCCAACTCCAGGGTGTGATTCATCCAATTTTTGGGCTCCTGAAGCCAACCCCAGTGTCTCTTTAAAGTAATGTTTGGGCTCCTGCTGCTGCTGCTGCCAACTTCTGCCAAATCCAGGGTGTGAATCATCCAATTTTTGGGCTCCTGAAGCCAACCCCAGTGTCTCTTTAAAGTAATATTTGGGCTCCTGCTGCTGCTGCTGCCAACTCCAGGGTGTGATTCATCCAATTTTTGGGCTCCTGAAGCCAACTCCAGTGTATATTTGGGCTCCTGCTGCTGCTGCTGCTGCCAACTCCAGGGTGTGATTCATCCAATTTTTGGGCTCCTGAAGCCAACCCCAGTGTCTCTTTAAAGTAATGTTTGGGCTGCTGCTGCTGCCAACTTCAGCCAACTCCAGGGTGTGATTCATCCAATTTTTGGGCTCCTGAAGCCAACCCCAGGGTCTCTTTAAAGTAATGTTTGGGCTCCTGCTGCTGCTGCTGCAATATTCTGCCAACTCCAGGGTGTGATTCATCCAATTTTTGGGCTCCTGAAGCCAACCCCAGTGTCTCTTTAAAGTAATGTTTGGGCTCCTGCTGCTGCTGCTGCCAACTTCAGCCAACTCCAGGGTGTGATTCATCCAATTTTTGGGCTCCTGAAGCCAACCCCAGGGTCTCTTTAAAGTAATGTTTGGGCTCCTGCTGCTGCTGCTGCAAACTTCTGCCAACTCCAGGGTGTGATTCATCCAATTTTTGGACTCCTGAAGCCAACTCCAGTGTATATTTGGGCTCCTGCTGCTGCTGCTGCCAACTTCAGTGTGTGATTCATCCAATTTTTGGGCTCCTGAAGCCAACCCCAGTGTCTCTTTAAAGTAATGTTTGGGCTCCTGCTGCTGCTGCTGCAAACTTCTGCCAACTCCAGGGTGTGATTCATCCAATTTTTGGGCTCCTGAAGCCAACCCCAGTGTCTCTTTAAAGTAATGTTTGGGCTCCTGCTGCTGCTGCAAACTTCTGCCAACTCCAGGGTGTGATTCATCCAATTTTTGGGCTCCTGAAGCCAACCCCAGTGTCTCTTTAAAGTAATGTTTGGGCTCCTGCTGCTGCTGCTGCCAACTTCTGCCAACTCCAGGGTGTGATTCATCCAATTTTTGGACTCCTGAAGCCAACTCCAGTGTATATTTGGGCTCCCGCTGCTGCTGCTGCTGCCAACTCCAGGGTGTGATTCATCCCATTTTTGGCCTCCTGAAGCCAACCCCAGTGTCTCTTTAAAGTAATATTTGGGCTCCTGCTGCTGCCAACTCCAGGGCGTGATTCATCCAATTTTGGCCTCCTGAAGCCAACCCCAGTGTCTCTTTAAAGTAATATTTGGGCTCCTGCTGCTGCTGCTGCCAACTCCAGGGTGTGAATCATCCAATTTTTGGGCTCCTGAAGCCAACTCCAGTGTATATTTGGGCTCCTGCTGCTGCTGCTGCCAACTCCAGGGTGTGAATCATCCAATTTTTGGGCTCCTGAAGCCAACCCCAGTGTCTCTTTAAAGTAATATTTGGGCTCCTGCTGCTGCTGCTGCCAACTCCAGGGTGTGATTCATCCAATTTTTGGGCTCCTGAAGGCAACTCCAGTGTCTCTATAAAGTAATCTTTGGGCTCCTGCTGCTGCTGCTGCTGCCAACTTCAGGGTGTGATTCATCCAATTTTTGGGCTCCTGAAGCCAACTCCAGTGTTTCTTTAAAGTAATATTTGGGCTCCTGCTGCTGCTTGAAACTCCAGGGTGTGATTCATCCAATTTTTGGGCTCCTGAAGCCAACCCCAGGGTCTCTTTAAAGTAATATTTGGGCTCCTGCTGCTGCTGCTGCCAACTTCTGCCAACTCCAGGGTGTGATTTATCCAATTTTTGGGCTCCGAAGCCAATCCCAGTGTCTCTTTAAAGTAATGTTTGGGCTCCTGCTGCTGCTGCTGCCAACTTCTGCCAACTCCAGGGTGTGAATCATCCAATTTTTGGGCTCCTGAAGCCAACCCCAGTGTCTCTTTAAAGTAATATTTGGGCTCCTGCTGCTGCTGCTGCCAACTTCTGCCAACTCCAGGGTGTGATTCATCCAATTTTTGGGCTCCTGAAGCCAACTCCAGTGTATACTTGGGCTCCTGCTGCTGCTGCTGCCAACTCCAGGGCGTGATTCATCCAATTTTTGGCCTCCTGAAGCCAACCCCAGTGTCTCTTTAAAGTAATATTTGGGCTCCTGCTGCTGCTGCTGCCAACTCCAGGGTGTGATTCATCCAATTTTTGGGCTCCTGAAGCCAACTCCAGTGTATATTTGGGCTCCTGCTGCTGCCAACTCCAGGGTGTGAATCATCCAATTTTTGGGCTCCTGAAGCCAACCCCAGTGTCTCTTTAAAGTAATATTTGGGCTCCTCCTGCTGCTGCTGCCAACTCCAGGGTGTGATCCATCCAATTTTTGGGCTCCTGAAGCCAACTCCAGTGTCTCTATAAAGTAATCTTTGGGCTCCTGCTGCTGCTGCCAACTCCAGGGTGTGATTCATTCAATTTTTGGGCTCCTGAAGCCAACTCCAGTGTCTCTTTAAAGTAATATTTGGGCTCCTGCTGCTGCTTGCAACTCCAGGGTGTGATTCATCCAATTTTTGGGCTCCTGAAGCCAACCCCAGGGTCTCTTTAAAGTAATGTTTGGGCTCCTGCTGCTGCTGCTGCCAACTTCTGCCAACTCCAGGGTGTGATTCATCCAATTTTTGGGCTCCTGAAGCCAACCCCAGTGTCTCTTTAAAGTAATGTTTGGGCTCCTGCTGCTGCTGCTGCCAACTTCTGCCAAATCCAGGGTGTGAATCATCCAATTTTTGGGCTCCTGAAGCCAACCCCAGTGTCTCTTTAAAGTAATATTTGGGCTCCTGCTGCTGCTGCTGCCAACTCCAGGGTGTGATTCATCCAATTTTTGGGCTCCTGAAGCCAACCCCAGTGTCTCTATAAAGTAATCTTTGGGCTCCTGCTGCTGCTGCCAACTCCAGGGTGTGATTCATCCAATTTTTGGGCTCCTGAAGCCAACTCCAGTGTCTCTTTAAAGTAATATTTGGGCTCCTGCTGCTGCTTGCAACTCCAGGGTGTGATTCATCCAATTTTTGGGCTCCTGAAGCCAACCCCAGGGTCTCTTTAAAGTAATGTTTGGGCTCCTGCTGCTGCTGCCAACTTCTGCCAACTCCAGGGTGTGATCCATCCAATTTTTGGGCTCCTGAAGCCAACCCCAGTGTCTCTTTAAATTAATGTTTGGGCTCCTGCTGCTGCTGCTGCAAACTTCTGCCAACTCCAGGGTGTGATTCATCCAATTTTTGGGCTCCTGAAGCCTACCCCAGGGTCTCTTTGAAGTAATGTTTGGGTTCCTGCTGCTGCTGCTGCCAACTTCTGCCAACTCCAGGGTGTGATTCATCCAATTTTTGGGCTCCTGAAGCCAACTCCAGTGTATATTTGGGCTCCTGCTGCTGCTGCCAACTCCAGGGTATGATTCATCCAATTTTTGGCCTCCTGAAGCCAACCCCAGTGTCTCTTTAAAGTAATATTTGGGCTCCTGCTGCTGCCAACTCCAGGGTGTGATTCATTCAATTTTTGGGCTCCTGAAGCCAACTCCAGTGTCTCTTTAAAGTAATATTTGGGCTCCTGCTGCTGCTTGCAACTCCAGGGTGTGATTCATCCAATTTTTGGGCTCCTGAAGCCAACCCCAGGGTCTCTTTAAAGTAATGTTTGGGCTCCTGCTGCTGCTGCTGCCAACTTCTGCCAACTCCAGGGTGTGATTCATCCAATTTTTGGGCTCCTGAAGCCAACCCCAGTGTCTCTTTAAAGTAATATTTGGGCTCCTGCTGCTGCCAACTCCAGGGCGTGATTCATCCAATTTTTGGCCTCCTGAAGCCAACCCCAGTGTCTCTTTAAAGTAATATTTGGGCTCCTGCTGCTGCTGCTGCCAACTCCAGGGTGTGATTCATCCAATTTTTGGGCTCCTGAAGCCAACTCCAGTGTATTTTTGGGCTCCTGCTGCTGCTGCCAACTCCAGGGTGTGATTCATCCAATTTTTGGGCTCCTGAAGCCAACCCCAGTGTCTCTTTAAAGTAATATTTGGGCTCCTGCTGCTGCTGCTGCCAACTCCAGGGTGTGATTCATCCAATTTTTGGGCTCCTGAAGCCAACTCCAGTGTCTCTATAAAGTAATCTTTGGGCTCCTGCTGCTGCTGCTGCTGCCAACTCCAGGGTGTGATTCATTCAATTTTTGGGCTCCTGAAGCCAACTCCAGTGTCTCTTTAAAGTAATATTTGGGCTCCTGCTGCTGCTTGCAACTCCAGGGTGTGATTCATCCAATTTTTGGGCTCCTGAAGCCAACCCCAGGGTCTCTTTAAAGTAATGTTTGGGCTCCTGCTGCTGCTGCCAACTTCTGCCAACTCCAGGGTGTGATTCATCCAATTTTTGGGCTCCTGAAGCCAACCCCAGTGTCTCTTTAAAGTAATGTTTGGGCTCCTGCTGCTGCTGCTGCCAACTTCTTCCAAATCCAGGGTGTGAATCATCCAATTTTTGGGCTCCTGAAGCCAACCCCAGTGTCTCTTTAAAGTAATATTTGGGCTCCTGCTGCTGCTGCTGCCAACTCCAGGGTGTGATTCATCCAATTTTTGGGCTCCTGAAGCCAACTCCAGTGTCTCTGTCATGAATGACTTGCCTTCAGTCCGTGCCCGTGGTGTCCCTAGGCAACTGGCCAGGGTTTCTCCTGCCCAGCAGCCGCCTCTGCCTCCGGTGCCATCCCCAGCGGCGCGTGTGTCGCCGAGTAAGTCCTCCCCCCTTGCCCATTGTCACTCAGTTTGTGCTTGCTGGCCTATACAATCAGCTCATGTCCTCCGGTGGTGCAATACTCAGAATGGCCACCGGAGGCTGTTTAAAAGAACGACGTCTAGAAGGTGCAGCTCTGAGCAGTTTGCCTGCGAAGCTCAGCTGGAGCAATCAGCCCAGAGCTCACCAATCAGACCACAGGGCCAGTGCTCCAATCTGCCGTCAGATCCTAAGTGCACCAATCCCAGCCACTGTCTCCCTGTCCAATCCTGCCGGTTTTCCCACTATAAAGGGATTTCCACTGCAGTGTGTCATTGCCTGTTATAGCGCCTAGTACTTAGTTGTCTAGCTTGTCTCTAGTGATTGAACCGACCTTTTGCCTGCCTGACCATGGTACCGCCTGACCCCTCTGATACCTCGCACTGTGACCTTCTGGATTTGACCTCGGCTTGTTTGACTACTCTTTGTACCTCCTATTGGATACCTCGCCCTGTGACCTCCCGGCTCCGACCTCGGCTTGTAATCGGATTTCTGCCATCCGGCATCCTCACTTGGGACTCCCTGCCGTTCATCAGTCTCCACCTTAAGCTGGTAATCTTTGCGCCCTATAAGTCCTGGGGGTAACCGAGTAGGAGAGGCATAACCCGCGTCTCCTACAAGCGGGGACTTGTCTATAGGCAGAAGAGGCGGTGGAGATTGGGGATTATCAGCTCAAGACAGACTGGTGTCTGGTACAGTCCTTACAGTCTCTATAAAGTAATCTTTGGGCTCCTGCTGCTGCCAACTTCTGCCAACTCCAGGGTGTGATTCATCCAATTTTTGGGCTCCTGAAGCCAACTCCAGTGTCTCTTTAAAGTAATATTTGGGCTCCTGCTGCTGCTTGCAACTCCAGGGTGTGATTCATCCAATTTTTGGGCTCCTGAAGCCAACCCCAGTGTCTCTTTAAAGTAATGTTTGGGCTCCTGCTGCTGCCAACTTCTGCCAACTCCAGGGTGTGATTCATCCAATTTTTGGGCTCCTGAAGCCAACCCCAGGGTCTCTTTGAAGTAATGTTTGGGCTCCTGCTGCTGCCAACTTCTGCCAACTCCAGGGTGTGATTCATCCAATTTTTGGGCTCCTGAAGCCAACCCCAGGGTCTCTTTAAAGTAATGTTTGGGCTGCTGCTGCTGCCAACTTCTGCCAACTCCAGGGTGTGATTTATCCAATTTTTGGGCTCCTGAAGCCAACCCCAGTGTCTCTTTAAAGTAATGTTTGGGCTCCTGCTGCTGCCAACTTCTGCCTACTCCAGGGTGTGATTCATCCAATTTTTGGGCTCCTGAAGCCAACCCCAGGGTCTCTTTGAAGTAATGTTTGGGCTCCTGCTGCTGCTGCTTCCAACTTCTGCCAACTCCAGGGTGTGATTCATCCAATTTTTGGGCTCCTGAAGCCAACCCCAGTGTCTCTTTAAAGTAATGTTTGGGCTCCTGCTGCTGCCAACTTCTGCCTACTCCAGGGTGTGATTCATCCAATTTTTGGGCTCCTGAAGCCAACCCCAGTGTCTCTTTAAAGTAATGTTTGGGCTCCTGCTGCTGCCAACTTCTGCCTACTCCAGGGTGTGATTCATCCAATTTTTGGGCTCCTGAAGCCAACCCCAAGGTCTCTTTAAAGTAATGTTTGGGCTCCTGCTGCTGCCAACTTCTGCCAACTCCAGGGTGTGAATCATCCAATTTTTGGGCTCCTGAAGCCAACTCCAGTGTATATTTGGGCTGCTGCTGCCAACTCCAGGGTGTGAATCATCCAATTTTTGGGCTCCTGAAGCTAACTCCAGTGTATATTTGGGCTGCTGCTGCTGCCAACTCCAGGGTGTGAATCATCCAATTTTTGGGCTCCTGAAGCTAACTCCAGTGTATATTTGGGCTGCGGCTGCTGCCAACTCCAGGGTGTGATTCATCCAATTTTTGGCCTCCTGAAGCCAACCCCAGTGTCTCTTTAAAGTAATATTTGGGCTCCTGCTGCTGCCAACTCCAGGGTGTGATTCATCCAATTTTTGGGCTCCTGAAGCCAACTCCAGTGTCTCTTTAAAGTAATCTTTGGGCTCCTGCTGCTGCTGCTGCTGCCAACTCCAGGGTGTGATTCATCCAATTTTTGGGCTCCTGAAGCCAACTCCAGTGTCTCTTTAAAGTAATATTTGGGCTCCTGCTGCTGCTTGCAACTCCAGGGTGTGATTCATCCAATTTTTGGGCTCCTGAAGCCAACCCCAGTGTCTCTTTAAAGTAATGTTTGGGCTCCTGCTGCTGCTGCCAACTCCAGGGTGTGATTCATCCAATTTTTGGGCTCCTGCTGCTGCCAACTCCAGTGTCTCTTTAAAGCAATGTTTGGGCTCCTGCCCCTCATAGTGATGCCACTTCAACTCTTTGCAATTGTGCCGCTCTGCGATTCTATTAGCGATGCCTCTGATCTGCATGTGATATTTCTTCAAAGTATTATTTAACTGACCCAGCACGCATCCTGTGCGTGTTACAGCAAGGCAGAATGGTTTACAACCCTATTGAGGCTCTAGGAGGCTCAGAAATAGCCGTTTTTAATAGCGATTCGTCGCGAATTTATTCAGGTCTAAACGATTTTTGTTGGAAAATTCGGCGAATCAGTCGAATCGAATTTTTCAAAAGTTCGCTCATCTCTAATTCTAAATGATGGGTTACATTTGTACAGAAACCAGTTTTGCAGGATCATGGAGTCCAGGGTTATAAAAGTTAAGGTCCAGCTGTTGCAGAAATTGATAAATAAGAAACATTTAGCGGCACTAAACAAGAAGGGGGACTGGATAGTTTGTATGGCTGTGCCCATGACCTTTCTTTCTCACCATTATTCTTTTCCTTGCTCTTTTTTTCTTTCTTGTTGTATTCTACTCTTTTGTTTTATTTTTATTGGTTTAGTTTAGGAATTCTAGTTTCTGCTTTTTGGTATTAAAGCAGACCTTTACATGCCTGGGGCAAATGCAATGCATGATGCAGCATATTCATTTACCAATGTGATTTGCTTCCTAAACCAGACCTTCACCCTGAATAGGAGCCTATCTAATATGTTTCCCCACACCCTGTACATACAGATTGCCCACATTAAAAGTCATCCTACCTGCATCTACTGCATTTTCTGAGCCTTTATGTATCCAAGATGGTGGCTCATGGAGTCTAAGGCTGCCTGCAAACAGGAAGTGTCTTCTGATTGTACAGCTCTGCATTTAGGGGGTTGCTGTCCTCTTCCTGACCCCTGCTCTGCTCTGTCTGTGCAAAGCACAGCTATAACCCTGCCCCCCTCTCCTCAGTATGTGATGATTCTGAGGCAAGATGGCAACGTCCGTACCCTGGAGTCTTGTACAGAGTTGCAGCCCAGTGAGGGAAAGTTTAAAAAGTAAGTGACTAAAATTTTAGATGCTGGGGAATAGTTTTTTGAGGGTTTGGTCTTAGAGGCTGATTCATTACTAGCTCCAGGTATCTGCAGATGAGCGTCTGTACAGAGGCGCTTAGAGCGACCACTAGTATACACTGTGATCGGCTACTGGGCGCTGTAACAGAGTGCCCCAGTCACTGTAGTAACCTGGCTGGCATTGATGAATGAGATGTATGTTGGACGTTGTAACACCAGTACAGAGTTGCAGGGAGCGAAAGGTAGCGCCAGCTCAGTGCACCGACTCTCAGCGACTCACATCATATTCAACAAAAAAACACACACACACAGCGTCTGCGCTCTGGATCTGGATCAGCTATAGTATAGAGCGCCAGACACTGTGTGATTAAAGTCTGTTTTTGAACACATATCCACCTGTAACAAAGAGAAAACACATGGAATGACATTGTTGTAACATTGTGACATTAATACTTTAGTGCCAGACCTGTAATGACAATTCTACATAAAAATATAAAAAATCCAAAAAGTTTTCAAAAATGACTCTTTCTAGGCCAGGAGAGGTGACACCATTATTTGAGCGTAAAAAAAATAAAAATCCCAGTTAAAACAGAAGAAAAGTAACGTCCATTGAAATGTATGGGAGAGCGACAGGTAGAAGCAGGTAATACCTGCCGCTCTGGAAGCTAGAGCGCCGGCGCTATACGCTAAACCCCTTGTAATGATGAATCGTACACTACATGGCGCTGTTAGAGTCGCACACCCGAATCGCCTTCATAAATGTGGCATTGCGTACAGCGCCCAGCGTTCACCAGACGCTGCCTGCCGCTACGAGACACTACCTGCCGCTATCCCTTAAGAATAACGCCCTTATTACCGCATTAGCAGCGATAACCTGCGTGGCATGAAAGGTGAGTATAGAGTTTTTATGTGTTTTGACTGAAATATGACTTTAATTAAATACAAATAGTGTAAGTACTTACCCCTCAAAACACAACACATTTTGTTCTGGATAGACAGGCAAGGGTATAGCATGAAAATATTAGCCTTGAGGGTTGCAATGTGTCATCTCTATATAAAAACACTGGGCAGTTTGAGACATGTTGCAATGTTAAATATGTTTTTATTTCCTAGTTTACAAGTTCATTGGGATGATAAAGCTAATTGCAGGTCTAAGAAAAGAAAAAATACAGCTCACCAGTGATATTAGAAAGCAGTGCTTGTTTTTTTCCAGGATATAGCAACATACTTAACACACAGGGAAGAAACAGAAGTATATTTATAGATAAAAAGAGATAATCAAAAACCTAATTTAGAGACAATAATTTAGGAACAATGTCATTTGAAATAATCAGCACTTACATATAGAGATTACTTTACATATAGAGAAAATGGTGCTGGGTGCTGCCATCTGTGTATGTAGTGTCCACTAATCACTACCCCTGTGACTAGAGATGAGTGAATCGAATCTGATGAATCCAAATTCGTTACGAATTTCAGGAAAAATTCGATTCTAAGCGAATCCGAATATCGCCACTATTCGATCGCTTGAATTGCTTCCTTAAAACTGGAAAAATGGATCCACATGTCAGGACATGTCCCATGGGGCAAAGAATCCTGGGTAGGCATCACATGCTGCCTATCAGCAGCTAGGCTTCCCAATAATGTCACAGCCCTATATAAGCGGCGTCCATCTTGCGGAAGCTCATTTCGCCACTGTTTTGCGACGAGAACGGGTCACGCAGAGACAGAGCGAGAGAGAGAGCGAGGGACAGATAGAGAAGGAGAGAGGCTGTGACAGTGACAGAGCGAGACAGTTTACAGTGTTTGCATTAGCTTTCAAGCCTATTTAGTGTTAATAACACACCTGCCTATTTAGCTTTTCCTGGTGTCATTCTTTAAAAAGCGTGCTAGCATTTATCTTTTAAGAGTACGTTTAAGTCACGTTGTAAAATTTCCAGCAGTAATTCACTTTGACCAGGGGCATCCCGAATGCTACCATTCATCTTTTAGAGTACCTGGCTACTTACCTTTTGCATTTTGTAACAAAAGTCACGTTGTAAAATTTCCAGCAGTAATTCACTTTGACCGGGGGCATCCCGAATGCTACCATTCATCTTTTAAGAGTACCTGGCTACTTACCTTTTGCATTTTGTAGCAAAAGTCACGTTGTAAAATTTCCAGCAATAATTCACTTTGACCGGGGGCATCCCGAATGCTACCATTCATCTTTTAAGAGTACCTGGCTACTTACCTTTTTGCATTTTGTAACAAAAGTCACGTTGTAAAATTTCCAGCAGTAATTCACTTTGACCGGGGGCATCCCGAATGCTACCATTCATCTTTTAAGAGTACCTGGCTGTGTGGTGGGGGGACCGGATTTGGGGAAACCTGTCTCCACATTATACAAGTGCCTGGTTGCTGGACTGGAGTCCCCTAGGAAAATTGAAAGTAAGTGGCAAAAGCTAGACCAGACTTTAGAACGGGATGACTGGGAAGAAATCTTAGATAACATACACACATCGGTCATAGAAGCCAGAGACAGATTTATCCAGACCAAGTGGTTACATCAAGCATACATCACGCCAATACGTCTGCATAAGATGGGATTATTGGATAGTGATATATGCCCCAGGTGCGAGAGGGAGGTTGGCTCATGGGAACATATGACCTGGTCCTGCAGGGTCCTGGTGGGATATTGGGGAGAGGTGATGGACCTGATTGGTGGGGTGGTGGGCATCCGGATCGCTGGTTCGATTCCCATATGTCGTCTGGGGGTGGTTGAACCACTGTCAGTGACGAGGGCGCTAAAGTCATTATTTAGGCTGTTGCTCTTTTATGCCAGGAAATGTGTTCTGCTTAATTGGAAACATCCGGCCAAACCCTCAGTACAGGTGTGGAGGGCTCTAGTTAACCAGAAACTTACGATGTACAAACTGACATACACGGCCAGGGGGGTGCCCGATAAGTTTGAAAAGGTGTGGGGTCCCTGGCTGCAGAGTCAGGACACCGCTTCTGAGGACTATTAGGAGGGACAGGGTTAAATTGAGGGGGCGTGACTGCTTACTTGCGGTCATTGAGCGAGTTAAAGTGGAGCTGAGGAAACAGGGGAGACATCCTGGGAGAAACGGCTCTTTGACCTACTCCTCCATCCCAGGGAATAGTTTACTAAATATCCAAGTCCAGACTGTATGAATGTGTGAGTGTATGGTTGTCGTGTCTAAATATCAGTGAAATTGTGCTACTGAGAAGGGTGCCTGCGGCACCTCAATGTTATATGTCACTTGTTATGGTGGTTTTGATGTTTGTTGAACTGCAAATAAAAAGAAACTTTAAAAAAAAAAAAGAGTACCTGGCTACTTACCTTTTGCATTTTGTAACAAAAGTCACGTTGTAAAATTTGCAGCATCCATTGCCTTTCACCGGGGGGCATCCCAAACGCTACCATTCATTTTTTAAGAGTACCTGGCTACTTACCTTTTGCATTTTGTAACAAAAGCCATGTTGTAAAATTTCCAGCAGTAATTCACTTTCACTGGGGGCATCCCGAATGCTACCATTTATCTTTTAAGAGTACCTGGCTACTTACCTTTTGCATTTTGTAACAAAAGTCACGTTGTAAAATTTCTAGCAGTAATTCACTTTCACCAGGGGCATCCCTAATGCTATCATTCATCTTTTAAGAGTACCTGGCAACTTAACTTTTGCATTTTGTAACAAAAGTCTTGTAAAATTTCCAGCAGTAATTCACTTTCACCAGGGGCATCCCGAATGCTACCATTCATCTTTTAGGAGTACCTGCATATTTTCCTTTTACATTTTGAACAAAAAACACGTTTTACATTTTGAACAAAAAACACGTTTTAAAACTGCCTGTGGTGCATTTAACTAGGGCATCCTGTATAAGGCCATCTGGCAGTGTCTTTTTGCATTAGATTTTAGCTACAGTGTCTGCCTATTTTGCTCTAACTTTTCTACACACCTGCTGTTACAAAAATACTGTTTTAAGTGTAGTGTAGTGTATTGTTTTACCCTCCTAAACGCAGTAAAAATGTCAGGCAGAGAAGTGCCAGGATGTGCACAGAGAAAGGCCTAGATTCATCAGGCAGAGGTCGCAGCAGGCCTGGGGGCGAGTGGCAGCAGGAGTCACGGTGAGAGGCCTGATCTCCCCGTATCTGCTAGCAGTCGTGTCTCAACCAGCAATGCATCAGCCGTCATCAATTGGTTAATGCGGTCATCCACCTCATCACAAGTGACATCTGACACCCCCAGTCAACAGTCAGTAGGTTCCTCGGACACAACCCTGAGTTGGCATGGAGCAGCCCCTGTCCTTCCATTGCCTCTGTCCTACGCCCCCCAGCCGACGTATCTTATGCTTTGGGTTCAGCTCCACTATTCAGTGAGGACGATATGTTAGAGGACAGTCAGCAGCTACTGCCCAGCCAAGAAATGGAGGAGACATTTGCCGCTTTGTTCGTTAGGCAGACAAACACTGATGTGAAGAGTGGCGTGGGAGGTGGTGTGGTGAGCATTCCAGCTCCTGCAGCAGACACTGTGGAAACCGAGGAGAACATCAGTGACGTGCAGATACAACTCGATGATGATGATGATGAAGCCGATCGAACTTGGGGGCCTGGTGCAGAAGGGGCTTCATCATCATCAGGAGAAGAGGGTCCCAGGTTGCCCCAGAGTCAGCAGCTGAGGCAGCAAGGTGGTAGTATGGTTGGCAGTCAGCATGGTGGCAGAATTGGGATGTCTGGAGCCAAACGTGGCTGGGGGCGGGGTAGACCACCTGCTGCGTGGCAGGCTACCTTCCCGGGAGGTAGTGGAACAGGGGTTCCTGGAGTTGGCGGCAGTAGCAGTGAATTGCGGACTGTTGGTGGCAAAATTAGCTACTCGGCAGTGTGGCAGTTTTTCATCAAGCATCCCCAGGAGGGTAACCTGGCCACATGCAAGATGTGTAGACAGAAGGTGAAGCGTGGCCAGGGCCCCAATGTTGGTACCACGACCCTGTGGCAACATATGAAGCGTCACCAAGGCTCTGAAGTGAGTGCCACGCCGCTCCCAATTTCAGCCAGCCAAGGCTCCAGCACCTCAGCCGAAGGCAGCTGTGCATCATACCCATCCTCTGTCGCTCCAGATGATCCTGCTCCTCCTACTACAAGTCAGTCACCCCACCAGCAATCAATCAGCGAAGCCATGTCCAAGAGACAACAGTATGCGCCCACTCATCCTACGGCGCAGAAGCTAAATGTGCTCCTGTCCAAGTTGCTGGTGCTGCAGTCCCTCCCTTTTCAGGTGGTAGACTCTGCACCTTTCAGAGAACTGATGGCTTGTGCTGAGCTGAGGTGGAGAGTCCCAAGCCGTCATTTCTTTGCAAAGAAGACAGTACTAGCCCTGTACAAATTTATTGAACAAAAGGTGGGCCAGTCCTTGAGCCTGTCGGCGTGCACCAAAGTGCACGGCAGCGACGACGTCTGAAGCCGTAACTATGGTCAGGGGCAATACATGTCCTTTACGGCCCACTGGGTGAATGTGGTTCCTGCACAGCCACAACAGCAACTTGGACAGGTCGCGCCGCTTCGACCTCCACGCTCCCAGGTCGTTGTGCCTGTGACAGTGTGTGACTCCGCCTCCTCATCCTCCGCCATCTCCTCAGCCTCCACTGTTCGGTCAAGTCTCGGTGCCCCTCCAGCCTACTATGTGTGCAGGGCACGGCTGTGACACGCTGCACATGGTTTGCCTTGGCGAACGAAGTCACACAGGGAAGGAGCTGCTAAAATTCATTCATCAAGAAATCAAAACATGGCTTACTCCACAAAAACTGGAAATGGGAACCATGGTGACTGACAATGGGAATAACATCTTGTCTGCGCTGCGACAAGGAAGCCTGAGCCATGTGCCCTGTATGGCACAAGTGTTAAACCCAGTTGTCAAGCGTTTTCTGAAGTCTTCCCCCCATCTGCAAGACATCCTAACAACAGGAAGGAAACTTTGCATGCACTTCAGCCACTCCTACACCGCCGAGCACACCCTTCTTGAGCTACAGCGTCAGAATGGTATCCCCCAACATAGTCTGATTTGCGATGTTTCCACCCGTTGGATTTGCACCCTCCATATGTTGGATCGACTATACGAACAGAGAAAGACCATCACTGATTTCTTGATGAACCAAGCAGACAGGGGGGGCTCCCCTGTGTAACTTTAATGTAAACCAGTGGCAGCTCATACGTGACACCTGCCGTTTGCTCAGGCCCTTTGAGGAAGCCACTTAATTTGTCAGTGGCCAGGATTACAGAATGAACGACGTGATTCCAATGCTTCATCTACTACAACACGTGTTGGAAACCATGGCTGGTCATGGCACTGGAGACATGGCGCCTACATCTCACGGCCACATGAACCCCGTGGGAGCAGAACTGGAGGAGGAGGGGCACAGTGAAGGACAGTTTAGTTTTGGCAAAATGGGCGGTTTACCTAATCATCTGACCGGAGAGGAGGAGCAGGAGCAGCCAGAGGAGCTAAAGGGTTGTGAGGAAGGCGAGACAGAGGACCCAGACACACCGTGGTAGTATGCAGTGGAGATGGAGACAGGTAGTCCCTCCAAGTCACTTGCACAAATGGCACTATGCATGCTCAAGTGCTTGTGAAGTGACCACCGAATTGTCTCCATTTGTCAGCGGGATGACTTCTGGCTCTCCACTTAATTGGACCCTCTCTACCAGCACAAAATGGGGGCATTTTTTATACCCACTGAGAGGGAGGACAAACTGACCTACTACAGACCTACTACAGAGACATTCTACGTAGTCAGTTGGCCGATGCCTATCTGCGCCATCAACCATACTCTCGCAGGTCTGACTCGGGGGGACCTCTGCGCTCACCTTCCACTGCCATGGCTGCTGGGGGGTGGGCAGCAGCAGCTCCATCAGCAGCAGCCTCAGTCTTCAGTCGCTAATGAGTAGCTTTCTTCACCCGCATAGTGAGGCTACTCAAGAGCAGCAGGAAAATCTGGAGCAGGACCTTGACATGACCATGCCAACGCACCTTGAGGATACGCTGGACTTCTGGGCCATTTGTGGCCACAACTGGCAGAGTTTGCCCTGGAAAAGCTGTCCTGCCCGGCCAGTAGTGTGCCATCTGAGCCAAGGAGAACTCGTCTGTCCACGAAAAATGTGGAGAGACTCACCTTTTGTGAAGATGAATCAGGCATGGATCAGCCAGGATTTCCACCCACCAATGGCTGATCCATGATAGTAGCTGATGCATGGTAGCTCCTTATGCTGCTGCCTACTCCAGGGTGTGTCTTTCAGGCAATATATGGGCTCCTTATGCTGCTGCCAACTCCAGGGTGTGTCTTTCAGGTAATATATGGGCTCCTAATGCTGCTGCCAACTCCAGGGTGTGTCTTTCAGGCAATATATGGGCTCCTAATGCGGCTGCCAAATCCAGGGTGTGTCTTTCAGGCAATATATGGGCTCCTTATGCTGCTGCCAACTCCAGGGTGTGTCTTTCAGGCAATATATGGGCTTCTAATGCTGCTGCCAACTCCAGGGTGTGTCTTTCAGGCAATATATGGGCCCCTTATGCTACTGCCAACTCTAATGTGTTTTTCAGGCAATATATGGGCTCCTTATGCTGCTGCCAACTCCAGGGTGTGTCTTTCAGGCAATATATGGGCTCATTATGCTGCTGCCAACTCCAGGGTGTGTCTTTCAGGCAATATATGGGCTCCAAATGCTGCTGCCAACTCCAGTGTGTGTCTTTCAAGCAATATATGGGCTCCTAATGCTGCTGCCAACTCCAGGGTGTGTCTTTAAGGCAATATATGGGCTCCTTATGCTGCTGCCAACTCCAGGGTGTGTCTTTCAGGCAATATATGGGTTCCTAATGCTGCTGCCAACTCCAGGGTGTGTCTTTCAGGCAATATATGGGCTTCTAATGCTGCTGCCAACTCCAGGGTGTGTCTTTCAGGCAATATATGGCCCCCTTATGCTACTGCCAACTCCAATGTGTTTTTCAGGCAATATATGGGCTCCTTATGCTGCTGCCAACTCCAGGGTGTGTCTTTCAGGCAATATATGGGCTCATTATGCTGCTGCTAACTCCAGGGTGTGTCTTTCAGGTAATATATTGGCATCTAATGCTGCTGATAACTTCAGGGTGTGTCTTTCAGGCAATATATGGGCTCCTTATGCTACTGCCAACTCCAATGTGTTTTTCAGGCAATATATGGGCTCCTTATGCTGCTGTCAACTCCAGGGTGTGTCTTTCAGGCAATATATGGGCTCCTAATGCTGCTGCCAACTCCAGGGTGTGTCTTTCAGGCAATATATGGGCTCCTAATGCTGCTGCCAACTCCAGGGTGTGTCTTTCAGGCAATATATGGGTTCCTAATGCTACTGCCAACTCCAATGTGTTTTTCAGGCAATATATGGGCTCCTTATGCTGCTGCCAACTCCAGGGTGTGTCTTTCAGGCAATATATGGGCTTCGTATGCTGCTGCCAACTCCAGGGTGTGTCTTTCATGCAATATATGTGCTCCTTATGCTACTGCCAACTCCAGAGTGTGTTTTTCAGCCAATATATGGGCTCCTAATGCTACTGCCAACTCCAATGTGTCTTTTAGGCAATATATGGGCTCCTGATGCTGCTGCCAAATCCAGGGTGTGTCTTTCAGGCAATATATGGGCTCCTAATGCTGCTGCCAACTCCAATGTGTCTTTTAGGCAATATATGGGCTCCTTATGCTGCTGCCAAATCCAGGGTGTGTCTTTCAGGCAATATATGGGCTCCTAATGCTGCTGCCAACTCCAATGTATTTTCAGGCAATATATGGGCTCCTTATGCTGCTGCCAATTCAAGGGTGTGTCTTTCAGGCAATATATGGGCTCTTTATGCTGCTGCCAACTCCAGTATGTGTTTTTCAGGCAATATATGGGCTCCTTATGCTGCTGCCAACTCAAGGGTGAGTCTTGCAGGCAATATATGGGCTCCTTATGCTGCTGCCAACTCAAGGGTGTGTCTTTCAGGCAATATATGGGCTCTCTATGCTGCTGCCAACTCCAGTATGTGTCTTTCGGGCAATATATGGGCTCCTGATGCTGCTGCCAACTCCAATGTGTCTTTCAGGCAATATATGGGCTCCTTATGCTGCTGCCAACTCCAGGGTGGGTCTTTCAGGCAATATATGGGCTCCTTATGCTGCTGCCAACTCCAGGGTGTGTTTTTCAGGCAATATATGGGCTCCGTATGCTGCTGCCAACTCCAGGGTGTGTCTTTCATGCAATATATGGGCTCCTTATGCTACTGCCAACTCCAGAGTGTGTTTTTCAGCCAATATATGGGCTCCTAATGCTACTGCCAACTCCAATGTGTCTTTTAGGCAATATATGGGCTCCTTATGCTGCTGCCAAATCCAGGGTGTGTCTTTCAGGCAATATATGGGCTCCGAATGCTGCTACCAACTCCAGTATGTGTTTTTCAGGCAATATATGGGCTCCTAATGCTGCTGCCAACTCCAATGTGTTTTTCAGGCAATATATGGGCTCCTTATGCTGCTGCCAACTCCAATGTGTCTTTCAGGCAATATATGGGCTCCTTATGCTGCTGCCAACTCCAGTATGTTTCTTTCAGGCAATATATGGGCTCCTGATGCTGCTGCCAACTCCAATGTGTCTTTCAGGCAATATATGGGCTCCTTATGCTGCTGCCAAATCCAGGGTGTGTCTTTCAGGCAATATATGGGCTCCTTATGCTGCTGCCAACTCCAGGGTGTGTCTTTCAGGCAGTATATGGGCTCCGTATGCTGCTGCCAACTCCAGGGTGTGTCTTTCAGCCAATTTATGGGCTCCTTATGCTGCTGCCAACTCCAATGTGTCTTTTAGGCAATATATGGGCTCCTTATGCTGCTGCCAAATCCAGGGTGTGTCTTTCAGGCAATATATGGGCTCCTAATGCTGCTGCCAACTCCAATGTGTTTTTCAGGCAATATATGTGCTCCTAATGCTGCTGCCAACTCCAATGTGTTTTTCTGGCAATATACTGTATGGGCTCCTAACGCTGCTACCAACTCCAGGGTGTGTCTTTCAGGCAATATATGGGCTCCTCATGCTGCAGCCAACTCCAGGGTGTGTTTTTCAGGCAATATATGGGCTCTTCATTCTGCTGCCAACTCCAGGGTGTGTCTTTCAGGCAATATATGGGCTCCTTATGCTGCTACCAACTCCAATGTCTTTTCAGCCAATATATGGGCTCCTTATGCTGCTGCCAACTCTCGGGTGTGTTTTTCAGGCAATATATGGGCTCCTAATGCTGCTGCCAACTCCAATGTGTTTTTCAGGCAATATATGGGCTCCTTATGCTGCTGCCAACTCCAATGTGTTTTTCAGGCAATATATGGGCTCCTTATGCTGCTGCCAACTCTCGGGTGTGTTTTTCAGGCAATATATGGGCTCCTAATGCTGCTGCCAACTCAAGGGTGTGTCTTGCAGGCAATATATGGGCTCCTTATGCTGCTGCCAACTCCAATGTGTCTTTCAGGCAATATATGGGCTCCTTATGCTGCTGCCAACTCCAGTATGTGTCTTTCAGGCAATATATGGGCTCCTGATGCTGCTGCCAACTCCAATGTGTCTTTCAGGCAATATATGGGCTCCTTATGCTGCTGCCAAATCCAGGGTGTGTCTTTCAGGCAATATATGGGCTCCTTATGCTGCTGCCAACTCCAGGGTGTGTCTTTCAGGCAGTATATGGGCTCCGTATGCTGCTGCCAACTCCAGGGTGTGTCTTTCAGCCAATTTATGGGCTCCTTATGCTGCTGCCAACTCCAATGTGTTTTTTAGGCAATATATGGGCTCCTTATGCTGCTGCCAAATCCAGGGTGTGTCTTTCAGGCAATATATGGGCTCCTAATGCTGCTGCCAACTCCAATGTGTTTTTCAGGCAATATATGTGCTCCTAATGCTGCTGCCAACTCCAATGTGTTTTTCGGGCAATATACTGTATGGGCTCCTAACGCTGCTACCAACTCCAGGGTGTGTCTTTCAGGCAATATATGGGCTCCTCATGCTGCAGCCAACTCCAGGGTGTGTCTTTCAGGCAATATATGGGCTCTTCATTCTGCAGCCAACTCCAGGATGTGTTTTTCAGGCAATATATGGGCTCCTTATGCTGCTGCCAATTCCAGAATTTGTTTTTCAGGCAATATATTGGCTCCTTGTGCTGCTGCCAACTCCAGGGTGTGTCTTTCAGGCAATATATGGGCTCCTTATGCTGCTACCAACTCCAATGTCTTTTCAGGCAATATATGGGCTCCTTATGCTGCTGCCAACTCTCGGGTGTGTTTTTCAGGCAATATATGGGCTCCTAATGCTGCTGCCAACTCCAATGTGTTTTTCAGGCAATATATGGGCTCCTTATGCTGCTGCCAACTCTCGGGTGTGTTTTTCAGGCAATATATGGGCTCCTTATGCTGCTGCCAACTCCAATGTGTTTTTCAGGCAATATATAGGCTCCTTATGCTGCTGCCAACTCTCGGGTGTGTTTTTCAGGCATTATATGGGCTCCTAATGCTGCTGCCAACTCCAATGTGTTTTTCAGGCAATATATGGGCTCCTTATGCTGCTGCCAACTCAAGGGTGTGTCTTGCAGGCAATATATGGGCTCCTTATGCTGCTGCCAACTCCAATGTGTCTTTCAGGCAATATATGGGCTCCTTATGCTGCTGCCAACTCCAGTATGTGTCTTTCAGGCAATATATGGGCTCCTGATGCTGCTGCCAACTCCAATGTGTCTTTCAGGCAATATATGGGCTCCTTATGCTGCTGCCAAATCCAGGGTGTGTCTTTCAGGCAATATATGAGCTCCTTATGCTGCTGCCAACTCCAGGGTGTGTCTTTCAGGCAGTATATGGGCTCCGTATGCTGCTGCCAACTCCAGGGTGTGTCTTTCAGCCAATTTATGGGCTCCTTATGCTGCTGCCAACTCCAATGTGTCTTTTAGGCAATATATGGGCTCATTATGCTGCTGCCAACTCCAGGGTGTGTCTTTCAGGCAATATATGGGCTCCTAATGCTGCTGCCAACTCCAATGTGTTTTTCGGCCAATATACTGTATGGGCTCCTAACGCTGCTACCAACTCCAGGGTGTGTCTTTCAGGCAATATATGGGCTCCTCATGCTGCAGCCAACTCCAGGGTGTGTCTTTCAGGCAATATATGGGCTCTTCATTCTGCAGCCAACTCCAGGATGTGTTTTTCAGGCAATATATGGGCTCCTTATGCTGCTGCCAATTCCAGAATTTGTTTTTCAGGCAATATATTGGCTCCTTGTGCTGCTGCCAACTCCAGGGTGTGTCTTTCAGGCAATATATGGGCTCCTTATGCTGCTACCAACTCCAATGTCTTTTCAGGCAATATATGGGCTCCTTATGCTGCTGCCAACTCTCGGGTGTGTTTTTTCAGGCAATATATGGGCTCCTAATGCTGCTGCCAACTCCAATGTGTCTTTCATGCAATATATGGACTCCTTATGCTGATGCCACCTCAAGGCTCTGTAATTGTGCCGCTCTGCGACAGCGATTCTAATAGCGATACCTCTGATCTGCATGTCATACTCCTTTACAGTATTATTTCACTATATGGGCTCCTTATGCTGCTGCCAACTCCAGGGTGTGTCTTTCAGGCAATATATGGGCTCTTCATTCTGCAGGCAACTCCAGTATGTTTTTTTTTCAGGCAATATATGGGCTCCTAATGCTGCTGCCAACTCCAATGTGTCTTTCAGGCCATATATGGACTCCTTATGCTGATGCCCCCTCAAGTCTATGTAATTGTGCCGCTCTGCGACAGCGATTCTAATAGCGATGGCTCTGATATGCATGTCATACTTCTCTACAGTATTATTTCACAAACCCAGCACACATCCAATGCATGTTACAGCAATGCAAAATGTTCTACAACCCTATTGAACCTCTCGGAAGGCCAGCGATTCGACGCAAATACATTTCGGCCCGAAACCAATTTTTCATGAAAATTCGGCGAATCGGCCGAATCAAATTTTTCATAAATTCGCTCATCTCTACCTGTGACCTGTGAACCTTCCTAGTTCCAATTTAAGAATAGGGTTTTTGAAATAAGCCTCATTTCTGTTCTGGTGCACTTGAACCAAAATTACAAAAGCATATTCTCATTCAGCAGCGCCTGTATCTAAATACCATTCAGCTGGATAGCAAGAAAATTCTGGAGGTTTGGGGGGGTTAGCAGAGATGTTCTTACTCTGTTATATTCTATCTAAAAATCTAAATTCCCTGCACTTGCAATGGGGTTTTTATTTTATTAGTGCAAGTTATAAAGTTATAAAATAACAGCAGCATATAGGAAATCCATACACATTCAGATAGGCCCATTAATAATGTGTTCAGATTTTCCTTAGGCTGCTGTTATTTTCTAACTTTATTATACAGTATAACTACTCCCTTAAACCAGACCTTCAGCATCATTTCATGAAAAGCCCAAACCCTTACAAAAACTATTCCCCAGAATCTAAAATTAATAATATTTTATGTTTTTAGACTTTTTATTTTTTGCAACCCTGGGCTGCAACTCTGTTCAGGATGCTAGGATACGGGCGCCGCTATCCTCAGGAGAGGAAAGGGGAAGGAACTACAGGGGGCAGTGTTATAGCTGTTCTCTGCTCAGACAAAGCAGCACTGGGGTCAGGAAAAGGACAGCAATCCCACGCAGAGCAGCACAGTCAAGACACTTCCTGTCTGCAGGCAGCCTGAGACTCCACAGGCTGCCATCTTGGATGTTTAAGTAACAGAAAGTGCAGTAGATGCAGATAGGATGATTTTTAATGTGGGCAATCTGTATGTACAGAGTGGGAGAAACAAATAAGATATGCTCTTGTTCAGGGTGAAGGGATTAAATGATCTACATCTCACCCGTAAAACTGCCCCATCGCATTTTGATTTTTAAGTATAAATAAACTGATTTTTAACTTGCTTTATTGGGTCAATTTAACATGGGCCAAGATTTTTTGCCTCACTTGCAAGACATTCATGTGCATAAAGCAAGCAAGAAAGCCGTGAGAACATTCTCTCTTCCAAACGAGATTTTACAACTTGCATGACAGTTGTTACTTATTTCATTGAAAAAGGTAATGCCGCATGTTTTATTTTCAATTAAAATGACTGTCAGGATTGTTTTTTTTTTATTTTTATTGCAAATTTAATTAACAAAAAAGAAAACTGTAGCCCCCCCCCCAGTGCAAACTATCCCGGGCACCAGACATATGGGCTGGTAAACCAGGACTCAGGGGCCGCCCTGGGGCTAGGGGTTTGGTGCTTTTCCAGGTGCTGTGGGCTGTGTTTCTTTAGCAAAACTAGTGGACAGGTAATGATTCTGGTTACCTTTTGGTGAAAAAAGAGTGATCCATATGTCCCTGCCCAGAACTCTCACCTTATCCCCCTTGGGAACAGTGTAAATGAGCCATTTCAAAGAATCTCAAAATCTCTTGTTACATGTTACATACCTATGCATAGCAGCTTTCTACGCTTTCATTTCAGGGTCATGGCTGAGCTGGGATGGGCATGTCATGGAGCAGCCATGGAGCCTTGCCATGGCATCTACCAAGCACTATAGGAAATGAAGGTAAGCACATGGGACTGGAATCAGATGAGCTGTCTGCTGCCTCATAATTGCTGTGGGGTTTAAAAACCCTTAAAAATATTGATGTGGAAGGGGATAGGCTCAAATATGTTACTGGCCTTGGCTGTGCTTGAGTTCCTGGCTCCACAGCTGAGAGGGAATACGTCACTAGAGCTGGCCAGGCCATGGAAGTAACAACGTTGCTGTGAATTAGTATGCTTTCATACATGATAAGATGAGATACAAAATCAATAGACAACAAGGTAATAAAACAGTCCGTGACCTCACTTGCCCTCAATTTTCATTCAAATGGCTTTCCCTTTATTGCGATAACAGTTTTTATCAGCTATAATTGACTGTCTAAGGCTAGAAATAGAGTTTATATGAGTTTATTTGATGGCCTTTGTAAAACAAAACCATTAAAAAGGCAATTGATTCCCTTTGGAGTTTCCCCACCCTTGGTTATCAGTTCATGTGTTGGAGTTTGATAAAATAGTGAGATGGCCTAGACCTAGCAGACTAAGCATGGATTATCCATGTCTGAATCTGGTTTTAAGTTCCAGTAATGTTGTAATATATATATAATATATATATATATTCACAAACATGCCAGTACAGTGCTTAATCCAAAACACCACCTAGCTTTCAGATTTACAGCAGTTTTGTAGCTGTTAAATGATCCAGGCTTTTTATTGCTTCCTGAATGTTACTGGGTATTGAGTATAATATATAAAGGAAGTGGGGGTGACAATTAATATCTTCATTTAAGTTAATACATTTAATATAATTTAAAATGAATCCCTTTTCACAGCCGTTGTATAAGTTAATTCCCTGCTCCTGAAAGTACCTGTCTGGATTTTTGCAAATGCTTCCCAATGAGTGTGTTTTCTTCTCCGAATCCCCAACCACCTGTCCTGACCTCGGCATATCAGGATTCATGACCTTATCTTTTGTTTAGTAAAAAAGTACAAATGAAACACAAACTAAAAATGTGAATCTGTAATCATATTTATTATACATTTCATGCTGTAGTTAGTAAATCAAATAATGCCCAGTACAGGAAGTGAACCACCTTAATTGGGTTACAGGAAGCAATAAAAACATGCCAGAGACTAACTATTTACCATTGTTTAAAATTGAAGACCTCAATACATAATATTGTACAAACAACTTCAGCCTGCTCCATTTAGATATAAGGGCCTCTTTCCTATGACAACCCTACTGTCTTACACAGACAAAGTGTACCATAACAGTGCCTGGAATGCCATGTGCACACAGTGTGTTCTGACCATATACGAATGTCCGCTCATCCTGTGCTTATAATCCTGTACCAATGAAATGGACTGGCCATCAATAGCTGCACACAGGAAAATTCCGACAACATGTGATCCAATAAAACTTCACGTTTAATATTCCATATTAAGTACATAGAGTGGAAATTCTTAAAGTGCTCAAGTGAAATTACAGGCAACGCTTTTCGTGATCACCTCCTTAGTCTTATGGCTAATACCCCAAAATTAGTTGCCTGTAATTTCAACTGAGTTTATACATTGACTCTGTATGTACTTTTAATATGAGATATTAATCATGAAGTTTTATTTGATCATATGGGGCCATAATTTTGCTGTTTGCAGCTATGGACAGGCAGTCCCTTTCATTGTGTGTTCTGCACTGGTTAATGGAACCTCTGAGCCACTGTACACCATCCATCGCATTCCCAGGAGCCGAGAAGTCAGACAGTCCTGGAGCTCTTCCATCTTAACGGAAGGGTTTTGTTTCAGCCATGGCTCTGGTCTTAGCAGATCATGGCTGGACAACATGAACAATTGTACTCACATAAAAGTAGACCAATATTGCTTAGCTGAGTAGAACGTACTGTGGTTATTCCATCATTATTCTATCATTTTTTACTATAGATATCCTTTAAAGATTGGAGTGACACTAAAAAATGTAGAAAGCCTTTGCCGTACTTTTGCCTAAAGTTAACCACAGCCAGAAACTGCCGAATTAGCCAATCACCAGATCTCATTACTTGGTCAGTTTCTCTATTTAGAGACAACTGGCAACAGTAAAACATTCTTATGCTCAATGTACAATGCAAAGTAAACATTACTGAGCCATTATGTCATGAGTCAGCTTTGAAACTTTTTTAGGTTTCATTTCAATGATTGCTGTTATTTTTCTGCAGTTAACTTCCTAGTGAAATTCCCTAGATATGAAACATATTCCTTAACTCCTCCTACCCCCCTTGCCATGGTAATGATAATGATGTAAGGATGCTTGTGTTTGGCAGGCAAATAAATACCTCTTCTTTCATGGCCAATGCACCATCACTCAGGAAAGCAGATCAAAGTATCTCATCGCATTAACCATAAGACACTTCTCTTTGAAGATGTTTTCTGTAGCTGCTCAGGTAAGTATGATTTTAGATGATAGTCTTGTGGATAGTTATGCACTAGATGACCATACATAAAAGTTAGTAAAACACTGTAAACTTTAATTTAAGTTGAATAAAATAGGACAATCTAGTCTAGAATTCTTTAATAGGTAAAACCGAGATGAAATGTGTTAGTAATATTTCACTCCATCTATTTATCTAATAATATAACATATGTACTATACATACCTAGAAAAGGATGTCTTTATATGTTTTGCATTTGGATGTAAGAATATTCTTTCACAGCACAATACACAATAGTAAGATCAGGTATACTTTGCGGTTAGATTGATACATCAAACAGATACTGTTGTCAAGTGAAATAGTTGGAGTAAAAACAAATCATAAGCAAAATCCCTACCTGGTTGTAAAGTGGTATTTTTATTTTTCCACTGTATGTTATGCAAATTATCTATAATAGAAATACAAAGTAATTTGTACATTAATATATATCTAACCATTATTTAATAGGCATCAACTGTTACTGCTAGCATTACTGATTATTAATGTATTTTACAGCCTGTATTAATTTAATTGATGTGATATTAAAAAGGAACACCCAAGAAAATACATTTTTGGGCATTGCTCCCTGGCGGGACATCCCAATTTGTATCCCGACAGATTGCTCTAAAACCCACCTCTTTACTCAGCCAATCAGCAGCACTTATGCCATTCAGATTTCCTTGGGCTGGACTTAATGCGGCACGGAAATCTAAATAGAGTGAGGGCTGCCGGCCGCATCCCTGGCCCTGCCTCTAGCAAGAGACCACCCATTCTGAGAAGCCTGGCAAGGGCACAACCACAGCTAGAGGTATAAGGAGGATGCAACAAGGACTCTGGGAAGAGGTGAGAGAAGTGGGCGATCAGGAGGTTTCACACAGTGGGGCACCCAATGCAGAATGCCCCATAGATAAGTAGATCAACCCCCCCAGTCGTATACATTGTTGCTCCTCTTTAAGTGTTGATAAGGAAGCAGTAGAGTTGCCTCCATTATCTATATGTATTATCCAATACTTGCAGGCTTTGTAAATGAATGGGGAACCCTCAGTAACTCTTTATGATGCTATTTTATTATACTGTTTCATTAATTATTTAATCAATTATTCATTCATTGAATAATTAAAATTATTTTTACTATGCTGATTAATATATTTACTATTTGTTTTTAGAGCACTAAAAAACTGCATCAGCTGACAAGGCACATTCACAAGTCAGCAGCCAAGGGTAAGATTGATCACAAACAATTGCGTTTCTCTCCCAGGCAAAATCAGAGGAAATGTTGACTGTTAAACCTAGACGCCAATTATTTGGTGAAACACACTGGGTTAGCCATGCTGTGCAAATTGCAACCAGCATATCAGTAAGCTTTAAATTTAACCCCATTAGAAAGATCAATAGAAATGTTTGTTTCATTATTTTTTCTTAAAAAAACACCTGTACCTATGATGGGGCATTTTATAGATCAGATACATTATGTTTCCATTAAAGTAAATTGAAGAATTTAGTAAATGGCCAATATTCTGCATACCCCATAGGGTGCTGTTATATCCAAACAATCACCTTATTGGAAAAATGTTGTACCTTGCCTGTAAAAATGACCTATTGCAGGTACAGGGGATTTATTTGTAAAAAATGGAACACATTTTTTTTTTATTGCATTGTCTTGTAAAATTAAAAAGCCGAGCAAGATGTAGGTTGCAATTCACACCACAAGGCACATTGGAAATGCTCCTTGTGATACCAAACACTCAGCATGACCCCCTACCCCAAGGTTAAGGTTAATGTATTACAAGAAAACGAGACTGACTGTTTAATAGGAACATTTGATTTTAGTTTAGTTTCCTCTTGTTTGTCAAATGTTGTCAACCAAGTTGTACATGTAAATGGAAATTTAAATAAACCAAGCCAACCAAAATGCATATGTTATTTTCACAATAAAGTAGGGCAGGGAAAATCAATGTAAGTGTAGATTATTTTCCTTCCCTTAACCCATGACAGAGATTTAGCTTCATGCTTTGTCTGTAATTAGAAAGATCATCCCAGAATTTCTACACTTGTCACAGTAACCAGAAGAGTGTCAATGGAATTTGAACCCCACATTTTTTTTCTTATGAGAGCAATAAATTATTGTCAAATAAACGTCAGCCTAGATCTCAACAACTCTGTCAAAATCAATACACTGAAGCCATTCTAACCCTGAGCTTTAAAAGTGTAAACTTTAGAAAATCCTAAAAAAGATTTAAGAAAATGTTATAGTTCACAATTAGGCTTTATTAGAGGGCATGTATATAGATTTATGAGGCTAAATGAAACACACAATATGATGTACCATAAGACAGTGACTTAGTGACTATTATTGTATTGTCATAAAATTGTTTATTTATTATACAATAAACAGATTCAACCAGAAAGAATAATGGCTTTATATCTGTGTGTTTCAGTGGTTGTTGGAAACCAGCTTGAGGAGACAGTCACCAACAGCTTTGCGTCATTTATCCATGATATAAAGCCCAAGCACCTCTCCGATATTGTGCGTCACCGAAGCAAGCGCATGATCCTGGACAACATTGGAGTTGGGTTGATTGGAAGCACTACACAAGTCTTCAATATTGTAGTCAAATATTGCCAGGTACGTGCACCATATATATAAGTGCCAGCTGCTCTGGCTGACCTATCTGTGAATACATTAAAAGCATGGCTGTGGGTACATACAACATTTGTTACAAATACATAATAATGTTTTTTATGGGGTATAAATTTTATATGGCCAGATACCAGCACCTTTTGTGCAGGGGGCTGCTGTGCTTTAAAATACAAAGAAATCATGTTTAAATGCCGCATAGCTTCTGGTTTACTAATCATTTTTACTTTTTAGGATTTATATTTTTCATCTTATGGAAATTCTGGCCAATGTTCAGTTTACGGACAAAATGGTTTAAAGTTGTCTCCAACCCTGGCTGCTTATGTTAATGGGGTAGCGGTGCGTATATTTGATGTCCATGTAATATGTAAAGGAGGAAAGTTGGTACATTTCATCTAATCAGCACTTTGTCACTGCAGGTTCACTCTATGGACTTTGATGACACCTGGCACCCTGCCACGCACCCATCAGGTGCTGTGCTTCCAGCTCTCCTGGCGCTGACACAAATGCTTTCACAGGGAAGACAGGTGACTGGAGAAGAGCTACTGATGGCGTTCAATGTGGGGATTGAAATACAAGGAAGGCTAATGGGTTTCTCCAGTGAAGCAAAGAAGATTCCTAAAAAGTGGGTAGCTATACAAGTCAACCGCATTGCTAAACAATAACCAATGTTTTGCTCTGGAAACGAACATTGCGAAAATACTAAAATGTAATAGTTTCATACTTAGCATATTTCTAAATGTTAGTTCATGTGAATAGCCAGCTTACTTAAATATGTTATATATTTGCAATTACATCTAAATAAATCATATAATAATGAAAATAATACAAAGCTATTTGTCGTGATAAAGCTTTGTAAAACATCTCATGAGCTAGGAAAATGTCATGCGCTCTCCTACTTTCATTTTAAATATATGTTTGTTCTAAAAGAGGACAAAACTGTAATATCTAATAGTAAAGTGTGTGTATGTTAGCAGAGTAGGAAAGTATGGATTGGGCATAGATGCGAACTGCATCTGCCAAGATGGAGGACACATATTCTGAAGTGTATAGGGTTTGGCAGAGTAAAGCACAGTGGCACTAAGCAATTGAAATTATGTTAATTTTTTATTATTGATTATTGCCTTTCTTAATTTTTTTGTTCAACTTGCACAAATACATACCTTACAAATGCAAAAACAAATTCTATATAAATATTTTCTCTCTACAGATTTCATCCACCTTCCGTTGTGGGAACCATGGGAAGTGCTGCAGCATCTGCCAAACTTCTTTCACTAGATAAAGAGCAATGCACTCATGCCCTGGCTATTGCAGCCTCCCTTGCTGGGGCACCAATGGCCAATGCAGCCACCCTGTCTAAGCCTTTACACATTGGTAATGCTACAAGGTTAGGTCTTGAAGCAGCTATTCTAGCGGCTAAGGGAATGGAGGCCAATCCCCTGATACTGGACGATGTTCCAGGCTGTGCTGGTTTTAGTGCCTTTTATGGTGACTACCAACCTAAACCCCTTTCACCCCCAGAGAATCATTATGAGTTTCTGCTAGACAAGCAAGACATTGCTTTCAAGTCTTTCCCAGCTCACTTGGGAATGCACTGGATAGCCGATGCTGCAGTTGCAGCTAGAAACCGATTTGTTGATCATTATGGCTCTTTTGATCCATCTGCTATTCAGTCTATTGTTCTTAGAGTCCCAGTTTCCAAATACATTAATAGACCTTACCCAGATTCAGAACATGAGGCTCGTCACTCCTTCCAGTTCAATGCCTGTACTGCACTGCTGGATGGTGAGGTTAACATCAGTTCCTTCAATGAAGACACAATGTTCCGTAATGACCTCCATCACCTTCTGAGCAAAGTGGTGGTGGAGCACCCTGAAGACAACGAGGCTAACTTTGATAAGATGTATGGAGAAATGGTCCTGCTGCTGAAAAATGGAAATGTGATGAGTGGAAAATGTGACACTTTCTATGGACACTGGAGAAAACCCCTCAGCAGAGAATCTCTGATGAAAAAGTTCATGACCAATGCTAGGCATGTCCTTCCTGAAGACCAGATCCAAAGCATTGTGCAGATAGTAGATAACCTAGAAAATGTCACAGACAGTTCCCAGTTACCAGTGCTGCTTCAGTGAAGAAATGTAACGGCCATGTCTAGAGCACTGATATAAAGGAAATATTTCCTTTTGATTTTAATGATTGTAGCAGTTAACATTCTAAAGCAGGCCTTTAGAATACAGTTGCCATATTGGCTAATATATCATAATCCAAGCAGGAGCAGTGAATTAAAAATAATGTTCCAAGAAAGCAATGCACATGTAAGATGTTCTCTTTTTCTTTTTTATGTAAATATGTAAATACAAAGTAAATAACTGAAATAATTTTATGTATTTTAATAAGCATATATTTGTTTAATTATTGCATAAATTATTCATGTGTAGACCTAAAAATACAGATGAGACTTCGATCAGTAGAGAGCAATATGTAGCTGGTTTTCTATTACCTGCAGTAAGTAGCCACTTGCCAGATTGAGTATATTCTTTTTCTGATTATTTTATATTATTTATTTGTTTATTTCAAATTTTTATCTATGTATTACTGTGTGTACAGACTGCAAACGTTGTTAATTAGTAGTGTTAATTCCTTGCAATAAACCATTCAGCATTGTGATAAGGTTGTGGTTTACTTTTTACTTAATAATAATGTTCTTTCTGCACAGTTTCCCCATACTTCCCAAAAAGAGCTCAATTGGAGAGACTTTCCCTCTTTGACCCGTATTAGGGTTTAAAATGTAAAACTTTATTTATTAAGTATAATTAACCAAACAAATATTTTACCAAACGAAAAAAACCTATGCCATCTTATGCTATAATGCATAAATGTAATTTTAAACATCTTAGCATCATTAAGCATACAAATTGGAATAGAGCACACTCCTAAAAATTAATGTCCAAATCAAATCGGGTGCTGTCACCAAGTCCCTATACCCAATGGGACTGAAAAGCAAGCAATATTCTCTCTATAGTAACGCACACCACACCATAAAGGGGAAATGCAGAAAAAAATGTATCAATTAAAGTTAAGAGAAAAATATGTACAGTGACTATTTACAATATCTGAGCTTTTTTACAAGAATCATGATGCTTGATATCTAAGTGCCATTATTACTACAACCAGAATCATAATTTGTGATATGTACATTTCAGAAAATAAACTCCTGCTGACGTCACACCAAACTGACCCGCTCCAGGTCTGTCACACTGGGACACGCCAAACATCCTAGCATATAACTGACATCTTTAAACAGTTCAATAAAATGTAGTATTACATTTTGGTGACCGATCCCCACTGGGTTCCCAACCAGTGATAGGGGTACCACTGGTGTTATCAGGTGGTATGAAAAGAGGTTGCTGACTGACCTGGACCCAAATTGATCTGCTGCCATCTATACCTTACCTAAGCCTGATTTGCTCCACAATTGCTCCAGGTGATAAAAAACAACTGTTGCACTTTAGATTGTTTTTGTTTTTTAGAAGTTTTTTGTACATTCTAACCCACTTTCTGTCCCAGTGAAATAGAAATGTGGGGTCCTGGCACATGGCGCACAGGGTAAGGAGGCAGTAAGGTCAGCAGTCAACCAAAACTAGAAGCTCCTATTATCAAAAGGGAAAACACATTTAAAACATTTGGTGGGTAAACCTTGCCTCTCGGCCGAGGCAACCTATAAAAGCCCCCCTCATGATGTGCCCTCTTCTCAGCGCCCAACATCTTCCAATCTCTCCGGCTAGTGTGGGGGAAAAAATCATAAAGTAATTTTTCATGGTGTGTGTTTTTGTGTAAACTGGTAAGGGGTTCTTGAGACTCTTATACCAGTTGGCTCGGCAGGAGAGGCTAGCAGGTCACCTGCCAGCAAGCGGATGACTTACCATGACCCCCACCCCATTATCTGCATCCCCAAAACACCAGGAGTGCAGAAGATTCGGCGGCCTGTGAGGGCTGGCCCTGAAGCCTACCAGCACGCATAGCCATCACCAACTGTGGGCTTTTTTACATCCTCCTGGGCTTTGGGAATAAGGTGGGGGGTTATGACAAGTCACCTTTGCTGGCAGGTGACTTGCCAGTCCCTCCTGCCAAGTGAACTGATCCCTTACCAGTTTACAAACTGTTACAAGAAAAAAAACACACACTCAATGAAACATTATTTTATTATGCCCCCCCCCCCCCCCCTACACTTACCTCTGATCAGTCGCCATTGTCCAGCACTGTCCACTGCTGCTTAGGACAGCTGGAGAGAGCAGCTTCTGAAATCTCACTCCCTGCTGAAGGGAGGGGAGCGCAGGACAATGACTAGGGTGCAGTGAGAAAACAAGTGAGTTTTTTCTTTTTTTTTCTCTGAAATTCTGGTTCTAAGAGTTTGGTTCGCTTATCTCTAGTCACTATTATCCTCTATAAAGAACCACCAAGCAAACCTAGGGTGTGTCAATTTCCCTAGTAAAACCTACGAACCTTAGTCACCACTAGGGTAGTCAAAAATGTCTAATTTACACTTTGTAGCCCCATTCCTCCCAATTACAATGGTGCCATATATGTATTGGTAGACCCCTGTTCCTGCCCGGGAGACACCCCTAAACTGAAAGATCACTTTATTACATTTTTAAATGAATTACAACTACTTTGTGCACTAACAAGGGTTAATTAAAAATAATTGGTGTGGGGTCCCCACACATTTTTAATTGTTAAGGGTTAAACCCTTAACATTTTTTTAAAAATAGTGTGGGGTCCCCCTAGCATTGCAAAACCAGCACACCAGCCATGGGGGCTTATATACCAGGGTACAGAGGCCAAGTGTCCGACCCTAGCCGTTAAGGCTACCAGCCTGCATAGCCTGCATGGGGCCAGTGGTAATGACAAGTCACCCCCTTGCAGCAGGTTACTTGCCTGCCCATCCTGCCTTGTGAACTGGTATAGAGGTCTCATGGGCCCCTACAAGTTCACAAAATGTTAAATGTAAAAAAAAACTCACATACACACAGCCAAAATGTAATTTATTGAAAGTCATTTTTTTTTCAATTAACTCCGATCCAACGCTGATCACTGTCCCAAGCCAATCACCCCCATGCTGTCAATGACCACAGGTAGCGTTTGGTGGAAGTCGAGTCCCCTGCTCCTGCACCCACCCTTCACTGATCACTACCGGCTTCTGACAGCTTTACGTTGCTGGAAGTGTCCTTTTATGCCAGGAGTAGTAAGATGGCATCATCTTAATCCTCCTATAAAAGGCAAGAGTGCAGTGGCCAGCCAAGCTGTTAGAAGCAGCAGTAGTGAGGCAGGAAACAGGCCTTTACTGTCCCGCTGAAGACCCAGGGGGGAAATTGGATGCCCACAGGGGAAGAGGAGACCCCCAGCACTGGATCCAGAACTGAGGTGAGCATTTTTTCTAGTAGCAAACAGGGAGAAACGCCAGGCAGGTGAAATTCTCGTTGCAACCGTGCAAATTTCACAGGCATAGCATTTAAATGGTTAAATAATCCACAGTTTTTACCTTCATTCCTTATTAGATCAGTCAGTTTGCATACGTGACAAACTCATATATCGTAATATTGTTTAAAAATAAAGCAACTTCCCCTATTTTTAGTTCTAAGTGAATGCTATGAAAAAAGTATAAAACAGAAGAGGAAGTCCTACTCGCACAAGCTTATGCTCTAAAGGATAAGGGTTGAGACAAAGGGGAAAGATTACAAGTAGTAGGCATTGAGTCTGGTGGTGTGCTCCATGTGGAGGTTTTAAATGTTATCAAAACCTTGGTGCTTGTCTGAGGAGAAGAGTTTGGTGATTTGAAAGCTTGGAGTGTTGGGTGAGTGCAGAATTGAGCAGAGAAGGGCATTCCAGAGGAGTGGTGAGGCATGCCAGAAGTCCTGGAGACAGGAGTGAGAGGAGGTGACCAGAGTGGAGGACAGGAGAAGGTCGGAGGCAGAGCAGCGTTTGATTGACATTTTTCTACTAAATGGCAAGCTAACTGTAATTGGTCACCTTTTTTGTTTAAACCTAAATAACAATGAGAGCCCTTTAAGTTCTAGAAGTCTCCCACAACATAAATAATATAAATGAAACCTTTTACTCCTTATTTTTTTAGATGAAATCCCCTGCAACTAAAATAAGCCAATTCTGCAGATGAAGGGTGTTGTGGATATATAAACTTACATGTTTGGAAATAACTGCAGCCTTTGGGGATTGCGGTGACAGGTAGAAAGAAAGCAGTACTGAGAGTAAAAAAACTTCTTCTGGGAGCTTTATAGCAACAATGTAACAAGCAAGAGAGCTTGTTACATTGTCAAAAAACATCCAGCTCCCTACTGTGTTACATTGTAAATGTCCAGTTATGTGGTTGATGTTACCATGTAATAATAGATGTGCCACGCTGACTTACAGTGTAAACCACTTCACAGCTGACTCGCAGTTGGTGATCTCTCCATTGCTCTGCTGTGGGGTTAAAACAGAGTATGGTCCGACATAGAAGAGACAGCTAATATGGTTATGACTAAGCAGTGTACCTACATCTGAACGTCACAGGGCACAGATGTGAATCCTGGACACAGAGGAATACTGGTTCAAAAGAGGGGCAAAGGGAGCCATTATGGGAATATGGAGAAGCAGGACGTCTACAGGGAACAATCTATGGCATTTCCAACAGTACAGATTCATTTCTGGTATATATTGCATAAGAGTAAATTGCAGGGAACCCTTCTGCTTAATGTCAACAAATGGGTCTCAATCACCACTTTCCTCTTCTGTACATCAATTCACATAATATAATATATGATACTATCTATGGTGTTAAGAAAAGAAACTTTAGAAAGGCAATAAACATAAGCACAGGCAATAAAGACATCAAAAAATTGATGTTAGAAAAGGTGATAGCGGCAGGTAGTGCCTCATATAGCAGGCAGTGTCTGGTGAACGCTGTACGCAAAACCACATTTATGAAAGGGAATCTGGTGAGCGACTAACAGCGCCATGTAGTGTCCGATTCATCATTACAGGTGGCTCAGCGTATACTGCCGGCGTTCTAGCTTCCAGACCGCCAGGTTTTACCCCTCGCTACCTGTCACTCTCCCATACATTTCAATGGACGTTCCTTTTATTCTCTTTAAACGGGGAGGCCGATTCATCAATAGCGCCAGGTAGCGACAGATGAGCGACTGTAGCGTGATTTTTTCAGCGCCAGCCAGTATTCGCTGTGCTTGGCCGGCATTAGCTTGATGACAGCGACTCAGTCGGTGTGCGGTAATGTTGAATACGGGCTGGGGGGTCGCTGTTTCACAGGTCCAGCGTTGTATGTGAGCGCCTGACAACGAATGGCCAGAGCGAACGGCTAGCTTCATATTCATCAACAAATCACGCTCCGAATGTGCTGTCGCTGTCCATTCCTTGTTTAGACCCCAGAGCGCTGGCGGCGAAGTGTATTAACTAGTTTTTAACCCCTAAACAACCATATTTTTTGAATTTAACATTATACATGTTTTTAGAATCATTTTGTAATATGAATACATTAATCTCAGACCTGTTAGATCAATTCTGCACATATTTTTTTTTTTTTTTTTTGACTTAAAAATAAATCCTAACATTACAGAAGTGGTCTCCGATTTTTTGACATTAAAAAAATATAAAAAAAAAAAAATACCAATTAATTAGGATTAATTATAGATTGCTCCATTGAAATGCATTGGACATCGCCAGGGAGCGACAGCTCATACCTGGCGCTGTGAGGGAATTTGCAGCGGCGCTGTTCGGTCCAGGCGGCTTCATGATGAATGCCGCGCTAGCCGTCGCTCTCGCCGTCGCTAGCCTCATTTTGCTTGATAAATGCGTCATTGTGACCGCCGCCGGGCGTACTTGAGTCGGTAGTCGCCGTTAGCTGCCGCTACCTGGCGCTCGTCAGACACTACCTGGCGCTATCGCTTGATGAATAAGGGCCTAGGTTTTTTTTTTTGGGGGGGGTGTCCTCTCTAATCATTATGTCACCTCTCCTGGTCTAGAAAAAATCATTTTTAAAAACTTTTTTGATTTTTTGTTTTTTTTATGCAGAATTGTCTGGCATACAGGTCTGGCATTAAAGTATTAACGTCACAATGTTATAACAATGTTATTCCATGTGTTTTCGCTTTGTTACTGGTGGATATGTGTTCAGAAACTTTAATCACACAGCGTCTGGCGCTCTGTGCTATAGCGACCAGATTTAGAGCGCCGACACTGTGTGTGTGTGTGTGTAGTTTTTTGATAAGTATGGTGTGAGCTGCTGAGAGTCGGTCGCACTGAGCTCGCTCCCTGCAGCGCTGTACTGGTGTTACAGCGCTCAACATACATCAGATTCATCAATGCTGGCCAGGTTACTAGTGGGCTGAGACGCTCTGTTACAGCGCCCAATACCCACACATGAGCGCCTACTAGCTCTAAGCTATACAGCCGCTCATCTGCCGATACCTGCCGCTAGTAATGAATCAGCCTCCACGTCTCCATATCTGTTGGCTGTTGCTTCCTGTGTCTGATTTTCCTTTTGATATCTGCCAAACATTCATGTTCCTTCCGCCTATTATTTAGCCACTGGGTAACCATTCCAGGTGTGTGCAATGGTCACCTTTTACGGATAAGCAATTGAGCAGAATAACACCGAAGTGGATGTTTTCAGTATTTTGGGTGGGCAGCTATTGTCACCTATTTATACTGCAGGTGGATGCTGTGAAAAAAGGACTGAGCACCTTCTTGCCCCCGCCCTAAACAGAGAATACACATTTGTAACCTCTAGTAATAGTTGAATTATCAATGGGCAGACCCCTTGATGCAAATATATTCAGTAATGTAATGGTATAGTCCCATAAGTACAAACAACAGAGCCGTGTGTACCTAATATTGCACATTACTACTTGGTCGTGCCTAAAAGTCTGCAGGCAGATTTGGACTAGGGCCAAATATCATCCTGGTGTCCCACCCCCTAGGGCTTCCCAGTCAGTAAATAAGTATATTCATTAGCTGAGGTTTTGGCATTTCCAGGACAGATTGTGAATAGGAGTTAAAGTGATTGTTCTAAAGCTTTAGTGTTTTAGAGGCAGATAATCTGGCAGGGGTGGGTATGAGTCAATATCATTGATTACAAGGGCAGAACCTGGACTGTGTGTCTTAGGTAGGTTAGGTACAGGGCTGAAGAGTTAGAGAGTAGAGGGGGTTTTAAATGAGGGCAGCCTGAATTTCATCACTGGCTCAAGTTGTCCCTGTCTGCAAACTTACTACATCTAGGGCAGCCAGAAACTGATTAGCTATCAGTAGCCTTGGGCAAGCTATACTTTCCTTTTCCCATGTTAATTCATGGAGAACATTATTTCCTTATTGCATTTTCTGTCATGAGTAATGAATGAATGTTTAGTAATCACCCAACAAAATGACATCAGTGTACAAAGTGCTATTCCAAGGAATTTCAAGTTTCAGGAAGTAAAAAAAAATAAAAAGTTTAAATACTGTAGCTTGGTGACATAACTCATTGCCTTGATGAAACATCCCATTTATCCCAGGGCGGACAAACAGCATGTATGAGGAACATGTGATCTGCAATGATGGATACGTACCCAGGGAATGCCACAAAACATTCTCCAAACCATAACGCTGCCACCACCAGTTGTGTTCACCCAGAAATGGTTGCAGGGCTACAAGACATTTGTTCTCTAAAGTTTCTCCTGGCACGGCCCACATCCATCTGTTCAAAGAAGTAGAAAATATGACTCAGCTGAGAGAGCAATGCTTTGGCCATCAGCAGTGGTCCAATTCTCATAGCACCATAAAAATGTAAGCCTTTTTCTGCCGATGCAACTTTACCCCATACTCTATAGAGTTAAATTAAATGTTTTTTAAACACGTCTGGCAGTTCCCCCCATTCATTTTCTCCAGTGCAATATGTCGAACCTTTCTTTGCCCCTCTCACACCAATGGTATATGATGCCTGGCATATTCACAGAGGTGCCAATTGCCCTTACAATACACTCAGCAGCACACAAACAGTTTACGAACTGGCAAGTGTCCAAAATAACTGCCACTTTTGCCCCACAAGCCAATAATTATCCCTTTTTGCAACTCTGATAAATTGCCCCTCTCACCCATTACAGCAATAAGCATATGTGTGTAGACAGTGTATCATCCTTCTTAAATCCCCGCCAAGCCAGTTCATGATGCATGACCTCTTATGCAGTGCTGTTGTTCAGAGTAGATAGTAGTCATAACCACGTGACTTAAATGTGTTTTAACACATTATTTTATCGTGTAAAATGCCACACTGTAAAAGATAAAGAGAAATATATATTTTTTTTACATTTTCAACACCATCTACTTTTTACAATGTTAGCTAATAGAGATGAGCGAGTAGTGAAATATTCGAAATTTCGAATTTCGATTCGAATAGACCGCGTTACTCGACTACTCGACCGATTATCGAATCCCATTATAGTCTATGGGAAAAAAATGCTCGCCACTTGGAAATCTCAATTCGACCACTTGGAGGTCACCAAGTCCACCCTGAAACATCAGAAAATGATGCCAACACTGCTGGAATGCAACTGGGACAGCAGGGGAAGCATGTCTGGGTGCATATAACGCGCCCAAGTCGCACTATTACGCCACTATCACAGCCACTCAACAATACACTCCAAACACAATATAACTTCTACGTAAAGTGAGACAAGACAAGGAAACCTTCTTTCCTCTACATTGCCATGGACCCCAAGCCAAACTGTACAAAAAAGAACAAAATTCTGCACCCCTTAAAATCACGTTGCCTATGACAACCACAGATGGCATAGGCAAGGGGGAAAACAAATAGACCCCACCCCTAATTGTCATTGTGTGTGTGTGTGTGTGTGTGTGTGTGTGAGATGTGGTCAGACATGTCCTCTTGTGTCATTGTGTCACCCCATCAGTAAGGGAAGCTTAAAGGAGGAGGTTTGTTACAGTGTGTCACCCCAGCAGTAAGGGAAGCTTACAGGAGGAGGTTTGTTACAGTGTGTCACCCCAGCAGTCAGGGAAGCTTACAGGAGGAGGTTTGTTACAGTGTGTTACCCCAGCATTAAGGGAAGCTTACAGGAGGAGGTTTGTTACAGTGTGTTACCCCAGCAGTAAGGGAAGCTTACAGGAGGAGGTTTGTTACATTGTGTCACCCCAGCAGTAAGGGAAGCTTACAGGAGGAGGTTTGTTACATTGTGTCACCCCAGCAGTAAGGGAAGCTTACAGGAGGAGGTTTGTTACATTGTGTCACCCCAGCAGTAAGGGAAGCTTACAGGAGGAGGTTTGTTACAGTGTGTCACCCCAGCAGTCAGGGAAGCTTACAGGAGGAGGTTTGTTACAGTGTGTCACCCCAGCAGTAAGGGAAGCTTACAGGAGGAGGTTTGTTACAGTGTGTCACCCCAGCAGTAAGGGAAGCTTAAAGGAGGAGGTTTGTTACAGTGTGTCACCCCAGCAGTAAGGGAAGCTTACAGGAGGAGGTTTGTTACAGTGTGTCACCCCAGCAGTAAGGGAAGCTTACAGGAGGAGGTTTGTTACAGTGTGTTACCCTAGCAGTAAGGGAAGCTTACAGGAGGAGGTTTGTTACAGTGTGTCACCCCAGCAGTCAGGGAAGCTTACAGGAGGAGGTTTGTTACAGTGTGTTACCCCAGCAGTAAGGGAAGCTTACAGGAGGAGGTTTGTTACATTGTGTCACCCCAGCAGTAAGGGAAGCTTACAGGAGGAGGTTTGTTACATTGTGTCACCCCAGCAGTAAGGGAAGCTCACAGGAGGAGGTTTGTTACAGTGTGTCACCCCAGCAGTAAGGGAAGCTTACAGGAGGAGGTTTGTTACAGTGTGTCACCCCAGCAGTCAGGGAAGCTTACAGGAGGAGGTTTGTTACAGTGTGTCACCCCAGCAGTCAGGGAAGCTTACAGGAGGAGGTTTGTTACAGTGTGTTACCCCAGCAGTAAGGGAAGCTTACAGGAGGAGGTTTGTTACAGTGTGTCACCCCAGCAGTAAGGGAAGCTTACAGGAGGAGGTTTGTTACATTGTGTCACCCCAGCAGTAAGGGAAGCTTACAGGAGGAGGTTTGTTACAGTGTGTCACCCCAGCAGTCAGGGAAGCTTACAGGAGGAGGTTTGTTACAGTGTGTTACCCCAGCAGTAAGGGAAGCTTACAGGAGGAGGTTTGTTACAGTGTGTCACCCCAGCAGTCAGGGAAGCTTACAGGAGGAGGTGAAATGGTGCCTAATACGCACTGGGTATATAACAGTGTTTTGTTGGCACAGAGAACACAAAACAGTAGTGCCAAATATAAATATATTGTTTAGGAGAACACCTGGCTATACAGCCGTATACTGCCAGAAGGTGAAATGGTGCCTAATACGCAATGGGTATATAACAGTGTTTTGTTGGCACAGAGGACACAAAACAGTAGTGCCAAATATAAATATATTTTTTAGGAGAACACCTGGCTATACAGCCGTATACTGCCAGAAGGTGAAATGGTGCCTATACGCACCGGGTATATAACAGGGTTTTGTTGGCACAGAGGACACAAAACAGTAGAGCCAAATATAAATATATTGTTTAGGAGAACACCTGGCTATACAGCCATATACTGCCAGAAGGTGAAATGGTGCCTAATACGCACTGGGTATATAACAGAGTTTTGTTGGCACAGAGGACACAAAACAGTAGTGCCAAATATAAATATATTGTTTAGGAGAACACCTGGCTATACAGCCGTATACTGCCAGAAGGTGAAATGGTGCCTATACGCACCGGGTATATAACAGTGTTTTGTTGGCACAGAGGACACAAAACAGTAGTGCAAAATATAGTTTTGTATATAGGTGCTAATATACCACTGAAGTCTTTCTGTCCCTATTCCAGCAGCAGCAGCTACCCTTCACTAAAGCAGCCGTTTTGAGCAGAGTGTATATAGTTTTGTATATAGGTGGTAATACACCACTGAAGTCTTTCTGTCCCTATTCCAGCAGCAGCTACCCCTCACTAAAGCAGCCGTTGTGTGCAGTGTGTATATAGCTAGAATGAGCTACATACCGTTCAGCATAGTAGCCCTAATAAGGGCTCTCAATGACTCTCTTGTCTTCTGGTAGCTGGTATATATGGTGGTAAATGCGATATTCTGAGCTTCTGGGGCCCTGCCTGCCTACATATGAGCTATATACCGTTCAGCATAGTAGCCCTAATAAGGGCTCTTAATGACTCTCTTGTCTTCTGGTAGCTGGTATATATGGTGGTAAATGCGATATTCTGAGCTTCTGGGGCCCTGCCTGCCTACATATGAGCTATATACCGTTCAGCATAGTAGCCCTAATAAGGGCTCTTAATGACTCTCTTGTCTTCTGGTAGCTGGTATATATGGTGGTAAATGCGATATTCCGAGCTTCTGGGGCCCTGCCAGCTACAGCCTGTCTTTCCCTGCTGTGAGTGTCTATCCCTCACTAAGTTCAAGCTGCTAATGCTGACGAAGAGGAAGTGCTGAGTTTTGTAGATTCGAGGTCACATGGTTTTTCCAGCCAATGCGTCTAGACGCCGTTCTCGCGATGCCAGCGTCCTCCCAGGACCTGTCCCACCCCCCTGCATGGTGATTGGTGTAAAAAACGCGCCAGGGAAGGTGTGAGGGGAAACTAATTGTGAGTGCGCCATCGCCGCTGTACTCGATCGAAATCGAGTATGACGAATAGCGTAGTATTCGATCGAATACCGACTCGGTCGAATACTACTCGCTCATCTCTATTAGCTAACTAATGTCATCATTATCTTAAGAACTTCCCAGTAGTCTTATCTTATCTTAACATGACACCCGGAAATGTATTACGTTTTGTAGAGACTCCATAATGCTAAGGTCTGTCACTTACCATGTGCAATATCCAGCCTCAGCCATACTACAGCCTATTCTGCTTTTGTGCATTGCCATGATCATGGACGACTTGGTGGTCTTCACTGTTCATGTTCTGCTTTAGAGCTCTGGATATGCATACACATGTGTAGTTATAGATGCTTTTTCTGAAATGAAAGGTGTAGTCAGCCACGATTAAACTGATTAGATGTCCCACTTTCATTGGGAAAGTCCCACTTTGAGCCATTTTGTCCTACTGTCCCTCTAAAAATATGGGGAACATTAGTTCACTTTGCTAACATTGGTAGGAAGATTGTCACCCGAATCCAGGTTGTCTGGTCAGTTTACAACTGGAACACTTTTACAGCTCATTGGTTGAGAAGTGATATTGGAATATATAGATTGGTTGAGTGTTAGGGCAACTACCAACATCCTTTATGGATCAGAGATTGGAGCAGAGCTTGTGCATGTCCGGGTCGGGTCTATTCACACAAAGATAAGAATAGAATACTGCAGATATTTGGTCCTCCAAAGCCTGTGGATAAGCAACACACCCATAACCCTGTAAAGTGGTCAGATTAACTAAGGGGGTTATTTAAGAAGGGATAGCGGCTGGTAGTGCCTTGTAGCGGCAGGCAGCGTCTGGTGACACCGGGCACTGTACGCAATACTACATTTATGAAAGCGAATCTGGTGAGCGACTCTAACAGCGCCATGTAGCGTCCAATTCATTATTACAGGCGGCTCAGTGTATAGTGCCGGCGCTCTAGCTTCCACAGCGGAAACACGTGTCGCTCTCCCATACATTTCAATGGCCGTTCATTTGTTTAAACAGCGTGTTTGACAATTTTTGTTTGTTCTGCTCAAATCATTGTGTGACCTCTCCTAGCTGCAAACACTTTTGAAACTTTTTTGACTTTTTATATTTTTATGCAGAATTGTCATTACCGGTCTGGCACTAAAGTGTTAATTTCACAGTGTAATTCCATGTGTTTCCGCTTTGTTACTGGTGGATATGTGTTCAAAAACAGACTTTAATCACACAGCATTGGCACAGATTTAGAGCGTAGTAAAGTATAAGTCTAAAAACGTATAAAGTCTATCTACAGTAACATTTGTTTGACATAATCATTTAATATATCATTTTTAGGAGTTTCAACATAGACGACAATTTGAGAAGCACAAGCATTAATACCATTGACTCATTTCTGTAAATGAATACTGAAAGATAAATTCAATAACCAAATGTTTATTAGCTTTCTAAATATAGCTGTTCCAACAGGTCTGGTGAGGGTAATGAAGTTTCAGCCTGTATAGTCATGTCACTCTCAGATCCCTCTCACAAAACACAACGCAAACACTGTAATCCCGTACTTACACCTATTTGATGCTATTTATAAGGCGGTATGATTGCTTTGCTATGTCTGTAATTGTAGAATTTCAATGTCTAGAGGCATTGTAGAGGCCCCCCTAGAAGACCTCCTCTCTTCACTAGTAAATCCCAAAATCAAGAGAAACTCCCATTTGACTTCCATTGCAGGGTCCACCATTGGACCCGAGGACAAGTGTTGGACACTGACATGTACATGAGATTTTGGTTGCCAGTAGATCAATGCTAGTCTCTATAGGGGAAATGTGAACTTTGGACAGGGGTCAGGAAAAAAGTGAAACACAGTGGTGCACTGGGGCCAAAAATTAGCCTGGGCTCTTAAAGGCCAAGCTAGCCCACAAGTAGCCCAAGTGTTATCTAGAAAATCGGTTCCTTGCATGTTTTTGTCTGCATTCTGCATTGATCTCCCACTGCATTGTACCTTTATCAAAGTGAACATGAAATAGTAAGAACCCCCATTATCATTCAGAGAACCAATAATTTACAGCCAACATTTCATTGACATGTATTGAAATTAATGTTAATGAGTATAAATATTGGCTGATTTCAAAACATGTATCTGTGTAATCCCAAAGTTACCTAATTATCTGACTAATTGATGAATGAACAAATGAGCAATTGGATGGATTTTTCTTCTCAGTTCTTGGGGAGAGTCAGGTCACAGTCATTGTGGAATTACCAGAGACAGCTCACACTGCTTTTCAGGTTCTGTTTACTATGTAATTCCCGATGTGTGAATATTTACCTGGAAAGTATCCAGTATCCATGTGTATTGCCAGTATAATATGATAATATAATATATAAAATGGCTGCACCAGTAAAAGATAATATGGGCGTGCAACCCTATGGTTCCTGCAATCCACAATATATAGTTAAATTTGGGGTACCCCACACCCCAAAGAACACCAGAAGAAAGGGTTACACCGCTACTCTGTATAAAAAAATTGCAACTTTATTGGATTGTCAAATTGACACAAAGACTCATTAAAAGCCATTAAAAAACATACACATACAAAATGACAAGTCGTGAAGGAGAGGAGGAAAAATGCCTATTGAGGAGCTGTAACACCCCCTGGGCCACAATTCATTATAAAATATCTTATCTTGGTCCCTCTAATGAATTATCCCTCTTATTATTTTCTTAATAAAGTGCAAGTGCTATTCACAAAAAGTGTCATATTGGTGTGCCCAAGTACAAAGTGTATCAATAACAAACAAGAAATACTCATAAAAAAAACTTTTTAGTAGAGGGCACAAAGGATGAAAAGAGAGGTACACAGCAAACCACACGTATTAGAAATCTTACATGTCACCGGGGCCCGGCTTCCATATCCCCCATAACAGCCTATGCGTTGCGTGACAGCTCCCCGTCACTTCCTCAGGGCTAAGACTCTAAGGGCAGGTCCCCCCACACCCCTTATATACTCACCCATACCGTTCCCCCACCTGAAATCAGTTGGGAGCAGGAACGCCGCTGATCGAATCATTCATAAGAGGGACCACCATAAGGAGATGTTACAGCTCCTCAATAGGCATTTTTCCTCCTCCCTATCTCCTTTGGGACTTGAAATTTTGTATATGTATATGTTTTTTAATGGCTTTTAACGGGTCTTTGCGTCAATTTGACAAATCAATCAAGTTGTAATTTTTTTTTACAGAGTAGCGGTGCAACCCTTTCTTTTGGTGTGCTTTGGGGTACCCCCAAATTTAGCTATATACTGCCAGTATAAGATAATACTGGCAGTACACATGTAAATGGAAGGTTTGATTTTATATTTTTATTTTTATTATATCGTATATAAATTATATTCCTTATATAAGCATTTTGTGTATTCCAAGTTGTTAGGTATTTATGTTCAGCTCTTTCCAACACATCCATAACCAATATAAGTCCCTTGTTTTCCTAGTCCACCATCCCTGTGCGGACTAGTAACTCAACGCTTATATCCTCATGGTATGTTAAGCTGACCTTCATAGGTGGCATCTTCATAGGTGGCATCTTCATAGGTGGCATCTTCACAGGTGGCATCTTCATAGGTGGCATCTTCACAGGTGGCATCTTCATAGGTGGCATCTTCATAGGTGGCTCGTAGATCTGACCTGTGAGCAAAATGCAGCAGCAGAATCACCATAGCCAGTCCTCCAGCTGTCGGACGGATGTGACAGTTCCTGTGCCACATGCTCACTAGGAAGGAAAACAGATGGCAGCATTGTTAACTCCAAACCCCAGCACCTCTCTTCAGTTTTCTAGGAAGGTCCTACCTAAAGTGGACGAAAAGCTGCCTGTGGTATCCTGAATTGAGATGCCCCTGTGTGTGAAACCCCCATTATTAATCCATATTCTTACCTGAACGGGTGATCCCATGATGCATGAGCAGGCTCTCCTACAATCAATTCATTCAAAACCCCCAGGTAACTTTCACTTGGGATTTATTCTGAATGAATAGTGAAAGAATAATGAAAAGTGATGGGGCTGCACCACTTCTCCCTAGTGGCGCACACTCACAACGGTTGTGTAGTGGGAGAAGTGGGCGAAGCAGCATGACCCACACATATGATCGCTGGTTCAGCTAAAAGATACAGTGATCATGGGGGTTCCAAACATTTAGTGAGAGACCTGGGTTTTGGTCTGCTTTAAATCTTTTGCTGATCAGCTTAGATTGCTGAGAAGGGGCGTGTCCGAAATGCACCACCAGCTTCGGGAATCGCTTTTCCCTTTGCACCACAGTGGATCATTTTTGATCCAAGTAAAATGTATGTATTGAAAATAAAATGTATGTATTAAAGTGGGACAACCCCCGCCCTGCAGCATTCTAAGGCCAGCCACTAGCCTGCCCCGGGGGCAAACTGTACTGGATACCCCGCTTTGTGAAACCCCCCGGGTCAGCGGTAATCTTACATGATCCTGGCGGCTCCTGCCACGCTGTCTTCACTAGTGGCCGCATCCCCAGATTCCCTGTAGCTGTGCACATTCCCTGCACCCAGCCATTCAGACCAGGCATGCAGGGGCATGCACTCCACATGGGAGGCAGGGATGGGGCCACCAGTGTCACTTATCAGTGGCTTCATTCTGGGCATTAGTATGCTGTGCATAAAGCGCTGATTGGACCTGGATAGCACCTGCACATGTGTCATGGGAACAGCGGAAAGGTAAGTGAACGTGGGCAATCTGGGGGTTTCACACAGGGGGCACATACTATATAAGGATGCCACCTGGGCAGGGACCAACCATTGGTCATAATCCTGGTGACTGGTCCACTTTAAGTGACGTGTTGAGGACACTTGTGCTGGCTCCCACCTGTAACGTTTGGAGACCAGACTACTTCCTATGCATGGGCCCTAGGCAAAGGGTGAGCTGTTGGATTTTTTTCTTTTGTTGCTCACAGAATAGAGAAGGGCCCCTCCCCGGTGCCTGCTGATTGGTTCCCAAGGCTCTAAATAGAATTGTGGGGGGGGGGCGAGTAGATGCTGTTGTGAGGTGCTGAAGCTGTATGACATTGGAGGTTGGGCCAGAGGAATACCCGTGAATATAAGGGGGTGGGAGCAGCTCAATCACTATTATTTATACAAAATTATTATTATTATTCAGGGCCTGGGAACTAATTTACCGCCCAGTTTAACCCTCTCATCAACTAAATATCAAGCAACAAACATGTCTAGCTATGTGGAAAGACAGAGATTTGGTTGCATATAACTGCAGATACATGTGGAAGCCACACTGCCCGGGCAAGGCTCTCTGTGTTTAGTGTGGTCCCTACTCTTAATTCTGAGTCCCCAAAGATCGGCTATTGGGCGCTGTAACAGGGCGCCTCAGTCGCTGTAGTAACCTGGCCAGAATTGATGAATGAGATGTATGTTGGGCGTTCTAACACCAGTACAGCATTGCAGGGAGCGAAAGGTAGCGCCAGCTCATTGCGACCAACTCTCAGCAACTCACACCATATTCAACAAAAAAACAGACACACACAGCATCGGCGCTCTGGATCTGGTCGCTATAGCATAGAGCCCCAGACGCTGTGTGATTAAAGTCGGTTTTTGAACACATATCCACCAGTAACAAAGCTAAAACACATGGTTGTAACATTGTGACATTAATACTTTAGTGCCAGACCTGAAATGACAAATTCTGCATAAAAATATAAAAAGTCAAAAAAGTTTTCAAAAATGACTTTTTCTAGGCCAGGAGAGGTGACACAATTATTTCAGAGAAAAAAAATATTAAAAACAAAAAACCCTGTTTAAAAAAGAAGAAAAGGAACGTCCAATGAAATGTATGGGAGAGCGACAGGTAATACCTGGCGCTCTGGAAGCTAGAGCGCCGGAACTATACGCTGTAATAATACATGTAACGCTTCGTGGCGCTGTTAGAGTCCCTCACCAGTATCGCCTTCATAAATGTGGTATTGCGTACAGCACCCAGCGTTCACCAGATGCTGCCTGCTGCTTACAAGGCACTACCTGGCGCTATCCCTTGCTGAATAAACCCCTAAATCTCAACCAAACCCACCAGGTGAACTTGTTACAGGGCAACAACAGGCAAAACTACTCTCAACAGGGCTGGGCAGGAAGATGTGCTCATAAAAGAGCCATGGGTTTCACAAAGTTAAAAAAACTGCTAACTATGTTTATAATCTATGGCTATAATCTATGAGCTCATCTTCCTGCCTTATAGCCACAAGTGACACGAATAACCAGGAAATTATCTTAACCACCCCTAAGGGAGGGCACATGTGGAAATAACCTGACAGATTATTACATTTATTACAAAGGTAAATTGGCTAGTGGCGCCCCCTGCTGTTTTTCACCCTAAACATCTTTGTGTTAAATCAGTGCAGCATAATCGAGAAAGGGGGGAGATGAGGGAAACAGAATAAGAGAGAAGGACAGGGGTGAAGAGAAGGAATGAGACATGGATGAAAGAAAGAAAAAGATGAAGAAGAAGAGAGAGAATGGAGAAGATGCTAAGGAAGCAGACAGGGTGAGAACCACCGTTCTATACCTATATAGGACTGGCCTAAAGCTCCTTAAGAAAAGTAAGTCATTTATTAACTGGTATTATGGCACACTGGACATTTTTCATTACATTTAATACAAAAGATATAAGCAAGCATTCGCAAATCGGATCATTAATTATCTTTAGCAGGAAGAGAAAAAGAAATGTAATATTCTGAATTTGTGCATATCTATGAACTATTAGCTATATAATTATATTATTTTAACTGTTAGCCTAACTGCTAAATGATCATATGAATAGCTCTACCTATTCCTTAAAGTGGAACAAAACCCACCCTGGAGTCTATGAGACTGTAGGGCAGGCATACTCTTTCCCCCCGGGGCTCTCCAATCGGGAGTACCCCACTGTGTGAAATCCCCCCCGAGCCTGAAAACTCACCTTGACCTCATGTTCCTGGTGACAGCACATGCACGAGCAGTGGTCGCATCCCTGCTATCCCTTTAGCAGGGTGCATGACTGCCATATATTTATGAATGGCTGGCACGGGCATGCTCCCTGATAAAGGGTAGCGGGTGATGCGGCCAGCACGCTTGGATCTGCTCGCATTAGACGAGCTCCTGGACGAAGCGGCTCGAGCGGATCCGAGCACGCTGCGCATGCGGCGTAGGACCCGGAAGAGGTGAGTTTGTTTGGGCGACCTGGGGGGTTTCACACAGCGGGGCATCCCCAATCGGAGTGCCCTGGGGGCAAGGACTAAAACCCAGGATAGTCAAAATCCTGGGTTTTGGTCCACTTTGAAGATTGTATTAGGCAATTTGTAATTCTTGGTGCCATAGAACAATAATATATACGCCAGGAAAGGATTAGTAGTTAATCCATTATTAGACAGATACTTGTACCTTCTTATGTCTCTGCTGGGCAATTACCATCATTCTAATCATCAGAGTAGCAACAGGTCATCTGGGGGGCAATTTAGTAACATTCTTTTGAACTACAACTAAATGAATAATTGTACATTGTGAGTTTTGAGAACCCCTCCACATTCAATGCTAAAAATTATATATTATAAACTAACCTGCACCTGGGGTAAAAAGTTCCTAAAGTTAGGACGCAGAGGTTTTTAAATGAGGTTGTCCATCCCCTTGACCAGAATGTAGGGGTGGTTTACAAAGATTAAAACTGATAGATTTCTGCCATTTTTCTACCTGAATTACTAGGTATATAGGGAATGTCACAGCACCCTGAGGTGTATTCATAAGGTCGACAGAGTGTCTCTAAATCTTAATAAATGTTCCCTTAATTTTGGTGCTGGGCTCTACACTAGTTCTGAAAAGCTGGCTATCTGGGGATAGTGGAAGGAGATGCCTGCCTGCATATGTACTGTGGGTGTGACGCCACACGCTATAAAGGCACACTAACACAGAAAAGATATAAAGACATGCTAACACACACACACGCGCGCGCACACACACACACACACACACACACACACACACACACAGGCACGCTGTCATTTCACTAGGAACCCGAGAAAGGAATGGGAAGCTCAGCAGTTATGAAAGCCAACGGGGGAGAGTCCCTGTATCTCAGTGTCGGTGTCCTGGCTGTCAGCGCAGGTATTTACTGCCTTATATTAACCCCCTATAAAGTATGTACCTTATTTACCAACTGAAGGAACCTTTTCACACTTTTTACTAAAATTTGAAAAAAAATCTTTTTGTTTTTTTCTATAGGAAGTTTACTTCTAGCTACCCACCACTACAGCACATTAACAGCAGCCATTATCCCCCCTTCTGGCCTGGGGGTCCTGTTGGTGATCCTAGCCGCTGTTGTGGCATATGCAGGTAAGTGTCAGGACATTATATTTGGGATACTGTGTAGGTTCCTCTAGGTATGAATCTACAGCATGACCTATGCTATTTACTGTGGTCACAAAAATGCCTGGACCAGATCCAGAATGTTACAGCCATCAGTTCACTATTCTGCTATATGTGTGAAAACTCATGCTACACTATTAATCTCAACCGTAAAGCATTATTCCAAAGCCTATATAATAAATCATGTTTATTTTGCCAGGTATATATACATACATCAGAGGAGTAGCTAGGCTTTCTGGCACCCGGTGCAAAGATTCGTAATGGTGCCCCCACCTGCTCTTAGGCCCCCCTGACCTGCTGCACCGGGGGCAAGTCCCCCCCCCCCCCCCTGCTAAGCTCCATACATACCAGGAATTTTCTTTGACTATAGCAGTACAAGATCATAGAACAAGAATAAAACCCCCTTTTTTACAATAGGTTTGCGTTCATTGTGCATATAGTTGGCTCATTGTGCATATAGTTCAATAGTCCAGTCAATGCCTTTAAGTATATGGTAATGCTTGTTATTCATGTGAATGTACATATGTTAATGTACATATCTATAAGCTAGAAATTGCTTTCAACAGTTGTATTTGCTAGGCAGTTATCATACAATTAGTGGGTATCAAGAAAAATCAACATTCACATGAATAACAAGCATTACCATATACTTAAATGCATTGACTGGAAACTATATGCACAATGAGCCAGCATTGTTTCAAATTGTAAAAGCTAGTGGGTAAAAGCTGTATCTCTGCCTATCAGTCCTTGTGTGTGGTATCGTTAATCTGCGTCCTGATGGAACGGCATTAACCCTTTAAGTGCTAAGCATGTGAATTTTACGTGTTTGCCTCTCTGACCCTGAAGTGCCAGCCATGTAAAATTCATAGGACTGGCATTTACCCCTGCTAGCAGCCCAAAAAAATTTAAAAAACACTCACCTGACCCCTCTATCGATCCGGCCGGGTCCGGCTGCTAACTGTAAAAAAAATGACATTTACTCACCTGTGGCCACGATCCCTCCTGCTGGGTCTCCTCTTCACTGGGGGGGCCTCCGATCTCTCCTCCCTGGGCTCTTCCGTGGTGAGGAGAAGGTAAGAAATTGCCCTCTGTCTCACTTCCTGGGTCGCTGGCTTTTTTATTATGTGTGGTGTATTAATTTTTACTGTTAACCCCCTGTGAACTGGTAAGAGATCCATGAGATCCTTATACCAGTTGACAAGGCTGGGGGCTGGCAAGTCACCTGTGGCTAGCGGGTGACTTGCCATTAACCCCAAGCTCTCCAATTACCTGCCTCCGCATAACCCGGGGGGGGGGGCAGAAGAGCCCGAGGCCCACAGAGGCTATGTGGGCTCGTAGCCAGCAGGGTGGAGGGCCACCATAGCTGGCCCCTGTGCCCTGTTCTACAAGCCCCCATAGCTGGTCCCGGGCTGGTTATGCTGGGTAAGGGGGACCCCATGTCAATTCTTTTTGATTTTTAAGGGTTTTAACCCTTACAATGCGAAGGGGACCCTATGTCATTTTTTTTTATGAACCCCTTATATTCTGTTGCTCAGAGGCTATAAAAGGCTTCCAGCAGCAGCAGGAGAGCAGAAGTCAGAGTGACTGGTGAGGGAAGGAGAGGAATGGGAGGTAAATAAAATATTGTTTCTCTCTGTGTGTTTTTTTTACATTTAACCCATTGTGAAATGGTAAGGAGCCCATGAGACCCCTATACCAGTTCACAAGGCTTAGGGGCTGGCAAGTCACCTGCGGCCAGCACTCTATTATGTGTTCCTGTGGGACAGAGTAGTGAAACAATCTTCACAATTTAGAACTGCCCCATTGCAGGTTTGGAATTTTTTTTAATAAAGAAAATATTTTTTCTACTTTATTGTGTGCTGATTGGAAAAGCTCTCAAAAATCAAGGTCTCAAAATTATTTGAATAGTGCAAATCTAACTGCAACGTATGTTATGCTGTGTATAAAAGCCGTAGTCCAGTCTGACTAGACCCTGCTGTCTGCCAACCTCCTTCCCCGGCCGGTGCGGACATGCCTTTGGATGTTAAAACCGAAAGCGAAACTGTACCTTACCTGTGCTGGCCATGAACAAGTGTCTAGTCAGCCTATCAGTGCAGAAGCAGTGGGGCTGCATAATGATTGGATAACTAGGCACTAAGTCATGCCCAGGATGGCAGGTTAGAACGTCAAGCCCCAAAACGGTAAGCATTCCGGTTTGGTAACATGCCAAAACCATCTTCCACTGTGTGCCCAGATCTTTTACAAGGTTCCTAATGTTTGGCGTAATCCAGAAGCAGCCCAGGTTTCCTCAGCAGCAGAGCACCCAAGGGAGGGACAGTGCACAGAAGGGAGCGTGTGAGGAGGGACTGCTGAAGAGGCCGCTACTGTGCAAGGACCACTGATGCCCATAAGAAGATGATTGCCAAAGCCCAGGCAATAGCAAGCTTCTAGTGCTGGACAAGGGACCCTTTTGGTAATGGGGGCCCCAGAATATTGCCCAGTTTGCCACCCTTAACCCCATCTCTCTGTGGCAGATACAACCTTTCGGGTGAAGGAAGAATGTTCCAGTTAATGGTTGCTTTTATCTCAGTATTCTCCCCCTGCCCCTCCCCCACAAATGCATTCTTTGTCAGCAGTGGGTCACTGGAGCAACATAGAGGTGTAACATAGTAACATAGTATGTAAGGCTGAATAAAGACTTTAGTCCATCCAGTTCAGCCTGTTTATCTCCTTCCAGTGGTCTAGTAGCCATAGCTGGAAATGTTATTACATGCCAGGAAGGCATCAAGGCCACTTTTGAACGTTTTTACTACCTCCTCTGGCAGCGAGTTCCATAGTCTCACTGCTCTTACGGAGAAGAATCCCCTCCTATGTCGGTGGAAAAAGCACGTTTCCTCTAACCTTAGTGGATGCCCTCGGGTTATAGTTACACTCCGGGTATAAATAGATTGTGGGACAGATCTTTGTATTCACCCCGAATATATTTATACATAGTTATTAGACCACCCCTCAAGCGTCTTTTTTCTAAACTAAATAAACCTAACTTTGACATCTTTCAGGTGTGGTGGGGGTAAACAAAAAATGAAAAATAAAAAATTTGGATTTGTGTTGTAATTCAACACTTTGAAGCTACCTTGGATATCTTACATTTGATTATGCTGTGTAACTAAATACCATATTTTTCTTGCCTCTTTTAGGAGTTCGGAAAATTGAAGCAAATGTCTCTCTGTGGGTCTTACTCTACTGGACGGTGTCAGCAATGTGGTGTGGAAGTGGAGTCAACCTGATACTAAGGGGGCATAATATCATTGCTGCGAGTAATATGAAGGACGCTATGGTTCCTGGCTTTGTAGCCTTCTTCTTGGGGCTGCTTCTAATTGGTATAGTGGGGATCCTTCAGAAAGAGGTTCTCTTAGCTTTGATGGCTTTTGCACTTTCTCTCGCAGATATTCATGAAATGATTAGACTATATGACAGTGGAACAGGCTCCTCAGCTACAGCATGTAACTATCTTATTGTTTTTTTAATGGGTCTTTATTTTATGGGTGGAAGATTACTACGTAGCCTTAGTAAAGGGACATTAGCTCTGCCAGGCACAGCATACAGCAGTACTGATGATAAAGATCAGGCCCCAGGTTCAGGCAATATGGAGTTTTCAGCCACTTCTCTGATCCTTAACATGGTTGCCTCTAGTGTATTTGGCTGCAGACTATTAGGAATCACTAATAATCTGTTTGTTGGTCAGGTGGCCTGGTTGTGGATGGCAGCAGTTTATCAGACAGGTATATGCATCCTGTCATGCCGTTTTTACCACAAGCAAGAGGCCATATATTTTGCTTTTTTCTCTATTCTTAGATATGCAGAAGGATATTCATTATTGTATCAGCTGTTAAACACTAGTGAATTGGTTTACCCTCTGCCATTATTGGTCATTTTTGCCATATTATTTTTTGTTGTTGCCCTGTTTGCAAGTATTCATGGTCTGGCCCAGTCGGTATATTTACTTTTTTATGTTACCTATTGCATTGCATTGGCCTGTAGTCCTTATGGTTTTTTTCATGGGGGGTCCCAAGGTGTGAATGTTGCAATATACATTGCATCGGCAGTTATGTTACTAGTGAGTATATATAATTCACAATCATCTGCAAAAATCCCGACAGGAGAGGGCAAGATTAAGGAGCTGCTTCAAAGAAGAAACTTTTTTAGGTTTCACCAAGGTAAAGATGTTGATGAACCTTTCCTTGGCTTCTCCAAGTATGGAGATGGAGAAGCTATAGCACTCGCCTGCAGCATTTTAGCTGTGCTTGCTATGACAGTGCCGGGTAATTCAGGTGACGCTTTGGTAACAGTTGTGTTGCCATGGGTTGTCGCTGCTGGAGGTTTCTATAATCTAATCTGTGGCTCAATTGCGTTTTCTCGTGGTAAGACACTTGAGAGCAGCGCTTTCATCTTATATGGAATAATGTGGATTATCTGGGGCATCTTTAGATACAGTGGCATCTACAGTAATAGCAGAGGGTTTAATACTGCAGTAGGTATTATATGCTTCATGCTCTTTAACGCCTTTATTATTTTCAGCACGCTTTTCTCTACTAAAGCCTGGTTTGCATATGCGCTGACTTTCCAGCTTATTCTAATCAGTTTTCTACTTGATTCAGTTAATGTTCTGCCAGTTGGCTATGACATTGCTGTAACTATTATTTTCGGTATTGTTGCTTTCTACTGCTTTCTTGCAACACTATTCAACAGCACCATTGAAGCTCCCCAAATACCAGTTGGTAGCCCCTTTATCAAAATCAGTGGCTTTTCTAATGACAGATCCAAATGCCCACATCTGACTGCTAAGAGGACCAGTTCTGTGAAAACGATAGCAGGTAAGGGGATGTTGGAAGCATTTCAGCCATGTTTTTGTCTGTGAAACTACAAAACTACACGTCTGTGACTTGGGAACCTCTGGTCTGGCTTAGATAACATAACTGCTCTATTTAGTTGCAAAATAAAGGGGCTAGGAAAAGGTTTTACTTGAACAGCTCCCCAATATCAAAAGTGGAGAGTATTTTTTAGTAACTGGGTGGGTAATAAAACTTGCAAATATTGTGCAGTAGGGTTCTTCAAAGGACGTAATCCCTGAAATATTTTGATAACAAATGAATTGATGAATGGTTCTTGGGCATCACTATCCTGTGAATCCTCATTTTATAGTGCTGGGCAAATGTAGATGAACTAATTTACCTACTATTTTCTTACACACCGCCAGTATGTTGTATTGTCTCTGAATTCCCAATACTACAAAGCCCACCTGTTTTAGCTCTTACCGAGTACATAAGCCCAATTTAAAAAAAAAAAAAAATATTTACTTACCCTGCAAAATACATTCTGATTTGGTTTTTGGAAACCAATGGATAAAAATGAAGGAAATGAAAAGTAGGACCGTGAATTGAGAACAGCTGAATTATTAGAAATGTTTGATCACATTAAATAGAAGTCTAAATAAAAAAATGAGTTTCAACTGTTCCTACTTCTTCCAGAAATCATGAAAAGTGGGGGTATATGCGGCATTCCAACAGACACCGTCTATGTCTTGGTAGCTGCCTGCAACCATCCTGAAGCGGTGGAGAAAGCTTACAAGTATGTGCACCTAATGCAACTTAGCAACATGGTTCAATAAGTGTTACTTGTAGAAAACAGCGAGGATAAGAATGGTGGTTCAGTATTCATTCTTCCTCTCTTATTATTTTCAGGACAAAACGCCAGGCTCAAGACCGACCCATGTCTTTGTGGATTTCCAGCTTAGAACAATTAGAACCGGCAAAGCATTTATTTAATCCGTTGTTATGGGACTTCATGGAAGCTTGTTGGCCCTCATCTATCAGTCTGGTTATTCCAAGAGGTAAAATCTAATATAATTGAGAATAAAATGTCAAAACCATTTTTAGTAAAACTCATTACACTCCAGGCAATGGCAAGAATAGGGCAACAAGAAGCTCACCTGAAGCCGGTCCCATGTGCTTCTCCTCCATTTCCTGTAAAGTGCTGTAGATGTTACAGCAAGGTTACTGAGTGAGCCTTGGTGATGCTATGGATGCTGCGCAACCATATCTGGATTGTCGTAGTCATGAAAAAATGGAAAGGGAAGGAGGGACACATATTGGAGACCTGCTACAGCATCAACAGTGCATTGAAAGAAGAGGAGGAGAAGCACATTAGAAAGGCTACAGGTGAGCTCCTTGCTGCCATTATTGCCAGTGCCTGGATTGTCACTTTATGTTTCTGTCCATTTCTATATTAACCTGAATGAAATATATTCATTTTAGGACCATGGCTGGATGTACTGGGTGCTAGAGACTCTTCAAAGTATATAGGCACCCCTCAAAGTATCGCCATACGGATTCCAGATTGTACAGTGACTACACACCTAATTGATATGGTAAGAAAAATAATTCACAGGTACTACTATATATATATATATATATATATATACTGTATATATATATATATATATATATATATATATATATATATATATATTAGGTTTATTAATAGTTAATGATTTGTACACACTTAAAATACTTAAAACTAAATTCCAGTGTAAAATCAAAACAGAGTTTTTGTAGTTTGACTTTACAGCAAACTGTTTTGCATATATTAGGGGTTCCCAACCAGCGGTACAAATAACACTGGCGGTATTTAAGATCTTGGCAGGTGGTACTTGGTTAGGCTGCAGAAAGACCTGTACCCCGACCTGATGTCGCAGTGGGAGATTAGGCTGGACTTGCGTGCACACACTCGCTCCCGTGGGTGTCTCTGTCCGGGTCGTGCATGGCTGGGGGCTCATGTGGTCACGAACATGATTGGTGCACTGGTCCATGCATGCCCAGGTGGCCCCTTCGCAGAGTATGTGTGCCTGCGTTTCCTCGCCTGCACGGCAGGCACTTCCTGATGCCGAACAGCTTTTAAACGGAGGTCAGCAGAGCTAAAAAGATGCCTGCAGATCTTCTCGAATTGATGCTTGCCTCTTGTAACATTACAGCTCTGACTTTGGATACCGACTTGCTCTGGCTCTGAACCCCCATACCAACCCTGCTCTGGTACGGAATCTTCTGGCTTTGGATTCTCAATTCGCTCTGGCTCTCTACCCCCAGTTTGGATGACTTAATGTTTTGGCTCCCTAAAACCTCATCTCTGGACTCTCTGGCTTGTTTCACTGGTTTACCCTAAAACCTGAACTGGACTTTTCCTCTATTGGACTTTGGGCTCACTGGCCAGTGGCAACAGTAGTGGGACCCCAGCTTGTCTGCAGCACAGACCGACCCTCCTTGCAGAAGGCTCTGGTGAAAACCAGACCTGTTGGCAGACTCCCCGTGCTGGAACCAATGCGTGGTGTAGCATTTCCCCAGACGCCCAGTCCCAGCATCTCACCAGTTACAGCCAACCTTAACTTGTTATTACCTTCCAGAGCTTCTTCAGCTCCTGCCTAGTGTTCCTGACCTGTCATCACACTTGACACTCCGTCCCTCCCCTCTGCCGAGCCTCCCCAGTATCCACTCCTTGGGGAGTTCGCAGGTGGTATTGCTGGCAGCGGTCTGTATCTACAGCAAGGTCTCCAGAAAGGTATGCGTCACCTGGTCAGCTGCCATGTATATTTTACCAAAGTCTGATTTGATCCATCAATACAAAAATGCTTGTGAATTTCATGCACATTTAATAAATGTTTTTGGCATTTTTAACACAGTATATTCGACTGGCAACCCACCCAGGTGGTTCTTGCGATAAGTAGAAAATGGAAAGTGGTACTTGAGGAAAAAAGGTTGGGAACCTCTGACATAAGGATGTAGATAATATATATGCATCATCTCTTCTCAGTATGATGCCAGTTTTCCTCCCTGTGGCTGTGTGTTGCACCTTTCATTTTGGGAGTGACCGTTCCTGTTCTGGCCTTTTGTCTTATTTCAGCCAGTTGTACTGTATTTCCTTATAGACATCATTGCGGATTTAGATGTATTGAAGGGGGAAGGAAACTGGAGAGCTATAACAAGAATGTTTACTTAACCCTTTCTGCTGTTTTTAAGTAGTACTGTAATTTTACTCCCTCTTTTCACAATAGTTCCACATAAATATACATAAACAGTAATAAATTAATAAATTGTTGTTTAAATATTAGTTATATTACATATATATTATTTATATAGTTACATTCGTATACATATTTTAGATTGGCCCAATTGCAGTTACGTCAGCAAATCCATCGGGTGAAGCAGATACAACTCACCACAATCAGGTCTATGCAAAATTAGGAGATAAGGTAAATGACTGTGCTCATCCAATTAAAGAAAAAACACTGTAAGGAAAGAGAATATATTTAAAAGGAATTTGTCATTTTAGGTTGATGGAGTCTTGTGTGATGGAGCATCTCCAGAAAATATTGCTTCCACTGTAGTTGACTGCACAAAAATTGAAACCGGAAATATTGCCTTCTTTAGAGTTGGCATTGTCCCCAAATCACAGGTAAACATAGCAGGGAAACCATTATTTATACAATAATCATGATAACTACCTAACGTATATTAAACATCAAGATTCCTAGATGTATATAGTGCACTATGGCTGGCCCTTCATGACATTACATTCGCTGGTCTGTCCACCAGATATAGACATTTTTCAGTATAACAGTGATACCGTCTTCTGCTTTTAGGTTTTACAGATATTGAGCAATGTTCAAGAGAAACACAAACAGGGCCATGTCAATGGCGGCTTCTCAGAATCCACAGAAGAGTTAAACAGGTCCTAAAAGGAGCCTGAACAATATGGAAGTCCAATCAGTCAGGACAGCGGATCTAAAGCAAATGTTAATAATGAATGAGGCTCCATCAAACAATTATTTAATTTCATATTTGTATTGTTATGCCAAGTTTTTTACTTTATGAAGATTGTAGATTAATAAATTATTATATTATTTTTTTAACTAGAATGTCTTCTAGTTTTATTTACAAATTCATTATGAATTACTGAACTGTGATTTAGCAAGCAAATCTCCTTGCAAAGAAAAAAAGATTTTCAAAATGAGAAACTTATAACTCAAGCCATTTTCTCCTTCACTAAAAAGAAAAGGATATAGATGAACTTTTAATGAGGTTACCATATATAACTTTCTAAAAATACATACATGTCTCTTTTTGCACCTTACCGAAAATTAAGTGGACCAAAACCCAGGATCTTGACTATCCTGGGCTTTGGTCCTTGCCCCCAGGGCAACCCGATCAGGGATGCCCCCACTGTGTGAAACCCCCCAGGTCACCTGATCGCACTCACTCTTTCTCGGTCGTACAGCACATGCGCAGCCTCTTGTCCAATCAGCGCGCTTGGATCCGCTCACGTCAGCTTGTCTAAGCCTTCGTCTAACGTGAGTGGATCTGAGCGCACTGGCGGCCACATCCCCCACTATCAGGGCGTGTGCCATTCAAAAATGCTTAGCATGGGCACATGCCCTGCTAGAGGGATAGCGGAGAAGTGGCTGCTGTTCACGCATGCATCGTTGGACCAGGAACGAAGGTGAGTTTATGGGCGACTTGGGGGGGTTTCACACAGCATCCCGATTTTGGGTGCCCCGGGGGGAGGGAATCAATCCTCCATGGGTTTTGGTCCACTTTAAGGGCTTATTAAACCCCCATAAAAACAGCACTCATGGGGCGGCTCCGACACCTTTTGGTTTCCGAGAACCGCACTCCTGCTGCCTCATGCGCCTCACGTCAATCACACAGTGCTGTCCATTCATGTGTGTGACTGACATGAGGTGCATGAGGCAGCAGGAACACTGTTCTCGGATGCACAGTGACCAGCGTGACAGACGGGAGCTGTGGAACTAAAACCAACAGCGAGCATGGCCACTTGCTGTTTCTGGTGGAGCGGGAATCACCCTTCCCAACATCCCCCACCCCACTTTCTTGGAAACTAGGTTTCCGGGCAGTGAACCGGGATTAAGCAGGAGAGAAGGTAAGTGTGGTTTATTTTTGGGTTTTGGGGTTAGTAACCATTTTACATTTTAAATACAGAGCAAAGGGGCGCACCAACAACAATTAATCAAAGAAGTGTGCAGGCTTGGGTACCTGAATCCAACATATATACAACAAGGAGGCTTCCACACAGCCCCCAACCCCAAGACACAATCTGCACCACTCCGTTTACTTGAGAACAATAATCACTTTTATTAATTCATCTAAACACTACACAGGTTAAAATACATTAAAAACTGATTATATGAACATTCTACTAAAGGGCGCTGGTGGTAATGCACTATTACCTAGGTCAGATATCAAGCATATGTCCCTATGAAAACCGACTGAATCCTAGTGTTTCAAACAAAAAGTGCTATGTGCTATATATACAATTAATAAACAACTCTAATGATACTATAAGTGCTAAAGTGACCAAGTGCAAGAAAAATTTAAGCAGTGTAAACCTTCATATGCATAAAGGTAAGAAAAAATGACCATACCAAGGGACACAACAGGTTAACAAGAGGGACAACCAACCATAAATCTTACATGTGCCAGCCATCACCGCGCCCTCCCCCAGCCCCAGACCTCTGGACTCTCCATTTGCCCTAAGGAAGCGGCATTCCATCGCGTAACGCGTAGGCTGGGTGAGGGCGCGGTGACGGCTGGCACATGTAAGATTTATGGTGTGTTGTCCCTCGTGTTAACCTGCTGTGTCCCTTGGTATGGTCATTTTTTCCTTACCTTTTATGCATATGAAGGTTTACACTGCTTACATTTTTCTTGCACTTGGTCACTTTAGCACTCATCTTTACAAATTTTTCCCAAATAATCACCTGCACATGCGAAGGTACAGTAGTAGTGGAGCCTCCAGATGTGAGCAAAGAGCCGAAGCCATCACCCCACTCGGATGGGAGAGGGCGCCTCCTGATGCCTGAGGGGGCTTGGGAGAAGGTTTGGGCTTGTGACCCCATGAGAGACCGGGATGACCACGGGATCTGCCACGGCCCCAAGAATCTCTGCGGCTACCCGAAATGATGGAGCCACGACCTCCTCTGGGAGCACGAAAGGAGGGGAGGGAAGCGGAGGGCCCCCGAAAAGGCAGAGGCAGCCTCCTATGCTGAGGCAGCCTACCATCCTTGGCTAGAACATCCAGACACTCACCAAAGAGCCGCAGCCCCGTAAAGGGGAGCCCAGTGAGAGCCTTCTTAGCAACAGCGTCAGCTGCCCACTGACGCAACCAAACAGAGCGCATAGCCACCAAAGGGGCAGAGGCCCTACCACCCAGCCATGGCAGTAAGGACAAAGGCAACAAAATCAGAGCAAAGCAAGAGGGCCCTGTAATCCTCAGAAGAACCTCGAGGGGCAGGCCGCGGGGGGACGACGCGATACGCGTCATCCCCAGGCCCCGCCCCCCCCAGAGCGTGAAAAACAGCGTTCACATGACCGCGCCGGCGCCATTACAATGCAATAAACGCACTCAAGTTATAGTGCCGTCAAGTACAAAGCGCCGCTACCACCCGCCCCCCCCCGAACACACGTCGGGGAGAGGGGGGGAAGAGATCAAGCAGGCAGCGGCGGCCCAGGGACGGGAGGGGACCCCAGACACCAGAGAAAAAAGGGCACACAATCCCCAAAACACTCTCCCCCTCAGAAGATAGAACAGGAACTCCGCATCCCTCAGTAGGCTCACCATAAAGCCTATGGCCGGCTACCCTTTGTGGGACAGGGTCTGCGGCCTGGAGCAGCACTCCTTGAGCACCTGACCCTAGTGCTCCTCTACCTTCACCCGATCCATCAGCCGAGGCTGGGAGGCACAGAGGGTCCAGAAACTGGTGGAAATAGACATGCAGGGCCGCAGGCTTGGTTGCCCCGCTCACCTGCGCAATATAAAGAGCCATCTTCTATCTTCGCAGAATCACTGCAGAGAGAACACTGGATAGGTCTATTGGTGATCCTGTTTTTATATGGTACCGGGAGGAGCCACAACTCTTCTGCAGTACACTGCGCCACCTTGTGGCGTAAAATCCCATACGTAAGGACTTCTTGAAGCAGGCCGTGCCATGCAATGGTGAGACCAAGCAAATCTGTAGACCAGAGGTTGCACTAGACTTTTTCCCACGGGGTAAAAATACTCCTCCCATTATCTTAGTGGGGTATTTTCAGTCATTGAGGAGTATGCAATTTGCAAGAATTAAATGAAATAACCTAGGAGGTATAGGTGGCTGTGTCAACAGCTTGTATCTGCAGAAAGGGTTGTTGCGAATTGGGATGCTCCTGTTAAAGCGGACCAAAACCCCCATTTTAACTAGCATCCCCCCATGAGGACTACCATTTGCCAATTTTTAGTGTTCATGCTTCACTCTAATCCAAGATAATGGTTTGTTTTAGCTTTAACGCTCCGCCTCCTCCATTCATTGCTACTGTTGTGTATGGCAATGATGTCATTGCCACACTTATGCAATGCAATGACTGATAGCCTGCCATCTTACAGATGTGTTCTAGGATGATTCAATAAGCGAAAATATCCATTTCTAGTTCTACACCCCAAGAAGGGAAATCCAAAATCAGGATGCCCCGCTGTGTGAAACCCCTCAGGTCACTTACCTTGCTTCCCGGTCCAATGGTGCATGTGCAAGCCGCAGCCGCATCCCCGCTATCCCTCTAGCAGTGTGCTTGGCACGCGCCCTGTTAGAAGAAAGCTGGGGATACAGCTGCCAGCGTGCTCCATGCTCCGAGCACGCTGATTAGACGAGTGGCCGCACATGCGCCGTAGGACGGGGAAGAGGTGAGCTGCGCTCAGCAATCTGGGGGGGGTTACACACAGCGAGGCACCCACAGATAATTCAAATACATTCCTATATATACAAACAAGGTACATTCTAATTATATGTGCTTCATACACACATTAGGCACAGGTGTGTAGCACCACTCAATGCAAACTCAGAATCATAAGAGTCAGGGTAGATAAAAGCCTACAAAGTATTAGGCATCTCCTATAATTTGGGGTGCACTTGAGTAATACTTGCTTGAGCACCAAAAGGTTGAGGCTGCAGCACATCCACACACCATGGCGAGGGGAAAAGAGGGTGGTTAGGAATTTTATGTGAGCTTTCTCAGATACATTTTTGATATCAAGGATACGTATGAACTGCATTCTGCCCTGTTGTATTTATTGTGTTCCATTTTTGATGAATTACTATCTGTTTTAGGGCGTCTTTTCCTTTAACAGTTGTCCTGGATTTTGTCTTTTACCCTTGTCTTTGATTAATAAAATTGTATCTTTAATTATTATTTCTTTAGCTGTGCCCAATTTCTAGACTGAGTGGTTTTGGATTTTCTGCTGCAGACTAAACGAGATTAAGGCAACTAAATTAGTAGTGTGAGGAGACGTGAATTGTTTGCTTGTTATAGTGAACTGAAATCAGATGCAGATACCCAGAATTTTGCAGCATTGCTGCTATAGTTTAAAACTTTCCAAAAGTCAAGGAAACCAGCCGTTACAAACAGGATAAGAAACGCAGCTACAGAGATTGTCTGCTAGTTGTATTTGTAAAGTAGCAAAGTGTAACAACACCATATGATTAGAAAAAAAAATAGGGATTTATAATGTAAAATCATTAAACACTCATTGTAAGGAAAAAAAATACATTCTTGGTAGAAGCATGGTGATTTATTAAGATTTCACACAGATACAAAAAGGACTCTTGCTGAGCCGATAAATGTATGTAATCGAAATCATCATTTAATAACCATGTTGTTGCATGGCTACTTAATAAGACACAGATTGAATGATTGTAATCAATCAACTCTCTATGAAAGACCCCAAAATAAACTCTAATGGCTCCTTCATAAAAAATAATGCTACTGAGAAAGACAACAAAGGCAAGGACAGTATCTTTCAGAACATGGGTTCAAAATGTCATCCGTCGGGTTATACAGAGGACGATTTGCATTTAATACTTTGTATTGACAAGACTGGCCGTCTCCTTGTGCAGCTCATATCAGATCCTTAAGTATCCGCTACAAAAGGAACACTTCACTTTTAAGAGCAACCTTTTTACACGGCCTTTCAATGTCCAGCCAAAAGTCTGATATGTAATTGCACCGGCGAAAATAATATCTAGCGTTTATCAGATTATATTTTCTTATGATCTTTAAAACAGATCTTGTGTTGATATCCACTGCAGAAAACAAGCTTTTAGAATTATCAGTATGGAGAGGATTAGGACAGCACCACACATTTATAGGTGTCATGTTGGTAATTTAATTTTCCATTAAGTAATATGACATGATTAAAGGGTTACTTAAAGCGGACCTTCACTCTGAATAAGAGTCTATCTTATATGTTTCCCACACCCTGTACATACAGATTGCTCACATTAAAAATCATCCTATCGGGGCGTGGCCTGGCTATGAGGGAGTGAAGACACGCAGCCGTTAGCTCTGCCTTATACCCCGATTTACAGTGGACTTTGACCCCCTGGGAACCTCCTGTTTGACACGATGGGGAGCGGGAGGAAAAGGAGAACTGGGGCACCCCCCAAAAAGCCCTCCAAGAAGGACATCGGGGCATTTTTTGGGCGCCGGGACCTGGCGGAGCGAAGAGCCCAGCCGGCCAAGATGGCACCCGACCGGCCGTGCGTGAACGAGGAGCGCCTGGGAGCCCGCCGCAGGAAGACGGGGACAGGCCTGGACCGCGAGGTACCCCCCGGCGTATCTACCACACAGCCTACCTTAAACCGGGCGGCCTCCGTCGGGAGCCCGGCGGGCGGTGCGGCCGCGGCTTGCCCGGGAGTGACGTCACCGAGCTGCTCGAGGGCGGAAGATATGGAGGAGAGCTGCAGGAGGCCAGGCGGTGACGCGGGACCCTCTCCACAGGGGCCCCGCCGGTCGGACTGTCATTTCACCCCATCGGGAGATGCCCATGTTGAAGCCGGCGGCGGCCGGGGACGGGTGTCGGCGGAGCAAGGTGACGTCACAGGTGAGCGGAGGACTGAGAGACCGGGCTGTGATGCGCCCTCACATGCTCACCCGTCTGTGTCAGCCACTACCCCACCACCTCAGCGCTGCTCTGTACAGGGCACCTACCCAGACACTGAGTCACTGGCCTCACCTGACATATTAAAGGGGCGGACCGCCCTGGCATCGCCTTCCTGGCTGGACCCCATGGCCCCTGAGTGGCCATCTCCGGCGCGGCCTGGCCACACACCGGGCTCCTGGAGCAACAGCCCGGGACCGGGCAAGCAGATTGTCCGGGCAGATGTCCATCAGGCCCCTGGGCCTGACCACTCTCCTCCGTCCTCCATGGATGCTATGCCCTTGGAGTGGTCCCCAGGCCCCAGCATTGATCCTCAAGATGACCGGTCCCCCTCCCGTGCCTGTGGGACGGACCCCAGAGGCCTGAGCCCTGTCAGGGGCCCCTCCGCAGACACGGCGCCCTGTGAGCCCCTATATGGGATGCCCCCAGCCCAGTCCTCGAGCGGGCAACCACTCCCGCGGCCCATTACCGATACCTCCCTGCGAGACCTTCTCCAATGCCTCCCGACCAAAGCTGAATTGAAGGCGGACCTGGAGGCGGTTGCCACCAGAATTGAACGTGCCCTGCGCCGGGAAATTGAGGATCTGCAACAAAAGTCTTCCGCCTTAGATTCCAAAGTTGTTTCCCTTGAAGATTCCCGCTCAGATCACGAGTCGCGTCTGACGACCCTTGAAAGAAATCAAGAGTTGCTCCACCAACAATTGGTCGACGTTAGATTACAGACAGATGATCAAGAGAACAGAAACAGACGCAACAACTTGAAGCTACGTGGCATCCCGGAATCGGTTAGATCGGAAGACCTGCGCTCATGGGCGACGGAATTATTCAACGACCTCCTGGGACGACCGTCTGACGCTGAGTTGATTCTGGACCGAATCCATCGAGTTAGCGGACGTCCAGCCGGCGACCCCCAGGCCCCCAGAGACGTTCTATGCAGAGTCCATTTTTTTCTCATCAAGGAGGACATCTTGCGTATGGCCTGGGAAAGGGGAAGAGTCGCCTGGAGAGGTTCGCAAATCACAATCCTGCCTGATGTCTCGCGTCGCACCCTGCAGATGAGACGCGTACTGCGACCTCTCCTCGACGGGATACGGGAAGTTGGAGCCTCCTATAAGTGGGGGCACCCGTTTCACCTTGTTGTCCGTAAAGACAATTCCACATACACCCTCAGAAGCAGGGCGGACCTCCCGGGGGTGTTCATCTTCCTGGGCCTGGATCCTTTCCCGTTGCCGGACTGGCTAGTGTTTGACCCCCTGCCCCCCTTGCCGCAGCGAGCTCCACGGAGGCCCTGGTTGGCCTGGGATCGGGGGAGAGGTGCTCCTGGACCGCTCCGGGGCCGTTAGCCGTTAAGCCCCTCGTTTGGTGTTCCTACGCATTCTCCCCCCCCATCTTCGTGGATCCTGATTGCTGCTTGGTTTCCCTGTACCCCCCTCACCCTTGCCCTCCACCCCTTTTTTATGGACATTCTACTATGGACCGCACGCTCCAGAAGGACTCTGAGATAGCACATTGTCCTTATGTTTGGCCCTCGGACGGGGTCAGGTCATTTGGGCGGTGGCGGGGGGGCCGGGCTTTCCCTCCTCCCCTAGATCCACTGTGCGGTTGTCGCGGTGGTCTGGGGGATGGTCTGTCCGTTAATGGGAGATCGATGGGGTTGGGAATCATGCAGCGTCTTACTGTTGGACCGGTGGGAGGGGGGGGCTCCCTATCGAATGCTACTGATGGTCTCTTGGTAGGGGGGCGTGCCAATGGTTTAACTCGGGATGGGTTTTATTGTTATATATGTTTGTGTTTACCTTATCGCGGGCTGGGAGGTCCTTGAATGTCTCTAGTGGTCATTCCCGTGGCCGAACGGGAATTCTTCCCCTTCCGGACGGGAGGGGAGGTTGGGGGGGGTCTGAACGATGGTTATGAGTAATCTGGGGTTGGCTCCTGAGTTGCTTGGCCACCTTCCACAACAAATCTTCCCGCGCTGCCCCGCCGGACCCTTGCCGGCGGATAGTGCGTGGTGCTTGAGGACATTATCCTCGATATTCTTGCCTGCCCTCCTCTGTAAGGAAGGGGCTCTTTAGGCTTTCCTGCCTCTCTTCTCTCCTTTTCCCACCCTTCTCCTCTCTGTCTTTTCTGTTCTATTGGACCTTTGGTCCTCCCCCCAGTGTTTGTCTGGTGTCCTGCTTTGTCCCTCTCTGGGGCTCGGTCTCCATCGCGGGTCTCGCGCCTCGGGTGCCTCTGGCCCTCTGACCCTCCTGGCTGTTGTGGTGCGCTCCTTCTGACCTGTGACTCTAGTTTGGATCTGACATGGCGGGTCTCAGGATCTGCACCTTCAACGCCAAGGGGCTGAATGTCCCTGAAAAAAGGGCCCAAATACTATATGGTTTTCATAAGGAAAGGGTGGACATTATCTTGTTTCAGGAGACCCACTTCTGCCGGGGGAAAATCCCGGAGATTAAAAGTAAATATTATGATAGATGGTTTCACAGCCCTAACCCAGAAAACAAATCCAAGGGGGTCTCCATTGCCTTTCATAAAGCTGCCCCGCTGGAAACGTTAGAATCAAAGGTCGACCCTAAGGATAGATATTTATTCCTCCGCTTCGCAATGTGTGGGACAATGTACACCCTCGCTAATCTGTACCTACCTAACCAGGCTCAGGTGGAGGCTGGCCTTGAGATACTTAGCGTATTGGAGGGGTTTGCGGAGGGTACCTTGGTGATAGGGGGAGATTTTAACCTGGCCCTCGACCCGAGACTTGACTCCTCTCAAGGTAAGTCGGCGATACCTTTCTTTAAGCTGAATAGGCTTCGGGGTGCTCTCCGCACTCTTCAGGTGGTAGACACCTGGAGGATTCAGCATGGGGGGGCTAGGGATTATACATTCTTCTCCCACCCTCATAATACATATAGTAGACTAGATTATATCTTCCTTAGCCACCATGCGCTTTCCCACGACCCTGACACCTCTATAGGGCAGATCCTTTGGTCAGACCATGCCCCTGTCTTCTTGAGCCTTCCCATTCCGGATGTGATTCCTAGGCAGTACAATTGGCGTTTGAATGACAACCTGTTGAAGGACGATGTATGCCTAACTGAAGTCAAGACGTCCATAACAAATTTTTTCTCAGACCATGTGAATGACCCGACTCCGTTGCCATTGCAGTGGGAGGCTCTCAAATGTGTACTCCGCGGGATCTTCATCAAACATGGATCCAGGCTCAGGAGGGACAGGGAGCATCGGATTAAGGAGACCTTGGCACGTATTGGGGAGCTGGAGGAAGCGCACAAGACTTCCCCCACGCATGCAGTTCTAAGGGAGCTGTTGGACGCCAGGCAGGGCCTTAAGAGTATATATGATCAAATACCGGGATAGATTCAGAGCCCGTATTTACGAACATTCTGACAGATGCGGCAGGATGCTGGCTAGGTCGCTCCACCCCAGACAGGGCTGTACCTTTATTCCCGTTCTAAAGGGGGGAGCCGTCATGGAGCAACATAAGACACTGCAGATTGCGGGCGAATTTCAGGCCTTTTATTCCAAACTCTACAATCTTGGGTGCTCCCCAACCCCGGGCCTGCAGTCGATGGGGGAAGTCCCGATGCTGGACTATGTCCAGGAGACGGCCCTTCCGACCCTGCCTCCGGCAGACAGTGACTTTCTGGAAGACCCATTCGACCTGGAGGAGGTGCGTCGGGCAATAGGGGAGGCCCCTGTGGGTAAAAGTCCGGGTCCCGACGGGTTTACCCCCAGATTCTACAAAACGCTGGGGACCTCGCTGGCCCCCTTTCTGGTCAGGGTGTTTAACTCCATATCAGACGACTGTCCCTTCCCGAAACAGGCCCTAGAGGCGCACATCGCAGTCATATTAAAACCCGGTAGGGATGCTACCCTGCCTGGAAGTTATAGACCGATTTCGCTGATTAATGTGGATTTAAAAATCTACGCTAAAATTATTGCTCTTAGGATGCAACCTTTGCTCTCCACTCTAGTTAATTTGGATCAGGTGGGGTTTGTCTCGGGAAGGGAAGCGAGAGATAATACCATCAAGGCGATATCCCTAATTCACTATGCGCAGTCACGGGACATTCCGGCTTGCTTACTAGCAGTCGATGCGGAGAAAGCATTCGACAGAGTGCATTGGGGATTCCTGAAGGCCACACTGAGCCAGATTGGTTTGGGCCCGGTTATGCCTGCCAGAATAATGGCTCTATACCGGGAACCCTCTGCAAGGGTGAAGGTAAATGGCTCTCTGTCTGGTCCCTTTCTAATTCGGAATGGCACCCGCCAGGGATGCCCCTTGTCCCCGCTGCTTTACGTGCTGGTAATGGAACATCTTGCCAATGCGTCGAGGGATAACCCGTCTGTCCGTGGGATTGTATGCGGGGGGAGGGAACACAAGCTCTCTCTCTTCGCTGACGACCTGCTTATGTACGTGACTTCACCCCACATATCTATGCCCTCTATCCTGACGGAGTTTAAGCGCTTTGGTGATCTGAGCAATTTCAAAGTGAACCTGTCTAAAACAGAGATCTTAAATATCTCATTGAATGAACGGACCCGACTCCTCGTTCAGACCAACTTCCTCTTTAGGTGGCAGGGGGAGGCCATCAAATACTTGGGGGTTCAGTTGCCCTCTGATTTGGGAAAATTGTATAAGCTCAATTACGCCCCGCTCCTACATTCCACGGACGCATGCCTTAACTCCTATAACAAGAAGCAATACTCGTGGTTGGGTCGCATTAATATTCTTAAAATGGACATCCTTCCCCGTTTTCTCTACATATTCCAGACAATCCCTATAGCCCCGGAGCGGGGGTTTTTCCAATCTCTACAAAGGAGCTTCTTTAAATTCATTTGGGGCAAGGGGAAACCCAGAATTGGGAGGGCCACACTTATCAGATCTAAATCGAGAGGGGGGCTAGGGGTCCCAGACCTTAGGACTTACCATGCTCCCTCAGTATTGGTGCGTCTCTCGGACTGGTTCCATCACGGGGACAATAAAGGCTGGGTGGCTATCGAAAGGGCCATCTCCCCACTCAGTCTGGTGGCCTTGCCCTGGGTGACTCCTCTGGACAGGCCTGGGCTCCGGGAACTACCTTACTTGGCGGGCCCGCTGTTGAAAGTTTAGGACGGATTTCTGAGGCGGGGGAAGCTCTCGCGTAGACCGGGGCCCCTTACTCCGTTGTTTGACAACCCAGCCTTCCCCCCGGGGTTGAACTCTGGGTCCTTTCTTATATGGGAGGCATCTCAGGATACCAGGCTGGGGGATATGGTGTCTGGGGCGGGTCTTCCCTCGCTTTCTGACCTAGGAGTTCGGGGTGGGCTTAGGAACATTTCCTGGTTTCTATATGCTCAGTTAGTTGCCTTTGTCAAGTCCCTCTTGCCAGCCTCGAGCCTCTCCTGCCCGTTGACGCCCCTGGAGAGTGTCCTTAGGGACCCATCCCCCCCACACATGTAATCTCTGCCCTATATAAGATCCTCCGAGACGGGGAAGAGGGAGAGGGGATGCCACGGTTCTGCGGGAGATGGGAAGAAGATATGGGACAGGTGTTTGAGGCTAATGACTGGGAGAAATCCTTTGCGCTCACCCACAAACTGTCCGTGGCATCGAGAGCCCAGGAACGGAACTACAAGATATTGGCAAGATGGTATAGGTGCCCTTCGGATCTTGTGAAATTTGGAGGAGTGGACACTGGGGATTGCTGGAGGTGCACAGCGGCCCCTGGGACCATGTTACATATTTGGTGGGAGTGTCCATTAGTGCAGGTCTTTTGGGAGAGGGTGTTAGGAATGTACGAGCACCTGACGCTCGAAAAGCTCCCTCGCACACCACAGGTCGCCCTTTTGTCCATGCTCCCAGGGTCAGTGTTGACTAACAAGAAGGGGTTGCTGAGGCATTTACTTACGGCCGCCAGATCGGTGATTCCCAGACACTGGCGCACCACTGCTGTTCCATCCATGCTGGAGTGGTATAGAGAGGTTGAGATCATTAAGAGGATGGAGGAGTTGGCGCTGGAGGGGGTGGAGGGGGGTACCCGGCGGTGCCTTTAGACCTGGAGTCTTTGGGAGGTTTCTCGGGGCTCCCCTGACTTCCGGGCGTTGCTGGAGCGGGAGTGGGCTCAGGGGGGGACCGGATAGCAGGTGGTTTGGTCGGGGGGTCGGTCCTGTTGGGGCCCCCGGGGGGGGGGGGGCGAAGCGTGGACATGGTCATCCTTCCTCTGTTTATTTCTCTTTGTCTGTCTGTTTTGTCTTCTTTCCTCTCGTCCCTTTTCCTTCTCTTCCCTCCTTCCCGGGGATTTCCTTCTTGTTCGCTTTTTGTCTCTACATCTCCCCTTTTTTCCTACAATCCCCTTTTTCTCTTTATATAACCCCTCTAACTTTCGGGGTTGCGGGGGGGATAGGGGCAGTGCTAGACACTGGTTATGCCAAAGGCTGGCATATGTGTGAAGAAAGTATGGGCCGGCGGTAATCCCAGGGGCATGGTAGGGGTGGCGAGCTACTATGGGCCTGCGCGCTTGTCATGCCCCGCTCAGTTAATATTTAGTATGTCCGGCCTCCTTAGGTGGTCTGATGTGGTGATGTCGGTCGGCTGCTGCCCCATTCCGACTCTGCGATCCTTTGTGTTTGTTCAACACTGTTTATATGTATTGTTCTTAATTGCTTTGTAAAATTCAATAAAGACATATTGAAACAAAAATCATCCTACCTGCATCTACTGCATGTCATGAGCCTTTAAACATCCAAGATGGCAGCTCATGGAACATCAGGCAGCCTGCAAACAGGAAGTGCCTTCTGACTGTGCTGCTCTGCATTCTGGGATGGCTGGCCTTTTCCTGACCCCAGCTCTGCTGTCTGAGTAAAGCACAGTTATAACCCTCCCCCCTGTACTTTATCCCACTCTCCTCTCCTCAGTAAGTGTGATGCTTCTGAGTCAAGATGGCAGCTCCCGTATCCTAAAGTCCTGAACAGAGTTGCAGCCCAGTGGGGGAAAGAATAAGTGACTAAAACCTTAAAATATATTAACTTTAGATGCTAGGGAATCTGGACTTTTCAAAAAATCATGGTGAAGGTCCGGTTTAAGGATAAAAAAACATGCCTATACTAACTTTACCCCAATGAGAGAGGAGATTATGGCAGCAAATGACTGCTTCCTTAGTAAAAGCTTACAACCAGCAAATCTGATTAATAACACTAAAACAGCCGTCAGTGTTGCTGGTCGGTGTGAGCTCCCCTTTCCTCAATCAGGGAAGGAGCCTTCATGACTGAGGGTGGGAGAGTGCACTGGAGCCAGCCTAAGCAGTGCATGCTGCTGAAGCCTGAATACTGATGAAAGAGGACCAATAAGCCGTAGTGAACACTGTTCTGGAGTATCTGTTCCTGGGGTATAGGTATTTTTTTTCAGTCTAAAAGTAGGCTTTGGTGCAAATCTAGTAGAAATAAAAATGCTAATTAATTAAAGCTTTAGTACTCCTTATCCAACAGAATAATATATATATATATATTTTAACATATAATAAAATATATTACAAATACAAAACAGGTACTGCTGCGATTCTATGCTATGGCAAGACACATTCATTTGCAGTCCCCAAAGGAGATCTATCAAAAAGTGTCAAATGTTAAACACTCATCTAAGCATTACTTTCCTTGCCGGTTTGAACCTACTATTCTGCTTTAACCTGGGGAAACTGTCCTGCCCCTGAGCCAACAGTACAAGTTAGCTTAACATCCATTGTGGGGAAATTGCTTGAGGGACTATTAAGGGACAACATACACGAATATGTAACTATCCATAATATTATAAGTGACAACCAACACGGTTTTACTAAGGACAGAAGCTGCCAAACTAACCTGATTGGCTTCTATGAGGAGGTGAGTAGAAGCCTGGACAGAAGGGCGGCTGTGGATATAGTTTTTCTGGATTTTGCTAAAGCATTTGACACTGTCCCCCATAGACGCTTATTGGGGAAATTGAGATCTTCAGGATTAGAAAACGCAGTTTGTAACTGGATTGAAAACTGGCTGAAGGATCGTGTGCAGAGAGTTGTGGTTAATGATACCTACTCTGAATGGTTACCAGTTGTAAGTGGTGTACCCCAGGGTTCAGTGCTGGGCCCACTATTATTCAACTTGTTTATAAACGACATAGAAGATGGAATTAAAAGCACTGTCTCTATTTTTGCAGATGACACAAAGATATGTAGCACAGTGCAGTCTATTGAAGATGTTCACAAGCTTCAGGCTGACTTGGACACATTGAGTGTCTGGGCATCCACTTGGCAAATGAAGTTCAATGTGGAAAAATGTAAAGTCATGCACTTGGGGTCTAATAACCCGAAGGCAACATATGTCCTCGGGGGAGTAAAACTGGGAGAGTCACTTGTTGAGAAGGATCTGGGGGTACTAGTAGATCACAGACTAAATAACAGCATGCAATGCCAAGCAGCTGCTTCCAAGGCCACCAAGATACTATCGTGCATTAAAAGAGGCATGGAATCACGGGATAGAGATGTAATTTTGCCTCTTTACAAGGCACTGGTGCGCCCTCACCTGGAGTATGCCGTCCAGTTCTGGGCACCCGTTCATAGAAAGGACGCCCTGACTCTGGAAAAGGTGCAAAGGAGAGCCACCAAACTAATAAAGGGAATGAAAGATCTTAGTTATGAGGAAAGATTACGAGAATTAAATCGGTTTAGTCTTGAGAGGAGGCGATTGCGGGGGGACATGATTAACTTGTATAAATATATAAATGGACCATACAAAAAATATGGGGAACACTATTTCACGTAAAATCCTCTCTAAGGACAAGGAGGCACTGCCTTCGATTGGAAAAAAAGAAATTTAGTCTCCGGAGGCGACAATCGTTTTTTACCATAAGAACTATAAATCTATGGAATAGCCTCCCACAGAAGCTTGTTACAGCATCAACCGCTGACAGCTTCAAAAAAGGATTAGATGCTTATTTTGAAGAAAATAACATTAACAGTTACTACTAGTGGTTATCAATAGAAAAAAAAAAATAAAGACAAAAAATTAAATAAATGGCTTCCCCTATGAAATAAAAAATAACTTCCCCCTACCCCAACACCCTTGGTTGAACTTGATGGACATATGTCTTTTTTCAACCGTATGAACTATGTAACTATGTAACTCCCATCCCTGCACAGAGCATTGTGTGACGGATGAAAACATCTACATCCATTAACACATTTGCTATAGCAAGAGCTAAAATTAATCAGCAGCTCTCCCCCAGAAACAGCACAATAGTAGTTTAAAAAATGTAGAAAAATGTCACCCTATGTTTTGTTTGGTCTTTTAGCGCAGGGTGTAAAAACACTTCTCTTGCCATATCCTTTTGACTTTCGCCAAACTGCTCTGTTTATAATGGGGAGCAAGAGTCGCCACATCTCTTGCATCCTCGGCCTGTGAGCATGCTTCCACCGTTCAGAATCAATGAGACCCCTTTGCGGAAGGATGTAAACATGGCAAAGTGCTCCAATCAGATTGGAGGGAGCACAGAACAAAACCCGAGAAAGACTTGTTCCTGTCCACGGAAGCAAGTTTCATCTTTTATTATACCTCAGGTTCAATATGGATAAATGAAAGGGTTTGGTTTCTAAAGACAGCAAGTGCAACCATGTTGTCACTGTTGCTGGACTTGAAGCAAACCTTCAGTCAAAAAAATAAAGTTTAGTAAATTGCTCACCTAAACCACCCTTCCGATGTTCAGTGGCACAAACTATTTGAGAGGGCTTAACCCCATGCCTATGTTGTGGAATAGCTGCGCACAGGGAAGCTGGCCTATAAAGCTACAAACACTTAATAAACAGCTGCTGGAGGAATTGTGTAAGGGGGAAAGGGTTACATTGTTTCGCCACATTATATGAATCGTGCAGCAGCAACTAAGAATTTAGACACTGTAATGAATGTATCTAATGTATCTAGAAGCTTTCTACTGTGAGTAGAACAAAGATGCATCATTACAGCTAATGAATTTCTACCTCCAGCTAGAAATAAGGAATGAATGCAGAGATTTGAGTTTTTCAGAAGCAGGGCTCCCAGGTGTAAACCAAGATAGCAGCTACCATGTAGTTCAAGAGCACAGATTCTGCCTACTATCCTACATTATCTGCATGAAGTTAAGCTCTCGCAAATATCTTATGTGACTGATTGTGTATTTATTTTGCCCACTTTAAGCTGGAAAATGAGACTGCAACTCAAATCTTGGTCCTAAGACTTGGAATAAAGGTAGATCAGGTGCCAATATTCACCATCCTGAAATATATGGAATATATTAAGAAAGGACATCAGTGACCATAATAATTGCATTATTGTCCAGGTAACAAACCCATTATGTACCTTGGTTATATGTAGTCTAGAAATTTCCATTTCCTGTCTAGCCACAAATATAAACTCACTGCTTCAAATGAGTCAAGGGACAGAGCGATAAATACAACTCTGTGAAGTACTCACCTGTAGAGTTGGTATTATATGCATACAGCACGTCCTGCTCCAGTAGTAGTAATAACATGTGGGTAATCCTCCGGGGCTGTGCACTGCAGACATGTAGAAAACAAGCTCCTCCCGGCCCTTCATATACCGAGGGACCTCCCACAAATCCCCAGCATTGAAAAGCAGTGAGAAATAGAGGCCAGGAGAAAGAAACCACCCAAAACTGGCAAAAATATCAAAGATAACAATCACCAACAGGGGATCCAGAACAAGGTGAAACAGGGTGGGGTGGAGCAGGACATGCTGTATGCATATAATACCAACTCTACAGGTGAGTACTTCACAGAGTTGTATTATTCTAAGCATACAGCACGTCCTGCTCCAGTAGTAGTAATAACATGTGGGACATCCAATAGCAGTGTCCATAAAGAAGGGTGGGATCCCCAACAGAAGGCAACAGCAAGCAGTCTAAACTACTGGCGCCTGCAGAACCTTGCGGCCAAACACAGCGTCAGCTGAGGCCCGAACATCAACCTTGTAAAACTTTGTAAAGGTATGTACAGAAGACCAAGTAGCGACCTTGCAAACTTGTTCAACAGAGGCCTGGTGCTGAAAAGCCCAAGAAGCCCCAACAGCTCTAGTAGAATGAGCAGTAAGACGAAAGGGGGGGGGGGGGGGGGGGGAGTCTTCCCCTTAGCAGTATAGGCTTGAACAACAGCCTGACGAATCCATTTACTGATGGTAGACTTGGCGGGAGCCAAACCCTTCCTAGGCCCATGAGGCACAACAAAGAGAGCATCCGTCTTCCTAAAGGCCTGCATGGTAACCAGGTAAGACTTGACACACCTGACCACATCCAAGGAATGCAAAACCCTTTCCTTAGGGTTACTTGGATTAGGGCACAAGGAAGGAAGTACAATATCTTGATTCAAATGAAATGCAGACACAACCTTAGGCAGGAAGTCTGGCTTGAAGCAAAACACCACCTTATCCCGGTGTCTCTCAAAGTAGGGAGCTGAATAGACAAAGCAGCCAACTCAGACACACATCTGACCGAAGTGATGGCTACCAGAAAGACAACCGTGAGCACAGCTAGAGCGGCCTCATGGATAGGCTCAAAAGGAGCCCCCTGCAGGGCCGACAACACCAAGTTCAGATCCCAAACAGGAACCATAGGTTTCCGAGGGGGGCGCACATGAGTGACCCCATGAAAGAAGGTCTTGATAAGAGAGTGATGGGCAAAGGTCTTCTGAAAGAAGGTAGACAGGGCCGAAACCTGGCCCTTCAAGGTACTAAGCTTAAGACCTAAGTCTAGGCCATGTTGTAAGAACTCCAGCACCCTGGATACTAAGAATTCCCGGCAGGGAAGAGACCTGGATTCACACCAGTCAATGTAAGCACGCCATACTCTATAATAGATGGCAGCAGAAGTCTTCTTCCTGGCTTGCACCATGGTAGCCACAACAGACGCAGACAAACCCTTTTCCATCAAGATGGAGGTTTCAATAGCCAAGCCGTCAAAGCCAGCGTTAGTAAATTGGGATGGCGTAGAGACCCTTGAGTCAAAAGGTCTGTCAACCTTGGCAGATCGCACTGATCTACTGCCATTTGAACCACGTCCGCGAACCACACTCTTCTTGGCCACCTTGGGGCCACCAGAATCGCGGGTACCCCTTCCACAGCGAGCTTGCGCAGCACTCTGCCCAGAAGGGGAATTGGTGGAAACACATATAGGAGCCGAAACTCCTTCCAAGACATTGACAGGGCATCCGTGGCCAGAGCCAGAGGATCCTGAGACAGGGATACAAAGCTCGGCAGCTTGTGATTGTGACGTGACGCAAAGAGATCCACGTCCGGCACACCCCAACGGTGACAAAGTGACTGAAATACCCTGTCGCAGAGGGACCATTCCCCCTGATGGGACGACCCCCTGCTCAGAGCATCTGCTAGCAGATTCTCCGTCCCCGGAATGTAGACATCCGATATGCATTGTACATTGGTCTCTGCCCAAGTTAGAATCAGAGACACCTCCTGGAGAGCACCCTTGCTCCGGGTTCCTCCCTGATGATTGATGTAGGCTACGGCCATCCTGTTGTCTGAGCGTACCTGAACCGCCAGACCCTTCAGGTGCTGGGTCAATCGTTCCAGCACCAATCGGACCGCCCTGAGTTCCAGGACATTGATAGGAAGATGGGCCTCCTGAGGGCCCCACCTCCCCTGGAAGCACAGGGACTTCCAGAATCCCCCCCCAGCCCGAAAGACAGGCATCCGTTGTGACCGTCTCCCAGGAGGGAGCCAGGAAGGATCTGCCCATTGTCAAATTCCTGTGGTCCAACCACCACGCAAGGGATTGTCTGACCGAGGGGGGAATCACCCAGCTGACGTCCAGAGACGCTGGGTCTTTGTTCCATACTGACAGAAGGTGAAGCTGTAGGGTTCTCAAATGGAACTGGGCAAAGGGCACCGCCTCGAAGCTTGCCACCATCGAGCCCACCAACTGCATTCCCTGCCGGATGGAGGGATGAGGGTTCGCGAGCAGGGATCTTGCCTGGGTTATCAGAGCTTCCACCTTCTGCGGAGGAAGGAATATCCTTGATTGAACAGAGTCCAGAATCATCCCCAGAAATGGGGTCACTGAGGAGGGGGACAGAGAGGACTTTGGGTAATTGATCACCCAGCCGAAGGACTCCAGGGTGGACACCACCAACCGAGTGTCCAGCTCTGCCTGCCGCAGAGACCGAGAGGTGATGAGTATATCGTCCAGGTAGGGCAACACGCATATGCCCTTTAGTCTTAAGAGAGACATCACCCCTGCCATCACCTTGGTGAAGACCCTGGGGGCCGACGTGAGGCCGAATGGGAGGGCCACGAACTGATAGTGCTGATCCAACAGCGCAAATCTGAGGAACCTTTGGTGCCCTGAGAACACCGGCACGTGCAGGTAAGCGTCCTTGATGTCCACAGATGTCATGAAGTCCCCTGGACGCAGCGAGGCAATGGCCGAGCGCAGAGTTTCCATACGAAAATGCCTGCTTCTGACAAACTTGTTTAGGATTTTTAAATCCAGAATGGGTCTGACTGACCCGTCCTTTTTGGGCACCGTGAACAGGTTGGAATAAAACCCCATGCCACTGTCTCTTAAGGGGACCTCGCAAATGACCCCGAGCTCCAGAAGGTCCTGCACAGCCAGCATCAAGACTCGAGCTGAGGCAGGATCCTGTGGGATCCGAGACCCGACGAACCTGGTAGGGGGCAGCACCGAAAATTCTATCTTGTAACCGGAGGAGACTACCTCCTGAATCCACCGATCTGGGACGAGGCGTCTCCAGACATGCTCGAAGTGCTGTAGACGTCCCCCCACCCTGACGGGCGCCCCTTCATGCTTGGGGCGGACTTTGGGCTTGGGCCCCCAGGAGGAGCCGGGACGGCGTCCTCTGTTCTTGTTCCAGGGTTCTGAGCGCGACCCAGAGAAGGACACCCCTCTACCTTGCTTGGTCCCACGGTAGGGGGTAGAATGGGAGCTTGGACCACGAAAGGGCCGAATCTGACGCTTGCGCTGGGGCAGCTTGCCCCCTTGGCAAAGATATCCAATCTTTCTCCAAACAAGCGCAGTCCTTTAAACGGAAGCCCCGTAAGGGCCTTCTTGGCGACGTTGTCAGCAGCCCACTGGCGTAACCAGATCGCGCGGCGTATGGCCACCACCAGAGCTGAAGATCTAGATCTTAATAGCATCGTCCGATGCAGATAGGATATAATTCACAAAGGTCTCACAGGTGGCTAGAGCGTTGGCGGCCTCCGAGGGCAGGTCATCCGCCCCTTCCAGGGCAGTTTTAACCACCGTCCTGAGCGCCACCGCCATGATGGCTAAGGCGCACACCGGGCGGAACGACGCTCCCACAAATGCAAAGGCATGACATGCCAATTGATCAACTCGCCGATCCTCTAAATCCCGCAGCGTAGTAGTGTCAGGGGAGTGCATAATAGAGGTGTTGGACAGACTCAGAATCGGGGCATCGACCTCCGGCGGCGATGTCCAACACTTAACCAGATCAGCAGGAAATGGATACTTCTTATCCACAGCCTTAGGAATCCCCTGGAGTTTACTGGGATGTTCCCATTCTTTCAGCACTAGGTTATTAAAGTGAGTTTGTTCGGGAAACTCCAACCGCACCCTAGCGGTATGAAACAAATCGCCCCTTTGCCGAGGTGCCGCGGGAGGGGGAGAGAGGGATAAAACATCAAAGATCTGAGACAGCAGTCTATCAATGTCGTCCTGGGACCAAAGATCAGAACCAGACTCCTCCTGACTCCTGGACTCGTCCTCGTAGGATCCTGAGTCAGATAGCAGTTCCCCTTCCTCTGATGGGGACTGAGCATAGGAAAGCAGTAAATCATCAGATTCTACAGGGAGAATAGTAGCTTCAGGGTTCAAATGAAGCTTCTTGGCAGTAGCCTTGCGCGCCAAGGAGCCAGCAATAAAGCTTTCCACACTGGCCAATCTAGAGGCCAAATCAGCGTGAGAATCCCCACTAGTATTGGGGGTTATGCTCAAGCTTGGGGGGGTAGGGGAAATAAGGCGAGGTGCGGGCCCAGCCTCGGAAGAGGTGGGGAGACCAGCTAGCGCCTGTTGAGCACAAGGTACGCAGACCCGTGAATTGTCACCGCTGCTAGGTGAAACCCCACAAGCTGCACACAGACGGGCTTGTCCCAGGGGGACCCCGTTCGCGATGTCCTGGGATGCCTCCATATGGTGAGTATTAAATTCAATATGCCAGTAGGGATTGATGCTTTAAGCAACCCTGGATGCCCCTATAACCCGCTGGGAAGTGGGAGTAATATCTGAAAAATGGTCTGGACCGGGCGCTACGTCGGGCCAGGGGAAGCCACCGATGACCGCTGTCTGAAAGACACAAGGGGAACAGGGATGTCAGAGCCGAGCACGAGGAAACAAGCTAGGAAAAGGATCGCCCATGAGGGCACTTACAGGTCTGCAAGGGGAGGACCGTCTTCACCACGCGCATGCGAAAAGGAAATGGCGCCCAGCGAACCTCGAAGGGCGGGCCAGAGCGGGCGATGATGCGGAACGCACCAGACCGAACCACGCCTCCCCCCCCGGAGAGCGCGAAGCTAGAAGGTGCGCAGCCAATCAGGAGAGAATGTAGATACGTCAGCATCACTTCAGAGAAGAAGTCTGACGAAGTGAGTAAGGAGATTTGAAAAACGCCGTAGCTTCCCCAAACAGTGCTGCTGTATGCGCCTAGAGCACAGTAAAACGCTGCGGTCAGTTTAAAAATAAGCAAGTGAAACGCGCTCTGACACCCAGCGGTAAGCGTCTAAGTGTACTTAGGGCAAGGAGTAGGCCATCGACACACAGCCCCCCCTTTTTCCCCCCACTAACGGGGGAATCTGGGAAGGAAGGTGACCCGAATAGAGGGTTCACCGTTAGATGGGGCATGGGGGCACTAGTGCGGGAGGGGCATCCACAGAAGGCTCACCATTCGCCTTAACCGCCTACCCTATGGAGGGGGATTGCGGTGGAGACTAGCTCCGTAAGCACACTAGGTGCTGCCTACCTTCACCCGAACAACGCAGCCCAGGCTGGGAGACATATTCTTTACAAGAAGGACGGGTGGAAATAGTCCGCAGGGCCTCGGGCTGTAAAGCCCCGCTCGCCTGCGAGAGCGTGATACTTCATGTCTTCGCAGTTCCAGCACTGCAGAGAAATCTGGGGATTTGTGGGAGGTCCCTCGGTATATGAAGGGCCGGGAGGAGCTTGTTTTCTACATGTCTGCAGTGCACGGCGCCGGAGGCGGGGGATTACCCACATGTTATTACTACTACTGGAGCAGGACGTGCTGTATGCTTAGAACATAAGTCATGAGTGTGCTGAGGGCGTAACAGCTGCTTGATAAATACAAAATGTAATTGCAGAGCCCAGGCTCACCTCTGTGTAGCATGTGAGGAGGTTATGCTGTGACAGAGGCATGACAATTGCTAAACCACACCGTTTTCAAAGATTTGAAAATCAACAAGTTCCGCTGTAAAAAAAAAAAATGATTCAATAGTCAATTTAATTTTTTTTTTAAATAATTACATGGTGATTAAAAACGTTAGAGGGACAGTTATCTATGGCTGAATGCTTTATTTAAAGGAGGACAACAATCAAGATATCTTTAACCTATCAATCCACTTTAAATCATTTCCATTCTCCCAATCAAAGCATTTAGGTGAAAGGGCTAGTCATCTGTTCATGCTCCTTTCTTAGGTAGTCCATCTTAGAGCCCTCAAGAGGTATTTTGTTTCTCATCCAAAACTTGTGTAGGTGCTGCCTAGTCTGCTTTACTTTGCATAGCAGACACAAGTGGAGCGTACACTCTTCCACACTCAATGAGAAAACATACCATTGCTTTGCAGCAGTGAGAATATTGGCACTTCCGGCAATCTGGTGGTCTATTATAGTTTGTGGCCATGCCTTATATTTTCTATAATGGCTGTTGGGTCTCCTTAAAGTACATTTTCAGTCAAAAATTAGATACGCTGAACATTTCCCACGCAGACCATTGCTCCTAGTCCTGGGCTGCAGTGCTTATCTAAAAGTCTTTATCCAGGTCCCTCGCTGCACTGGCACCTTGGCCAGCGCTGCTCACTCATCGAGCTTCTTTTTCGGTCTCTCTCCAACGTGGCGATGCCCCCGCCATCAGTCACAGTAACAGTGAGCTACCACACCCCCTCCATTGCAGTGAATATCCTGGGGGAGAATCAACACGCACATTGAGCTGTCAAGTTTAATCGAAATACTAATGTAGTGACATCGCTGTCCTAAATCAGTTTTGTGACATATCTGATCTATTCACCTCAAATGTGGCTCCTGATCTTCTTTCAGTGCATCCTAAGAAGGTGACCCCCAGTTTATTACTTTTCCTCTTGGTAGAGAACTGAAGAGTGGGTCATAGGTGAGGGGTGGAGAGAAAATAGAAATCGTTGAGCTACCAATGATTTTGTTAAATGTATTAATGCATTTAACAAAAATCCTTCAAGCTAAATATTTTACTGTCTGAAAAGCAAAGAAAAAAAAATAAGAGACACCTTAAAATGTCCAAATTCAGAGTAAGGCCTGATCCTTTGGGTTCCAAGCAAATCCGGGAGATCAGGGAGTTGGAATGTATGTGGGCATCCATTTTCCACATATGGAGTGACTGGAGGTCCCATGGTTTAACTAGAATAAGCTTAGCCCTACTGCTAATGGATCTATTACACTACTGCTAGTCACGTTTTAAGAATAGCTTTTCTTTGCATATAAAAGTAATATTAACATCAAGTCATAGAGAGAACAGTACGACAATGCAGCAATGTAAGGCTTACATTAAAAAAAACAACATGTTATTTTAAAGACACACCATAAATATTTCCAATAAATAAATAAAAAGGTTGAATTAAACAACCTGTTTTTGGCACCATTTCTAAAACCTGATCAGAATTTTATGAAGAGACAAATCAGAAATATTGTGTAAGGAGACTAAAATGGAAATATCTCCTGTATCAAACAAGGTAACGAATAAGAGGTTGCTGGCTATGGACAACACTCCGCTTTACAAAAGAAACTTATTTCAAACAATTATGGAGGGGTAAGGGCAGGTTACCAACGGACAGACTTGAAAACTGCTTAGCTGCCTATTGATGTCAAACTGGGTCATTTGGGTTTAACACGTAAAATGTAGAACCAAGGTTCAAATCTACTGAAAGTGGCATCAATATCAAGAAGTAACCATGCCTCAGTCGTGAAAAATCAGTATAGCCATGGAAACTGGTTTGTAGAGAAATGCTACACTCCTCCGATGTAGTCAGCAGAGAGGAACCAAACCCACAATTTTTTTTGTGTGCATATGTATGTATACATATATAATGATATAATATATAAAGATAAACACTGGCCTGGCCAGCAAGGGTCTATTGCATTGTTGTTCTGCTCTGCAGTGTGATGGGTGTCATAATCAGGGGGACGGGGAGTGAATTTGGAATATTTGAATGAAATGTATAGCTATCCATAAATCTACTTGGCATATAAAAATCTTTTAAAATATTTTACTTGCAGTGCTACCATAATTACTGCGTATACAGCATCTTACTTTGGTTAACTCAACAGCTTTATATGTCAGGCATGGCAGTGTTTGTGGATTGACATGATACATTTTGTGATTTGAACTTCAATAGAGAGCAAAAAAAAGTACATGACAAAGCATAACAGCCAGCCACCAGAGTGACCGGAGTCACCATTGTGAAGTGCTATGGCAATTGCAATTGCCTGCAGGCTATAAGGCACATCAAGCAAAGAAGTCAATAGATTTGACAGTGCTGCAAAAAGCAACTGCAATATACAGATTTGCTTCATTTCAAAAGGCTCATTGGTATATCACCACAGTCATGTCAATGGAGTATGGACTGGCTCTTAGGTAGCTTATTTCCACTCTCCTCTGCTACTGGCATTAGTAACAGAGCAACACCACCATACCATCAATGATAAATAAATAATTTGGTGCTCCTTCTTAAAGAAAAGTGTCTTCCTCTCCTTTCAGGTCCTCCATGAGTAAGGTGTGTTTATCAGGGTCATTTAATGGAACATTCTGCTGGGAATGTTTATCTGACAGGAAGGAATTAAGAGAAGCTCGGCTATAGTTTACAATCCGGTCAAAGAGACCAAGTTTGGGAGAGCTTCTGCGATTTTCTGAGATTCCAATGTGAACACTGATTTCGGACAAGGATTTCGTCCTCATCTGACCTTGTGCTTGGAGTTCCAATTTCTCTCGACTTGGCTTACGATAGCTGTGAGAACAGAAAAATTGCATTAGCCAACCCCTTTAAATTCAGCCCTTTTTGAATCCAAGAAAACACCAAGCTTCCAATAGTATTTCAAAAGTACCTAAAGTATCAAAATTTGGGTGCCCCAAGGGTATGGATGAAAACCCCTGGTTTTAGTCCATTTTAATTCACAATCTAACCCCTAAATTCTTATTGGAATAAATTCAATCCAGTCTAGATTATTATAGTAAACAAACTTCCTTTTATCAAAAGGATGCTAACTGGTTACAACCAACCACTATAGGGTTGATTCATGCCTGTGTGCCAAAAACGTCAAAAGCAATGAAAAAACCATTTTATGTGGAAATGACCAAGCTCCATACGCATTGTGCAGGCTAAGGAAGTCATTGTCTCTCCAGCTTCTGTGTTTGAGGTGAATCTCTATTCTTTAATCTGTGTGTATTCCCTGTGGCCCCTGTGCTCTCCTTGTTTTTATGCGTACTGTTTTATTTGGCAATACCATAATTCCAGTTGACCTACAGTGTTGTGTTTCCCCATGTTTGATCCCAGATATTCTCTATACTCCTCCCTCACTACCTTGTCTTGCCTATGGGTCGTGGGTGTTAGGCGCTGCCACAACCAGCACCAGCAAAATTACAGTCTGCACATGAAGCCCCAGAATGCCCGTAATCCTTTACAACTAGCACCAAGAACCCAGTGTTTTTTTTTTAATCTTAAAACAATATTCTATTGTTATAGTTACATAGTAAAGTTAAAAACACACATCTATATGTCCATCAACTTCAATCAAGGGACAGAGTTGCCAAATTTTTTTTCCGTCAACTTTTCAAACTATTAACAAAATAAGAATTTGGATTCCGCATAGGTTGCTGTTACTTCCAAAATAAAATATGTTCCTCGGCAGAAACAATTTATATATCAGCTACTGGAGCTGCCCTATCACAGGAGCAGGTTTTGCTACAAAAATAAAAAAAAACATGAACCCCCCCCCCCCTTTCGAAATGCTCTAAATCATTTGGACAACCCAATAGTTTACCCAAGGGACACAATTTAACAGTTGCAGCATAAACAGAATAGGAAAAGAGTTTTGTCTTTTCCCTACATTCCAAACATTTGGAACGTGTTCTGACGGAGAACACTTACAATTTACACAAAGTTATATAACTTACAGTTTAAGCATCAAGGAAGAGAAGACAACAGAAACTGATGAGGCTGCCATGGCTGCTGACCCCATCCAAGGCTGTAGAATCAAGCCCACTGGCATGAAGACTCCTAAAACAAAACATATGCCGTTAGCCTGCCTGATGCAAAAAAACTGTTTAATTTTAATATATCATAATTTTTGAAATATAAGCCTTTAGATTGTAAGCTCGCATGGGCAGGACCCTCTCTCCTAGTGTATTTCAGTAAGACTTTGACATTTCTGTCACATTGGACTCACATGTACTTTAAGTTAGTCGTTTTACCCACTTTGCACACAATAATAATAATAATAAGGAAAAGGTGATTTAGGTTGCTTCAGCTTCGCTTATTGAGGTAGTCCATTCATGCATTTAGCTGTGATAATCAAAAGCATTATAAACCACATTTAAAAACATTAAAAAAAAAAAACAAAAACTGCAGCAATAACAGTCACAAGAGAGATTTTAAAGTGGACCAACACCCTGAGGTGATCGGCCCGGGAAACGATAAGATTCCCGGGCCGATCACCTCACACTCCGAGATCGGGATGTCCCGCGGGATGTAAACCCCCCAAAAACCTTACCTCTCCAGCCGCTGCTTCCGCCGCCGCCTCACTCGCGCTCCTCTAGACGTGCGCGCGCCCGCGCCGGCCGTCTCTGAATGGCCGGCGCGGGCGCGCACACGTCAAGAGTGACGCGCGGGAGGCGCAGACGGGCAAGCTGCTTGTCCGTCGCTGTCAATCAGCTTGTCCGTGGCGGGGAGAGGTGAGTTTTGGGGGCTTTCTGGGGGGTTTCACACAGCGGGGCACCCCCGATTGGGGTGCCCCGGGGAAGTGGACCAATACCCAGGATAGTCAAAATCCTGGGTGTTGGTCCACTTTAAAACTATATTTATAGATTAAAAATTGTAATTAAAATAAAACTTTTTCCTGATGTTTCCATTCCTAGCAGGTGATACTATAAATGGCAGTGCAATAAAAGGTACAAGATAACCAACATTATAATCGCCTCATACCTGCAGCTATAGGAATACCAATAAGGTTGTAGATGAGCGCAAAGACAAAATTTATCCGGATTCTCTTCACAGTCTTACGTGATAAATCTATGCTGGCCACAACATCCAGAAGGTCATTCTGTAATGGGAGTAGTATTGTACATTACAACTCGATATATAGTTTCCACGAAAAAAGATCAGAACATCCTCTGTTGAAAATCCCTTCTTTATTCATCGTAATATACAGCAGGGTTTGGAGTAAAAAGTACACTATGCAAATAATAAAAGGCAAGCACACATTTTGCACCTGGTGCTGAATAGACCCCTGGGTAGAAAATTAAAAGGCAATTGAACTTTTTACTTACAGTATTCCAAAGGGTCGATCCAGAACCAGCTGCAAAAAATACCATTTTGTGATTACTCACCTTTAAAATGGGTATTATAAGTATGTCACACACCCCACTTCCACTATTCATGACATATGGGTTAAGGTCCAGTAGAAGGCGAACTTCTGCAGAGATGAAAGCAAAAATGAAGCCCCTCCCAGTCCATAAACACCTGGGACCTCCCACACATTCCCCAGTATATGACAGCAGTAAGGGGACCAGGAAGAGCTAATAAAACATTCTTAACCATAAAAGGTTCACCATATAAAGGATCCAGAATACAAAAGGGCGGGATGAAGCGGGGTGTGTGACATACTTATAATACCCATTTTAAAGGTGAGTAATCACAAAATGGTATTATTCCAAGTATGTCACACACCCCACTTCCACTATTCATGACATATGGGACATCCAATAGCAGTGTCCGTCATGGGTGGGGATCCAAGTACAGCAAAAAAATGCACCAATTTAAACCACTGCAGCTTGCAGAACCTTGCGGCCAAAAACAGCATCGCTGAGGCCCGCACATCAACCTTATAAAACTTTGAAAAAGTATGAACGGAAGACCAAGTAGCAGCCTTACAAACTTGTTCAACAGAAGCCTGGTGCTGAAAAGCCCAGGAAGCCCCAACAGCACGAGTAGAATGAGCAGTGATCTTAAAAGGAGGAACCCTCCCCTTAGCAGAATAGACCCCAACAATGGCCTGGCGTATCCATTTACTAATGGTAGACTTGGCGGGCGCCAAACCTTTTCTGGGCCCAGAAGGCACCATGAACAAGGCGTCCGTCCTACGAAAAGGAGAAGTAGCAACCAAATAGTACTTCACACAACGAACCACATCCAAAGAGTGCAAAAACCTCTCCTTGTCATTGCTAGGCTTAGGACACAAGGAAGGGAGAACTACATCCTGATTGAGATGGAAGGCAGAAACCACCTTAGGAAGGAAATCTGGTTTAAAGCGAAAAACCACCTTATCCTGGTGTCTCTCAAAGTAAGGGGCCTGAATAGACAGACCCGCCAACTCAGAGACACGCCGAACAGAGGTAATAGCCACCAAAAAGGCAACCTTTTGGGTGAGCACAGAAAGAGCCACATCCTGCATCGGTTCAAAGGGAGGCCCCTGGGGGGCCAAAAGAACCAAATTTAGGTCCCAAACGGGAACCAAAGACTTTCTAGGGGGCCGAACATGAGTGACCCCTTGGAAAAAAGTCTTGACCAGATGATGCAAAGCAAAAGACCTTTGAAAAAAGACAGCCAGGGCAGAAACCTGACCCTTCAAAGTACTGAGCTGGAATCCCAGATCCAGACCGTGTTGTAGAAACTCCAAAATCCTAGGAATTGAAAACACCCTGCAAGGTAAGGCCCTAGCCTCACACCAGTCAATATAGGACCGCCAAGTCCTATAGTAAATGGTAGAGGAAGACCTCTTCCTAGCTCTAATCAAGGTTTGAATAACCGCCTCAGACAAACCTTCCTCCCTCAGGATGAAGGTTTCCGCAGCCACGCATCAAAGCAAGCGTTTGTAAATTGGGGTAACGTAGTTGACCCTGAGAGATCAGATCTGGAGACAGGGGCAGTCTGTACTGATCTACCGCCAATCTTACGATGTCTTGGCCAAACCTGTCTTGGCCACCTTGGGGCCACCAGAATTGCTGGTGCCCCCTCTAGAGCCAGCTTGCGCACCACCTTGCCTACCATGAAGAAGGGGGGAAACAGGTACAGAAACCCCAGATCCCTCCAGGCAAGGGACTAGGCATCCACTGCCAGGGCCAGAGGATCCTGAGACAGAGATACAAAGGTTGGGAGCTTGTGATTGTGCCGAGAGGCAAAAAGATCCACCCACTTGTGACACAGGGCCTGAAACACCCTGTGGTTGAGAGACCATTCCCCTTGGCGAGAGAATCCCCTGCTCAGGGAGTCCGCCTCAGTGTTCTCCACTCCCGGAATGTATACTGCCGAGATGCAAAGAACATTGCTCTCCGCCCATGTCAGAATTAGAGAGATTTCCCTGCTGCAAGTCCCTCCTTGGTGATTGATGTAAGCTACCGCAGTACGATTGTCCGAACCTGAACCGGTAAACCCTGTAGGTGAAGTGTCACACGCGACAGAACCAAGCGGATAGCCCTGAGCTCCAAGACATTGATGGGGGTGTGAGCCTCCTGAGGACCCCACAACCCCTGGAACTGATGATCTTTCCAGAAACCTCCCCAGCCCGACAGCCTGGAATCCGTGGTAACCGTCTCCCAACGAGGGACCAGGAACGATCTGCCCCTCATCAGATTGCTTGATTCCAGCCACCACTGAAGGGACTGCCGAACCCTGGGAGACATCAGAAATGACTGATCCAAGGACTGTGGACATCTGTCCCATTTCAGCAATAGATGGAGTTGTAGCGACCTCATGTGGAATTGAGCAAAGGGGACTGCCTCGAAGGAGGCCACCATCAAACCCACCAGAGTCATCCCTAGCCGAATGGAAGGGCGAGGGTTGGTCAGGAGAACACGTATCAGATCCTGAACCCTCTGCACCTTTGGCTGAGGTAGGAACACTCTGGCCTGACTGGTATCCAGATTCATGCCCAGAAAGGAAATCTCCATTGATGGGGAGAGAGAAGACTTGGGGTGGTTGATCACCCATCCAAACCTCTCCAGCGTCGTCACCACCGTCCTGGTGTCCAGCTCCGCCTGGCAGAGGTAGGAAGTTGTAATGAGCAGGTCGTCCAGATATGGCACAATGCGAATGCCCTGGGCTCTGAGCAGGGCCATAATGCCCGCCAGAACCATGGTAAACACCCTCGGTGCCGAGGTCAGCCCGAACGGGAGGGCCACAAACTGAAAATGCTGATCTCCGACCACAAACCTGAGAAATCTCTGGTGCGCTGGGAAAATTGGTACATGAAGGTAAGCATCCTTGATGTCTATGGACGTCATGAAATCCCCCTGACGAAGGGAACCGATGGCTGAGCGCAGAGTCTCCATGCGGAACCTCTTGGTTCTGATGAACCTGTTGAGAAGCTTCAAATCCAGAATGGGTCTTATGGAGCCATCCCTTTTGGGAACCGTGAAAAGGTTGGAATAATAGCCCCGGCCTCTCTCTGAAAGAGGCACCGGGCATATGACTGCCATGTCCAGTAGATTCTTTACAGCCGACAGGAGCCCCTGCGCTGCCCGAGGTTACGAAGGAACCCGAGACCTTATTAATCTGGGAGGAGGCAGGTACTCGAACTCCAGTTTGTACCCAGACGAGACCACTTCCAATATCCACTTGTCCGTAACCTCCTGGGCCCAGACCTGGAAGAAGAGCCGCAGCCGTCCCCCCACCCGTAAGGGTGAGGGCGCCTCCTCATTGCTGAGCTGGCTTGGCAGCGGGCTTGGGCATGGAACCCCAGGTAGAGGCTGGACGGGCACGTCCTCTACCTCTGTTCCAGGAACCCCCTCTGAAGCCAGAGTAGGCAAGACCTCTGCCCCCTCTGGCGCCATGAAAGGAAGGACTGAAGGAGCTTGCCCCCCGAAAGGAGCGACGCTGCTTCTTACGCTGAGGTAGCTTTCCACCTTTCGCCACAGAATCCAATTCGTCTCCAAACAGCCGCGTTCCCAGGAAGGGCAGAGCTGTGATTCAATGTCAGCCGCCCACTGGCGCATGGCCACCAACAGAGCCGAAGTTCTACTACACATGGTATTAGTGTCCTCCATAGCCGACAGAACAAAATTCATGAACAATTCACACCTCTTAAGGGCTGTGAATTCAACGCTGTCCGGGTTGAGCTGGGACCTATTTAACATGTCCCTGATCTCTGACCTGGTAGCCACAGCCACGAGTGCCGATGCACAGACAGGCCGCAAGGCTGAACCCACACTGGCAAAGGCATGGCAAGCCATCTGATCAATGCGTTTGTCCCCGCCATCCTTAAGGGTAGTGGCGTCGGGAGTATGTACAACGGAGGTGTTGGACAGTCCTAAGATGGGCGCATCAACCTCGGGCGGGGAAGACCAGCGCTTCACCGCGTACACCGGAAAGGGATACTTTCTATCCCATCCCTGAGGAACACCATGAAGGCAACTCGGCTTCTCCCATTCTTTAAGAATCATGCTGTCAAAATGATCCTGATTTGGAAACTCCAAGCAGGGCTTAGAGAACCCAAAGAATTCCCCCTTCTTCGGAGGGGCCTCCGCTGGTGGGGAAATACCCAGAACCTCTGAGAGATGGGTCAGGACCCTGGGAGTATCCACAGCATCCCCCAGCGCCTGCCCGGCATCCGAATCAAAGAACTGCAGTTCCTCAGTCTCGGATTCCTCAAATAATTCCCCCTCCTCGAGCGAGGAATAATCAGCCCAGTCAGGGGAGTCATAATCATCAAAATCAATTACCGGCGTAGTACCAGTGACAGATGCCTTTTCTTAGCAGGGGCCTTTCTGCCCACTGAGCTAGAAATAATTTTTTCGAGGTTGGTCAGCCTAGCACATACATCCGAGTGCGACTCCCCACTAATGACAGTGTCACTTGGGGTACGGATGATGCGGGGAGGGGTAGGAGATGAGGCAGGAGGCACGGACCCAGACGCCTGGGATCCCGACTGCCGTGTAATGGCCTGTTGCGCACATGGTATGCAAATTAGTACATTCTCCCCCGTAAGGGGTACCCTACAACCCACACATAGCCGGGATTGCCCTGAAGGGAGCCCAAGCCCGGTATCCTGTGGAGCCTCCATATGGTGATTTTAAGGTAGTCGCAATGACCAGAGGGAATTATGCTGGTAAGCAACACGGGATGCCCCTTTAAGTCCCGAGTGGGAGGATTTATAAGTGCCCCAAATTACAGCTAGGGACCCTAGGACCGGGAGAACCCCCTTTTAAGCAAGGCACAGGGAGTCCTCCTGAAAGACACAATATATGTGGCCATAAGCACATGCACACACACACACACAACAGTGAAATAATACATGTCATCAGAAACAACAATAGCAGGGAGGCCAGTGCTGCCCCAAGCGGCGACTGATGCATAATGGCCAAGTATAGCAGGAAGAGGGGGGAGCCCAGCAGGGCACTCACCCACCACAGAAATGGCGTCCTATTCAGCCAGCAGCGCCTGAGAGGGAGAGAGGAAGGGAGAAGAAGGGGCGGGCCAGCGCGGATCGCGCGCCGCGCCCGGCCCCGTCCCCTTCCCTCAGGGTCCTGTAATGCAGTTCCCAGAAATGGGATGGATTCTCAATGGCGCCAACAGAAGGGGCGGGCCGCGGCAACACGTGAGTGCCCGGCCCCGCCCCCTCACAGAATCAGCCTGAGGGGAAGAAGCTCCCCAGACTGCAGGCAGAGTGCACAGCGCAACGTGAATCAAGCGCACAAGCACACTCACAAACACACACATATATAAAGTAAAAAAAAGAAGAATAATGCCAACCCCCCACCCCCACCCCCCGCTGGAGGGTAACAAAGGGGACCCGGAAGGGGGAGAATCCCTCACCAAAAGGGTGTAAGGGAATTAAATGGGGACAGGGCATCCCAAACCGGGATCACCAACCCGGATGCCGCCTACCCCCTTGTATGGGGTCTCACGGGGGAGCATGGCTCCCTAAACACCTATTAAGGTGAAGGCTACCATCACCCGGACCTGCAGCCAAGGCTGGGAAGCTAGAAATGGGCTTAATGCATAAAGGTCCGGGCAGAAATAAAGCATAACATGGCCGGGTGTAAACCCGGCTTACCTGCAAGGAAGAGCAGCATACAACTTCTGACTTGCTCGCCGTCCTGCAGAGAAGGAATTGGGAATGTGTGGGAGGTCCCAGGTATTTATGGACCGGGAGGGGCTTCTTTTTTGCTTTCATCTCTGCAGAAGTTCGCCCTCTACTGGACCATAACCCATATGTCATGAATAGTGGAAGCGGGGTGTGTGACATACTTGGAATAGTGCCCCAATTCATACTAACAAAGGGAACAGTCTAAATCCTACAGTTGAACAAAGCCAACGCCGACTCCAGATTTTTTTTTAAGGGAAGTTAGCCATGCTGCATGCTGATACTCAAAGTTCCCGGTGACCCTAGCCAACCTCTGCTGCGGAGAACAATTTGAGGAAGAGAAACCCCAAGGTAGGAAAGCTTTCCTGGAACTCGTTGGCGGAGTGACATCCTTCGTCACACAGAAAGGACAAGACATGAAGATCTCAGATGCACAGAACGTCTGGGCACATCCTATTGCAAATCATGTCGGAAAGTGATGTTGTCAGATGACTAGCATCAAGATGCTAAGCAAAATGTCTTGTGGTTACTCATGGATGAAACTAGCTCCACTAATGACAATACTTTATGGCTGTTGGAACACTAGATGTTAAAGCAGAACAAAAGGCTACTGGCCTCTCCCTGGGGCATCCCGAATTGGTATAACCCGCTGGGTGAATTTGGCAAGGCAGCTCTGATTGTTGAGAGTGGCTGCAAAAGAGAATCACAATTCATACACTGAAACCAGCAATCTTACGTATCCAATAGACAAGTACAGCACCCTCCCCCGGGAAGCCTACGCGTTTCGAGATCTCTATGGTCTCTTTTTCAAGGCAGAGTGAAGACAGAGCTCCCATATCAGAACAGCGGGAGGTGAGTACAAAAGGAGGGATATTCTCTTTTGCACTTTATTATGGCTCTTCTTTTGCACATGATATACTGCTAACAGATGCACTTTAATGCACTTTAATTGCACTAGCACTTTGATATTATATTTATATATTTTGATAATTATAAGTAGCACATTAAAGATAGAAATATATATTTTTTTTACTAAATGAAATACTATAGTAAAATTTTTATAATTATAATTATTATAGTAAAATTTACTTTAGCAAAATTTTTTACTAAATGAGACAGTATGGCATGGCGTATGTATTTTAAATGATTTTAACCTTGTCTGTTGAATTGCTATAATAAAATATTGATTTAACCATAATTATAGTATGAGTGCAATAGTTAGACTCTGTTGGTTCATCTAAGGGGGATAATAGAGGCATCCCCCACTGTGTGTCTGTAGTCCTAATGAAAGGACCCACAGAGCAGTGCACCACGTAAGACTGATCCCCCGGTTGGTGACACTCCTCAAAAATTATTTTGTACTTTTGGGATATACTAGCCCAGAAAGGCATTCAGCTCTCAATCATGTCCAGCATCTGAGTGGTAAAGATCATATATTCCCATGGTTAGAAACATTGGGGGGATAACCGCAAATACCACAAACATAAACAGAACCTTTATCCATAAACAAGGCACATTACTTAAAAACTTACCCTAATAAGAACCACATCTGCTGCTTCAATGGCCACATCAGTGCCAGTTCCAATGGCAATTCCTACACTTGCCATGGCAAGAGCAGGAGAGTCATTTATTCCATCTCCAACCATTGCCACACGTGTCCCCTGGTCCTGTAGCTGCTTTACTTTGGCTACTTTGTGAGATGGGAGGACCTCTGCAAATACCTTGGTTATTCCAACCTGGAGAAAATAAAAACAGGTTACGCTATAGTGTTTACTTACCACTATAAATGTTTATTTATCATGAACTACATAAAATAGGCTGACTCAGTTATATTTTCCGATGGAGACCTCTGATGGCCACTTAGTTCGGAAATACCCCATTTCCCCGAAAATAGGCCCTAGTAAGACTTTTCAGCATTTTTTGCTAATGTGTGAAATATAAGCCCTACCCCGAAAATAAGCCGTGTAAAGGGGGGGGGGGGGGGTGTGAGGACACATCACGGCTGTAAAGGAGGATGATCTTGCTGGCTCTAACCCAGCTTGCCGACATGCTGGGCATATGGCGGAATCTCCCCATATCCCCCCACTGGCAGCTGGCTCTGTGCATGCACTGTACTGCCGCCACCAGCTGCCAGGCTGCTATAATATATCTACTGAATATAAGCCCTAGCACCTATTTTTGGAGCAACAATTAACTGTCTTATTTTCAGGGAAACTGTATAGAGAGCATCAGAAAGATTACTTGTTGATACATAATCTATAACTGAAGGGGGACTTGGCTAGTTCCTATGCGAAACAGATCATTAATTTGAGCATAGGGTCAAGGACAGTTGGGTAATATTGATAGCCTGGATATCATTTAAAGCAGGGATAATCAACCAATTATTTTAAAGGTCCATATAAAAGGAATCTGGTGAGAGGTGAACGTCCGGTTGAAGGGCTGCCACAGGGGGTGGTTAGTTAGAAATCAGCACACTTGGGGAGGGGCTATAGATTTCCCAGGGAAAACAAAAAAGTCTGCTTGCCCCCCCCCCCCCATCCCAAAAAACATATTGGGAAAAAACAGGAGCTTTTTTTTCTTTTACACCCCACAGAACCTACAGCTCTGACCAGCGGCACATGGCTTTACCCCCCACCCCCTTGCATTCTGTGCAGGTTGTGTATAGGGTGAACCAGGGCCCAAAATGTTACTGCCAATAAGGTCCGGTAACAAAGAGAGAGAGACTGGGTTGGATGGGGCATAGCTGAGGGGCACAGGAATGGATGGGGCTGAGCTGGGGGGATAAGATGGTGGGACAGGGATAGATGGGGCTGAGCTGGGGCAGGGGGAAATGATTGGATGGGGCAAAGAGACCATGAAACAATGTTTGTGTGTACCTTGCAATGCCACTTCCTGCCCGTGCAGTACTTCATATTGCAATGCTAGGTGCCAGGGAGCCTTGCCACTGGCAGGGAGACTAAGCACTACATCGCAGATCAAGGGGGAAGCTCTGAGCATGGCAACACAGAAGCAACTGAGTGCAGGGCTGACAGGGCATTCCGACTCTGGGCCGCCAGTTGAGTATTGCTGATTTAGAGGATGGCTGCTACATACAGCAGGGGAGATGCCCATGAGCAACAAAAGTATTTAAGATTATTGATTAAACACAAATGGTGTCCTATCATTTACTCCAGCCAGTAGATAGGTTGGCTTGATTTTAATATTAGGCTCTCTGGATCAGGATGGAAAGTGTGTAGAATAACTTTATTCTAAATATTAACATGTGGGCCCAAAAGACCATTACACAAAATTCTTTATGTGTGTCACTGCATATTCATTCTATGCTTGTTACACAATGGTTGTGGGCAGCTACATGACGCCGACCATAATTGGTTCCCCCAAACAGGGATAGACCAATATCAGCACCAGGAGTGGGCTCCCAGTGCAGGTATGTGGAGCAGACCATTCCGAATTTGAATTCCCCCTCCGCTGCCTAGTTCAGTGTCCCTCCAATCTTATTTGTCTGGAGGGTTACATAAGGCAACAAACAAATAGGTATATTACTACCAATATGGATGTTTCTAAGATACCTGGGAGGCAATGGTTTTTGCAGTTTTGCTGTTATCTCCAGTCATCAAGACAACATCTAGACCCATTGATCGCAGTGTATAAACAGCTAACGCTGCTTCAGGTTTTACAGTGTCTGCAATAGCAATTAATCCACACAGAACACCTACAACAAAAATAGAACAATTTTATTAATAGCACCATAAACTGAGCTAAAAATAAAAGCAAATGCATCAAAAGTTATCAAACAGCATAACAAATGACCTGTTAGATAGGCCTTTAAAGTGGACTAAAGCCCACTTTGAAAACTATGAAACTCCAGAGCGGGCTACTGCCTCCTGGGGGTGAATCCCAGATGGGGATGCCCCTCTGTGTAAACCCCCCAAGTCGCCTGATAGTCCTACGTTTTCCTCGAGCCGACGACGTATGCACGACCAGCACCGGCATCACTCACTTCCTCGGCAGTGCGAGGGCCAGTCCTCTGCAACTGAAGGGAGCCGAGTGATGCTGGCGTCACTCGCAATTGCGGCTAGGATTCGAGTCGGTTCCTCTAGCCACATTGTGGGCCCAAAGAGAGGTAAGGGACCTCTGCGACCTGGGGGGTTTCACAAAGCGGGGCACTGACCAAAAGCTGGGATAGTGAAAATCCTGGGCACTTTAAGTGCCTGTCACTGCACCTGCATCCTAGTCTGGTAGATATTGTAGTACCATGGCACGCTCACATTCACCTGCAAGTCAGTCAAAGTGACTGGCTACACCCACTCCATTCACTGTAATAGATGGGTGTTCCAAGCTTGGTAGTCACTGTTACGGACGCAGTGGGAGGCTCATCAACACAGAGGTCCCTGATAAGCGGTGGTTGGGTATGGAAGCCGCAGGAATATTCTGCAGAAGCTTATGTTTTGTCATTTAGAAAAACATTAAGTATGATTTGTGTCTTGCTTTTGCATACATACCATCAACAGCCACCAGCACAGCAGTACGGCCTTTCTTCTCATGTTCTGTCATCAACAGGTCAGTCTCACTTTTCATTGTTAGGAAATTCCTGTTCATCCATTCACGGTTCCCAATTAAAACAGAGTATGTCTGCGTAGAGGTAGCTGTACATAATATGAAATTAGGTTATTGTCCTGTAAACTCCAACAGTAAAGGTACTTCATGTAGATTAAAAAAATACCATTTTGTGAGATACTCACCTGTAAAATGATTATTACGAGTATGTCACACCCCCCACTTCCCGATATCCATAACACTTGGGAACCCGGCCTGTAGAGGGCGACCTTGCAGAGATGACATGGAAAAAAGGAGCCCCTCCTGGTCCATAAGTACTGGGTTCCTCCCATTATTCCTCAGTCTTTTTAAACAGCAGTGAAGAACCAGGAAGAGCCAATTATATTCAATAATTGTAAAATTATATGGAAATAATAATAATAATCGCCATATAAAGGATCCCTCAAACAAAAAAGGGCGGGGGAAGTGGGGTGTGTGACATACTCGTAATAACCATTTTACAGGTGAGTATCTCACAAAATGGTATTATTCCTAGTATGTCACACCCCCCACTTCCCGATATCCATAACACTTGGGACATCCAATAGCAGTGTCTATAATGGGTGGGGATCCCAAAGGAATAATGCATAACTTAAATTACTGCAGCTTGCAGAACTTTGCGGCCAAAAACAGCATCCGCTGAGGCCTGCACATCTGTCCCACTTTGCCAAGAGGAAGAGCTGAAGCGTCCTTATGTGAAACTGGGCAAACGGGACTGCCTCGAATGCAGCTACCATCAATCCCACTAGTCTCATCCCTAGACAGATAGACTGACGAGGGTTGAACAAGAATAGATGAATCAAGTCCTGAATCAGAACCATTCCAGAATCAGGCCCAGGATTTTCCCTGGACGGACAGAGAGAGGATTTGGGGTAACTTATTACTCATCTGAACCTCTCTAGTGTAGAGACCACCATCCTGGTGTCCAACTCTGATTGTTTGAGAGGGGGGGGCCGCGACAATGCTGATGCCCTGGACCCTGAATATAGCCATCACTCCTGCCAGCATCTTGGTAAAGACTCCTGGGGCTGAGGTAAGGCCGAATGGCAGGGCCACAAATTGATAATGCTGGTCTTCTATCGAGAACCTGAGAAATCTCTGGTGACCCGGAAAATAGGAATGTGCAAATAAGCATCCTTGATGTCTATGGATGTCATGAAGTCCCCCTGACGGAGAGCATCGATCGTTGATCGCAGAGACTCCATGCGGAATTTTCTGAAACTGATAAATTGATTTTGTCTCCTTAGGTCTAGGATAGGCAGAACAGAGCCGTCCTTCTTGGGTACAGTGAATAAGTTGGAGTAAAACCCCCAAACCCCTTTCCGCTGGAGGCACTAGGCCGATAACAGCCATGTTTAACAGATTCGCTACTGCTGCCCGCAGTCCCTGCGCAATTGCCGGATCTGACGGCATCCGGGACATGAAAAATCTGGGAGGAGGCCGGGACTCGAATTCCAGTTTGTAACTGGAAGAGACTACTTCCAGAACCCAATTGTCTGATACCTCCTGAACCCACACCTGGAAGAAGAACCGCAGACGTCCCCCCACCCATAAGGGTGAGGGCGTCCCCTCATTGTTGAGCAGGCTTAGTGGCAGATTTGGTTTTGGACAGCCACGTCCCTTAACTCTATTCCATGCATTCCCTCTAGGGGCTGAAAAGGCCGATCCTCTACCAGATCTAGACCCCCGAAAGGGTTAAAAGAGGCCATTCCACGAAAGGAACGACGTTTCTTAGGCTGAGGTAATTTACCTCCTTTAGTGACAGAATCCAATTTTTTCTCCAAAGAGGCGCACTCCCACAAAAGGGAGCACTGTAAGTGATTTCTTAGCTACAATATCAGCTGCCCACTGCCGCAACCATATTGACCGCCGGATGGCGACTAACAAGGCAGAGGTTCTGCTGCACATGAGCAGAGTATCATCTAAGGCAGAAAGTACAAAAATACCATTTTGTGAGTACTCACCTGAAAAATGGATATTGTTGGTGTGCCACACACCCCGCTTCACTTCTTGAATATTCATCCATTATTGGGTTAATCCACCGCAGGTGACGTAGTGCAGAGAGGAAGTCTTGTAACGAGCCCCCTTCCGGCCTATATATACCTGGTACCTCCCCTCAATCACCAGTATATTTAAAAAGCAGAAAGACAAGGTACCAGTATTCCACTGATAACCTCCAAAATCAATTTTGATATAAATAAAAAAGGGCTTCACCATATAAATGCTTCGGTAATACCGAAAAGGGCGGGTGTGAAGCGGGGTGTTTGGCACACCAACAATATCCATTTTTCAGGTGAGTACTCACAAAATGGTATTATTCTTGGTGTGCCACACACCCCGCTTCACTTCTTGAATATTCATCCATTATTGGGACATCCAAAAGCAGTGTCCACAAGGGAAGGGCATCTCAAGGCCAGGTGAAGCATAACTTAAATGACTGCAGTCTGCAGAACTTTGCGGCCAAAAACAGCATCCGCTGAGGCCCGCACATCAACTTTGTAAAACTTAGAAAAAGTGTGAACAGAAGACCAGGTGGCGGCCTTACAAACCTGTTCAACAGAAGCTTGGTGCTGAAAAGCCCAAGACGCCCCAACAGCGCGAGTGGAATGAGCAGTAATACGAAAAGGGGGAACTCTTCCCTTAGCCGAATAAGCCGCAGTAACGGCCTGACATATCCACTTGCTAATGGCAGATTTGGCTGGTGCCAAACCCTTCTTAGGCCCATGGGGCACAACAAAAAAGGAATCCGTCCTACGGAAAGGAGACGTGATAATCAAGTAGTACTTAACACAGCGTACTACATCCAAACAATGCAAAACCCTCTCTTTGTCATTCTTAGGATTAGGACACAAGGAGGGAAGAACAATATCTTGGTTCAAATGAAAAGCAGAAACAACCTTAGGAAGAAAGTCTGGCTTGAACCGAAAGACCACTTTATCCTGATGCCTCTCGAAGTAAGGCGCCTGGATAGTTAAGGCCGCCAATTCTGAGACACGCCGGACAGAAGTGATCGCTACCAAAAAGACAATCTTCTGAGTCAGGGTAGACAAAGCAATATCTTGCAAAGGCTCAAAAGGAGGAGCCTGAAGAGCCGAAAGAACCAAATTCAAATCCCAAACAGGGAGTAATGGTTTCCTGGGAGGCCGCACATGCGTAACCCCCTGGAAAAAAGTTTTAACTAAAGGCTTAAGCGCAACACGCTTCTGAAAAAAGACAGATAAGGCAGAGACCTGCCCTTTCAACGTACTTAGCTGGAGACCAGAGTCCAGCCCTGATTGTAAAAACTCCAGAATCCTGGGGACCGAAAGGACCCTACAAGGAAAAGATCTTATCTCACACCAAGTGATATAGGCTTTCCAAGTCCTATAGTAGGTGATGGAAGAAGACTTCTTCCGGGCACTGATCAGAGTCTTAATGACTGAATCAGAAAGACCCTCCTCCTTCAGGATGGAGGTTTCAGCAGCCAGGCCATCAAACCCAGCGCTGGTAAATTGGGGTAACACAATTGACCCTGAGTGAGCAGATCGGGCCGAAGAGGCAGAACGAACTGGTCCACTGCCAGCCAAACGATGTCTGCGAACCTTATTCGTCTTGGCCACCTTGGGGCCATGAGAACGGCGTACACCCTTTCCAGAGCCAACTTCTGAAGAACTCTGCCCAGCAAGGGCAACGGAGGAAACAGGTATAGAAATCCCAGAGCTCCTCAGTTCAGGGACCTGACGTCCACTGTCAGAGCCAGAGGATCCCGGGAGAGTGACACGAAGCTCGGGAGCCTGTGATAGTGATGAGGGGCCAACAGGTCCACCTCCGGAGTCTCCCATTGGAGACACAATAAGTGAACCACCCGAGGATGGAGAGCTTATTCTTCCAGACGGGGACAGCACTTGCTCAACCGGTCCGCTACCTGTTCCATCACCTCTGGAATGTAAACCGCCGAGAGACAGGGAACATGGAACACTGCCCATGTCCGGATCAGGGACATTTCTCTGAGAGTACTCAGACTGCGCGTCCTTCCCTGAAGACCGACGTAAGCAACCGCTGATCGATTCAGAATACTGATGGGTAAGTGGGGCCTCCACTGCCCCTGAAACCGCAGCTCCTTCCAGAATCTGTCCCATCCCGACAGACTGGTGTCCGTGGTGACACCTTTCCAAAGGGGGGTCAGGAAAGACCTGCCCTATACAAGATTGGTCGAGACCAATCACCACAGGAGGGACTGCCGTACACGGGAGGACAACTGGAAGGACTGATCCAACAACAGAGGTTGCTGGTCCTAACACGCTAGCAGAAATAGCTGAAGCGTTCTTGTGTGAATTTGGGCAAAAGAAAGACACACTCCGTCTTCGAGAGTTCAGGCCGGGATGAACCGACCCCTGAATGGACCGTGAGGGAGGGTGAGACTCGAATTCCAGGTTGTAACCTGGTGACACTACCTCCTGGATCCATCTGCCTGGAACCACATGGTTCCAATGGTAGAAGTGTCGCAATAGTCCCCCCACCCGCACGGGTGAGGGCAGCCCCTCATTGCTGAGTGAGCTTATCAGCAGGTTTGGGCTTGGTGCCCCAGGACTGAGTGGGCCGGCCACGGCCCCTCCCCCGAGTCCAACCTGCGCCACTGGTAGCGGGAAAGGACGTACCTTTGCCCGCTCTGAACCTTTGAAAGGAAGGCCTACCGGAACTTGTCCCCCTGAAGGGACCACGAGGCCTTTTGCATTGTGGCATCTTACCACCTTTTGCGACTGAATCAATTTTCTCCCCAAACAGACGCAACCCCAAAAAGGGGAGAGCTGTGAGTACCTTTTTGGAAGCCGTGTCTGCTGACCACTGACGTAGCCATACTGACCTGCGAATAGCCACCAGCATAGCTGCCGCCTTGCTACTCATAGTCAGCGCATCGTCCTGAGCGGCCAGGACATAAGCCACAAAAGATTCACACTGCTTAAGTGCAGTGAACTGTTTGCAAGCGTGATCAAGATCCTCATATAGCCCCTGAATTAGGGACTTAATTGCCAATAGAAGAAGGCCTGAAGCACATTCTGGTGGAAAAGGATAACGCTTTTCCCAACTGGAAGGAATTCCAGATAACCGTGTGGGATGTTCCCATTCCTTAAGAACCACCCTCTCAAAGTGGTGCTGTCTGGGAAAAACCAAACTCGGCTGAGGCTCTTTAAACAACTGACCCTTTTGGCGGAGCGGCCGCCTCAGGCGTATCTAAACTCAAAATTTTAAACATTTGAGCCAGAATGGAGGGGGTGTCAAAAACAATCCCCTCTGACCAATCGCCGATCTCATCAGCCACACGCTGACCTGTCGGCTCATCTGACTCCGACGGGAGTTCATCCTCGTCCGGGGATCCATCGGACCATTCCACAGGTTCACAAAACTGGTCCTGTGGAGCCGAAGGTACCGGAGTCAGGTGCCTTCGTTTTGCAGCGGCCTTCAACGCTGCTTTAACGGGCATCATTTTCCGGGGGCAGGGCTGTGCTGCCGCCTCGGAATGCGAATCCCCACTTTTGACAGTGTCATGCGGGTCCGGAATAGGGAGGGAGAGGTAGGAGATGATGAAGGATGCGATGGCCCCGCAGCCGAAGCAACGGAGTGGCGCGCAATAGTCTGTTTTGCACAAGGGATGCAAATAAAGATATCATCAGCTGGGAGTGGAACCCCACAACCTACGCACCCCCCAAACGGAACAGCAGAACCGTTTCCGGAATCTACGGAAGCCTCCATATGGTGATTTATGGTATTCGCAATAATGGGACTTTTAAGGCATAAGCCGACCCGGGATGCCCCCTTTATTTAGTAATGTCCCGGAAGGGAGGGTTTTTATAAAAAAATTTTAGTTTAGGTCCCCTTTAATAGAAACTATATATATATATATATATATTTATATATAGTCTATGTATATAAACATTCAAAGCAATCCCAATAATTAGCCAGGCACATAGAGCCGGAGGGCTAGCATAAGCAGGGATCCCAGGATCTGCAAGGCAAAGAAACAACCATCAGATCCTTCACATGTGTATAACATATAAGTATGGCACCAAGTGCCCTTAAATGACGCCCCCTTAATAACAGTGATTTCTCACTGTATTATTAAAAAGTATTCCCCATTTAACGGCCCCAACGGGAGGGGCCGCTTACCTGTACAGCAATCAGCCGGTAAGCCTGCAGCCAGCAGCCATGAGCAGGCATGAAGACAAAGTGCGGCCGTGCGCCCACGTGACTTCCTGTGTTTTGAAGGAAGCAAGGACGCTGGGCCCGCCGCAGACGCCGCATGACGTCGGCGCCGCGCCCCGTCAGCGGGACCCGCCCCCCCTATGCCGATCAGCTGGAAACACTTACAGCTGGCCACAGCACGTGCGCCCAGGCGGCGGAGGGGGGAGGGTAAAAACGGCATGGTGCTGACAATGCTAAATGAATGCCAGGCGAGGAGAGGGGAGAGGGGGGAGGGGGCCACAAAGCAACAAACTGCCAGAGAAGTGGCCAGCCTTTACCCAGCGCAAGCTGCCCTTAAAGCAGACCCAAAATATACACATGCTACAGTGAATGTATAAACATGACATATATGTTAACATGCAGTGATACAAGTGAAACACACATACTAAAAGCACACCCTCACCCCCCCCCCCCCCATAGTGAAGGGAGAAGGGACCGTAACGGGAGAGAAAGGGGCTACGGGGACCCTCGGGACAGGGGCATCCCATTTCCGGATCACCATGCCGGTTAGCCGCATTGCCCCACGCATGAGGTCGAGCGGTAGGAGATAAGCTCCTAGGCACTTAAAGTGCCATCTACCATTTGCCCGGTGAGCAGCCAAGGCTGGGAGGCTTCCATTTCACCATAAAGGTATACAAACTCAAACCGGGCAGAAATAGACCAAAAGGGGGGTGGCGGGGTAAGAATACCCCGGCCTACCTGTAAGCAGGAGACTTCCATCTTCTGACTTGTCAGCAAGCAGAGAGAAAAAATACTGGTGATTGAGGGGAGGTACCAGGTATATATAGGCCGGAAGGGGGCTTGTTACAAGACTTCCTCTCTGCACTACGTCACCTGCGGTGGATTAACCCAATAATGGATGAATATTCAAGAAGTGAAGCGGGGTGTGTGGCACACCAAGAATAGATGCAAACATCTCACATCGCTTAAGAGCGGCGTACTCATCAGAGGCCGGATCAAGCCCTGAGTAATTCATTAGGTCTCTCACAACAGACCTAATAGCCACTGTCATGAGTGCCGAAGCACCAACAGGCAGCAAGGCCGAACCCACACTGTAAAAAGCATGGTACGCCATTTGATCAATACGCTTATCCTCTCCATCTTTAAGTGTAGTGGAGTCAGGAGAATGCAATACAGAGGAATTGGATAAATTAAGCACAGGGGCATCCACCCATGAGCAGAGTATCTATTAAAAATCCAGTCTCTCAATTAATTAAATATTATGCATAGATGGCCATTGTATGCTTGCGCACACATAGGAATTTGTCCTCCGCATTTAACCCATCCGTGCAGTGAGTGTACGCATGCCCAGAGCGGTGGGCACAGGTGGTGATGACCAACGCTTAACAGTATCAGCTGGGAAGAGATATTTCTTGTCCCAGCCCAAGGGAATGCCATTCTTTAAGAATAATATCATAAAAATGCTTTTGATCTGGGAATTCTAACGAGGTTTAGAGGCTCCCTTGGGTGGGCATCCCGGGTGGCTTTTTATTAGCCCTTACCCTGTGCTGGCCTATTGTGCCTGTGCTAATCACCATATGGAGGCTTCTGGGGAAAGCGTGCTTGGGGGTCCTTCGGGGCAATCCCGGCTGGGTGCCATGTGCGGGGCATCCCCTTTGAGTAACAGTGCCGCGGTGTGTGTGCCATGCGCCCAAGGTATCATTGCGGCCCAGGCTGGGTTGCCCACTTCCCTTCCCAGTTCTGCGCCCCCTTCGGCATCGCCTACCCCCCCCCCCCCCCGCACCTGCATTTAGCCCTCAGTGAGGGGGATACTAGCAGGGGGTCACAATCTGATCTGGCACTTCGTGTGGCCAACATTGAAAGGCAGCTTGCCAGGCCTGTTCCAGGTAAGGCCTCTGGCAAGAAGCGGCACCTGGCTCCCACACCCGCCCTCTTTGCTGAGGAGGATGAGGGAATTGATGCCCTTGGTGGCCGTTACTCCCTAGAGGAGGGGGAGCTTTTCCAGGACTCTTACTCCTCTGGGAACCAGCAAGAGGGGTACAACAGTGACCCTGGGTCTGCGTACGGGGAGGATTCATGGCTCCCCCATGACAGTGATAGACTGCTGTCTGACATTTTTGAAACCTTGCACATTTCCCCCCCTGAGGTGGATAAGAGGAAGCAGGGTGAGCTCTTTCGTCCTGATAAACAAAGTCTGGAGTTCCCTGAGCAGGGCCATTTTCTTATATATGGGCCATTATCATATATATGGTGCTCAAGGAGTAGGAACGTCCTAATAGATTGCTAGCGGTGCCCAAAGGGTTGGATAAGAGGTATCTCTTTCCTGCTGACCTGGTCAAGCGATGGTCGTGTCCCCCTGAGGTGGACGCTCCCGTTCTAGGGCTGTCCAACACCTCAGTCATGCCTTCTCCTGACACTACTACACTGCGGGACAGCGCGGACCGGCGTATGGATCAGCTGGCCTGCCATGCTTTTACATTTGTGGGGGCTGGGCTGCGTCCGGTCTGCGCCGCTGCCATTACAGCTATTGCCCTTAAGAAAAAGCTCAAGCGTCTCACTGATGGCGCTATGGCTGGTAGGAGGAGGGAAGATTATAGGGCCCTCTTGCTTTGCTCTGATTATGTTGCCTTTGTCCTTACTGCCATGGATGATGCAGTCCGGCTGGGTGGTAGGGCCTCTGCCCTCTTGGTGACTATGCGCCGCTCTGTTTGGTTGCATCAGTGGGCAGCTGACACTGCAGCCAAGAAGGCTCTCACTGGGCTCCCTTTTGCGGGGCTATGGCACTTTGGGGAGCGTCTGGATGCTCTAGCCAAGGATGGTAGGTTACCTCAGCGTAGGAAGCAGACTCGGCCGTTTTGGGGGCCCTCTGCTTCCTTCCCCTCCTTTCGTGCTTCGAGAGGAGGTCGTGGCTCCCTCTTCTCGGGTAGCAGCAGAGATTCTTGGGGCCGTGGCAGATCCCGTGGTCGTCCCGGTTTCTCCTGGAGTTCCAAGCCCAAACCCCCTCCTAAGGCCCCTCAGGCATGAGGAAGCGCCCTCGCCCATCCGGGTGGGGGGACGGCTTTGGCTCTTTGCTCATGTCTGGAGGCTCCGCGTCTCAGACCGGTGGATTCAGGAGGTGGTGTCCTCCGGTTACAAGATAGAGTTTGCAGCCTGGCCGCCCCCAAGTTTCCTCAGATCCCGGATGTCTCAAAACCCTCTGTCAGCTCAGGGTTTGCGCCTTGCAGTTCAACGCCTGTTGGAGTCAGGAGTCATTTGTCTGGTGCCTTCCCAAGAACATTGTCAGGGGTACTACTCCAATCTTTTCACAGCCCCCAAAAAGGGCGGGTCCTTGAGGCCCATCCTGGACCTGAAAGTTTGTCAGGTTCAAGCACTTTCGCATGGGGCGCGACGCTCAGCTGTCAGTACCCTTCGCCCGGGCAACTTCATGACCACCGTGGACATCAAGGATGCCTATCTTCATGTGCCAATCTTTCCAGGTCATCAGAGATTCCTGAGGTTCGCTCTAGAGGATCAGCATTACCAGTTTGTGGCTTTACCGTTCGGTATCACCTCGGGTGTTCACCAAGGTGCTGGCGGGTGTGATGGCTCTGTTGCGGAACCAGGGCATTCGCATCCTCCCTTACCTGGACGACATTCTGATTGCGGCTCAGTCTCTTCATCAGGCCGAGAAGGATACTCAGGTGGTGACCTCCACTCTCGAGTCCTTCGGCTGGGTGATCAACTTTCCCAAGTCTTCACTGTCTCCGTCTTTGGTGAGGTCCTTTCTGGGCATGACTCTGGAAACCTCTCAGGTCAAGGTATTCTTGCCTCAGCAGAAAGTGGAGGGCCTTCAGGAGCAGGCACGGGCTCTGCTCTTGTGTCCCCATCCCTCCATCCGGCAGGGGATGCAGTTAGTGGGCCTGATGGTGTCCTGCTTCGAGGCAATTCCCTTTGCTCAATTTCACATGAGACCTCTTCAGTTGCACCTCTTGTCAGTTTGGGATCGGGACCCTGTGTCCCTGAATCAGGATTTTGCTCTGCCACCCTTGGCCAGACAGTCCCTCTCGTGGTGGCTGGACTCAAGGAACCTTCTTGTGGGCAGAACCTTTCTGCCTCCGTGCCGGGAAACTGTCACCACAGATGCCAGTCTGACCGGTTGGGGGGCTTTTGGAAGTCTCTGAAGTTCCAGGGTCGGTGGGGCCCCAGGAGGCCCATGCTCCCATCAATGTCATGGAACTGAGGGCGATCAGGTTGGTTCTTTCTCAGCTGACCACACACCTTCGGGGTCGGGCTGTTCAGATCCGCTCGGACAACCAGACGGCGGTTGCCTACATCAATCATCAGGGAGGGACTCGGAGCAATCGAGCCCTCAAGGAAGTGTCCCTGATACTTTCTTAAGCGGAAGCGAATGTCCCTTGCATCTCGGCAGTCTACATTCCGGGGGTGGGGAACCAGGAGGCAGACTCCCTGAGCAGGGGGACATCTCGGCTGGGGGAATGGTCCCTCAGCAACAAGGTATTTTACTCCTTGTGCCACAGCTGGGGTCAGCCGGATGTGGACCTGTTTGCGTCCCCGCCACAATCACAAGCTTCCAAGATTTGTCTCCCTGTCGCAGGATCCTCTGGCCTTCGCCACGGATGCGCTAGTGATTCCTTGGATGGAGTTTCGGCTTCTCTATGTGTTCCCTCCATTTCCTCTGCTGGGCAGGGTGCTGCACATGGTAGCCCAGGAAGGGGTGCCAGTCATTCTGGTGGCCCCCTGTTGGCCAAGGAGGGTGTGGTTCGCAGATGTCGTGCAGTTGACAGTAGATTGGTACGTTTTGCCCAAGGATCCAGATCTTCTCACTCAGGGACAGCTGCGCCATCCCAATTTACAAATGTTGGCTTTGTTGGCTTGGCTGCTGAAACCTCCATCTTGATGGATAAGGGGTTGCCGGCCTCTGTTGTTGATACTATGATTCGGGCTCAAAAGAAGTCCTCGTCTTTTAACTACTACAGGGTCTGGCATGCTTACATTGCCTGGTGTGAGTCAAAGTCTCTTCCTTGCCGGGTGTTTTCTATCCCCAGGATTCTGGAATTTTTACAACATGGTTTGGATTCAGGCCTCCAACTTAGTACCCTCAAGGGACAGGTGTCAGCTCTGGCAATTTTTTTTTTTCCAAAGATCCTTTGCCAATCACCGGCTGGTTAAGACTTTTTTCCAGGGAGTTACTCATGTGCGTCCACCCGGTAAACCTATGCTACCGGTTTGGGACTTGAATCTGGTGTTGTCTGCTCTACAGGGTCCTCCTTTTGAGCCTATCCGTGGGGCGGCGTTACCCATTCTGACTCTTAAGGTGGCCTTCAGTCAGGCGAGTTTATGAGCTGGCGGCGCTTTCTATTAAACCTCCTTATTTTGAGCAGCATCAGGATAAGGTGGTATTTAGGATTAAGCCGGATTTCTTGCCCAAGGTTGCGTCTGCTTTTCATCTCAATCAGGACATTGTATTACCTTCCTTGTGTCCTAACCCTGCTAATTCCAAGGAACGGACCCTGCATTCTCTGGATGTTGACAGGGCTCTGAAATTTTACTTGGTTGCTACTGAGTCTTTCAGGAAATCTGATGCTCTTTTTGTTCTTCTTGCGGGACCTAGGAAGGGCTTGCCTCCGGCTAAATCTACTTGCAGCAAGTTGATTCGCCAGGCGGTGATTCAGGCCTATTCTGCTAAAGGGAAGGTTCCTCCTTTCCGGATTACTGCTCATTCCACTCGTGCTATTGGTGCTTCTTGGGCTTTTCAGCACCAAGCTTCTGTTGAACAAGTTTGTAAGGCCACGACTTGGTCTTCTGTTCATACCTTTTCCAAGTTTTACAAGGTTGACGTTAAGGCCTCAGCTGATGCTGCTTTTGGCCGCAAGGTACTTCAGGCGGTAGTGGTTTGAACTGCCTGCTGCTACTTTTTGGGGATCCCACCCTACCTTATGGACACTTCTTTTGGATGTCCCATACGTAAGGACTTCTTAAAGCAGGCCGTGCCATGTAATAGGAAAAAGACAATTCTGTGAGTACTCACCTGTAGAGTTGTTTTTACTATGCATGGCACAGCCTGATTCACCCCACCCTTGGTATCGTTATTCTTGGTTGCCTCTTTATGGTGATTGTCCCAAGTTAGTTGGGGCTGTTACCTTTTTTACCTTTATTATGTCCCGGCTTCTTGTATAACTGCTTGTCAACACTAGGGAGGTCTATTGGTGATCCTGTTTTTATATGGTGCCGGGAGGAGCCACAACTTTTCTGCAGTACACTGCGCCACCTTGTGGCGGAATATCCCATACGTAAGGACTTCTTGAAGCAGGCCGTGCAGATCTGGAACCTTGGGCAGAGCATACTGATCTACTGCCAGCTGCACTATGTCTGCGAACCACACTCTTATTGGCCACCTGGGAGCCACCAGGATAGCTGGCACCCCCTCCTGAGCTATCTTGCGCAGAACCCTGCCCAACAGGGGGAATGGGGGAAAGACATACAGAAGCAATGTCATGGCAGAAGCTGAAAATCCTGCCATGACATTGTCAGAGCATCTGTGGCCAAGGCCAGAGGATCCTGGGACAGGGAGACAAAGGCTGGGAGCTTGTGACTGTGACAGGATGCAAACAGATCCCCATCTGGCTGACCCCAACGGTGACACAGAGAGTGAAACACCCTGTCGCAGAGGGACCATTCTCCCAGGCGAGAGGTCCCCCTGCTCAGAGAGTCTGCCTGCAGATTCTCCACCCCCAGGATGTACACAGCTGAGATGCAGGGAACATTGTCCTCCGCCCAGGACAGGATCAGAGACACTTTCTTGAGGGCCCCCTTGCTCCGGGTGCCTCCCTGATGATGGATGTAGGCAACCGCCATTTGGTTGTCTGAGCGTACTTGAACAGGTCGGCCCCGAAGGTGTTGGGTCAAGTGAGCCAGAACCAACCTGATCATCCTCAATTCCAGAATGTTGATAGGTGTGTGGGCCTCCTGAGGGCCCCACCGCCCTTGGAACTGTAGGGACTTCCAGAAACCCCCCCCCCCCCCAACCTGTCAGGCTGGCATCCGTGGTGACCGTCTCCCAGCAGGGGGGCAGGAAAGATCTGCCTGCCAACAGGTTCCTGGAGTCCAGACACCACGAGAGGGACCGCCTGGCCAGGGGGGACAGAAAAAGGACTTGGTCCAGGGACGCAGAATCCTTGTCCCACACTGACAAGAGCTGGAGTTGCAGAGGCCTCATGTGAAACTGGGCATAGGGACTGAACCTGCACTAGCAGACTGTCCACCTTCTGCTGAGGAACAAAAATCCTTGCCTAAACTGTATCCAGATTTATTCCCAGGAATGGAGTCACCAAGGAGGGAGACAGGGAAGACTTGGGATGGTTGATCACCCAGCCAAATGACTCCAGTGTGGACACTACTCGCCAAGTATCCAGCTCCGCCTGTTGGAGGGACTGAGAAGTGATGAGAATGTCGTCCAAATAGGGCAGAACGCGAATGCCCTGAGACCTGAGCAGAGCTATCACTCCTGCCAGCACTTTGGTGAACACTCTGGGAGCTGAAGTGAGACCGAAGGGTAATGTCACAAATTGGTAGTGCTGATCCTCCAGAGCGAATCTGAGGAATCTTTGATGACCTGGAAAGACAGGAATATGAAGGTAAGCATCCTTGATGTCCACAGAAGTCATGAAGTCCCCTGGACGCAGGGAACTGATAGCAGAGCGCAGAGTTACCATGCGAAAGCGCCTGCATCTGACAAACTTGTTGAGGATCTTCAAGTCCAGGATGGGCCTTACTGACCCATCTCTTTTGGGCACGGTGAAAAGGTTGGAATAAAAACCCTTGCCCCTTTCTCGTAAGGGGACCTGACAGATGACAGATGAGTCTGAGCTGACATAGGTTCCTGAGACATCCGGGATCTGATGAATCTTGGGGGTGGTCAGGCAGCAAACTCTTATCTTGTAACCGGAGGACACTACCTCCTGAATCCACCAGTCTGAGACATGAAGCCTCCAGACGTGAGCAAAGCGCTGAAGCCGTCCCCCCACCCGGATGGGTGAGGGTGCCCCATCATGCCCGAGGGGGCTTGGGGTAAGGCTTAGGCTTGGAGCCCCAGGATGAGCCAGGGCATCCACGTCCTCTGCCCCTTCCCCAGAAATCTCCTCGGGCCCCCGTAAAGGAGACCCCCCTCCCCAGTCGGGATCCACGGTAGGGGGAAGAAAAGGAGCCCAAGCCCCGAAAGGGCCAAGACTACCTCCTGCGCTGGCGTAACCTGCCTCCCTTAGCAAACAGGTCCAGGCGGTCCCCAAATAGGCGTTGTCAGCTGCCCACTGGCACAGCCAAACCGAGCGGCGTATAGCCACCACCAAGGCAGAGGCTCTGCCACACATCCCGATTGTATCATCCAAGGCAGAGAGGACATAAGCAACAAATACCTAACAATGCAAGAGTGCATTATACTCTTCACTAGAAACATCATCAGGAGCTCTATCTAGGACACTTTTAAGCAAAGTCCTAATAGCCACAGCTGTAATGGCAGAGGCAGCACTGTCCCCACACAGGCAAAGGCATGGGACGCCAGCTGATCAACACGCTGGTCCTCACTATCCCTCAAGTAGTAGATTCAGGGGAATGCATGACAGAGGTGTTAGACAAACCCAGGATTGGGGCATCCACTTCTGGAGGGGATCACCAACGCTTTACCACATCAGCAGGAAAGGGATATTTCTTATCCCAACTTTTAGGGACCCCGGGGAGCCTGCTAGGACGCTCCCATTCCTTGAGCACGAGATTATTGAAATGAGATTGTTCAGGGAACTCTAAAGGTGGCTTAGCAGTATGAAACAATTCCCCCTGCTGCTTAGGAGCCGCGTATCATCTGGGGCCCAGGGATCAGAGCCAGAATCATCATAACCCTTGGGCCGCTCATCAGATGACTCTGAGTCAGAGAACAATTCCCATTCTTCCAGGGGAGTATAACCAGACAGTTCCAATAACTCTTCAGCCTCCATAAGGAAAAGAGTGACCTCAGGCGTCAAATGCCGCCACTTAGCAGAGGCCTTACGCGCCATGGTATTAGCAAGCAACTTTTCAACACTAGCCAGTCTAGTAGACACATCAGGCTGAGATTCCCCACTGGTATGCAGCTCACTGGGAGTCAAATTTAAGCTTGGGGGAGTAGGCGAAGCCATAAATGGCGCAGGCCCAGCTGCTGGTAAACCAGGCTGCAGCGCAAGCACCTGCTGGGCACAAGGTACACAAACCCGCACATTGTCAACACTTGTAGGGGACACCCCACGCGCTACACACAGCCGGGCTTGTCCCGAGCACATTATCCTGAGACGCCTCTATATGGTGATTATAGCGGCACAATAGGCCGACAGGGATTCACGCTATAAAAGCAACCCGGGATGCCCCAATAGTCTGCTAGGGAAGTGGGAGGAATTTGTACACTGGGCCTCAAAAAGTTTAATAACTAAATAGAGGGGGTAGGGCCGGGAGAAACCAATTGAGTTTGACCCGCCTGTAAGACATAAGCAAAAAAAACCCTGTAAGCGACATGCATACATGACATTAAAAGTAAAAACAGACCGCTCGCAAGGGCACTTACGGACCGCGGTAGGTAGGCGCCAGCCACGCCGCACGAAGAAGCATGAAAAAATGGCGCCGAGTATACCTCGAGGGGCGGGCCGCGGAGACAGTGATGCGGAATGCGCCATCCGCATGCCCCGCCCCCGCCGAAGAGTGCGAAGCCGCACACGTGACAAGCAACCAATGATGGTGCAGCAGCGCCTGAGGTAATGTTGCCGACAACCACGGAACGCCGTAGAAGCGAGCGCGGCGGCATATTCAAACAAGCAACCAGTGCAACCATAGTCTGTGCGGTGACAGAACCCCCCCCCCCCCCCCCCGAGAACTACAAGGGAGAACAAGGGATGGCAGCGGCCACCTAATGTAGGGCCCACCGATAGACAGGGGCAAGGGGCAACAACGCGGGAGGGGCATCCCATTAGGCTCACCATATGCCTATACCGCCTATCCTTTGGTGGGGGTTTTCGGTGGAGCAGCGCTGCCTAAGCACCTGACAGCGATGCTGCCTACCATCACCCGCACCAGCGCAGCCAAAGCTGGGAGTCACATTAAACAATGGAACGGGTGGGAATAGTCCTACAGGGCCGCAGGCTAATAGCCCCGCTCACCTGCGAGAAGAGAGCCATCTTCATGTCCTTCGCAATCCAGACTGCAGAGAAAATCTGGGGATTTGTGGGAGGTCCCGAGTATTTGTGGGGCCAGGAGGAGCCAATTTTGCGGTCTCTGCAGTCCAGCGCCATCTGGCGGAGTAATACGCAGACGTAAAGAATCTTATCTGGAGCAGGACGTACTATATACTAGGAATATAAACCATCCATGCTAAAATCAGTTTATTAAAACCAAAAATAAAATAAAGAAGATACCATGTGGGGTTCGAAAAATACCATTTTGTGAATACTCACCTGTAAAATGGGTATTATAAGTATGTCACATACCCCGCTTCAAAACATTCATTACACGTGGGTTATACTGACCTGTAGATGGCGATCTTGCAGAGATGTAAAGGAAAAAAAAGAGAGCCCCTCCCGGTCCATAAATACCTGGGACCTCCCACTCATTACCCAGTATAAAGATAGCAGTAAGGTAAGGGACCAGGAAGAGCCAAATATAAGTCATAACGAAAAGTTCACCATATAAAGGATCCAGAATACAAAAGGGCAGGGTGAAGCGGGGTGTGTGACATACTTATAATACCATTATTCTAAGTATGTCACACACCCCGCTTCAAAACATTCATTACATGTGGGACATGCAATAGCAGTGTCCATAATGGGCGGGGATCCAAACAAGGCAATAATAGCACAACTTAATCCACTGCAGCTTGCAGAACTTTGCGGCCAAAAACAGCATCCGCTGAGGCCCGAACATCAACCTTGTAAAACTTGGAAAAAGTGTGAACAGAAGACCAAGTAGCAGCCTTACAAACTTGTTCAACAGAGGCCTGGTGCTGAAAAGCCCAGGAAGCCCCAACAGCACGAGTAGAATGAGCAGTAACACGAAAAGGGGGAACCTTCCCCTTGGCAGAATAGGCCCCAACAACGGCCTGACAAATCCATTTATTAATGGAAGACTTGGCGGGAGCCAAACCTTTCCTGGGCCCAGAGGGCACCACAAAAAAAGCATCCGTCTTACGAAAGGAAGAAGTAACTACCAAATAGTACTTCACACAGCGAACCACATCCAAGGAATGCAAGACCCTCTCTTTGTCATTGCTGGGATTAGGACACAAGGAGGGCAGAACAATGTCCTGATTAAGATGAAAGGCAGAAACAACCTTAGGAAGGAAATCCGGCTTGAAACGGAAAACAACCTTGTCCTGATGCCTCTCAAAGTACGGAGCCTGAATGGACAAAGCTGCCAACTCAAGAGATGCGCCGAACAGAAGTGATAGCAACCAAAAATACCACCTTCTGCGTAAGCGAAGACAATGCAATATCATGCAAAGGCTCAAAAGGAGGACCCTGAAGAGCAGAAAGAACCAAATTCAAATCCCAAACTGGGAGCAAAGGCTTCCTAGGAGGCCGCACATGCGTAACCCCCTGGAAAAAATTCTTAACCAAAGGATGAAGAGCAAAAGAAACCTGCCCCTTCAAAGTACTAAGCTGGAACCCCAAGTCCAGACCATGTTGAAGAAACTCCAGAATTCTGGGAATAGAAAACACCCTACAAGGCAAGGCCCTGACCTCACACCAATCAATATAAGACCTCCAAGTCCTATAATAGATGGTAGAGGAAGACCGCTTCCTAGCGCTAACAAGAGTCCAAATCACAGCATCGGAAAGACCTTCCTCCTTCAAGATGGAGGTTTCAGCAGCCACGCCGTCAAAGCCAGCGTTGGTAAATTGGGGTAAAGTAGTTGACCCTGGGTGAGCAGATCCGGCAGCAGGGGCAGAGCGAACTGATCCTCTGCCAACCCTACCACTTCTGCGAACCAAACCTGTCTTGGCCACCTTGGAGCCACCAGGATTGCTGACGCGCCCTCTAAGGCCAGCTTGCGCACCACTCTGCCCACCATGGGAAACGGAGGGAACAGATACAGAAACCCCAGATCCCTCCAGTTCAGAGACATTGCATCCACTGCCAGAGCCAGCGGATCCCGTGAGAGAGACACAAATGCTGGAAGCTTGTGATTGTGCCGAGAAGCAAAGAGGTCCACCTCCGGAGACCCCCACCTGAGGCAAATTGAGCGAACCACCTTGGGCTGAGAGACCATTCCCCCGGCGAGATGAGAACCTGCTCAGAGAGTCCGCCTCCGTTTTCTCCACTCCCGGAATCTAAACTGCCGAAATGCACGGGACATGTATCTCCGCCCAGGCCAGAATCAAAGACACTTCCCTGAGGTCACTCCTGCTGCGAGTCCCTCCCTGGTGATTGATGTAGGCGACCGCCGTCCAATTGTCCGACCGGACTTGAACCGGCAAGCCCTGTAACTGATGAGTCAAGTGAAACAGAACCAACCTGATGGCTCTCAGTTTCAAAACATTGATGGGTTCGTGAGCCTCCTGAGGCCCCCACAGACCCTGAAACTGACGATCCTTCCAGAAACCCCCCCATTCTGACAGGCTGGCATCCGTGGTGACCGTCTCCCAACAAGGAGTCAGAAAGGATCTGCCCCTCAACAGATTGATCGGATCCAGCCACCACTGAAGGGAACGACGAACCCGGGGGGTCATCAGGAAAGACTGATCCAACGACAGTGGAGACCTGTCCCAGGCCGCCAACAGATGGAGCTGGAGCGTCCTTGTGTGAAACTGAGCAAAAGGAACCACCTCGAAAGAAGCCACCATCAATCCCACCAGCCTCATCCCCAGCCTGATGGCCGGACGAGGGATGGACAGGAGAAGCCGAGCCAATTCCTGAATCAAGAGAACCTTGGACTGAGGAAGAAACACACCCTGGCCTGAGAAGTATCCAGAGACATTCCCAGAAAAGACACTACCCTGGGCGGAGAAAGGGAGGACTTGGGGTAGCTGATCACCCAACCGAATCTCTCCAGAGTGGATACCACAGTCCTGGTGTCTAACTCCGCTTGGCTGAAGGAAGACGCCATAATGAGTCCAGATATGGCGTCCAGATATGGCACGATGCGGATACCCTGGGCTCTGAGGAGAGCCATCACCCCTGCCAGCACCTTGGTGAAAACCCTTGGAGAAATCTCTGGTGCGCCGGAAAGATTGGAACATGCAGGTAAGCATCCTTCATGTCTATGGACGTCATGAAGTCCCTCTGACGAAGAGAGTAGATGCCTGAACGCAGCGTTTCCAAGCGGAACTTCCGCGGACGGACAAACCTGTTGAGGATCTTCAGATCCAGGATGGGCCGAACAGAGCCGTCCTTCTTGGGCACCGTGAACAGATTGGAATAAAAGCCCCAGCCCCGGTCCGAGGGAAGCACTGGGCAAATGACAGCCATATCCAGAAGATTTTTTACCGCCGCCCTGCGCGGCCAGAGGGTCCGAAGGCACGCGAGACCTGAAGAATCTGGGAGGGGGCCGGAACTCGAACTCCAGCTTGTAGCCGGAAGACACCACTTCCCGGATCCATCTGTCCGAGACCTCCTGGTCCCAGACCTGAGAGAAGTGTCGCAGCCGTCCCCCCACCCACAAGGGTGAGGGCGCCCCCTCATTGCTGAGCTGGCTTGGCAGAGGCTTTGGGCTTAGAGCCCCAACTGTGTCCTGGACGGGCACGTCCCCTGCCCCTGTTCCAGGAATCACCTCTGGATGAGGAGAAAGCCATTCCTCTGCCAGCTCTTGCCCCACGAAAGGAAGGGGTAAAGGAAGCCGCTCCCCGAAAGGAACAACGTTGCTTCCTTCGTTGAGGTAACTTACCGCCTTTGGCGACCGAATCCAATTTTTCTACAAAGAGCCGCAACCCCACAAAGGGGAGAGCCGTAAGCGACTTTTTGGACACAAAATCAGCCGCCCACTGACGCACTGACGCCGAATAGCCACAAGCAGGGCCGACGTTCTGCCACACATCACGAATGTGTCATCCAAGGCGGCTAGTACAAATAACAAAAACAATTCACACCGTTTAAGAGCAATGAACTCGTCACTAGCCGGATCTAGCCCAGAAGTAGTCAACAGGTCCCTAACCACCGACCTGGTAGCTACCACTAACAGCGCCGAAGCGCAAACAGGCCGCAAGGCTGACCCGACACTGGCAAAACCATGACAAGCCATCTGGTCAATGCGTTTATCCTCACCATCTTTAAGAGTGGAACAATCAGGAGAATTCAAAATAGCGGTGTTGGACAACCCCAAAACAAGGGGCATCCACCTCAGGAGGAGACGACCAACACTTTACTGCATCCAGCGGAAAAGGATATTTCTTATCCCAACCCTGAGGAACACCTGGGAGCCGAGTAGGCCTCTCCCATTCCTTAGTAATAATGCCATCAAAATGCTTTTGATTAGGAAATTCCAAGCGCGGCCTAGATTCTTCAAAAAACTCCCCCTTTTGCGGAGGAGCTGCCTCAGGAGGAGAAATAGCCAGAACCTCAAACATCTAAGCCAGAACCTTAGGGGTATCCAAGGAATCCCCCAGCCCTCGCTCGGTATCAGCGCCAAAAAACTGCTGATCGTCCGAATAATCAGATTCCTCAAATAGCTCCCCTTTCTCTAGCAGGGAGTAATAAGACCAGTCCAGAGAATCAAACTCATCAAAGTCAACAGCCGGCGTGGCTGGAGACAAGTGCTTTCTCTTAGCCGGGGCCTTTCTGGCAACCGCGCTAGAAAATAATTTCTCAAGATTGGCCAATCTGGCACACACCTCAGATTGCGACTCCCCACCCATGACAACGTCACATGGGGCACGGATCAGTCGGGGAGGGGTAGGAGAAGAGACCGGCGGCGCTGAACCAGACGCCTGGAGTCCGGACTGCCGCGTAATAGTCTGCTGCGCACATGGTATACAAATAAACACATCATCCCCCGTAAGGGATACCCCACACCCCATACACTGCCGGGATTGCCCCAAAGGGAGCCCAAGCCCAGTATCCGGGGACGCCTCCATACAGTGAACTTATAGGTAGTCACAATGACCAAGGGAATTACGCATATAAGCAACCCGGGATGCCCCTTTAATGTCCCAAGTGGGAGGATTTACAATAAAGCCCAATTGAACCCAGGGACCCTAGGACCGGGAGAAACCCCTTAATAACCAATGTAGGTCCGCCTGGAAGACACAATTAAAAACCCATTCAGCATCAGACTAGTAGAAAAAAACATATATATATATAAATATATATATATTAATATAAACAGAAACAAGTAAAGGAGGCCCACAGGGCCACTCACAGCGCTGCAATGGCGTCCTCTCACACGTGGCCGTCCAGAAGGATGCCACCCCACGATGCGGAGAGGAGAAGACAGAGAGAAGGGGGCGTGGCCAGCGCGGTTCGCGCATCGTACCCTGCTCCGTCCCCCTTCCTCCGCCAACCAGCGCATCTCCCGGCCCGAGACCGGGCTCCGCAGCGGCGCCTGCCGCACGGGGGCGGGCCGCGGCGTCGCGCCGACTGCCCGGCTCCGCCCCCCCTAAAACACTGCACCCGAGGAGAGAAGCTCCCCCGCCGCCATGCCACACACAAAGGCCGGCGCTGCGGCGGCGCCGGTCAGCAAGAAAAGAAGTTAAACCAGTGCGCACACACAAACACACACACAGACATCAATAAAAAGTTTTTAACACGGGAGAAGGGCCGCCCCCCCCTCTAAGGAGAAGGGCATCCGGAGAGGGGAAAACCACCCAGGGTGGAAGGCCAAGGGACAGGGCATCCCAAACCGGGGTCACCAACCCTGTTAACCGCCTACCCTTTAGTATAGGGTCTCACGGTGGAGCATTAGCTCCTAAGCACCTAGGGTGCCATCTACCCTCGCCCGGACCAGCAGCCTAGGCTGGGAGGCAGGGTAAATCAAAAGGGATCCGGGCAGAAATAGATAAAATAACGGGCCGGGAGTCATCCCGGCTACCTGAAATCCCCCTGTGCAAGGAGGAGACATCATCTTCTGACTTGCTCGCCGTCTGCAGAGATGAAAGACTGGGTAATGAGTGGGAGGTCCCAGGTATTTATGGACCAGGAGGGGCTCTCTTTTTTCCTTTACATCTCTGCAAGATCGCCATCTACAGGTCAGTATAACCCACATGTAATTAATGTTTTGAAGCGGGGTGTGTGACATACTTAGAATAAGAAGGAGAAGAAACCATGTTTGTACTAGAGAGAGGGGGGTATAGACCCAGCACATATCTCTTGTTCAGGGATTTTACCTAACACTCTGGTGTCTTAAAGTGTACAATGAATTCTCCTCAATGGGCTTATAGACACTCCATGAGCTTGTTCCTTTAAAACCTCTATCTCTTAGGTTTACTGTGGGCAATTCTGTTGCAGAAACATTCTGAGTGTCTGTCCGTCATTCCCCCAGTGCCTGTGTGAAACCCCCAAGAAAGATTGCAATCACTTACCTAACACTCCATCCAAAAGCTCATGTGTGGGCTGACGTTCAACGAGAGGCGTGTGCCGTGACTAGGTCATTCTGCAAATGCCTCTTATTGACTTCAATGGGGAGCATGTGATGTTGCATCCACAGTGGCATGCACGCTCCCGTCTCAGACTATCTAAATGACTGGGGCGGGAGTATGCAAAAGGACGGAGGATGCAGTAGATGTGGCAGCGCATGCTCCCCATTGAAAAAAGTGAGAGCTGTTTGCCGAATGACATAGTCGCGGCAGACTAATCTCATAGGACGACGGCACGCGCATGCGGCGTTGGATAAGGTAAGTGATTACGGGCACCCGGGGGGGGGCACACAGCGGGGCATCCTAATTCTAGATGCCCCAGAGGAAAGCCTGCGGCTGGCTCTGGAATCCTTTACATTGTTCCGCTTTAACTACAGCGAAAAATGGAGTTTACCTAGCAGTTGGGTCGAGCTTATAGCCTAATATACTTTTTTACATCCTTCTGTTGAATGTCCTGTCTCTTACTTGACCTTCATCAGACTTGATCCCTTGCAGCTAGCTTTGCGGGCTGAATTTTAGCTGTTCTTTTGCAGTCAGTTTGCTTCGGGGCATGCTCCAGCTTCTAGGCACAAAGGAATAGGCTCCATCATTGATAGGAAGCAGGGGCTGACCAGTTGACCATCCATTGCTGTCATGTCAGTGGTGGACGCTCAAAAGCAGATCCAAAGTGCTGACAGCAGAAGAATGGCAAAGATCCCATGCAAGGTGCTGCTTTTTAGCCAGGTATACAGAAAACTGAAAACAGCATCTTATGGCACGTTTGATACAGGTATATAGTTTACAGGTTAGAGTGCATCCTTACATGCAGCCTGAGGCTCTATAAAGGGATCCTCATGTGGACCTTCAATATGGACCAACAAGGCATTCTTGCTGTTCTTGCTAGCAGTCCAGTCAGGGCTTCCCAAGAGATGCTCAATATTACTGACTTTGCAGCTGATACCACATCCAGGCACTGCCTGAAAATCAGAACAGGTTCCCAGAGTCTCCACATTCAGGACCTGTTTTGCAAAGACAAAAAAGAGTTGAGTTCTCAAGGTTTTTACCAGATCGAAAAAAGAAAAATACCATTTTGTGAGTACTCACCTGTAAAATGGGTATTACAAGTATGTCACACACCCCGCTTCCAACTAGTCATAACACCTGGGATACCGACCTGTAGAGGGCGATCTTTGCAGAGATGACTTGAAAAAAAGGAGCACCTCCCGGTCCATAAATACCTGGGACCTCCCACTATTCCCCAGTTATAAGACAGCAGTAAGGGGACCAGGAAGAGCAAATTACAAGAGTACAATCAAAAAAGTTCACCATATAAAGGATCCCAGAACAAAAAAGGGTGGGGGAAGCGGGGTGTGTGACATACTTGTAATACCCATATTACAGGTGAGTACTCACAAAATGGTATTATTCCCAGTATGTCACACACCCCGCTTCCAACTAGTCATAACACTTGGGACATCCAAAAGCAGTGTCCATAAAGGGTGGGGATCCAAACCAAGGAAATAATGCGCAAACTTAGATCACTGCAGCTTGCAGAACTTTGCGGCCAAAAACAGCATCTGCTGAGGCCCGCACATCAACCTTATAAAACTTAGAAAAAGTATGAACAGAAGACCAAGTAGCAGCCTTGCATACTTATTCAACAGAAGCTTGGTGCTGAAAAGCCCAGGACGCTCCAACAGCACGAGTAGAATGCGCAGTAACAGGAAAAGGGGGAACCTTCCCCTTGGCAGAATAGGCCCCAACAATGGCCTGGCGTATCCATTTACTAATGGTAGGTTTGGCTGGCGCCAAACCTTTCCTAGGCCCAGAGGGCACAACAAAAAAAAAAAAGAGTCCGTCTTACGGAAAGCAGAAGTAGTCACCAAATAATATTTCACACATCTAACCACATCCAAGGAAAGCAACATCCTCTCCTTGTGATTGCTCGGTTTAGGACACAAGGAAGGGAGAACAATGTCCTGATTAAGATGAAAAGCAGAAACTACCTTAGGAAGGAAATCCGGCTTGAAGCGGAAAACAACCTTGTCCTGATGCCTCTCAAAGTAAGGGGCCTGAATGGACAAGGCCGCCAACTCTGAAACCCGCCGAACTGAAGTCATAGCGATCAAGAAAGCCACTTTCTGAGTAAGTATAGAAAGAGCAGTATCCTGCAAGGGCTCAAAAGGAGGACCCTGCAGGGCAGAAAGCACCAAATTCAGATCCCAAACTGGGAGCAAATGTTTCCTAGGAGGCCGCACATGCGTAACCCCCTGGAAAAAAGTTTTAACCAGAGGATGGAGAGCAAAGGACCTCTGAAAGAAAATCCAGAGACCTGCCCCTTCAAGGTGCTAAGCTGGAACCCCAAGTCCAGACCATGTTGTAGAAATTCCAAAATCCTGAGGATTGAAAACACCCTACAAGGCAAGGTCCTAGCTTCACACCAGTCAATATAAGACCTCCAAGTCCTATAGTAGATGGTAGAGGAAGACTTCTTCCTAGCTCTAACAAGAGTCTGAATCACTGCATCAGAAAGACCCTCCTCCCTTAGGATGGAGGTTTCAGCAGCCACGCCATCAAAGCCAGCGTATGTAAATTGGGGTAACATAGTTGACCCTGGGTGATAAGATCCGGAAGAAGAGGCAGATAAAACTGATCTACCGCCAGTCGCACGACATCTGCGAACCACAGACGTCTTGGCCACTTTGGAGCCACCAGGATTGGTGGTGCCCCTTCTTGAGTTAGCTTTTGAACCACCTTGCTTATCATGCAGAAGGGGGTGAAACAGGTACAGGAACCCCAGATCTCTCCAGTTCAGCGACATGGCATCCACTGCCAATGCCAGAGGATCCAGGGATAGAGACACAAAGGCCGGAAGCTTGTGGTTGCGCCGTGAGGCAAAGAGATCCACTTTCGGAGTCCCCCACTTGAGACAAAGGAACTTGAATACCCTGGGATTGAGAGACCATTCCCCTCGCCGGGATGAGCTCCTGCTCAGGGAGTCTGCCTCCGAGTTTGCCACTCCCGGAATGTAAACCGCTGATATGCAAGGTACATTTTCCTCAGCGCAGACTAGAATCAGAGAGGCTTCCCTGAAGGCACTCTTGCTGCGAGTTCCTCCTTGGTGATTAACGTAAGCGACAGCCGTCCGACTGTCCGATCGGACCTGAATTGGCAGCCCCTGTAAATGAAGAGTTAACCGGGACAGAACCAACCAAATGGCCCATAGCTCCAGAACATTGATGGAGGTGTGAGCCTCCTGAGGCCCCCACAACACCTGGAACTGAAGTTTCCGCCAGAAGCCCCCCCAGCCCATCAGGCTGGCATCCGTGGTGACAGTTTCCCAACAAGGGTTCAGAATGGACCTGCCTTTCAACAGATTGCTCGACACTAGCCACCACTGAAGGGACTGCAGAACGTGGGGAGACAGACAAATCTGATCTAATGACCACAGACACTTGTCCCAAGTCGTCAGGAGATGGAGCTGAAGCGCCCTCATGTGAAACTGGGCAAACGGGACTGCCCCGAAGGAGGCCACCATCAATCCCACCAGTCTCATCTCTAACCGGATAGACTGGCGAGGGTTGGCTAGCAAGAACCAAACCAGTTCTTGAATCAGAAGAATTTTGGGCTGTGGAAGAAACACCTTGGCCTGAAGGGTATCCAGAATCATGCCCAGAAATGGAATCTCCCTGGATGGAGAGAGAGAGGATTTGGGGTAGTTGATCACCCAACCAAACCCTTCCAGCATGGATACCACCGTACCGTTGTCCAGCTCCGCTTGGCTGATGGATGAAGCCATTATGAGAAGGTCGTCTAAATACGGGACAATGCGAATACCCTGGATTCTGAAAAGGGCAATCACTCCCGACAGGACCTTGGTGAACACTCTTGGAGCCAAGGTAAGCCCGAACGTAAGGGCCACAAACTGGAAATGTTGATCCCCTACCGTAAACCTGAGGAAACTTTGGTGTGCCGGAAAGATAGGCACGTGCAGATACGCATCCCTGATGTCTATGGACGTCATGAAGTCCCCCTGCCGAAGAAAATTGACGGCCGAGCATAGGGTTTCCATACGAAACCTCCTGAAGCGAATGAACTGATTGAGACGCTTTAAATCCAGAATAGGCTGAACGGAGCCGTCCTTTTTGGGCACCGTAAAAAGATTGGAATAGAATCCTAGGCCTCTTTCTACAGGAGGCACGTGGCAAATGACAGCCATGTCCAAAAGATTCTTTACTGCCGCCCGGAGTCCCTGGGCGGCCAACGGATCCGAAGGCATCCGGTACCTGAAGAATCTGTGAGGGGGCCGGGTATCGAAGTCCAGTTTGTAACCGGAAGACACTACTTCCAGAATCCATTTGTCTGAAATATGCTGGACCCATATCTGGAAAAAGTACCTCAGCCGTCCCCCCACCCGCAAGGGTGAGGGCGTCCCCTCATTGTTGAGCCGGTTTGGCCGCGTGCTTAGCCTTGGACCCCCAGTTATGACCGGGACGGGCACGACCTCTGCCCCTATTCCAGGAATCACCTCTGTGGGCAGAAAAAACTGAAATTCTTCCAGTTCTGGTACCACGAAAGGAAGGGTTAAAGGAGGCCGCCCCCCGGACAGGGCGGCGCTGCTTTTTACGCTGAGGTAACCTACCTCCTTTTGTGACAGAATCTAACTTTTCCCCAAAAAGCCGTAAGCCTACAAAGGGAAGTGCTGTAAGTGATTTTTAGCCACAAAATCAGCCGCCCACTGACGCAGCCAAACAGATCATCTGAAAAGCCACGAGCAAGGCCGAAGTCCTACTACACATAACCATAGTGTCATCCAGAGCGGATAGTATAAAGGACAAGAATAATTCACACCACTTAAGAGCGGCAAACTCATCACAATCCGGATCAAGACCAGAAGTGTTCAACAGGTCCCTGATAACAGACCTACAAGCAACTGCCATAAGAGCTGAGGCACCAACAGACCGTAGGGCTGAACCAACACTAGCAAAAGCGTGGCAAGCCATCTGATCAATACGCTTATCTTCACCATCCTTTAGAGTGGCGAAATCCGGGGGAATGTAAAATGGAAGTATTAGATAAACCAAGCACCGGAGCATCAACCTCGGGAGGGGATGACCAGCGCTTGACTGTGTCAATAGGGAAGGGATATTTTCTGTCCCAACCGGAAGGAATGCCTGGAAGCCGAGCAGGCTTCTCCCACTCCTTAAGAATGATAGCGTCAAAATGTTTCTGATTTGGGAATTCTAAGCACGGTTAGAGACCCCAAAGAACTCCCCCTTTAAAGAAGGAATATCTTCTGGAGGAGAAAACGCCGGAACCTCAAAAAGGTGAGCAAGGGCCTTCGGGGTGTCCAAAACATCCCCCTGCCCTTGCTCAGTACCAGCACCAACAAATTGCTGATCGTCAGAACCTTCAGAATCTTCAAATAATTCCCCCTCTTCTAAAGGGGAATAATCAGACCAGTCAAGCAACTCATATTCCTCACCTTCACCAGCTGGAGTGACAGGGGTCAAGTGCTTTCTCTTAGCTGAGGCCTCCTGGAGGCTGACTCTGTAAGTGGCTGCTTGGAAGTGGTGAGTTAAAGCAGGACCTCCTGTGGTAAGCTTGGGGAAACTGAGCTCATTTGGTAAGTAAAATATAGCAAACTGTGTTTGTTTTATTTTTGTGAATCAGTGTGTTAATGCTGGCACAAATTTAAACAAAAGAAAAAAAAAAGGTTTTTTTTTTCTCACCGTCTCTCTCTTGGATTCCTGCTGAGGCCTAATTGAAGCCTAATTGAAGCAGGTGTGTTATAAGGCAGCACACAACTCGTGGAGCTTGCTCCTGGAGGCTGACTCTGTAGGTGGCTGCTTGGAAGTGGTGAGTTAAAGCAGGAGTTACAAGCAGAAGTGCTGAAGCTGTAAGTATCTGCCTTTGATTTCATATTGTTATTTTAAGTGTTGTAAATTTCTACACTTGGTGTTCCCACAAATTGATACAATGGGTTCCATGCCAAACAATGCTGTCCAGTGTACATCTTGTGCTATGTATGCACTTTTTGATCAATCGGTCGATGGTGGATATATATGCCCCGGATGTCTGCGAATCGCTGATTTGGAAGCCGCTATTCACAAAGACCGGGATTGCCGAACAGTGTGTTGCCTTCCTGGGGCAAGAGTACGGCATGTAGCGGAGCGGTCATGGTGCATATTGGCACAAATGACATAGGAAGAAGTAGGTGGAAGGTCCTTAAAAATGATTTAAGGGACTTAGGCCGTAAGCTTAAGGCAAGGACCTCAACTGTAGTATTCTCAGAAATACTACCAGTACCAAGAGCCACACCAGAGAGGCAGCGGGAGATTAGAGAGGTAAACAGGTGGCTCAAAAATTGGAGTAAAAAGGAGGGGTTTGGGTTCTTAGAGAACTGGGCCGACTTCACAGTGGGCTACAGGTTCTTTGGCAGGGATGTGTTGCACCTCAATGGGGAGGGTGCATCTGTTCTGGGGGAGAGGATGGCTAAAAGGAGTGTTTAAACTAAGCACTGGGGGGGGGGGGGTAAAAGCAGTTACAAAGGGGAAGTTAGGAAAGAAAGTGACAGTGGGTGTAGACATGAAACTGGGGATGGAGAGGGGGGAGGGGTTAGCACATCTAGGAGGAATAAGGGCAATATACAAAATTATCAAAATTGTCATAAGCATTTGAAATGCATGCTTACAAATGCTAGAAGCTTGACTAATAAAATGGATGAACTAGAACTGATAATAACAGAATAGCAATATGACATAGTGGGGGTAACAGAGACCTGGCTGGATGAAAGCTATGACTGGGCAGTAAATTTACAGGGATACTGTGTGTTTAGGAGGGACCGTAACAAACGCAAAGGGGGTGGAGTCTGCTTAATTGTAAAATCCTCTCTACAACCCACTCTGCGGGAGGATATATGTGAGGGGAATGACCATGTGGAGTCTGTATGGGTAGAAATACATGGAGGGAGAAACAAAAATAAAATACTGATGGGGGTTTGCTATAAACCTCCAGATATATCCGAATCCATAGAAAATATGATGCTAAGGCAAATAGATATAGCCGCTAAAATAAATGAGGTAGTGATTATGGGGGACTTTAACTACCCAGATATAGACTGGGATGCTGAAAGAACAAGTTCAAGCTCCAACAAGGGGGAAAGCCATATTGGACCTAATACTAACCAATGTACCAGATAAAGTAATAAAGGTACAGGTTGGGGGACACCTTGGAAGCAGTGATCATAATATCATTAATTTCCAATTAGCAGTCACTAGGGTGCCTTATCTAGGAGCCACAAAAATGCGGGACTTCAAAAAGGCAAAGTTTGACCAACTTAGAAATGCCCTACACTGCATTGACTGGGAAAATGTCCTAAAAAACAAAAGCATGGACGCTAAATGGCATACTTTCAAAGGAATACTTAATTTTCATTGTAACAGATATATACCTTACAGGAATAAAACTATTAGACACACATGTAAACTGATGTGGCTAAATAAAAAGGTTAAGGGGGCAATAAACAACAAAAAAAAAGGCATTTAAAGGTTTAAAGCAGGAAGGGACAGCGGAGGCGTTAAAAAAATACAAAGAAGAAAATAAACAATGTAAACAACAGATAAGGGCAGCTAAGACAGAAAGACTGGTCGCAAAAGAGAGTAAAACTAACCCCAAATTATTCTTTAGCTACATAAACCGTAAAAGGTACAAACCTGAGGGTGTGGGCCCCCTGAAAAGCAAGGAGGGGACCCCTATAGAGGGAAATGAGGAGAAAGCAAATTTGCTTAACAACTTCTTTGCTTCTATATTCACAAAAGAATTTGACATGCCGAGTGAAATGCAGGGGAATAACCGAAGCCCTCCATTAAATGTCACTGGTCTAACCAAGGAAGAAGTCCAGCACCGTCTCAAGCAGATAAAAATCGATAAATCACCGGGACCAGATGACATACATCCTCGTGTTTTAAGGGAGTTATGTACAGTAATAGACAAGCCGTTATTTCTAAAATTTGTGGATTCCATAACTACAGGGGCTGTTCCGAGGGATTGGCGCTTGGCAAATGTGGTGCCAATATTCAAAAAGGGATCTAGGGGGGAACCTGGGAACTACAGACCGGTAAGCTTAACATCTGTGGTGGGCAAGCTGTTTGAAGATTTCTTAAGGGATACTATCCTGGAGCACCTTGGGGAAAATGACCTTATTACTCCATATCAGCATGGATTTATGATGAATCGCTCCTGCCAGACAAACCTAATCAGCTTTTATGAGGAGGTAAGTTCAAGATTGGATCAGGGGGAGTCATTGGATATCATATATCTTGACTTTTCTAAAGCATTTGATACTGTGCCACATAAAAGGCTGGTACAAAAGATGAGAATGCTTGGACTGGGGGAAAACGTGTGCAGATGGGTGGGAAATTGGCATAATGATCGGAAGCAGAGGGTGGTTATCAATGGTACACACTTAGATTGGGTCACTGTTACTAGTGGAGTACCACAAGAGTCAGTTCTGGGACCAATTCTCTTCAATATCTATATAAATGACATTGGGTATGGATTAAACAGTAAAGTCTCAATCTTTGCAGATGATACTAAGCTGAGTAAAGTAATTAAAACAAAAGAGGACAGCAGGCAGCTACAAACAGATTTAGATAAATTGGAAGCATGGGCAGTTAAATGGCAAATGAACTTTAACACAGATAAATGTAAGGTTATGCACATGGGAAGGAGAAATCTGTGTCATGATTACACACCAAATAAAGAAACACTTGGTAAAACAACAATGGAAAATGACCTAGGGGTCAAGTGTAGTAATCAATGCCAGGCAGCTGCTGCCAAGGCAAATAGGATCATGGGGTGCATCAGGAGGGGCATAGGTGCTCATGACCAGAGCATCATTTTACCCCTGTACAAGTCACTGGTCAGACCCCATATGGAATACTGTGTACAGTTCTGGGCACCTGTGCTTAAGAAGGACATATCAGAACTGGAGCGCGTTCAAAGAAGGGCAACAAAGTTAATAAAAGGAGTGCGGGGGCTAGAGTACCCGGAAAGATTGTCCAAGTTAGGTTTATTTAGTCTAGAAAAAAAGATGATTGAGGGGTGATCTAATAACTATGTATAAATATATTCGGGGTCAATACAAAGATCTGTCCCACAATCTATTTATACCCCGGAGTGTAACCATAAGGTTAGAGGAAAGGTGCTTTCTCCACCGACATAGGAGGGGGTTCTTCTCTGTAAGAGCAGTGAGACTATGGAACTCGCTGCCAGAGGAGGTAGTAATGATGGATACAGTAAAAACGTTCAAAAGTGGCCTTGATGCCTTCCTGGCATGTAATAACATTTCCAGCTATGGCTACTAGACCACTGGAAGGAGTTAAACAGGCTGAACTGGATGGACTAAAGTCTTTATTCAGCCTTACATACTATGTTACTATGTTAGCCACAGAGCCAGATATACATTTCTCAATGTTTGCCAATCTGGCACACACATCAGGACGCGAGTCACCGACAGTGCCCACATCACCAGGGGTACGGGTAAGACAGGGTGGGGTAGGAGAAGGGGCCAGGACCCGGAGGCCTGAGCCCCAGATTGTTGTGCAATAGTCTGCTGAGCGCAAGGTACACAAATAAGCGTAGTACCAAGCCCAGTATCCTGAGACGCCTCCATATGGTGTTTTTATTCAACAGAAGGGTAGTCGCAATACCCAGAGGGATTTATGCACAAAGCTACCCGGGATGCCCTTTAAAAGTCCCAAGTGGGAGGATTTAATTTATTTGATAATATATATAAATTTATATATATATATATATATATATATATATTATTATTTTTGTAACAAACTTATATACTATAATATGGGGCCCCAAAGGACTCCAAGGACCTAAGGACCGGGAGACAACCCCCTTTTTTAAGGGAGATTCCACCTGAAAAACATGAGGAATAATATAAGACTCAAAAGACAACATAAGAGGACATACCTCTATAAACAAAAATATACATGCAAAAGGCCATAGTCCAAGAAGAAAAGGCTGCTTTCTCTATAAACAAGCCTAATACTCAAACTTTATATATATAAATTTATATCTCCCCCCCTTTTTTTTTTTTTTTTAAAAACAAGAAGAGCATAAACAGAGAAAAACCCCCCACAACCGCGCTGAACAAGAGACAAAGGGTTACTCACGGACCACCGTCTGGAGCGAAAGAGGGCACCCGCCGCTCACAGCATGATAGTTTAAATACCAGAAGCCCACAGGCAGCACGAGACGCACGCCGCGTCTAAGCCCCGCCCCAACAACACATGGCTGGAACAACAGCGCGAGAGAGAGAGGACGGCCGCGTACACGCGCCAGACCCCGCCCCCTCAAAGACGTCAGCTGCAATCAGCTGCGGGGGAAAACTCCTGCTACAGGCAGCACAGGCTGCCAGCCGAAATGGACACAAAGAGGCCGAGCAAAACGAAATGATATTACACAGTGAGTCCTTCCTATAAAAAAAATGGTCGTAAAACATATATCCACAATAAAAATGTGTCTATTATATATATAAATGTATACACATATACATTCTTAAACTCCTTTATATATGTATATTCCCCTTTTTTATAAGAAAATTCCCCCGCCCCCCCCAAAAGGGCCTGAAGGGTAACGCAGGGGGGATAGCGGAGGAATAAATCCCAACTTCCAAGTGAAAGAGGGACAGGGCATCCCAAGCCGGGGAACACCAACCCGGACACCGCCTACCCCTTAGTATGGGGTCTCACAGGGGGAGCTAGCTCCCCTATGCACCCAGAGGTGCTGCTACCATTGCCCGAGCCTGCAGCCTAAGCTGGGAGGCAAATCAACATAGCCAAATTGTAAACAGAAGTCCGGGCAGAAATAGTACTTAAAAAATGCCGAGAGGAGAGAGTTATCTTCTGACTTGCTTCGCCGATCTGCAGAGACGAAAGACTGGGGAATAGTGGGAGGTCCCAGGTATTTATGGACCGGGAGGTGCTCCTTTTTTTCAAGTCATCTCTGCAAAGATCGCCCGCAACAGGTCGGTATCCCAAGTGTTATGACTAGTTGGAAGTGGGGTGTGTGACATACTGGGAATAAAAGGCTTTCACACACATAAATATGAAGCAACTTTTATATAATCTATTGCAATTACCCTAAAACTAAATAAAGTGGAACACAAGCTGGATCCTGTTGTGTTGACAAGGGTGAATTAATTCCTAACTCAACAACATCCATGCCGCTGCTGTGGGAATTTTCTCATTCTTACGTCCAGTAAGACATAAGGGCACATTTCTCAAAAGGGAATACGCCAACCAATTGTCAGGGACATTAAACAGCATGTACATTTTTAATAAAAAAAAAAAAAGCCAAAAGTCGAATTTTAATCCCACAGAAGCCAAAAATGTGTCACAACATGCTGTCATGGGAAGCATCCTGAAGTAGTGCCTGGCACACCCCCTCTGCCTCAGTAAATAGAGCTTCACACCCTAGTTTATGTTTTGAGCTCAACTTTTTCTTATATACCATGGATGTTGCTAGGACAAAAACAACAATATCTGGCAAAGACAAAACCTTTTCCTACTAACCCAAGACCAAAATAAATTTGAATGTATTCACAGTAAAAGCCTGGTACATAAGTGGACACAACAACCTTCTTCAATACACATGGCTAACAGGGTCAGTTTACCATAAATTAGACCCTACAAAGGGTTCCCCCACTGGGGTCTATACAATATACCGTACTTTCCCCAGCAGCAGTGGAGGGGGGGGGGGGGTGTCATCTAACTCAGCCCTGGATCGCTTCAAAGTCTATAATATATATATATATATATATATATATATATCATAGCATACAAAGGACCTTTAATATTTAATATAGAGATTCTGGTAATGAAATAAAGAGATCCTTTACCCAGAAAGGATGTTTTTGTCACCTTCTATCCCCAGTCCAGTGCACCAAAACAGCCCGTTTCTTTTTTTACTAAAGCTATATTCTGTATTCAGAACATGAATTGGATGCAGTCGGCCATATTGCTCCCTGGCCAAGCAGCTCTGCCCCTGGTGTATTCCAGTGATGATACATTCAGTTACTGTAAACGGATGCTGGGTGTATAAGTGACCCCTCCTCCCACCATCCAGCATATTTATATTTTTTTTTTTATAATTTTTGCAGATTTGAGAGGCTGAATGTGAGCCTAGTCTCACTTGCGACTGGCTTTGTAGCATCCCCTGCATTCCTCTGAGGCTTAGCGCGGCCACACCGTTACAGTACATACAGCTCAGCATTGGGGGTCAGACTTATCAGTTGTAATAACGAAGTGGACCAAGACCCAGGATAGTCAAAATCCTGGGTGTTGGTCCACTTTAAAGGCCAGACAGTCTATCAGAATGGCGATTTACAAATCCTAGCATCTTTACCTCTTTACAGTGTTTGGTGACTGCTGCTCCCAATGGGTGTTCACTGCTGCTCTCTGCAGTTCCCACAATAGCCAGCAGCTTATTAGATGGCATCCCGTTGTTTTCTACCAATAACTTCATTTGCATAACAATTGGAGAGCCATGAGTAATAGTCCCAGTTTTATCAAACACAACAGTCCTTACCTGGGGAAAAACGTTTCACAATTAAAACACTCTCTAAGATAAAATGTGGCCTTACTTACTTTACTCTAAATGCAGGTTGCAAAGACAAAAAGAAAGCAAAAAAAAGAAAAAACAATGAAATGAACATTAAGGCAATTTACCATTTACGTGAAAAGTAATGGTACACTCACTGTAAAACCATTAAAGTACATTGTAAGACACTTAGTCTACTTAATTACTTTAGCCCATTCCCCTGGGGCATCGTGATTTGGGATGCCCCACAGTGTGACACCCGGCGTTCCCACAGCGAAGGCAACAGTGTCGTCCTATTAGCTTCTTCTGCCATACAAAGGAGCTACTTAGCAAAATTGAAAATATTAAAAATCCATAGAAACACGCCGTCTAATGTGAGGAGGGGTAATTTGTACACCTGAACTGAAATAATCTCCTGCCAAGCTTGTGTTTTTTTCACTTGGTAGGAATAAAATCCAGGGGTGACAGGTTTGAGTGTATCAAGGGTTGATAGAACATGTCACCCCTGATTTTCTCTTTCATTAAAAGAAAGAAACAAGCCTGGCAGTGTGCCCAGAAAAAAAGCAGATCAATTTACTACCTTTTAAAAAGGTAATAAACAGCATGTATAAAACTTACTTTATGGGCCATTTCCAAAGGTTCACCTCCTTTAATCAGTATACCATTTTGAGCTCCAACTCCTGTACCAACCATCACCGCAGTTGGGGTTGCCAGTCCCAGTGAGCAGGGGCAGGCTATGCATAATACAGTTATGGCAGCTTGAAAGGCAAAGCGGATAATGACTTCTCCTTTTGAAATGCTTTTGTTGTAACCCTTTAGGGAGAAAAACAAAACAGTTAAGAAGGTTTAACTTATGTCACAGTTAACTACTAGCATACCGGGATTTCAGTATAATGTAGCCTAGATGTTTTTACTTGGCTAACCAATGGTATTCTGCTCAGTGTGTAACAATATCACACAAAAGCACCTTGCTCTGGGATCACCACCCTCTGGCCAGTGAGAGTGTCTTGATAAAAAGTATATGGTTTCAGCCTCGAAGTTGGCATTACAAGAGTCCTGTGACAAAAATGTATTTTTCACATGTAATGGTCATTTAGCGCATTGCTCATTTGGAATTGTACTTACAGGAAAATATTGCTCTACGATTTCAAAATTATGGTAGCCAATGAGAATCCAGACAAACAGGGTTATGACAGATACAAGTACAATAAAAGGGACAAAGTATCCACTAAGCTTATCAGCAAACTGTTGTATTGGAGCCTGCAAATGACAAAAAATATATTTTTAAAGGTTGGAAAATTATTTTATTTTTTTTAAATAGCAGACCAACAATTTTTTTATTTTTAAACATAAAATAAAAAAGGTCATTAATAAGCATGCAAACTACTGCACCACTGATAACCTACTCCCCTTACCACAGTGCATGTTCAATAGGCAATCGGGTTAGATCAGTCATGTGTCTCCCTGATGCAGCGGCTACAACAGCTACAGAACACGTGAGCTCTATTTATCACCATCTATCACCAGCTGAGTATTCTATTATTGTCTCTCTGATTTTTCTCTTCTTGTTGCACGATTATTGAGGGCTCAAATTAATATTGGCATTGGTACTTTTGATTATTGGATTTAGTTTGCACTATATCCTTATCCATTTGTGGTTAGCACGTTTATTCTATGTATTATCTCCTTTTTTGCTTTGATTTTAGCTAGCATTGATATTTTTGGTTTTACTATCACTTTAGCATTATATAACCTTGTGTACCCAATCAAAATGTTTTTCTTATTTTTGTGATACTCTTTGCCTGTCTGGTAATGTTCAAATAAAGATTGTTTTTATATTTATCTGTTTTGTAGTAAATGTGTTTTTCTTGATGAAATAAAATACATGTTTTACTATGATAGTTTAGGCACTCTGATTGGGTAGTGCTGCCATCCAGTGGTCTTTTAGGAAGTTGCACATCCTCCCTCTTTGCATACTGTCTCAATTATATGGAGCAGCACACCTGGTTATTTGCTTTGTTTACTTGGTGCTACCAAAATGTGTTCGGACACCGCCAGCTCCCGCATCTTGCTACACCTGGGAGTATGTATCCCACAATACACCCAGGTGTAGCCTTAGACCTTGCACCTGGGTGCCAACCCCTCACACAGAGCAGCTGTCTTCCCTCTCTCTCTGGCAAAAAGCAGAATGGTAAGCGAGTTTCCAAGAAAAAAGCTGTGTCACTGGCCAGTCAACCGCAGCTTCCTGGCGGTTCATGGAGCATGGTCTTCCTGCCCCATGAGCCCGGAAATGGCTTAGCAGAAGCAGCTGCGAGGACATCTGGACCTGCGCTGTGAAGGTGAGCAAGCCCTCTAGGAAGGCAGACCTATGCCCCCTCCCCTGCTCAAATAAGCCACCACATTGCCAATTCAAGGAAAACCTCACTGAGGGTTTCCCCCTAGGGCTCCTCAGTCTATCCGCTATAGACACCAGTGCTGAAGTGGTAGGACAAAAAAATAAAATTACCTCCCTTGTTTTTCTTCCTCCGCGCTCCCCTCTTTATCCCCCAGGGGCGGTAGCCCGGGAGAAACTTTTCCCTGAAAAATAAGGCATCAACCCTAAATACATCCCCTTATGTCCTCATGGATGGGTGCTACATTTGTAAAAGGGGAGCCGAAACCAGGCCGAGCGAATCCACTCAACGGCTCCAGATAAACACCCAGCTAATTTAAAGCTCAAATGTTAACTGACACCATTATATTGCCCCTCTTCAAACCCTTAGGCAAAGCAGGACAACCCTGTTAAGCATTCAGTATAACCTTTCTCCTTATAGTGGAACAAAACCCACCAGCGGGCAGCCTGGACTCTAAAAGATTCCAGGGCTGACCACTGGTTTATCTCCAGGGCATCCCGGAAGAAAAAAATCCCACTTCACCCATAAAAAAAAAATCACCTTTCCATGCAACATGGAATAGCGCATGCATGGGCTCTCATTCAAATCAGGGCCACCAGGTGTGATTACGCCATTCAGCAGATGAACGGGAAGCACACATCTTTTGCATCATGTGCAAAATCCCGCCTCAGCTCCCCATCCATTCCAAGTTAATGACGTAGTCCCAGCAGGCGGTTCTCATTGCACGAGAGCCCATGCATGCAACGTTAGAGCATGGAAAGGTCAGTTTTTTTATGGGCGAACTGGGGGGTTTCACACAGCAGGGCATCCCAATTTGCCTTGGGGGTACAGAAGAAAACCCGGGAAAGTCAAATTCCGGGGTTTTGTTCCACTTTAATGAACACAACACTTCATGCACAGCCAAATATATTAGACCATCATGTATACATCTACATAAAATGTTAAAGTGGTCCCACACCTATATCCTACATTATGGGTGTGGGGCTGGATTGACCGTCCCGGGGGACACATCTATATTGGACCTCCCATAGTTCATGGACCTTAATCCTCCGGGCAAAATGCTGCCCAACAATTGGCCGCTGGTGGTCACGTGTGCCGGCAGACGAGGAAGAGAACACAAGCCCGGCCCACTGGTAGCCAATTGCGAGGCGAGGCTGTCATGATGTGGCCCCATACCCATTATGTAGGAATTCGGTGTGGGACCTCTTTAATACAGATAGATAGTAGGTTAAAAAAAAGAAATTTCAAATTATGTTTTGTATACCTTCGATGTCTGTGCTTCTTCCACAAGCTTCACAATTTGTGAAAGGGTAGTATCAGAGCCAACATGAGTAGCAGAAATAAGCAAGGATCCATTCTGATTAATAGAGCCAGCAATTACACTGCTCCCTGGCTTCTTTGTGACAGGCATGGCTTCACCTAGAAGGGGGCAGGAGACAACCACACCTCATTATTAAAAGGGGTGTATTTATCAATTCAAAAAATGTCAAAAAAAGGCTAAAAACAGGCCAACTCCAACTATGGCTAAACATTCCTGTCCCTCTCATCAGCATGGTATAAATAAAAAAAGAAAAGAAAGTACAACTTCGAATGGCCAAGCGAGACAATGTAACTCAAAGGATTTGGGCTAGCAGCCAGGGAACAGGAACACTACCAACAAATGTAGTCTACAAAAACAAGCAAGCTCAATTTGGTCATGCATGACTGAAAGGGGTTAGAACTTCTGTCTGAAATTTTGTTTGAAAAGGGTCAAAAAAATTCAGGCTATTAGAGTATATTTATATTCTTAAATAATTGATATATTTCATTTAAGCCATATAGTATATCTACTCCATTGAAAATTAGATTGGACTAAAACACATTTTTCAACTATCCTACTCACTGACAAAGAGCAAATGAATGGAAGAGAGACAGAAAAGATGTGTCCACTGCAGAGGCAGAAGTAACTCCTCTTACACAGGAGTCTCGTATTGCTAAATTCAGGGAGTGTTCACCATCCCAGACCAGCAAGTTACATAACTGCCCAGAGTGGGGTAGGGGAGGCGATATAGATGAGATGAAAACATTTTGTCAGAAAGTAAATGTATCCACAAGCACCTGTGATCAAAGATTCATCTACCATAGAGTGGCCTTCAATCACCCGTCCGTCTACTGGAAACTTTCCACCAGGTGTCACCTTTACAACATCTCCTCGCTGCACCAGTTCCACATCCACCTGCTCTTCACTGCAAGACAGAAGTAAGCCCTTAGGCAAAGTTTGCAAGTGGGCAATCATTACGGTTACATATAACGTGTTAAGGGTATAACAAAAATATTGGGTTATTCCAATAAAATAGTCAAGTTCAAGATCTGAATTTATTCATATGTTTGGGCATTGGCTTCTATGTGATGCCCCCATTACTTTAGCAAACCACATGTCATTTGGTCATCCCAGTGGCTCTGGATAGAACATAGACAAAAAAAAAGGGTAACCCTTGTAAGTGTGAATAAGCTGATGAATTTTATATAGCTTCCACATAGACCAAGAACTTAAAATGACAAACCCACACAAACAATAGTGTAATCTTTATTTTTTTTGTTTATTTATTTTTTTTTAACAGAAACATATCTGTCTGTTTGTGCTTGACTGGATCCTAATTAATTTGGTTGGATCTCAACTCCCTGAGAAAGTTGCAGGGTGGTAATTTCAATATTTTAAAGGTCAAAGTAAACAAATGGAGGCAATGGTACACCCAATTGAATTCAAAGGTAAGTAATAAATATACCTTCTCCACTGTGCACCTCACACCACTGTATAGAAGAACAAGGTTTTGTAGCATGAAATGCACACCACACAAGTGTGGTGCAAAATGGTAAGTGTATTAAATAAATTCATATACCATGTAATTAATCAATACAAGTACATAAAGAAAAGATACAATGTTCAGGGTTTGGTGAAGAATTGCCAGGATAGTCATCTGCCCCACTGAATAAATAGGAATAATGTAACACACTATGGCTGTACCAATAATATAAGAGAAGTGGTAAAAATACAATTCTGTGATTACTCACCTGTAGAATTGTTATTATACGTATACAGCACGTCCTGTTCCAGAAGATATTCCTTACTCTTGGGTAATACATCCAGTAGATGGCGCTGAACTGCAGAGACAGAAAAGTGGCTCCTCCCGGCCCCATATATACCAGGGACCTCCCACAAAATCCCCAGTATTGAAAAGCAGATAAAATGAGACTGGGAAAACTATAACCATTATATAAAAATTGAACATAAGAACAATCACCATAAATGATAACAAGGGTGGGGTGGAACAGGACGTGCTGTATCCGTTTAATACCAATTCTACAGGTGAGTAATCACAGAATTGTATTATTCTAAGTATACAGCACGTCCTGTTCCAGAAGATATTCCTTACTCTTGGGACATCCAATAGCAGTGTCCGTAAGCTAGGGTGGGATCCCCAAAAGTAACAGCAGACAGTTTAAACCACTGCCGCCTGCAGAACTTTGCGACCAAAAGCAGCATCAGCTGAGCCCTTAACATCAACCTTGTAAAACTTGGAAATAGTATGAACAGAAGACCAAGTGGCGGCCTTGCAAACTTGTTCAACAGAGGCTTGGTTCTGAAAGGCCCAAGAGGCACCAACAGCACGAGTAGAATGAGCAGTAAGGCGGAAGGGAGGCTCCTTCCCCTTAGCAGGGTAGGCCTGTATCACAGCCTGACGGATCCACTTGCTGATAGTGGACTTAGCTGGAGCCAGACCCTTCTTAGGTCCAGGCTGGAGCACAAAAAGAGCATCAGTCGTCCTGAAGGGTTCAGTAGCCACCAGATAGAACTTCAGAGTCCTAACCACATCCATAGAGTGTAAAACCCTCTCCTAAGAGTTATTAGGATTAGGACACAGAGAAGGCAAAACAATGTCCTGATTGAGATGAAAGACAGAAACAACCTTAGGTAGAAAATCTGGCTAAGAACGAAACACCACCTTGTCCTGGTGTCTCTCAAAATAAGGAGGTTTGATGGAAAGTGCCGCCAACTCAGAAACACACCTAACAGAAGTGATAGCCACCAAAAAGACTACCTTAAGCTTAACCCTTTAAGTGCCAGCCTACCTGGAGTTTTTGTCACACTCTGTTGCCAGACCATTTTGCACTATTTTGCACTCCCCATGTTCAAATGTGATTTTTTAAGGGATTTCCAGGGATTTCCCAGGAAAATGATATATTGTTTTTTTCAGCAGAGTCTGAGCTTTAACATGAAATGTCTTGTTTGTCATTTTTTAGGTGTATTCTCAATATTTTTTGGCGAAATATGTGCAAAAAAATTTTAAAAAATCAATTTTTTACAATTTGTAGTGTTTTTTTGTAATAAAAAATGTAAGTTTGTCAATAAAATCTTATTGCGTGTGAAACCCCAATTTCTCACAGTTACAGCGGTACCACATATGTATAGGTAGACACCTTTTCCTGCCCAGGAGACTCCCCCAAACTGAAACAGAGCTTTAGGGGATTTTCTGAAAAAATACAACTGTGATATGCGCTATGCGCACCTTGCAGTTTTTCCAGAAAAACAACCCTTTACATTTGAAATACCCCCCACAAACTATATATTCTCTGGAAGTACACACCTCAGGCTTTCTAGGCGTACCAGGCTTGTTGATGTGGCCACAGTTTTCTAGAAGTAATCCCTCAATGTATTCTTTGGTTGCAAAGAGTTTCCCTAAAAAAAGGATAAAAAAGCAGAATCAAAGCCACATTTTCCTAAAAAAACTATATACAAACAAGAAAAAACAAGTATGATCTGAAAAAGCAACATCCCCCGAACAGAACGATACCCAACATGCATGGGTTCTGTCAAGGAAAGAGTTGCCAAACACCCCAAAGTAAAGCATGTGCGTAACGGTAATTTTTCTTGAAAATTTCAGCTCTGCAGATAAAGTGCGCACCTTGCGATTTTTCAACCAAAACAACCCTTTACATTTAGAATATCCCCCATAAACCATATATTCCCTGAAAGTACACATGTTAAGCTTTCTAAGCGTACCCAGCTTGTTGTAGTGGGCTCATCTTTCTGGAATTAATCCCTCAAAGAACTCTTTGGTTGCGCAGAGTTTCCCTAAAAAATGTATAAAAAAGCAGAATAAAAAACACCTTTTACTAAAATATAAATATGCAAACAAGAAAAAACAAGCTAAGTCTGAAAGCGCAAGGTCCCCCGAACAGAACAATACCCAACATGCAGAGGTACTATTAACCCTTTTAATTGCCAGCTTACTTGAGATTTTGTCACCCTCTGTTGACAGGTCATTTTTCCCCATTTTGCGCCATGTTTTGCGCCATGTTTTGCGTCATTTTTGCTGGAATTTTCAGGAAAATTATATATATATTTTTTGCAGCAGAGTTTAGGCTTTAACATGAAATGTCTTGTTTGTAAATTTTATTTATTATTAATTTTATTTATTATTAAGTAAAAAAAATAAATAAATTTTTTTTTTAGAAAATTGCCTCCTTTATTTTACATAAAAAATTTATTTTATTAAAGAAAACCATATTTTCATGTGAAAGCCCCATTTCTACCGATTAGAACAGTACCACATATTTATCGGTAGCCCCCTGTTCCTGCCCAGGAGACCCCCCTAACTGAAACAAGTAATTTTTAACATTTACAAATAAAATACAACTACCATCCACACTACAAAGGGTTAAATCGAGAAAAAAAAATGACATAGGGTCCCCCCTCCCGGGAGGGGGGGCCCATTTTTTGGGGGGATTTTTAAGGGTTAAAAATCCTTAAAAAAAAAAAAATGACATGGGCCCCCCCTTACCCAAAGTAACCAGCCCGGGACCAGCTATGTAGGGCTTGTAGGAACGGGGCGCAGGGGCCAGCTTTTGTGGCTTAGCGGCAAGATGGCGGCCGCCATCGAAGAGGAGAGAGGAGAGAGCCTTCCGGGCTCTCTCCTGAAGATCGGTAAGTCCTGGGGGGTGATCGGAGGCCCCCCAGGTGAAGAGGAGGGACAGCGGGAGCCAGCGCACACACAGGTAAGTGAATGTCATTTTTATTTTTATTTTTTTTTTTACAGTTAGCAGCTGCTGCTGCAGAAGCGGGGGGAGGGGCGGCCTATTCCGGGGGCTCTCCTGGAGCCATCCGACCCCCCACGGGGGATCGGATGGCACCAAATTAAAGAGGAGACCCGGCCGGATCCAACGAGGGGTCAGGTGAGTATTTTTTTTTTTTTTTTTGCCCACTAGCAGGGGTAAATGCCAGGCACGTAAATTTTACGTGGCTGGCACTTAAGTGACGGAGAGGCAACCACGTAAATTTTACGTGGCTGGCATTTAAAGGGTTAAGAATGGACAAGGGACCCCCTGCAAGGGCTTAAAGTGAGACTCCTGCAGGGCAGATAAGACCAAGTTCAAGTCCCAGACTGGTAACATAGGCTTACGTAGGGAACGCACATGAGTAACCCCCTGGAAGAAGGTCTTGACCAGGGGATGCTGAGCAAAGGATCTTTGGAAAAAAATGGCCAAGGCACAAACATGAACTTTCAGAGTACTGAGCTGAAGACCCAAATCCAAACCATGTTGCAGATACTCCAGAATCCTAGGAATAGAAAACACACGACAGGGAAGCGAGTTAGACTCACACCAGTCAATGTAAGTACGCCAAACCCTATAGTAGATAGAAGAGGAGGACCTTTTCCTAGCCCTGATCATGGTATTAACCACCAAGGCAGGCAGCCCCTTTTCCATCAAGATGGAGGTCTTAGCAGCCAGGCCGTCAAAGCCAGCGTTTGTAAATTGGGGTGGCGCAGGTGCCCCTGAGTGAGCAGATCTGGAACCCGGGGCAGGGCGTACTTATCTACTGCCAGCTGCACGAGGTCTGCGAACCACACTCTTCTTGGCCAACAGGGGGCCACTAGTATGGCTAGCACCCATTCCTGAGCTATCTTGCGCAGCACCCTGCCCAGCAGGGGAAACGGGGGAAACACATACAGGAGCTGAAAACTCGTCCAAGACATTGCAAAGGCATCCATGGCCAAGGTCAGAGGATCCTGGGACAGAGAGACAAAGACTGGAAGCTTGTGATTGTGACGGGACGCAAACAGATCCACATCCGGCTGACCCCAGCGGTGGCACAGGGAGCGAAACACCCTGCTGCTGAGGGACCACTCTCCCAGACGAGAAGTCCCCCTGCTCAGGGAGTCTGCCTCCAGATTCTCCACCCCCGGAATGTACACAGCTGAGATGCAGGGAACATTCTCCTCCGCCCAGGACAGGATCAGGGACACTTGCTTGAGGGCCCTCTTGCTCCGGGTCCCTCCCTGATGATTGATGTAGGCAACCGCCATCTGGTTGTCCGAGCGGACCTGAACAGCACGACTCCGCAGGTGTGGGGTTAAATGGGCGAGAACCAACCTGATCGCCCTCAACTCCAGAATGTTGATAGGGGTATGGGCCTCCTGAGGGCCCCAACTGACCCTGGAATTTCAGGGACTTCCAAAAGCCCCCCCAACCTGTGAGACTGGCATCCGTGGTGACAGTCTCCCAACAAGGGGTCAGAAAGGATCTGCCCCCCAGCAGATTCCTGGAGTCCAGCCACCACGACAGAAACCGCCTGGCCAGAGAGGACAGGACAAACACCTGATCCAAGGACACGGGGTCCCGATCCCATACTGACAAGAGGTGAAGCTGAAGAGGACTCATGTGAAACTGAGCATAAGGAACCACCTAGAAGCAGGACACCATCAGGCCCACCAGCTGCATTCCCTGCCTGATGGGCGGATGAGGACAAGACAGAAGGAGCCAAGCTTTCTCTTGAAGACTCTCCACCTTCTGCTGAGGAAGAAAGATCTTGACCTGAGATTAATCCAGAATCATGCCCAGAAAGGACTTCACCATGGAAGGAGACAGGTAAGATTTGGGGTGGTTGATCACCCAGCCGAATGACTCCAGTGTGGACACCACCCACTGAGTGTCCAGCTCTGCCTGATGGAAGGACTGAGAAGCGATAAGCATGTCGTCCAAGTAGGGAAGAATGCGAATGCCCTGAGATCTCAGCAGAGCCATCACTCCTGCCAGCACCTTGGTGAATACCCTGGGAGCCGAGGTGAGACCGAAGGGCAAGGCCACAAATTGGAAGTGCAGAGCGAACCTGAGGAATCTCTGATGACCTGGAAAAATAGGTATGTGAAGGTAAGCATCCTTGATGTCTACAGAGGTCATGAGGTCCCCTGGGCGTAGGAAAGTCACAGCTGAGCGCAGAGTCTCCATGTGGAAGTGTCTGAATCTGACAAATTTGTTGAGGAGTTTTAAATCCAGGATGGGTCTGATGGACCCATCTTTTTTGGGAACAATGAAAAGATTGGAATAGCCTTTGCCCCTTTCCCTTAAGGGCACCCGGCAGATGACACCCAATTCCAGAAGGCCTTGGACAGCCAGGGACAGACCCTGAACTGACAGGGGGTTTTGAGCTAAGCGGGATTTGATAAACCTTGGGGGCGGCCAGCCTGCAAACTCTATCTTGTAACCGGAGGACAATATCTCCTGAATCCACCGGTCTGAGACATGATGCGTCCAGACATGAGCCAAGAGCCGAAGCCGTCCCCCCACCCGGATGGGTGAGGGCGCCCCTTCATGCCTGAGGGGGCTTGGGGAAGGACTTAGGCTTGGGACCCCAGGAGGGGCCAGGGCGGCCACGTCCTCTGCCCCTGCCCCAAAAATCTCCGCGGGCTCCAGAAAAGGAAGCTCCCCGTCCAATTCTGGAACCCCGGAAGGAAGGAAGAAAGGCACCTCAACCCCGAAAGGACCGGGGCTGCCTTCTACGCTGAGGTAACTTGCCTCCCTTAGCAAACAAGTCCAGAAGTTCAACAAAGAGGCGCAGCCCCTTGAAGGGAAAACCAGTGAGAGCCTTCTAAGCAGCGTTGTCAGCTGCCCACTGGCGCAGCCAGACAGAGTGGCGTATCGCTACCAACAAGGCAGATGCCCTGCCACACATTCTAATGGTATCATCCAAGGCAGAGAGAACATATGCAACAGATTCCTCACAATGCAGAAGAGCTCTATACTCTTCACTACCTGCATCATCAGGGGCCCCATCTAAGAGACCCCTGAGCAGGCTTTTAATAGCAACAGCTGTAATGGCAGAGGCACAGACCGGACGCAGCGCGGTCCCCACACAGGCAAAGGCATGGCAAGTCAGTTGATCTACGTGCCTGTCCTCCCCATCCCTTCAGTGTAGTAGAGTCAGGGGAATGCATGACGGATGTGTTGGACAACCCCAGAACTGGTGCATCCACCTCGGGAGGACATGACCACCGTTTAACCATTTCAGCAGGAAAGGGATACCGCTTATCCCAACTCTTTGGCACCCCGGGGAGCTGGCTAGGCCGTTCCCACTCTTTGAGCACCAGATTATTAAAATGAGTCTGTTCAGGAAACTCCAAGCGTGGTTTAACAGTATGAAACAGCTCCCCCTGCTGCCACGGAGCCACAGCAGGGGGAGAGATACAGAGTACTTAAAAATGTGAGATAAAAGCCTGTCAGTATCATCTGAAGCCCATGGGTCAGATCCAGAATCGGCACCGTACACCCTAGATTGTTCCTCAGATGATTCTGAATCAGAAAAGAATTCCCCCTCTTCCAGGGGGGTATAACCAGTAACGTCAAAAAATTCCTCAGCCTCCATAGGAAAGAGGGAAACACCAGGTGATAAATGCTGCTTCTTAGCAGAAGCCTTACGCGGGCCAGACCCAGCAATATGTCTCTCAATGCTGGCCACCCGTGCAGCCAAATTAGGTTGAGACTTCCCACTGGTATGCACCTCACTAGGAGTCAGATGTAAGCGTGGGGGGGTAGGCGAAGCCAAAGGGAGCGCAGGCCCGGCCACCGGTAACCCAGACTGCAGCGCAAGCATCTGCTGGGCGCAGGGTACACACACCCTGACATCATCACTTATAGGGGATACCCACACGCCACACACAGCTGGGCTTGTCCCGAAGGAACCCCAAGCACATTATACTGAGAAGCCTCCATATGGTGATTATTGTGGCACAATAGGCCAGTTGGGATTGACGCCAATAAGACTACCCGGGATGCCCCAATAGCCCGATAGGGAAGTGGGAGATATACAATACAATAGCCCTCCAATAAGGAGTTAACGCTAAATAGAGGGGATAGGACCGGGAGAAACCACAAAAAAGTTTGACCAGCCTGTAAGACATAAAGCAAAGAACCCGTAAGCATAATACAATGAAATGTAAAGAAAAGCCAGCCCGCAGGGGCACTTACGAACCGCGATGGGGGGACGCCATACACGCAGCACAGGAGCTCCAAAATGGGCCTGCATATACCTCGAGGGGCGGGCCACGGAGAAGTGATACAGAAAACGTCATCCGCAAGGCCCACGCCCCCCCCTGGAAGAGCACGAAAACGCGCCCCCGTGACAAGGCCAGCCAATGACGGCGCAGCAGCGCCTGAGGCGATGTCGCCGCTGTCCGCGGAGCAGAGTACAAGCGCGCGGCGGCAATAGCAAAACCAGTGAAACCAATGCAAAACACATAGCAAAACACGTAGTAATATAAACACCACCACCCCACCCCCCCGGAGATCTACCCAGGGGGAGCGAAGGGGAAGCAGCGGACGTGGCCGCCCTGGCCCCTCCTGGGGTCCCAAGCAAAACACATAGTAATATATACACCACCACCCCCCCAGAGATCTACCCAGGGGGAGCGAAGGGGAAGCAGCAGACCTAAGAGGAGCCTAACTGAGGGGACAGGGGGCGAGGGGCAAATGGCCACGGGAGGGGCATACCATAAGGCTCACCACGGGCCTGTGCCGCCTACCCTTTGGTGGGGGACTGCGGTAGGAGCAGCGCTCCTTAGCACCTAGCAGCGGTGCTGCCTACCATCACCCGACTAGCGCAGCCTAAGCTGGGATGCAGTGAAAAGGAATGGGTGGGAATAGTCCTACAGGGCCGCAGGCTAATAAGCCCCGCTCACCTGCGAGTAGAAAGAGCCATCTTCTAGTCACCGCAGCCCAGACTGCAGAGAAGAACTGGAGATTTTGTGGGAGGTCCCTGGTATATATGGGGCCGGGAGGAGCCACTTTTCTGTCTCTGCAGTCCAGCGACATCTACTGGATGTATAACCCAAGAGTAAGGAATATCTTCTGGAACTGGACGTGCTGTATACTTAGAATATATTACCTTAAGTTTCTATGGGGTAAGTACTTGAAAAGCCTGTGAATTTACGGATTTATTATTTGGTCACATATGCACTTTATACTTTTTTGATTCATTTTAATGCATTTAATAACCTCCAGTCATGAATAGCCTGGCAGCTTGCAACATGGAAGTGCAGCTCCCGACATCACTCCAGGCCTGCCATTGCCCTCTATACTGCAGTGAATGAAGTGGCATAGGCCAGTCACCATGACTGACACAGAGGTGGTCCTGGAGGTCGCTTGTAAGAGTAACTGCTGCAGGACTATCTCAGGACAAGGTACAATACCAGACAAGGATGAAAGTGCTATTGGAGGGGGAGGGATATGACAATACAAAACAACATTTCTCTGTAATTCGACAGACTTTAAAGTACAGCCACAGCACTGATAAAACAAAACGCCCAAAAAAGAATGACATCCTGACAATGCACTAGTTTTCCTTGCAACCAAAGGGGTTGTGATTCTGCAATAATAATAGCAGGAAGTGTGTGTATTTATATTGCATATTAATTAGTGCCTTCTAATTTTCCACATCAATTTAGAAAGAAGCATTTACACAGCCCTAGCCCACAAACATTAAAAATGTACAACAAAATATGTACAACATAGTTATACGCTCTCACCCCAAAAATATGATTTCCCACCCTTCAGAATGCCCTAGCCATACTTATCCAAGTACTTCCTGATTTTCCTGAACATATGGCCAGGTGGAAATAATGTGGTTCCTTTTGGTGCTTCTATCTTCTGCTACAGCCACCACCCAATTACAGAGTAGAGAATATACACACACGTAGTAATCAGAAGGTTACCGGAGAACAGTGTTGTCAGGCGCCAGTGTGACAATAGTGGCTTCTGTTGCTTGTAGTGAAATAAGACGTGACAGTGCTTCTGATGTTTTACCCTAAAATGGTATAATATAGTTCAAAAAAAAAAAATCAGAGCAAGTTCAGTAAAACAAATGAGTTGCAAAGTAAATGACCTGCTTACCAATAAGGAGAATATTGTACCTGTAGAAAAAACTAACATGAGCCCTCAATACTTTATTGTGTTACATGTAAAATTTTGCCAAACAGATTTATAACTTGCCTTCACAATACAAGGATAGCTTTATAAAGTGCCTAAATTAATTTAATTGCAGTTATAAATATAGAGAGAATATCATACAGAGTTGCAAGCACAAAAAGTAACTTAGTGCATTTAAAGTGACATTTGAGGCAAAGGTAATTGTTAGACCATTGCGTCGGGCTAAGTTTGGCACCATCCTAAACAGTTTTCCTTTTTCAAAAAGAAATGGGCGAGATATCAAGGTTTACAGTTTCACCTTACAATTTCTTATCTAAAGCATGTGGGCATGGCCCTTGGAATTGTGATGCAGCATAATAATAAGCATAATGTTAGCACTGGGAGCAAGAGCATGTGCTACTAGGAGGCTGGGAGTGGGATAGCTGGGCTTGAATGGCAGCCCTGAGAGTCCTATTAATACAAAGGGGGGGGGGGTCTGGTACTAGCTAGAACTGGTGGTCAACATCAGCAGGATGGTGCTGGAAGGTCAGATAAGGAAGTCTATTTTCTCATTCACCATGCCAAGCTGAGAGGAGGCACAGTGCCGGAGAAACACTTGGCAAACTAAGCTGCTGAATATTTGTTTTAACCTTTTGCATAAAAAAATCCTTTTAATGAATATATTTTAAACTTTTGTAGACTTTCCTGTTAGACCTCAGATCAGGGGTGCCGAGACTTTCCACTCGCTCCCATGTTGCATATCATCCCACCCTCAGCACAGTTATAAGAAGGTGGTGTGGCAACTTACGGCAAGTGAGTTTGCTACAAATGAAATCATTGAGGTTGATATGCCTCTTGAATTCAAGAAGGGGGTGGGGAGGGTGATGTCCATTAAAAGGTACAGTTAAAGTAAAATAAAACAAATTAATCTTTTTTACCCCACAGCAGCTTCCTCCCAGTTTAACTCTTAGACACCCTTGTTTTACAGTTTGGGTCTCCAGTTGTCCACTTGTGAATGCCCATTTCATTTACTGCAATGGAGCGCTCTATTACAGTGGATGAAGTTGGGCATATACAGGCACTCTGACTGACACACAGGTAAAGCTAAGACTGATAATGGGCTCCCAGGAAATTTTGTGGCACGTGCTTAGCGCTGGACACGTTCTCAGAAACTGGGGGGGGTTATTGTCCCTTTTAATAAATGACTAAATATTTTCAAATGGTAGTAAAGCTTTACTAGTATCAGCATTTTTAACTAAAACAAGAACACTTGCAATTGTCTTGGTAAACATTTACTGATATCATACCTTAGCGACATGCTCCAACCAACGTCCGAGGGCAATAAAGACGAATAACATTGGTGGTGTATCAAAGAAGGTCACAGGGTTCACTTTGGCTTTTTCATACATTGCAACCAGCAGAATAACTAGAGAATAAATAAATGCTATGGAGGTTGCCAGGACAATCAGGACATCCATGTTAGCCATTTTATGCTTAAGAGCTTTGTATGCTTGAATGTAGAAATACCAGCCACCTAAAAACTAAAGAAGCAATCATTTATAAATGCAGCACAGCAAATGTTCTGTTCAGAGAAAACAAAAGAAAAAGCACCTTATGTATTTATGCTTTTTTTAAAATAGATTTTTTTTATATCAATGTGTTTTACGTAAGAAATTGCCATTGATTTGTTAACTTATAACAAAGAAATACGGTATGTCTGTAGGTCAGTGTACAAAAATGGTCAGAATATTAGTTCCCAACAGAAAAAAAAAATATTGCTCCTAAAGCTTGGAGCATTTACTTTTAAAAATTAAAATTAAAAATTAACACACAATTTTCAAGATGCGGGTCAGGTCTTCACACACCCCTTTCCATTGCCATGAGTGGGAGGGGGGCGTGCCAGCTTACAGTGTTGAAGGCGGACAGAGGGGGCGTCTCCACGTCGGGAAGAAAGGAAGAGACTCGCAATAGACCGCGAGGTGAAGGGCCTGGGCCCAGCCTGCAGGTAAGAGCAGCTGCTTACTAGGAGCCATGGGCTGTGTGGGAGAAAGGGTAAGTATAGCGTTTCTTTTGCTATTTGCATAAAAACTGTCTTTAAAGCGGTAGCGGAACCTTTAACATATCCAGGTGCCAGCTCCCTAAATCCTGGACACCGCATCTTTGTCAAAAGCACAGAGCCACACCCTGTGCGCTTCTGCCCACCCATTCAAGTGCGCGTGGACCCGGAGGATGTGGCTTTGTGACTTTTCCTGCGGCCGGCCTTACAGAAACAGGAGTTGGATAATGTAAGGATTTACATCCTGTCTCAGCGCCAGTGTAGGGTATCAGAGCGGGAAGAGGGGCGGGTTCATTGTTTGATTGAAGTCCCACTTTAACCAGCTTTGGGCACAGAGAACAATCTCCATATGTATACCCACCCTCTGCATTAGGCTAAAGTATTTTCCCATGTCTGAAGCAGCTAATGCTGTATAAAGGATAAGTGGCAGGCACACAACAAGCTAGCCCTCATTTTCCATTTCTGTGAAGAAAAAGGAGTATGGCCATGGCTACTCTACAGGTGATTAACTATAACTAGATTATAACTAGGGTGGTAGACTGTATGAAACTAAACCCGATTATGGCAACTGTCCTTTACCTGTCCAGGCTCAGACTCTAATGCAAAGTTATTTGCCATGTGTGCCTCATGCTAAAAATAACAACACGATTTTAAAAATGAAAACAGCATTGTGGTGCAGTGAATTTTGCAATACTGCACAGAGAGATGACTGCGGGGCACCCCGATCGTTTGTGAATGGCCGGGGCGGGCGCGCGCCCTGTAAGAGTGACGTGTGGGAGGCGGCGGCGGGCACGCTCTCTTGTCCGTCGCTGCCTCCCGCTTGTCCGTCAGCGGGGATTGGCAGCAACGGTCACGTGGGAGCGAGGAGAGGTGAGTTTTTGGGGCTTTCTGGGGGGTTTCACACAGCCGAAGTGGCCCAAAACCCAAGATAGTCAAAATCCTGGGTGTTGGTCCACTTTAAAAATTGCACCCTTATCCACAAAACCCTGCCCAGCCCTGATATCAGGAAAGCTACAATAATTCCAAAATTATAGTACAACTTTTCCTTGGGTTTACTTACCTGCACTGGTATACACAACAGGAAGGAGAGGAGGTTCATGATGGAGAGGCCTGGCATGATCTGATATTCTAGGACCATGACAGGATGGTGCATAGCCAAGTCATACAAGGTCATGTTGTGGATGGGAGGCATCATGTGATGACTATCCATAAACATCATAAGAATCATTAATCCCATCACAGGAATGCAGAAAATTAAACTTATGAGAAAAGACCGTTTCCACCTTTACAATAGAAGAGTACAGAAAAGTCAGTATGTTGAAACAATCAGAAAAACTAGATTTTTACTTTAAAGAGGATCTACGGTCGGCAGGCTGTCCCACTATGAATCATGCACGGCAAGTGCCAGCTGCCCCAATAGGCTGCCCGAGTTCAGCTGCCCCACTGCTGCATATTAAAGAGGCACTATGGTCATTTCTGACCATAGTTCCTCTTTAAAGTGATTGTTCAGGCAAAAAAAATATCATTTTGTGATTACTCACCTGTAAAATGGGTATTATAAGTCTCACACCCTGCTTCGGAAGTATTCATTACACGTGGGTTATGGTCCAGTAGAGGGCGAACTTCTGCAGAGATGACTAGAAAAAGAAGCCCCTCCAGGTCCATAAATACCTGGGACCTCCCACACATTCCCCAGTATAAGAAAGCAGTAAGGGGACTAGGAAGAGCCAATAAAATCTATGAGAAAAAAGTTTCACCACATAGAGGATCCAAGATACAACTCAGGGTGGGACGAAGCAGGGTGTGAGACATACTTGGAATAATACCATTTTGTGATTACTCACCTGTAAAATGGGTATTCTAAGTATGTCTCACACCCTGCTTCGGAAGTATTCATTACATGTGGGACATCCGATAGCAGTGTCCAAAAAGGGGTGGGGATCCCAACAGGCAATAGTGCACAAATTAAACCACTGCAGCTTGCAAAATTTTGCGGCCAAAAACAGCATCCGCTGAGGCCCGCACATCAACCTTATAAAACTTGGAAAAAGTATGAACAGAAGACCAAGTAGCAGCCTTACAAACTTGTTCAACAGAGGCCTGGTGCTGAAAGGCCCAGGAAGCCCCAACAGCACGAGTAGAATGAGCAGTGATCTGGAAAGGGGGATCCCTCCCCTTGGCAGAGTAGGCCCTAACAATGGCCTGACGAATCCATTCACTAATGGTAGACTTAACGGGCGCCAAACCCTTCTTGGGCCCAGAGGGCACCACAAAAAAGGCGTCTGTCTTCCGGAATGGTGAAGTAGCCACCAGATAGTACTTTACACACCTAACGACGTCCAGAGAGTGCAAGGCCCTCTCCTTGTCATTGCTAGGTTTAGGACACAATGAAGGAAGCACAATGTCCTGATTGAGGTGAAAGGCAGAAACCACATTTGGCAAGAAGTCTGGTTTAAAGCAGAAAACCACCTTGTCCTGATGTCTCTCAAAATAGGGGGCCTGAATGGACAGAGCCGCCAACTCAGAAACACGTCGAACAGAGGCGATAGCCACCAAAAAGGCAACTTTTAAGGTGAAAATGGATAACGCAGAATCCTGCACTGGTTCAAAAGGAGGACAGACAACACCAAATTTAAATCCCAAACAGGTAACATGAGTTTGCGAGGAGGGAGCACGTGAGTGACTCCCTGAAAAAAGGTCTTAACCAAAGGATGAAGAGCGAAAGATCTCTGAAAGAAAACCGCCAAGGCAGACACATGCCCTTTAAGAGTGCTAAGCTGAAAACCCATATCCAGACCATGCTGAAGAAACTCCAAAATCCAAGGAATGGAAAACACCCGACAAGGAAAAGCCCTAGCCTCACACCAACCAATGTAGGTCCTCCAGGTCCTGTAGTAGATATTAGAGGAAGATTTCTTCCTAGCCCTGACAAGAGTCTGGACAACGGCTTCAGACAAACCCTTTTCCTTTAAGATGAAGGTTTCAGCAGCCACGCCATCAAAGCCAGCGTTTGTAAATTGGGGTAACAAAGCTGACCTTGTGCGATCAGATCCGGAACCAGAAGCAGCCTGAATTGATCGACCGCCAGCCGGACGACGTCTGTGAACCACACCTGTCTTGGCCACCTTGGGGCCACCAGGATTGCTGGCACACCCTCTTGAGCCAGCTTGCGTACCACCTTGCCCACCATGGGAAAGGGAGGAAACAGATACAGGAGACCGAGCTCCCGCCAGGACCGAGACATGGCATCCACTGCCAGAGCCAGAGGGTCCTGGGACAGAGACACAAATGCCGGAAGCTTGTGATTGTGATGAGAGGCAAACAGATCCACCTCCGGACTCCCCCACCTGCGACAGAGGGATAGAAATACCTTGTTGCTGAGGGACCATTCCCCCCGGCGAGAGGTCCCTCTGCTTAGAGCATCCGCTTCCAGGTTTTCCACCCCTGGAATGTAGACTGCCGAGATGCACGGAACATTGCTCTCGGCCCAAGCAAGAATCATAGACACCTCCCGGAGGGCACTCCGGCTGCAAGTCCCTCCTTGGTGATTGATGTAAGCGACTGCTGTCCGATTGTCGGAGCGAACCTGAACTGGTAAACTCTGAAGAAGATGTGTCAGATGCGACAGCACTAACCGAATTGCCTTCAGCTCCAGAATGTTGATGGGGATATGGGCCTCCTGAGGACCCCCCCTGGAACTGATGTTCCCTCCAGAAGCCTCCCCAGCCAGACAGGCTGGCATCCGTGGTGACCGTCTCCCAACAGGGCGCAAGAAAGGACCTGCCCCCCAGGAGATTCCTCTGGTCCATCCACCACTGGAAGGACTGCCGGACAAGAGGGGACAGAACACATGGCTGATCCAGAGACAGAGGACATTTGTCCCAAACCAATAGAAGATGGAGCCGAAGGGGTCTCATGTGAAACTGAGCAAATGGCGCTGCCGCGAAGGCCACCATCAAACCTACCAGCCTCATGCATTGCCTGATGGACGGACGAGGGCTGGACAGAAAAAAACTAATAAGAGCCTGAAGAACATCCAGGCTGGGCTGGGGTAGGAACACCCTGGTCTGAATGGTATCCAGAATCATGCCCAGGAACGAAGCAACCCTTGACGGGGATAGAGAGGACTTGGGGTAATTGATTACCCACCCGAACCTCTCCAGCGTCGTCACCAATGTTCTGGTGTCCAGCTTCGCCTGGTGGAGAGAGGATGACGTAATGAGAAGGTTGTCCAGGTAAGGCAAGATACGAATGCCCCGGACTCTGAGAAGGGCCATCACGCCCGCCAAAACCTTGGTGAACACCCTGGGTGCCGAAGTCAGCCCGAAGGGAAGAGCCACAAACTAGAAGTGCTGGTTGTCTACCACGAACCTGAGAAACTCTTAGTGTCCCGGGAAGACCGGCACATGAAGGTAAGCGTCCTTGATATCTATTGAGGTCAAAAAGTCCCCCGGACGCAGCGATTCGACAGCAGAGCGCAGAGTCTCCATGCAAAATTTTTTGGTTCTGATGAACCGGTTGAGATTTTTCAAGTCCAAAATGGGTTTATGGAACCATTTTTTTTTGGGCACCGTAAAGAGGTTGGAATAGTAACCCAGACCTCTCTCTGTAGGGGGAACCGGACAAACTACCCCCATATCCCAAAGGTTGTGCACTGCCCGAAAAAGGCCCTGTGCCGCCCGTGGGTCCGAGGAATCTGGGAGGAGGCCGGCATGCAAACTCCAGCTTGTACCCGGAGGAAATTACCTCCCGGATCCAGACATCTGTGACCTCTAGGTTCCAGACCTGAGCAAAGAGCCGCAGCCATCCCCCCCATCCGCAAGGGTGAGGGCGCCCCTTCATTGCTGAGCGGGCTTGGCAACGGATTTGGGTTTACCCCAGGAAGTCCCGGGTCGGGCACGTCCTCTGCCCCTACCCCAGGCATCTCCTCGGAATGCAGTGAAATACGTTCCCCTGCTTGACCGAGAGCCACGAAAGGAAGGGTTGAATGAGCCCAAACCCCGAAAGGGCCGGCGCTGCTTCTTGTGTTGAGGTAACTTACCCCCTCTAAACGATCACCAAACAGGCGCAGACCCACGAAGGGAAGACCTGTGAGCACCTTCTTAGCAGCGTTATCGGCCGCCCACTGGCGGATCAGATTGTTAAAGTGCTTCTGATCCGGGAACTCCAAACGAGGTTTGGCGGTCCCCAAAAATTCCCCCCGTTGCGGAGGGGCCTCCGCAGGAGGGGAAATGGCAAGTACCTCAAAAATGTACAGGAACAGTTCCCCTTCCTCGAGCAGGGAACAATCAGACCAATCAAATGGCTCAATATCAGCATAATCCAAGGCCGGCGCCATGTGCCGTCTCTTAGCTGGGGCCTTCCTGGCCGCAGAGCTAGCAATCAATCTCTCAATGTTGGCCAGCCTAGCGCATACATCAGCTTGCGACTCCCCACTGGTGACAACGTCACTTGGGGTCATAACCAGGCGTGGGGGTGTAGGTGATGAGGCCAGCGGGGCTGAACCGTCAGCACGCGGCCCGGCTTGCCGCACAATCGCCTGTTGTATACATGGTATACAAATTTGCACATTATCTCCCAAAAGGGATGCCCCAAATATCACACACAAACGGGGTTGTCCCGAAGGGACCCAGAGTCCAGTATCCTGGGGAGCCTCCATATAGTAATTTTTTGATAGCCGCAATGATCAATGGGAATTACGCTATGAAGCTACCCGGGATGCCCCTTAACGTCCGTAAGTGGGAGAATTTATAATCACACAGGGAACCCCAATTTGAACAAGGGACTAGGACCGTGAGAAACCCCTTTTAATATGGAAAAAATCCCACCTGAAAGACATAATGAGGGTACCCCTTAAATTATTGACAGGCACACAGAATCATGCAATTAACACAGAGTAATCCTTAATACACCTAAGTATATGCAGGCATAAGGCACCATATATATATATTGTAAATAATGGGCCTTTATGGAAAATCAATATTGTTAATGATATATATATATATATATATAAATATGCAACATGGCATGACATGAGATGAGAAGGCCTAGGGGAGGTATTCAATAGAGTGATATACAAAACAAAGAATTTATGGCACAACAGCAGGAGGAAGGCCTAGGGGAGGTATTCAATAGAGTGTGTGAGCATCCTGGGTCTATAAAGTAATACATTCTAAACAAAGCAGCAGTAAGAGAGATGAGATAAGGACGAGTAAAACCTGAAACTAGGGTCGTAAAAGATCAAAGGAATACCAGAAGCCCACTTTTAGTATAATTAGGGCAGAAGGAATGAAGGTGGGGAGGACAGCAGGACTGGAGATCAAAGGGCAGGGAAGTATAATTGAGGTGAGTGCAGCCAGAGAGGGGGGCAGAAGGATGGAGACGGCTTGGACCTGAGACTGCTTGCACATGAGAAGGGCCGGGCGAGAGGCAGGAGAGCAACACAGGAGAAAGAGGGAATGAAGGCTACCAGCTGAAAAGGTCTGCTGCTTGTGAGTGCCCGTTTCAGGAGGGTAATGTGTCTTTCCCTGTATATATGTATGCCAGTCTCATAACTGGATTGTATTGTGTTTGATTTGAGATTTGATTGCATTATTGTGTTATTTTGTCAACAATATATCTCTTTATTTACTACTTGTCCCAGTGTCCCTTGCATATACCAGAAGTCAAAAGAACTACAGTCTTATAGTCTTATGCGTGTATCCATTGCGTGATCATTGGCCAGATATTGATAATATTTGTATATGTGTTTGCCTATTTTAGTCGAGCCGGGCAGGATAAATATATACATAATATTATTAATATTTTAGTTATTCATATTAATATTGTTTATGCTAGTTAAATTGTTTACATAATTGGCACGTGCCATTCAGGAGAGGTTGAATTGTTTCCATAATTGGCTTGCGCCAGCCAGGAGATATTATTAATATTAATATTGATATTGTTTACAATATGTCTATAGTAATATTATATATATATATATATATATATATATATATATATATATATATATATATATATATATATATGTCTAAATATATGCACACGGAAGCCAGAGGCCACCGGGCGCCGGCATAACAGCGCAAATCCAACATACTCAACTAATACCAAATCAAAGGGGCCCCGAGGGGCACTCACAGCAATTCAGCCGGCAGCTTGAAATGGCGGCACAGCGCCTAGTCAAGAAGGAGGAAGAAGGGCGGGCCAACACGGATCGCGCGCCGCGCATGGCCACGCCCCCTCCCGACCCGGGAACTGCAAGGAAAGCTCCCAGCCAATAGGGCTGAGAGTCCGCTAAACGCGCGAAAGGAGGGGGCGGGCCGTAAATGGCACGCAGAGCGCCAGGCCCCGCCCCCTCACCTGACTGAAGACAGAGAGTCGCGCTCCCCAGCCAAGGGCTGCGGAGCCGGCCATGAAACAACCGACCCACCACCGCTCCATAGCGAGCGTGCGGGCCGCCAGAAAGAAAGTGAAACACACATCACATTCATGCAATAATAAAGAGTAAATTACATGGGGAGTACAAAGAGGGACAGAAGTCGAAAACTACCTTTAGAGACGGACAGGGCATCCCATGTCAGGATCACCGAACCTGACGACCGCCTACCCTTTGGTGGGGGATTTGTGGTGGAGCATGGCTCCTAGTCAAAACACCTCTAAAAAGGTGTGCCCTACGCTCACCCAGACCCCACAGCCAGGGCTGGGAGGCATAGGGATATTAATAAAAGAGTCCGGGCGGAAATAGGAAAAAAATTGGGGCCGGGTGTACACCCGGCTTACCTGCAAAGGAGAGAGACAGCCATCTTCTTGACTTGCTTCGCCGTCTGCAGAGACTTATCTGGGGAATGTGTGGGAGGTCCCAGGTATTTATGGACCGGGAGGGGCTTCTTTTTCTAGTCATCTCTGCAGATGTTCGCCCTCTACTGGACCATAGCCCACGTGTAATGAATACTTCCGAAGCAGGGTGTGAGACATACTTGGAATATAAATTCCATACTGCTCTTTTGTCACCCACAGCTCTATTGTTTGGCCCTGGTGTTTTAAATCTTACTGAATGCTGAAATGAGTCCCCGGTATCAGATGCTGGTCAGACAGGACAGCCTCTAAAAAGATGACATTTTACAAATGGGGGGGGGGCTTGCCAGTTCATAATCATAATCACCCTATTGCAGTAAATAGTGTGGATGTGTGGAGGGCTGGGATTCTGTCTTGGAGGAGGCGAGCGCTTGGCAACACGGTGCCTATTCTCCATTAGGTTTTGTAGCACTGGAGCCAGACAGGAGCTGCGTGCTGGGCTAAACCTAGCCTCTCTCCTGAGGCGGTTTAGAGAATGGTGCCCCCCAGGGCATGTTACAGGGCCACAGCCACTGAGTGATTGACTGTGTAAACACCACCGCATACAGTGGTGCCACCCTATTTCTGCTGAACCACTGATGAGATAATAAGATTAGAAAAACAAAAACAATTCCAGCAATTGCTGCTCCCCCACCTGCAGTTCTGCCCCAGATGCCTGCCTCACATGGCCTTAAAAAGTGCACGGCTGGCTATGCGGGACCAAATATAGCTACAGACACTGCACACTGGGCAAAATCACATAGTCGTTTTTTATGCAGTGTGTGGTTTGTAAGTAGTCCTCCCCCCCCCCTCCCTGCTATCTACCGTGTTTCCCCCCAAAATAAGACAGGGTCTTATATTACATTTTTGTTTCAAAAGATGCGCTAGAGATGTCTTATTTTGCCATAAACAATCTACATTTGTTCTTCACTTTCATTCCAAAATTGATAGAGCTACCATTATACGTCAGCCCAACCCCCCCATGGCTTCTGGTGGGTGCCACTCAGTAGTGCCCATAGTGTGCTTGGGAGCAAATGAGCCCTGCAACAGCGTGTGGCAAAATGTATACTTACTGGTTCCTGCATGCAGTTCCCCAGCATCTGCATTCCAAAATATAACACAGGCAGTCCGCACGCCTGTGCCATACTGAAGAGGCAGGTTGCTAGTGCACAGAGGTACCTGGCGCCCAGGGTAGGAGATGGTCCTGACCGTGACGGTGGCCTTCTGGTGTGGGTGCCCTAGGCAACTGCCTTATTTGCCACTGCATCTAGGGCTTATTTTAGGGGTAAAGCTCACATTTAAAGCATGAAGCCTGAAAAATCATGCTAGGGCTTGTTTTTGGGAAAACGAGTTTGTATAGTTAAGATTTATTATTTATATTATTGCATTGCATAATTGTGTGCGACATCTCCCTTAAGGCCAACATGGCTACAGAGAAGACTGCTTTGCATTTTCTCATCTCCAAAGTGACCGTAATGGAGGGCTGTAGGTTAGTTAGCACTGGGAAAATTACATATAAATATAAAGAGGTCACAGGCATTTTGTTGTGCTGTAGCTAAAATATTTTGGGGAAACCAAATAGGTTCCTCTGCGCCAGGCACCAGAGCATCATGAGAAAGGGCTTCTAATGTGGCAGCTGTGCTGTGAAGATTGATGTATGTTAAATGCTATACATTTTATTTTCATACCTCTGTATTTCCATTTTGTGATCTAGATGGCTCCCAGATCTATCTTTCTTAACCAATGTGGTCCCGAATCCTAAATCCTGCATAGCAGTAAACAGAATAATTATTAGAACTATGCATCATTATTTAATAAAGGTTGTGGTTATATCTGATGCATTCGTTACACCCAGATAATGGTTTGTTTTGGTAAGCATGCACAGCGATTACACTAAAAGAGGTGCAAGACAAAAACTCACATCAATTATTTTCATGAGGTCTCTTGGTCCTATGATTTCTGGATCGTATTTAATATGGGCTTTATTTGTGGCAAGAGCAACTGAGCTGTACACAACGCCTTTAGTTTTCATTAAACAGGACTCTATTTTATGTACACAAGATGCGCAGGTCATGCCTCTAACCTGTCAAAAAAAAAATCATTTAATCCTGAAAACTACAGAAAATATATATAAAGTCACTAGCTTTCTTGCCAATTTACAAGTTTTAATTGGTACAGGGCAAACAAAATTAAAAAACATATAAATAGACATCCTAATGCTTCCCTTAAACACAACTGCCCTAGCTAACCACTTATCTTGAGACAAGAAGTAGCTGTCTAGCAAAAGTCTGATACATTCCTCTTCTCCAATGGAAGAATAGAGCACACCAGATAGGATACAGGATGAGCCTCCTTTAGTAGGGCTAAATAGATCAGCCAAGAAAGTATACCAAGCTTCCCAACCCTTGGGAACTTTGCCCATGTGCCTGGGTGTAGATATGACAATATGACACCTTGAAGACCTCTATCACCATTGGTCTTCTCATTACGGTCCATTGGGACGAAGTTTATTCATTTGAGACTGGACCTGATTAACAACAGTGGTGGCATCCCTCTGACACACGCATGCTCTTGCAACAGGCCTATCAGAAGGGACACTACCCTTTCACTGTGTAAGGCTCCATCTGATTGGCCTGCTGCTTCTACCATGGAATCTTTAAAAAAACAGGTTGGAGGATCCCGTTAAATTATTTATAGTATAGTTCAAGATATCAAATAATTAGCAAAATTCACTTACCACCAGTTCTAAAACACCATCTCCTTCATCACTGTTTTCCAGCACAGTGGCTTCAAATCCAAGTTCCTGAATAAGTTCTGCAATCACAGCTGGCTGAATAATGACTGGGTTGTATCTCACCTCTGCTTTCCCTGCCATCAATCCAACTAGAACAGAATATATTCCTGCAACAAAGCATATAAGCATGACCTAAAGTTGCATGTACTAACACAGGAACATGCTCATCTTTCCCAAACGCAATGCGTTTGGGAAATAAAACTGGCGAGCCATATGCAGACTGTAGCAGGGAGGGAAGGAAGCTAGTTTTAACATACCAAGATGGTTTCTGTCAAAAGACACACAGGGTGGAAACATTTACCTGCTGCCTACAAAATACTACTTTTGTGAATATATACATCTTTAAAAATTTCACTAAACTAAGTAAAAAAAAAAATGATGGTTGTCCCACATAAGAATATGATGCTTCGCTCCGTTGCACAAAGCAACAACTGAGTTAAATAAAAAAAAGAGCTATACTCAGCACAGCTTCAAATGGTAAATGGGTGCAAGGAATAGAGAGTAAGTACCAATATCAAACATAAACCCAAGTTTTGGGCCACCAATTGGCCTATAAGAATTTACTCCGCTGAACATACTCCAAAGGAAAAAAATATGAAAATGGATATATATATATATATATATATATATATATATATATATATATATATATATATATATATATATATTGCTGCTGGTCTATTACAATTATACAGTCAATATAAACACATTTAGACAAAAAATAAAAAAAAAAAAGTCCTGAATGGATGATGCATGGCTCTACTACTTATATTATTAAACTGGACCTTCAGCATGATTTAATGAAAAGCCCAAACCCTTAAAAAAAAAATATTCCCCAGCATCTAAAATTTATATATTTTACGTTTTAGTCACTTACTTATTCTTTCCCCCACCGGGCTGCAACTCTGTTCAGGACTCTATGATACAGACACCGCCATCTTGACTCAGAAGCATCACATACTGAGGAGAGGAGAGCGAGACAAAGCACAGAGGGGTGGGTTATAGCTGTGCTTTGCACAGACAGAGCAGAGCTGGGGTCAGGAAAAGGACAGTAATCCCAGAATGCAGAGCAAGACTGTCGGAAGACACTTCCTGTTTGCAGGCTGCCTGATGCTCCATGAGCTGCCATCTTAGATGTTTAAAGGCTCATAACATGCAGTAGATGCAGGTATGATGATTTTTAATGTGAGCAATCTGTATGTGCTGGGTCTGGAAAACATATAAGATATGCTCTTATTCAGAGTGAAGGTCCGCTTTAAACAATGTTTGTTGTCCCATTGTACCTACTACCAATGTGCAAATTGTGCTGTGATGTTAGTTACTTAATAGTACTAAAATCATTCAATATGTGCTAGTGCTGGGATGAAAAATTCATTTGATATATTTTACAGACAAATATCAAAAACAGGTGAGCATAAAAAAGGTGAGGGAATGGCGCTTATATCTCAAGACCTGCTGCACTCCTAGATATTGGAGTTTGATGTATCTGTAGCATGGAATGTCACCTTATCCTTTACCTGGTGATGTACATTGATGCTCATTTTATGTTATTTGCTTATCTTGTTAAAATCATTGAGGCAGACAGTATGGTATACTTAACTATTGATGACACCCCCCCAACCACCGCCACTTAAACCGGACCTTCACCATGATTTAATGAAAAGCCCAAACTCTTAAAAAACAATTCCTCAGCATCTAAAATTAATATATTTTACATGTTTAGTCACTAATTTATTATACTTTCCCCCACTGGGCTGCAACTCTGTTCGGGAATTTAGGATACGGGCGCCGCCATCTTGACTCAGAAGCATCACACTTACTGAGGAGAGGAGAGTGGGATAAGGTACAGGGGGGCGGGTTATAGCTGTGCTTTGCTCAGACAGAGCAGAGCTGGGGTCAGGGAAAGGTCAGCAGTCCCAGAATGCAGAGCAGCACAGTCACTTCCTGTTTGCAGGCACTTCCTGTTTGCAGGCTGCCAGCAAAAATGGCAGCTTCCATAAGCCGCCATCTTGGATGTTTAAAGGCTTATAAAATGCAGTAGATGCCGGTAGGATGATTTTTAATGTGAGCAATCTGTATGTACAGGGTGTGGGAAACATATAAGATAGACTCTTATTTAGAGTGAAGGTCCGCTTTAATGAGTGAAAGGCTTAAAGGTTCTGTATATCTAATCACTCTGTGTGCACCTACAGCCCTGGTTTTTGCATGGTCTTTTAATGTAATTTCCACACAAGGGACAAATAATGTGGTATGACTACATCAGCATGTAACCAAGCTCTATTTTTACTGTTAGGTCTCAAGGACTATAAGATTATTGTATAGAAGATTACCATAACTGGGATTATAGCTTTGCTTTTGACATTTACCTTTGTCATATTTGTATGTATTACACTAGTTTACCAACCATCAGGTGGCAGCAAAGTACATCAATAAAATATTTAAACTTGTTCACAATTATTCTGGCAGGATCCGGGGCAGTCCTGGTTCCCCTTGTCTAGTAAAAACTGTATACGAGTTGGTGGAATCCAGCAATGTAAGCAATAACCTATTTCTACATGTGCAACATCAACAAGCCCCAGAAAATCGAAATGAAAGAGTATTGAAGTGAAGTGCAGTGCACAGGGAAGGAGAATCTATGGTGAAAGAGGCCTCATAAAAATACCCTGGCAAAAAAATCCTAAAGGTTTTTCCTAAAGACTTCAAAATATAAAAGTATACGCTATATAGCTCTACTTGTCTTTAGAACAAGGGCTGGTGTTGTGACAGAAAAACTGAAGACAAAAAGACAAAATCTGAAGACAAAAGGAGGCAGCTGATGAGGCTGGTGAAAGCTGGTGGGAACAGAGGAGGCAGTCATTGCAAACCGGAAAAACCTTGGGCCTAGGTGCCCAAGACAAAAGGCTGATATTGCTAGTTAAGAGTAGCATATCACATAATTCTTTTTAGCTTGTAACAATCAGAAGCACATAGTGCCCTAAAGTCGAGTGACCTGCCATCTTATATTTATGAGCTAATAACGGGAAAAAGATAAACAATGAACAAAAAGGCACAGTATATAAATTGTTTCAGGAGACGGAAAAGTTTTAGGGAGAAAAGGATCATGCAGACTGCATTGCTTTATTCTTGTCATTTAAAAAGAGTTCATGAAATTCCAACTAGACTCTGCTCTTGGGCCATCATCAAACATTTAAAAAACAGGATCACAAACTACTAGCAGGTTGGCAGCTGCTTGGAAAAAAAAATGAGGGAAGTCCTCTTCAACATAAACTGACCAGATGTCCTATGTTGAGGCATTATGTTCCACTGCTCCCTGCCCCCCCCCCCCCCCCCCCAAAAAAAAACAGCTAATTGGCTGAATGGATGTGGAATGTATGGATTAACTGAGCATTAGGTCAATCAGCAACAGCTTTCCAAGTTGTGCTATTAGTGCATGTCTTGGGGAGGAGGCAACACCTACTTATCCACAGGCTTTTGAGAAACAAATATTTGCTGCTTTCTATGCTACTGCTCTGTGTATAAGCCACGCCCCAAACTACGCCCCTCCACACCCATTAGCCTGTAAAGTGGTCAGTTTAACAAAGTGTCCCAAAATGTTCAGTACACCACCCAAATCCCTGATTCTCTAACTTCACCATAAAACTACAAACTTAATTCCTAGGGGTTACAAATTTTGTGCAACAATGTGGATAATTCCAGTACAATAATCCATGTCATTCTGAGTTTAAAGACTTTAAGAAATTAAAAAAAAAATGTATGTTGAATCAATTCCAGTTTAAGGCTGCACATTATACAAGTGATTATCGGTGCATGAATCGGACTCCTAGACCTACAATTTAGAAAATACTTTATGGGTTATACCCATAAAAGGCCCATTCCTTTTTGATTTAACTGCATTACCCTTATCTATGTAGGCACAACATGAACATTTTGTGACACCAAATGGGTGGAATCCTTTTACTGTCAACCAGGTACCACTCTTAGTCTTCAAATCTTTCAATAGAGAAGGGGCAAGAGCAGAAGCCAAAGTGGGGGCACGTTCAGCCACCACTCTGACTCCCCGGGGCAGGATAGCCTCAAAATCTTTGTCAGCTTTCAACAGGGGTGGGTTAGATTGAATGATCATTTTAACTTCATAAAATGGAGTTGATAAAGTGGTGACCATAGTGATAGGGGGCATGTTACCAAGTTAGATTTGGGGTTCAACAATGTATCCTTATCTTTTTCTACAGCCCTACATTTAGCTTTTTACAGATGGTCATGATGGTATCCCCGTGCCTTTGATCAGTTTGTAATGATGTTTCATTGAGCAATTATGTCTAGCCCTAATAAATTCTCCGTAAGGGATGGCCAAGTGATGCGAGTGATTTAGTAAGGATTATATACATTTAATTGATAATGTTTCTATTTGCTTCTTCCGTCCAAAGAAAATGTCAGGTTATATATAGCCAGACAGACAGTACTCAATGTAATTTTAATACATTTATTTTAACAACAATACTTTATGGTACACTTTATGGACTGTCGGCAACCCTATATCAAGATTTTATTAGCACTTAATCAGGGTAATACTAAGGGGACTGCGTCTATGAAACGTGCCACCGTTTACTGCCCTTGTGGGGTGTCGCTGTATTGCCACGCTTATTTGAAAACACAATTAAATACAGTGTAGCTTTGTATCACTGGGAATAATCAGAAGTGCATAGTGCACTGAGCTAAGCAACCTGTCAACCTATTATGAAGTGCTGAGAATGAAAAAGAAAATAAACCTGTTCTGCGCTGCAAGTAATGTGCACAAAATGCACTCCATTTATCAAGTCGAGCGCTGGATAAGCCCCAAGGAGTAAACGATGTTCCCAGTCCATAACTCCACTAGTAGGTCATAGTAGGAGCCTGCTTGTCTCTGAAACAGAGACAATCAGAGATTTGTGTATTTCTGTACCTTTAGGAGTGGGGTGCACAAACTTTTTTTATTCCAAGGGCTGCATTGTCTTTTCGTTCCACCTCAAGGGGCCACAATAAAATAGAAGCAGTGAAAACGCAAACAATGTCAAAGGACAGCTGTAAACTTACAGGTTGTATATGCAGAGGTGAGCATAAGGGGGCAGAGGTGAGCTGGGAAGAATTGAGGAAAGTAGAGTTGGGCAGAGATGAGAGGACGTGTGATGGACAGGAATGAGATTGAAAGTGAGGGGTGGTGGTAATTGTAGCGATAACCTTTATCGCTGGAGGGCTTCCCCGCCAGAGACGTCCTTTTCCCAATGGTGAGAGGTGCTGCAGGAACCCCAGAGTCATCCGTGAGGAACCAGGAACAGCCCTTACAAGGGCTAGTGAATTGTAATATAGCGTTTTTCCCCAATAAGAGACAGAACTCAGTATTGAGGGTGAAGATGAACTTAAATTTATTAGTGCCACACTTTGCCTTATATGCAAGGCTCCATGCAAGGGGACCTCCCCCGTGGACCTGATGGAGGACTGCATGACAAACACACGGACCAATGGGAGCAGGGCACACAATCCCTCAACTCTGTCGGTGACACAATCAGCAACACAATAGCCGTCTGTAACACAATCAGTAGAACAATAGCAGTCTGTAGCACAATCAGTATAACAATAGTCTGTAGCACAATCAATCAACACCATGGCAGTCTGTCTGGGACATGCTCAAGAAAATGAAAGTAATGGGTCTATGCAAAAACAGTGCCTTTAAAATCCAAAGGCAAAGTCTGTCACAGTAATATGGGAAGATGTGAGCAGAGGTGGGTAGAGGTAGGCAGATGTGTGATGGAGTAGAGGTTAGCAGAGGTGAAGTGGGTATAGGTATATAGGAGGTAGGAAGAACGGGAATGTCACCAGAGGTGACATGGGAAATTGTGTGCAGAGGTGAGAAAAGAAGGTGTAAGCAGAGGTGAGGATGGAGAGGGAGACGTCACACACATTGTGTGTGATGTGCCACCTGCTGCCAATTAATGAGGGTGTCTGCTCCCTCCTAACTGTAAGCAGGGCCATGCACCAAGGCTAGCCAGGGGTGCACTGGAACAGACCACGAAGACTGCTTTATCCCGCAGGACTGTGATTGAGCCTGCAGGCACTCAGGTAAGTGCACCTTAGTTTATTTGGATGGAAATATGCTTTAAAAATGTCAACAGTTATGTAGATATTGTACATAATGTAATTATTAGCTTTCTAAATTTGTGCAAGATTAGCCGTTACAAACAGCTGTCTTTACAGTCCTGTACAGCCACATAGCGATTCAAGGATACACAATACATGCTCACCAGGTGCAGCATTATTCCAAGTTTGATCAACAGCATTTATGTACTTCCTGGTATCTAACTGCAATCACTAGATTATGAACAAGGAAAAGAATGCATGATATTTGCTTGTCCTTGAAATCAGTCATGGTGTAAGCATGTTCCAGACCAGCTGATGGATGAGACACAAAGCAAACTGTCCTCTCTTTCAATAAATCAGCTTTATAGTACTGTATGCTGGTAATAATACATGAGCATGAAGGTTCTCCTTCAGATTTGACCAGCAGATGGATAGGACACAGTAAATAAACTATATTATATACTTTCATAGTACATATTCTGATTGAAAGGGGTTTAAAACAGCAGGTTCAAGTTGACCCCGATAAACCATGTATGACTATTATTTGCAAAGTCATCTCTTTCAGAAAAGCTTATTACAACAAACCAGGGTGGATTTGATTTAAATCTAACTGATTTAAATCACGATTTAAATCACTAGTCAGTAAGGCTTGATTTAAATCAGTGATTTAAATCAAAGTTTCTACCTAAACTAGTTCTTGCTATTTTAACATGCAAGTAGATGAAGATTTTTAGAATCACTTTTTATATTACTTTTTTCTCCCCAGTTTAATGGGTTAATCATTCATATTTGGACACCACTGTTCTGTTGTACTTAGGAAGGAGAAAAATAATCCTGACCTTAATAACAATTTAAATAGATTTATTCAACTGAAACAATAACAACATTACAGCATAAGTTATTTGCTTAAACAAACATCCATGTTTTGTTAACTAATTTGGCTAAACAAAATATATATATATATATTTTAAGAAACTTAGACTGTCAGCCCAGCCGACACATGAAAAACTTAAATACTACTGTCCCTGCTGTCCTCTGTAGCTCACTAGTCATAGGTTTGTAGAACAATAGGATTAAGGTCTTTTTCTCAACTCTGTTCATGTTGTAACATTTTTGCTGTGAAGAAGAGGCTGGGACCTCTGCGGAGTAAGTAAAGCGAGCGTCTGTGATAATATAGGAGAGAAACTGCCCACTAATGCTACAGAAACCTCTGGAAGAGCATGGCATTGTGAATGTTACACATATACAGCCTTTATTCTACCGAGTTAAACAACTCAGCTTTATCTCATGATGGAAGAACCTTTGGATGGTAAAATATTTTCCTCAAAAAGCAGTTTATTGAAAAAAAATCCGATTTAAATTAAAAAAAAATCCGATTTAAATCAAAAAAATCCGATTTAAATCAAAAAAATCCGATTTTTTTTATTTTTTTTAAAAAAACATTGATTTTTATCCACCCTGCAACAAACAGAAACTAGAAAGTTTAGATTAACTGCAAAACTAGCCAAATACCAATATTGGTGAAGGAAAGTAATGTTTTTCTATATAAAAATGTTTTAAAAAGCTCCTAAACTCTCTTTATGTTGCGGGACTTTAAGTTTTTATCACCTAAGTGTTCTAGGGCTAAAATAAGAAGTTAAAAGCCAAAGTTGATGCAACTGTTTTCACTGCTGTTTTTGTAACTGGGATAATGGCCAGCGAAATAGGACCTCTACTTCAGTGCACAATTTGTCATATGTATACACTTCAGGAGCAGCAGTTTCAGGGTGAATACCACTGTGTTAAATGTGAGCATATTACAACCTTGGAAGCTCAGGTTAGAGATCTGGAGGCGCAAAATGCAACACTGAGGGAGATTGACAATATGGAAAAGGACATTCTGCTCACTGAGCAGGCATTAAAGTGGACCAACACCCAGGATTTTGACTATCCTGGGTATTGGTCCACTTCCCCGGGGCACCCCGATTTGGGGTGCCCCCCTGCCTGAAACCCCCCCAAACACCCCGAAAACTCACCCCTCCACGCTCCCACGTGAGTGCGCTGTCCAATGCCCGTCGACGGACAAGGGATCGCGCCCGCCGCCGCCTCCCGTGCGTCACTCTTGACGTGTGCGCGCCCGCGCCGGCCATTCAGAGACGGCCGGCGCGGGCACGTCTAGAGGAGCGCGAGTGAGGCGGCGGAAGCAGCGGCTGGAGAGGTAAGGTTTTTCGGGGTTTTGGGGGGGTTACACCCCGCGGGACATCCCGATCTCGGATGTCCCGCGGTGTGTGAGGTGATCGGCCCGGGAATCTTATAGATTCCCGGGCCGATCACCCCTGGGTGTTGGCCCACTTTAAGTGGGGTAGATACAGAGGGTGGAGTAATGGGCCAAGAGGAGCAGATAAGTAGCTGGGTAAATTTAGATAGCGGGAGCAGAAAGGGAGCACAGAAATACAATTCTGTGATTACTCACCTGCAGAAATGGTATTATGAGTATACAGTACATCCTGCTCCAAATCTAATACACTTGGGATATACTCCGCCAGATGGTGCTGGACTGCAGAGACATCGAAAATAGGCTCCTCCAGGCCCCTCAAATACCCAGGGACCTCCCACAAATCCCCAGCATTGAAAAGCAGTTAATGAGAAGCTGGGAGAATTAAACAATCCAAACTATCAACTATAACAATGATAACAATCACCATACAGGGGATCCAAGAAAAAGCAAACCAAGGGTGGGTTGGAGAAGGACGTGCTGTATACTCATAATACCAATTCTACAGGTGAGTAATCACAGAATTGTATTATTCTTAGTATACAGTACGTCCTGCTCCAAATCTAATACTTACACTTGGGACATCCAATAGCAGTGTCCATAAAGTAGGGTGGGATCCCCAACAAAAATCAGCAGCAGACAGTTTAAACCACTGCCGCCTGCAGAACCTTTCGGCCAAAAGCAGCATCAGCTGAGGCCCTAACATCAACCTTGTAAAACTTTGAAAAGGTATGAACAGAAGACCAAGTAGCGGCCTTGCAAACTTGTTCAACAGACGCCTGTGCTGAAAAGCCCAAGAGGCACCAATAGCACGAGTGGAATGAGCAGTAAGGCGGAAGGAAGGATTCTTCCCCTTAGCAGAGTAGGCCTGAATCACAGCCTGACGAATCCACTTGCTGATAGTAGACTTGGCAGGAGCCAAACCCTTCCTAGGACCAGAAGGGACCACAAAAAGAGCATCAGTTCTCCTGAAAGGTGCAGTAGCCACCAGATAGTACTTCAAACACCTAACCACACCCAAAGAGTGCAAAACCCTCTCCTTAGCATTGCTAGGATTAGGGCACAAAGAAGGAAGAACAATATCCTGATTCAAATGAAAGTCAGACACTACCTTAGGCAGAAAGTCAGGTTTGAAACGAAACACCACCTTGTCCTGGTGTCTCTCATAGTAGGGGGGCTGAATGGAAAGCGCCGCCAACTCAGACACACACCTGACAGAAGTGATAGCCACCAGAAATACAACCCTGAGCGTAAGAATGGCCAAGGAAGCATCCTGCACAGGTTCAAAGGGAGCACCCTGCAAGGCTGACAGAACCAAGTTCAGATCCCAAACAGGCACCATAGGCTTACGCGGGGGGCGCACATGAGTGACCCCCTGGAAAAAAGTCCTGATCAGAGGGTGCTGAGCAAAGGACTTCTGGAAGGAAATAGCCAGGGCAGAAACCTGACCCTTCAGAGTACTGAGTTGGAGTCCCATCTCCAACCCATGCTGCAGGAACTCCAGAATCCTGGGAATAGAGAACACACGACAGGGAAGAGACTTAGACTCACACCAGTCAATGTAGGCACGCCAAACCGTGTAAATGGAAGAGGAAGACTTCTTCCTAGCTTAAATCAAAGTATTCACAACCGAGGAAGACGGCCCCTTCTTCATCAAGATGGAGGTTTCAGCAGCCAAGCCGTCAAAGCCAGAGCTTGTAAATTGGGATGGCGTAGTGAGCCCTGAGTGAGCAGATCTGGCACCAAGGGCAGAGCGTACTGATCTACTGCCAGCTGTACCACGTCTGCGAACCACACTCTTTTTGGCCACCTGGGGGCCAGCAGAATTGCTGGCACCCCTTCCAGAGTAATTTTGCACAGGGGGATTGGAGGGAAGACATACAGGAACTGAAAGTCCTGCCATGACATTGCTAGCGCATCCGAGGTCAAGGCCAGAGGATCCTGGGACAGAGAGACAAAAGCTGGGAGCTTGCGATTGTGGTGGGACTCAAACAGATCCACATCTAGTTGGCCCCAACGGTGACACAGAGATTGAAACACCCTGCTGCATAGGGACCATTCTCCCTGGTGAGAGGTCCCCCTGCTCAGAGAGTCCGCCAGGCGATTTTCCACCCCCCGGGATGTACACAGCTGATATGCAGGGGACATTGGCCTCCGCCCAAGTCAGGATCAGGGACGCTTCCTGGAGGGCCCCCTTGCTCCGGGTCCCTCCCTGATGATTGATGTAGGCAACTGCCGTCTGGTTGTCCGAGAGCACCTGAACAGGCAGGCCCCGAAGGTGAGTAGTCAAGTGAGCCAGAACTAACCTGATCGCCCGCAGCTCCAAGACATTGATAGGTGTGTGGGCCTCCTGATGGCCCCACCTCCTCAACCTGACAGACTGGCATCCGTGGTGACCGTCTCCCAGGAAGGGGCAAGAAAGGATCTGCCCCCCAACAGGTTCCTTGAGTCCATCCACCACGAGAGGGACCTCCTGACCAGGGGGGAGAACACACAGACCCTGTCCAGGGATGCTGGGTCCTTGTCCCATACTGACAATAGGTGAAGTTGCAGGGGCCTCAAGTGGAACTGAGCATAAGGGACCGCTTCAAAGCATGCCACCATCAGGCCCACCAGCTGTATCCCCTGCCTGATGGAGGGATGGGGACAAGCTGGGAGGGACTGAGCCTGTGCAATCAGACTGTCCACCTTCTGCTGAGGAAGGAAGATCCTTGCCTAAACTGTATTCAGATTCATTCCCAGGAATGGAGTTACCAAGGAAGGGGACAGTGAGGACTTGGGGTGGTTGATCACCCATCCAAATGACTCCAGAGTGGACTCCACCAGCTGATTATCCAACTCTGCCTGATGTAGAGACTGGGAAGTGATGAGAATGTCGTCCAGATAGGGAAGCACACGGACGCCCTGACATCTGAGCAGAGACATCACGCCAGCCAGCACCTTGGTGAACACCCTGGGAGCTGAAGTGAGGCCGAAGGGCAAGGCCACAAACTGGTAGTGTTGATCCATCACAGCGAACCTGAGGAACCTTTGATGAACACATGAATATGAAGACAAGCATCTTTGATGTCCACAGAAGTCATGAAATCCCCTTGGCGCAGGGAACTGATGGCAGAGCGCAGTTTCCATGCGAAAGCGCCTGCCCCTGACAAACTTGTTGAGGATCTTCAAGTCCAGGATGGGCCTGACTGAACCATCTTTTTTGGGTACTGTGAATAGGTTGGAATAAAAGCCCTTGCCTTTTTCTCTTAAAGGGACCTGGCAGATGACCCCCAGCTCCAGGAGGCCTTGCACTGCTTGCACTAGCTCCTGAGCTGACACAGGGTCCTGAGGAATCCGGGATCTGATGAATAATGGAGGGGGGATAGGCAGCAAACTCCAACTTGTAACCGGAGGATACTACCTCCTGAATCCACCAGTCTGAGACATGAAGCCTCCAGACGTGAGCGAAGTGCTGCAGCCATCCCCCCACCCGGATGGGTGAGGGTGCCCCATCATGCCTGAGGGCTTGGGAGAGGATTTTGCTTTGGGATCCCAGGAGGAGCCAGGACGTCTACGTCTCCACCCCAGAAATCTCCCCGGGCCCCAGGAAAGGAAACCCCCCTTCCCTGTCTTGCACCACGGTAAGGGGAGGAGAAGGAACCCTGACCCAGAAAGGGCCGAGATTGCCGCCTGCGCTGGGGTAACCTGCCTCCCTTAGCAAAAAGGTCCAGGCGGTCCCCAAACACCCAGTGAGGGCCTTCTTGGCAGCGTTGTCAGCTGCCCACTGGCGCTGCCAAACCGAGCGGCATATAGCCACCACAAGGGCAGAAGTTCTGGCACACATTCTGATGGTGTCATCCAATGCTCAGAGGACAAAATTTACAAAAACATCACAACTGGAGAGTGCATTAAACACCTCACAAGGCAAATCATCAGGGGCACTATGAGCATATTTCTGATAAGGGTTCTAGTGGCCACAGCAGTAATGGAAGAGGCACAGACCGGGCAAAGCGGTATTCCCCCACATGCAAAGGCGTGGGATGCCAGCTGGTCAATGCGCCGGTCCTCAGCATCCCGCAGGGTAGTAGAGTCAGGGGAATGCATGACAGAGGTGTTAGATAGCCCTAGGATCGGGGCATCCACCTCGGGGGGGGGGGGGGGGGGATGACCAACATTTAACCACCTCAGCAGGAAAGGGATACTTCCTATCCCAACTTTTTGAAACCCCGGGAAGTTTACTGGGGCGCTTCCATTCCTTGAGCACAAGGTTATGGAAATGTGCCTGCTTGGGAAATTCCAAACGTGATTTTGCTGTATGGAAAAGCTCCCCTCTTTGCCTGGGAGCCTCAACAGGGAGAGAGATGGACAGAACCTCAAAAATCTGGGTCAATAATCTGTCAGTGTCATCCGGGGCCCAGGGGTCAGAGCCAGAATCGTCATAACCCCTTGGTCTCTAATCAGATGAGCCTGAATCAGAAAAGAGCTCCCCTTCATCAGACGGGGTATAGCCACACAGATTCCAAAACTCCTCAGTTCCCATAGGGAAAACAGTGACATTAGGCGTCAAGTGCTGCTTCTTAGCAGGGGCCTTACGCGCTAAGGACTTAGTAATCAACTGCTCAACAGTAGCCAGTCTAGAAGATACATCAGGCTGAGAATCCCCACTAGTATGCAACTCAGCAGCAGTGAGGTTTAAGCTTGGGGGAGTAGGTGAAGTGAAACGAGGTGTAGCCACTGGCAGGCCAGATTGCAATGCAAGCACCTGCTCAGCTCAGGGTACACAGACCCGTGCCTTGTCAGCGTCAGCATGAGGCTGCCCACACGCTACACACAGCCGGTCTTGTCCCGAAGGGACACCGGTTACATTGTCCTGGGATGCCTCCATATGGTAATTATAGAGGCGCTATACGCCGATAGGGACTAGCGCTATATATAGCAACCCCGGATGCCCCAATAACCCGCTAGGGAAGTGGGAGTATTATATTTACAAGGCCTACAAGTTATATACTAATACAGGGCCGGGAGAACCCAAAAGGGTTTGCCCCGCCTGAAAGACATAAGCAGACAAGACCCGTAAGCACACAGTAACAAAAGTGAAAGATATAAAGCCGCCCGCAAGGGCACTTACGGACCGCGGTAAGTAGGGGTCCGTCGCGCATGGGCCAACCAAGCAGGATAAAGATGGCGTCGGTATTCCTCGAGGGGCGGGCCGGTATCAGCGATGGCGCGGAGCGTGCCATAGACGGGCCCCGCCCCCCGAAGAGCGCAAAGCCAGAAAGCAGCCAATGATGGCGAACCAGCGCCTGAGGTAATGCTGCCACCAAGCGCGGAACCAAGTCAGTGCGCGGCGGCGGCAATTTTTAAAAAAACAGTAAAGACAAGTCAGCGCGGCGGCTGACACAAGACTAACAGAATGGAAGAAGAGTGTAAAACACAGAATGCATAGCATACATATTTACATCCCCCCCCTCTTTTCCCCCGAAGGCTACAAGGAGGATGAGGGAGGACAGCGGGCACTTAAACAGGGCCCACTGATGGGTAGGGACAAGGGGGCACTAGTGCGGGAGGGGCATCCCATAGAGGCTCACTATAAGCCTGAACCGCCTACCCTTTGGTGGGGGATTGCGGTGAAGCATCGCTTCTAAGCACCTAACAGCGGTGCTGCCTACCTTCACCCGACCAGCGCAGCCAAGGCTGGGAGGCATATTACTAGTGGAACGGGTGGGAATAGTCCTACAGGGCCGCGGGCTAATAGCTCCGCTCACCTGCGAGTAGAAAGCCATTTCTCGTCCTTCGCAGCCAGTCTGCAGAGAAATTCTGGGGATTTGTAGGAGGTCCCTGGGTGTTTGAGGGTCCGGGAGGAGCCTATTTTCAATGTCTCTGCAGTCCAGCGCCATCTGGCGGAGTATTTCACAAGTCTAAGTATTCGATTTGGAGCAGGACCTACTGTATACTAAGAATAAAGGAAGGCCATACCTGCGTCTATGCACCGTAACAAAATTGCCAAGTTGGGTAATGATGCAAGTGTCAGTCTCAGAAATGCCAGCCCTAGCGGAAACAGCTGGGAAGACAGTCCAACTAGTGAGCGGGTGGGTTGGGACTGCAGGTAGGATTAGACAGTTAATGGTAATAGGGGATTCTATTACCAGGCAGACTGATGGTAACCAAACAGTTTGCTGTCTCCCTGGTGCCAGGGTTCGGCATGTGGGGGAAAGGGTGGATAAATTACTTAGGCACCAAACAGTTTGCTGTCTCCCTGGTGCCAGGGTTCGGCATGTGGGGGAAAGGGTGGATAAATTACTTAGGCACCAAGTTGAAGAGAAGGACTTCCAAGGTCGTATTCTCTGGAATACTGCATGTGCCACGTGCTACACATGGACAGCAGGAGCTTAGAGAGTTAAATGCATGGTGCAGGGCAGAAGGATTTGGGTTCCTAGAGCACTGGGCTGACTTTTCAATGGAGTACAAACTATCTACAGATAGTTAGCATCTGAATAGAAGTGGGCTGCTGTGCTGGATAAAAAGGATACTAGAAGGGGTGGAGGGGTATCTAAACTAGAGAGGAGAGGGGAAAGCAAGAGAGAAAACAAAGGGGAAGACTGATTACTTAGGGTACAGTATATAATGGTGGGTGGAGAATTAGAAGGGGGGAGGAATGCTATGATGGATAAGAAGATGCATGTGTTGCAAACCAGCAGTGAAAAATCAAGCAGATGCATTACTGCAGAAGCTAACGCTAAAGCTCTATGTGTCAAACTAAATAGGAACTTATAGTGTATGTTCACAAATGCCAGAAGTCTGGCAAGTAAAGCGGGGGAGCTTGAGGCTCTGGTGCTGGAAGAAAATATTGATGTTATTGGTGTGGCTGAGCCATGGAATAAACTTGAATCAACATTGGATGGCGGTGATTTTAGGTCCTATATGGAAACCTTAGAGACAACTTTAAATCAATATCACTCTGAGACATTAACTCTAAAACTTAATAAGTAAAAGAGAGATATTTTGGACTACGAATCCAATAGGGTCTATATTTGGAGAGAAATAAGACCATTTAGACACTATAATTCGCAGAGACATCAGAATGCATCAGATTCTGATTCGAGTAATTCTTCAGGGAGTGACTCGAGACGTTTTTTAGAGAACAGGGGCAACCGTGGACAAAGAATAAACCCACAAGACGGGGTCAGAGAGGAGGGAGGACCTCAAAGAATGACCCGGAGCAAGACCAAACCAGGGAGAGTAACTTAGTAGTAAATATATCAACTAGACCGCTCACAGTGGACGAGGAGAGGGTTCTCAATAGAGGATTGGGTTTTGTCCCGACCTTCCTTGGGAACCCTCTAGCACTGGATGTGGAACTTCAAAATTTTTTTCGCTTGTTACGTATTAAAGCGTTCTTTGATTCTTCCCAATTAGATTTCCAATCACGGGATACCCCACAACAGACACAAGACACATATCTCCCAGCTGGGATCGATTTGACTCAATGCAAACAGAAGAGTAGATGGCAGCCACCACAACAGTTCCACGCAGTGGAAACTTTCATCAAGATGGTACAGAGGGACGTGTCGATGATCAGGTGGCGCCCCCCGACAGGTAAATATAATAATAATTTGAGCAAAGGCGAGAGACAGGCATTGGCTAAATTAAAGGAAGATATGTCAATTGTGATTAAGCCTGCCGACAAAGGGGGCGCCACCGTGATCATGGACAGGTCTCTCTATGAACAAGAAATTGAGTCCCAGCTGTCAGACCGTAATGTTTATTGTAAACTGACTGGAGATCCATTGGTGGCAATAAAAGGGGAAATAGATCAGATAGTGTTGGACGCGTATGATTCAAATCTGATAGATAAAAAGCTCAGAGATTTTTTGATCACTTCCACTCCGGTTACTCCGGTATTTTACATCTTACCGAAAATCCACAAGAGCATAAATAAACCACCAGGGCGCCCGATTGTGGCGGGCGTCGAGTCAGTGTTCCAGTCGATAGCAGTATTCCTTGATAGGGTACTCCAACCAAAAGTATTAGCAATACCTTCGTTTTTATTGGATACAGGGGACTTCCTGAATAAGATATCGGATCTAGGAACTTTACCAGCAGAATGCATCTTATGCACAATGGATGTGAACAGCCTCTACACATCAATACCCCACGATCTAGGGATTGATGTGATTAGAGAAGTATGGATGGACATGGGCCTAGGTACGGTTCAGGGAATTTCTGGAGAAACTACTAACCATAGTATTGACACGTAATTATTTCTACTATAATGGTCATTTCTTTCAACAATTACAGGGTACGGCGATGGGGTCGAATGTGGCCCCATCGTATGCAAATCTTTTTATGGCATCTTTTGAACAAAAATTTGTGTATACCCATCGCCTCTTTATTTCACATGCCCTTCTTTGGTTTCGTTTTATAGATGATATTTTTTTGGTGTGGAGGGGTCCAGTTGAAGCATTACAGATTTTTAAGGAGGAACTAGACCAATGTTTGCCATCCATTTCGTTCACGATGGATTGTAGTACTAAGGAAGTACACTTTTTGGATGTGAATGTGAGTCTACAAGATAACAACATTACCACTGATATATTTAGGAAGCCGACTGATAGAAATACCTACCTTCATTTTAATAGCTTCCACCCTAAGACACAAAAGAACAGCATACCCTATAGTCAATTCCTAAGATTACGGAGGATTATTGAGAACGAGGAGACCTTTCAAGAGCGAGCTAAAGATATGGCCAGGAACTTTAGGGCAAGGGGTTATCCAGAGAAACTGGTAGAGGAAGCTAAACAGAAGGCATCCTAAGTAGAAAGACACACATTATTGAGATATCAGCCCAAGAAGCTTTCGAACAGGATAGCAATGGTGACCACATATAACACCCATAGCCACCAGATCAAAAGAATTATACAGAAACACTGGCCAATCTTAACCAGTGATTCAACATTAAAGGAGACATTTGTAGCCCCACCTTTATTCACCTATAAAAGACCTAAAAATATCAGGGGTCACCTGATTAGGGCTGACACTGAAATTCAGACACAAGAACCCATCAAAGATCTTTTTGGGAATCCTAGACCTGTAGGAATGTATAATTGTCGTCATTGTGCACAATGTAGCTTCGTGATAAAGGGAAAACACTTTAATCACCCTCGGACAGGAAGGAAATATGAGATAAAAGACTTTCTGAATTGTTCATCGATGATGGTGATTTATATATTAAAATGCCCGTGTGGAATGATCTATGTGGGACAAACGACTAGGGAAGTACGTTTGAGGATTTCTGAGCATAGATCAGCAATTAGAAGAGGCGATCAGTCGTCATCGGTGGCGAGACACTTTATGACGGAAGGCCACAATGTGTCACAATTAAGATATATGGTGATAGAGAAAGTAACAGTACATAAGAGGGGGGGTGATATAAAAAGACGTTTATCTCAGCGAGAACTTTTTTGGATTTATGAGCTGAATGCATTGGCCCCCCACGGACTAAATGAGGAGTGTGACCTCTCACCTTATCTGTGATATATGGTGAGGTCAATATGACTAACCCCTTATGGGGTGAATTTGAATTAGAGGAGGATACTATTGCGGAGGGAGGTAGCTTGTTTGGATTATCTCATGAGGGTGAGTTCTCTCGGACATGAATATCTGAGAATAGGTGGATTAGGTATATTTATAAGGGTATCTCATGAAGGCGAGTAAGCTCAGGTAAACTTGGAAGGTTATTTTTATGAGGGTGAATACTCTTGGATACAAGGAGCTGAGAATAAGGGGTTTAGGTAAGCTTGTAGGTGATCTAAGTGTCGGTATGGGAGGGAGGTGGAGGTGGCTCCTTAAGATGTAAATAGATATTGAGTGTAATAAAAGGATGTTAATTGACTCCTGTGATTTATAATACTAATGGCATATTATGCTTGATCCCCCCTGTAGATTGACAAATGAGCTGCGTGAGGAGGTTCTGAACTGGTGCCATCCTGTGGAATAAAGAAGGAAAAAATGAAGTCCTCATAATCCCTATATTACAGATAGACGGACACCGATGTTATAGTGTTGTTTGACATTGAAAATGCTGTGTTTTGCTGTTAAAATCTGTGATACCTGCCGTGACCGGCCCCGTGCGCATGCGCACAGCCATACTGTGATTGGCAGGAGTGTTCCTGTGAGACAGGGGGCTGGCGTGGATGCTGGGACCGGGAATGGACAGGAAGTGACGCGGGATGACGCAGCGGTGCGGCCGCGTCATCACACGTCACTTGGCGCCAAAAGGGAGAGGCACCAGGACTATTTAAACAGGATGGGGGGTCGTGATAGATCAGCAGACCTCTGAGGAAGGGCCACAAGGGCCCGAAACGGCCGTCAGGTAGAGATGCGGTAGATGTCGGGAGTCATTCATGTTAAAGGTATATCTATGTGTAGTGTTGTTGCTCACTTGTATGTTTACACCTGTCTGTGACCTAGAGTTTAGATAATGAATATTATGTTGAAGTACCCTTGATAAACGCGGGAAGCGCTGTGCAACAAGTCACAATATGCTACTGCTGAGCTGTGTATCTCTAACATTATACATCAATGCTGATTTTTGAGAATTTAATAATCTTCTCTTTTTAATGGATGGCGGTGTGACCATACAGAGACACAGTAGCATAGTGTTGTTAGAGCCGGTCTGATGTATTAGAGAGAATGTATGCTATGCTGTAGTATCATTGATAAACGCTGGAAGCACTGTGCAAGAAGCTGCAACATGTTACTATTGAGCTGTGTGTTCCTAACATTATGTATCAAAGCTGATTACTGAGAATGTGATATTCTTTTTTCTTTTGATGGATTATATTGTGACCATGCAGAGAGATAGTAACATTATGTTGTTAGAACTGACTTGGCACAGTATCTGTGGATGTTATCCATAATAACACTATATGCTTATATTTGTGGTACAACATACATTACTAGATGCGGCCACAGTATGGTGTTTTGTCTATTTGTCTTATGGAGTTTTGTATAAGGATGATTTTTATATAGAGCAATCTTTTAAATATTTAATAAACATGATTTGATTACTTTTGTAAATATTGTGTGCGCACCTCATTGATCTTCATTGCTTAGGGAGAGGAGTCTAATGTGGATATCCTCGATATGAAGTTGCAGCACCACTCTATATTGTTCGATGGTTTTCTCTTTATCCAATTATAGGAGTGCTGGGCCATTATTGAATTAATTGTGAGCCATGGAATCAACACAAGACTGGACTGTCAGTCTTCAAGGTTCTGCTCTCTTTCAGAAAGACAGAGCAAATAGGATAGGGAGTGTGTATCTATGTTAAGCAAGAATCCAAAGCATATATTAACAAGGGGATACTAGCAGAATATAGCGAGGATGTAGAATCATTGTGGGTAGAAGTGTGGGTGATGTAAATGTTAAAATACAATTTGGTGTAATCTACAGACCCCAAACATAACTAGAGGATCAGCTGCATAAACAGATTGGGCGTCACAGGCTGGTACAGTGGGGGTGATGGGGGACTTCAACTACCCATTTATCAACTGGAGACCTGGTTCTGCTTCTACTGCAAGGGGGAGAGCAATCGTCAGCTTGCTACAAGATAATTATATGAATCAGTTTGTGGAGGCACCTACTAGGGGTGGTGCTCTTTTGGATCTGGTAATATCAAATGATGATGACCTCATAAGGACGGTAACAGTCCGTGAAAATTGTGGTAACAGTGACCACAATATAGTTGCATTTAACAAACTGTAAGAAAGATTTTCTTTCTGGGAGGGCAAAAACACAGAATTTTAGGAAGGTCAACTTCCCCAGGCTCAGAACTGCACTCCAGGACATAGACTGGGAGCATCTGTTGAGGAATAAGGATACAGATGTCAAGTACAACATTGCAAAATGTATTTCTATGGGTAACAAATATAAGCGGCTAAAATTAACCCCTCATGGCTAATACCTGTGGTTAAAAGGGCTTTAAAAAAGGCTGAGCTTTCAGCTGTAACTCGTGAAAAGAATAGATTTGTAAATAAAGCATGTAAGAAAGAAATATGATTGGCAAAAGTGCAAAATGAAAGATGTGGCCAAAGGAAGCAAAACAAACCCTAAACATTTTTTCAAATATATAAATTTACAGAAAACAAAATCCAAACAGGTAGGTGCCCTGATTAATGAGAATGGATAAATGATCGGTAAAATTTTAAAATGGTAAAAAAAAAAAAAAAAAAGTACCTTCTTCCCTTCGGAGATTCCTTTCTATGTTGGCTACACAGGAAGCACAAGTCATGCCCGAGACTTGAATAAAACATTTGTTGGTTGCATTGTTGGTTGCAGCATTGGTCTGTTTGCTGTGTATGGGTGTTTCCATTTTAAAGTCCTCTTTCAGATGAAAAGAGTTACGTTGAGGTTTCTTTGAGGATCCCAGCAGAAGATCAGTTGACACTGCTGCAATAAGTAAAATAAGCATTGTAATTTAATAATACAAAATACTTAAACATACTTGAACACAATCTATAAATATAGATTTTCTAAAACTATTATGGATTCTAACTTGAGTCGGAAAGACCTTGGACATCAGTGTTGGTGTCAACAGGTCCAACGGGATTCTGGCCAGGATTTGAGTCCAAACACTGCTTTTACATATGGCTCCTAGACAGAGTTCTGCAGAACTCTAGCCCTGTACATCTGGAACTGATGGGAGAACCTCGGATGCGGGTGTTATAAATTGCAGATTCCAAAAGATTAAATCATTTTATGATTATGTACATTGCAACATCAAAATCCTTTATGAAGTACTGGCACCGATGTGTCTGAATTTATTGTTTATTGAAACCTGCCAGTCAGCCTAGCGTCATCACCAGGGTCTACTGCTGACTAAGGTTTGTGGCCGACTAGGCTAGCAAGGTCTTTTGAAGTGGAGACCCCCTGTAGGGCATGGTATTTACTTACAAGTTTACAAGCAGGCAATCTGCGAGACAGGTAACCATTTCCTTACAGCTGGCTTAGCTAAGGGCATTGTAGATGCAATCTTTGTTTACAGATGAGCAGGTCACAAGGGTAATATAACATTTTCCGTCATATTCCTCACAGAAAGTTTCTGACTTTGTTATAGTGAAATAATACTGTAAACAGATCTTACTGTTCTTAAGCATCAAACTTCATGTAAAAGTAAATGTAAATGGACTGTAATGCCAACAGCAATAATAAGGCAGCAAGCAGCTCATCTGATACTTACTCCATGTGTCTCCTCCCCTCCCTTTCCTGCAGCACAGGGTAGAAGTCATAGCAGGGATCCAAAGCCCCCCCCCCTTTCAATTTCATTTCTCCAGGACCACACCAAAAAGTTGTGTAACAGCTACTCTGTCCTTTGGTGCTGTCTCGGACCACAGCAGAGCATGCCTTTCCCAGCTCAGGCATGACCCAGAAACTGGCAAAGAAAAGCAGGGAAAGCGTCTTGGCTTAGAATACATAAGGTATTTACATATAAACAGATTTAAATTAGTAAACTCACTAATTTTACACTGTTCCCATAGGTGTTCAGGTAGGAGGAAGTTTGTGTGTGTCTGTATTAACGTGCACCTGTATTAATGAGTTTTATGTCGTCACCTTCCATCCACAGTCCAGTGCCCCAAAACAGCCTGTGATTCTTCTTTTTCACTAAAGCCATTGCCCAATATTCAAAAAAACATATGCTAAGTAATTCAGTTACAAGATTGTAGTGATTTCAAATTTATTGCAGTTATAACTGCTAAGACCAACACCCAAAGCTTAGCTGTGTGTACTGTAACTGAATGTATAATTGCTGGAAAGTATCAGGGATTGCGGCTGCTTGGCCATGCAGCGATATGGCCGACTGCATCCAGTTTGTGTTACGAATATTGAGCAAATGCTTTCGTAAAAAAAATAAAAAAGGATGCAAATGAAGATGCAGTGCAGACTGAAATTACAGCAGAAGCAGATGCAAAGGAGCCGTAAGGGTTAGGGACCTGGTCATTGGCTCTAGGTTCCAAGGTGAAAGAATAGGGCATACCTACCAACCTTTCAGCGAGGGAAAGAGGGACATTTATTAAATTAGACCACGCCCCCTCATTGAGAGATGGATAGGAGATGAGATTTAACAGTTAAAACAATAGAAACACTATAATAGGCAAATGAATCATTTATTGATGCAGATCTGTATGTTACACCTCAAAGAGGGGTAAAGGAGAACAACGAGGGACACTGAACTCAAAAGAGATACAGTCCCTCCAAATCATGGACAATTGGGACGTATGGAATTGAGGAGAAAGATAGAGACAGACCAGAAGCACACTGAGCAGAGACCTGAGCAACTTTTACAGCTGCCACAAAAATCATTATCACTAAAAGCCCCGAAATCAGAGGATTAATCCACATGGCGATTGTTACCCCTTAGCATGTTATTTCATTAGTGGGTGGGTCTATTTTTGAAGCTTTGTTTACCCTAGCAATAGCTGCCTATACAGCCCATCATTCTCATATGCCTGCCCCCCCTCCTCACTGTCTATATATTATACATACACATGCATGCACGTACACACACACACACACACCTTAGAAGAAGGCTTGTTTAAAATGATTTCTTGCTTAGCAACACAGCAGCATTCATTACACTAGGAGGAAGCCTTTAAGCAGTTGATGGAACTCAGCCATTACTAACAAGGACATATTTGCATTCTGCTCTTCATCTTTAAATTTAACCGGTTGATTACCAAAATTTTAATCCAGCTCTAGTGCAAGTTCTCAAGTTGTTTTTCAATAAGCTGAAGGTGGCATATAAAAATTGTAATTCTTTAGAAATTCCTAAAAATACCATTTTGTGATAACTCAACTGTAAAACGGATTTCCCTACTCTCTGCTCCACCTTGGACACTCGATACTTGTGGGTGAACTCTAAGCTGGCAGGCGTTTCAGCAAAGATCACACTGTAACTTCTCCCACTAGCCTACATAGGGCTCAGCTGTCTTGTCAGACCCCAGTCAGTTAAAAATCATTACCAACAGGCATGGGAGGAGAAAAATATAAAGTGATGCCCAATGGGAAAGCAAATTAGAAAAAAATACAGAAAACATTGGCAACAAGGGCAACGTACCAGTCACAATCGGACAAAAAATACAAGGGCAGCGCCATCGAGGTGGAGCAGAGAATTATGGAGAAATCCATTTTACAGGCGAGTTATCCCATAATCGTATTTTCTTATACTCTCTGCTCCACCTCGACGGACACTTGATACTTGTGGGACCTCCCAAAGCAGTGAAACACAAGGCAACACCTAAGCAATGGCCAAGAACAGCCGGACAAAGAACAGCCAGCCAGACCCACTATGGAGGATCCATCTGTGCCTGCATGACCAAGTGGCCAAAAAGACAATTCTGTGAGTACTCACCTGTAGATTTGATTTTGTCATGCATGGCATGACCTGCTTCACAAAGTCATTACATCTGGGTTATTCCGGCACAAGGTGGCGCTGCGTACTGCAGAAGAGTTGTGGCTCCTCCCGTTACCATATAAAAACGGGATTACCATAGACTTCTCCGGTGTTGACAAGCAGTTATTTCAAGAAACCGGGAGATAATAAAGGTAAAACAGGAAACAGAACCCCAACTAACTTGGAACAATCACCATAAAGAGGCAACCAAGAACAGCGATAACAAGGGTGGGGTGAAGCAGGCCGTGCCATGCATGGCAAAAGCAATTCTACAGGTGAGTACTCACAGAATTGTCTTTTTCCCAATGCATGGCACGGCCTGCTTCACGAAGTCATTACATCTGGGACTTCCAAAAGCAGTGTCCCCAAGAACCCCTGCGGATACCTGAAAAGAGGGGGCCTCGACCTCCTCTATGGCCACGAAAGGAGGAGAAGGAAGCGGAGGGCCCCCGAAAAGGCCGAGGCAGCCTACCTGAGGCAGCCTACCATCCTTGGCTAAAACATCCAGACGCTCACCAAAGAGCCGCAGCCCCACAAAGGGGAGCCCAGTAAGATCAGCATCATCTGCCTACTGACGCAACCAAACAGAGCGGCGCATAGCCACCAAAAGGGCAGAGGCCTTACTACTTAGCCATACCACATTATCCATGGCAGTAAGGATAAAGGCAACACATTCAAAGCAAAGCAAGAGGGCCATATACTCCTCCCTACCAGCTGTAGCGCCATCAAGGAGACGATTGA